>OU015493.1:135637351-136837351 GCA_907164885.2 Dolomedes plantarius | reverse complement strand
ACATTTTGGTTTAACCTTCTCTCAGTTCTGTTCCAGGATAACTTTGTAGCTGGTGCTGTCAGCTGTCATATATTTACAATTAATCTAAACTAGACAAGCCTATAATTTTACTGTAACAGACTAAACATAACTTTTAAGCTTTTAAACAGAAAATTTGCATAAAAATTTCTTATAAATACAAACTTTTTTTCTTGGTACTTTTTTTTGCATTGAATGAATATCTGTTGAGCATAAAATTTTAAGTTATAATTTCAGATTATAAATAAAATACAGGGTGTCTCAGAAAACCTTGACACATTTTAAAAATTTATTAAAAAAAAGTATACAAGTTAGGAACTGGAAATTCACAGATGTGTTACCACATATATTATATTTTTCTCTGCGTCAAAGTTCAACAGAGGGCGCTAGTTGTTCCAGGAAAGCAAAAGTTGTAAATGGTTATTTTGCTGTCCTACAAATTTATTTTTCATTCCAAAATCATTTGGCAACAAGATGTTGCATCGCCTCATTAGGGTATGATTGTACGAGACTTTTTAAATGAGGAATTTCCAAACAGGTGGATTGCACGAGATGGTCCCATCCAATGGCCGCCTCGATCTCCAGACATTACACCTCTTGACTTTTTTCTTTGGGGATTTGTCAGTTTATTCAATAAAAGTGGACAGTCTTAAAAAACTCAAAAAATGCATAAATGCTGCAATGTCATGTGTTACGGAACCCATTTTGGAACGTACATGGGTTGAAATGGATTACCAACTGGATATTATCTATGCCACAAAAAGAGCACATTTATTGACTATACTAAAAGAATTGACTATACTAAAAGAATTGAAATTTATTGACTATACTAAAAGAAACTCTAATACATAAGGTAACACGTATGTGAATTTCTAGTTCCTACCATGAGTACTTTTTTAAATATAAATTTTTAAAATGTGTCAAGGTTTTTTGAGACACTCTGTATTTCTATTACCATCTTATTTTGTATGTAGCAATGTTCTGCTAGAAAATTGCTAGCATGATAATTTATTTCCTTTTTCCAACTCCACTAGGTTAACCATTAAACTAAAATGTACTGTAGTTTTGAATTCTATGTTTACACTTTCAATGGCTTGAAAACTCTCAAAATAAGTATAAAAAAAATATAAACAAAAAATTATGGAGAATCTTGTAGACAGAGTAGTGACGATTAAAGAGGAAACAAAACTGGAAATATAAAAATTGAGTGTGTGTGATCAACCGAAAAACATTCTGCAATCTGGATATGTATAGATCCCAGGGTACTTACGGAAAATCCAGCTGACTGTTAGGGAAAATCCCGATTAGCTTTCCTCTTCTTCCCCTAACCTTCCAGCCACGTAGCAGGAGCAATGTATTTACATCATTTCCCACCTCCACAGCAATGTGTAAGCATCGTCAGACGCCAGTTGCGTCATGACCAGCGATATGCCAGCCGAACGACGTCATTCATCCAACGATGACGCCATACCATCAGTTAAGAATGACGTCAACGCACATCACGTAAAATTAGCATAATTAACTTTGCTATTCTCCTGCCACGAGGGAGCGCGGCGGTCGACGCCGGTATAAATACCCAGCCCGTTCACTTAGACGGGGTATTCAATGTAGTATTCGCTGTGGTATTAGACGGTGTGGTTGAGTGATAGTTGCTGAGAAGCGATTTTAGCGAGCCAGGCTCTACCGAGGACCCGTATTAGGAAGCGGCGACCAACTTGCCAGCAGTGCACTGATGCTCTAGTCGCCTCGACCTTGCATGCCCGCAGGTAGCCACGGGATAGTTTTTGTGCCAGGAAGGCGCTATCTACCTTAAGTGTTTTCTTACCACGATAGCAAAGCTTTGCCTCGACCACCTGTGAGTTATTTTTCTTTTATTTTTCTAGACCTCGGTAAGAACACGACAAAGCCAACTTTTTAGGATAACACTACGAGCTGTGTAGTGCGTCTGTAAACAAGACACTTTAATGTCGTTTTACTAAATAAATGTATTTGTTATTTTACCTAAACCTTCGTACGTCTTTTTAACATCTTGCATATCACACAACAAAGCTAGCTAGCGTTGCTCTGACTATATCTAAAGATTAAGAGTCCAACCTTCCCTGCTAGCCAGTACGACTCTGCACTATTAGCTATCAGTAAAGTTTGGGGCATTCCTGCCCCCAAATCTTAACTAACTTTGGTTGGAAGAGCCGCCAGGTTCTAGCGGCTCAATTCCGTAACATTTTGGTTATGGGCATCAGGCCCTAAAGTTAAGTTGTAAACAACTACTTTTTACTTAAGGGTGACTTTGATCTAAAATAGCAGAGCACAACGCGAAAGCTTTGTGATATGTGAGAAGCTAAGCGTCGAAGGTATAAACAAAAGGTAAAGGCCCTGAATTTATGAAATTCTATATTTGGGGGGGGGGCCTATTTGTATATATATATAATATTTAGTGTTTTAAATACTGTCTTGCATTTTTTTTATATGCTTATATATATATATATAGATTTACATACTGTACTTGTAACTTAAAACATGGCCTCTTTACAACCCCATATGGCTATAGATAAATTGACCGAGGAAAATTTCCATACCTGGGTAGCAGATATTAAATTTGTACTAATATCCCTTAATGCGTGGGACATTGTGAATAACCGCGAAACTAAACCGATAGCAAGTGCGGAAAATTTAGCTGAGGTAAGGGACTTTGAAAGAAGAACCCGACTCGCTTTATCTACAATCTTTTTAAACCTATCCCCTGCGTTTAAGTCGGTCGTGGAACATTGTACCACCCCCCAGGACACATGGTCAACCCTAAATAGGCATTTTCAGCCTGATAGTCGTAGCCGGCACATGCAATTATTTACCGAACTGGTTAATTGTAAGCCCTACGCTAGCGGGAAAATTAACATGTTTGCGGCACGAATCCGCAAGTTAAACGAAAGCCTAAAGGGAATAAATCAAGAAATAAATGAGACTTACCTCTGTTTCCAGCTAATCCGGTACTTACCATCGGAGTTTGATCACTTAGTGCAAACTATACTTCGTTGGAAAGATGCGGAATTTAAATTTGAAGCCATTCTAACTGAACTAGTCGCCGAAGAAACCCGAATTAGCGTGCAGAGACAGGATAAGCGTGAAAACGCTACTTGCGAAACGCAGAACACCTTTTCGGGTCGGCATAATTCTCGAAGTTGGAATAAAGACAATTTCCGACCGAAAACTCCATCAAGAAGCCCTTCTCCCAACAAACAAGTCCATTTTGGGAAATACCCAAGTGGGAAATCACCGGGGCGTAGAAAATCTAAACGCTCGTTCCGGCGAAACTCACCAAATAATGAAAAACCCCAGAGCCATTATACTGTAGAAGCCCTATTTACATCTCACAGTAATCCAGGTGACTGGGTCGTCGACTCAGCGGCAACCCATCATTTTTGTAAGGATAAATTCCTATTTGATGGACCCCTTGAGGATGTAAATGACAGGAGCCTAGCAGTTGCTACTAGGGGAAAGCCTATCCCTATCAAGCAAAGAGGGCCAGTCGACCTACTCTGTAAGGGCGAGAAACGCGCCATTACGCTTATGCGTGCATTGTATGTACCATCTCTAAGGCGCAACATAGTTTCATTACCTTTACTTGACGAAGATGGATTTACTTTTGAAGGGGGAAATGGACAACTCCACGTTTACGATAAAGATGGAAAAGGTTATTTCACAGCTCGCAAACAGGGGGGAATTTTTTATGCAAAACAGCAGCTAACCCCAGAACAAGCTGCGAGAAAGAAAGCTTACCAACACGAGAAAGAAACTCGATCGAAGAAAGGTAAGGCTTATGAAACTACAGCTAGAAAGAAACGAAATACCCTAAGCAAAAGTAATCAAAAACCTGCCAGTGCATTGAGCAGATGGCACCGCAGAATGGGCCATATGAACCCTGAACTAATCAGCCAGTCTTTTACAAATAAAAGTGTCAGGGGTGCTCAGGAGGTAAAATCATCCAAACTTTTTTGCGAGGATTGCAGGTTAAATAAAGCTAAACGGGTGACATTTAAACCAATCGGCCAAACTAGGTCAACAAAACCACTAGAACTTTTACATCTAGATTTGTGGGGACCTGCTTCAACGACGGGATATGCAGGAGAGAGGTATTTTTTGAGTATCACCGATGATCACTCAAGGAAAATCGCCCTGTATCCGATTAAAGATAAGACAGCTACTTTTCCCACCTTTTTAAATCATGTGAAACGCGCCGAAAGATTCCTTTCAACTAAGCTCAAAGCTATCAGAACTGACAATGGTAAGGAGTTTGACAACTCACAATTCCAAGAGTATTGCCGTACGAATGGTGTGGCCCACGAATTTACCGATATTTATTCGCCTGAAATGAATGGAGTAGCAGAGAGGTTGAACCAGACAATAGGGAATACCCTCCGCACGATCCTAAATTCAAGTAAGGTTCCAGTAAAATTTTGGCCAGAAGCCGTCCGCTATGCGGCCTACAATTGGAATAGAGTGTGCCGTAGAAACCAGACGAAAACACCGTTTGAGAAATACGGAAAGTTCAAACCCTCCATTAGTCACCTTAAACCATTCGGGTCAGTTTGTTTTGTGGGTGTGCCGAAGCAACACCGAACCAAATTTGATCCCAGAGCTAATAAGGGAGTTCTTGTAGGCTACGCATGTAGGATTAAAGGGTACAGAGTGTTGTTCCCAGAAACTGGGCGAATAGTCGAAACCCGGAATGTTAGCTTTGCTGAAGATGAACTAAATTTTTATCAATTGAAAGCTAAGCAGACTAACAATGGAGCAGTGCTGGGCGGCCATCCAGAAACTACCATATACTCACTTCACAACCCGGAGCTTGAGACGGTGGTAATCCCACATATGGATTCGCGCCGAGTACATACCCGGAGTTACCAGCAGGATCCCAGACCAGGCCCTAGTTATGCAGTTCAAACTGATGAAGCAAGTGAGGACGAATCAGACAGAGAACTATACGTCCAAACACCTAGACTCCGAGTCGCTAAGTGGACAGGGGAAGCCGTTCCGAGACCAGATGGAAAGCGGACCGATATATATTATCGAGAAGTTAAAAGGCAGGGGGGCAAGAGCCACATATTGCGAAGCCTCAAAGAACTCAAGCAATACTGTAAAAAGCATAAAATTGAGTACCAGCCTGAATACTTCAACTTTAGCGGTAAGAATGGTAGGACGGGCCCTGTTCCAACCCCTCAGCGACAGGTGATTGACGATGATAGCGATCTGGAATCTGAAAGTCAGACGGAAAATGAAGAAATCAACTACTTTTCCGCCTATGACACTTCCGAAAGTGAGATTGACACAGCATGACTAGAAACTGTAGTCATCCCGAAAACCTTTAAACAAGCGTTCAAAAGTAAAGAATCTAAGCTATGGAAGAAAGCGATGGAAGAAGAATTAAAAGTGTTAAGTGAAAGGGGTGCATGGAGCCTAGTACCGCCACACTCAAAGTACAAGCCTCTCGGTTGTCGGTGGGTTTTTACAACCAAAACCGATGAGCATGGAAATGTGGTAAGATACAAAGCGAGGCTCGTAGCACAAGGCTACAAACAGGTAAAGGGAGAATCCTATGATGAAACTTTTTCACCTGTAGTCAATTTCACCCTTATACGCCTATTTTTCTCCATGCTAGTTTCCAACCTAAAGTGGTATCACCTCCAGTTAGACATCAAATGCGCGTATTTATACGCACCCTTATCTGAAACCATTACTATTACCCAACCACCCGGTTTCGTAGAAAAAGGAAAAGAAAGCTACCTCTGTCTACTAAAGAAAGCCCTTTATGGCTTACACCAGAGCGGAAGGGTATGGTTTTATGAAATCGAGAATATATTACTTGAAAATAATTTTAAGAAAATTAACTGGGCTAACTGTGTTTACCATTTATCAAATAATCTAATTTTACTTTTATACGTAGACGATATAGTTCTTTTTGGAAAAACTAAAACCCATATTGAAGCAGCAGTTAAAATTCTGCAGAAGTGTTTCGACATTAAAATACTTGGTCAAACTTCTAAGTTATTGGGGGTTGAATTTGAATTCAATCGAAAACAAGTTTTCATTCACCAAACCCAATACATAGATCAAGTTGCTAAACGCTTCAAAACCTTCAATATCCCAATTGTATCCTTACCCATAGCTAAAGGAACAATATATACCAAATTACAAAGCCCTACAGCTGAACCTGAATTAACGGAAATATCAAAACTACCGTATCGAAATATTCTAGGGTGTTTAGCATTTATCGCAAGTCGAACTAGACCCGACATTGCGTATGCTGTAAATATCTTCAGTCAGTTTCAGTCTAACCCAGGATTTGCTCACTGGTACGGTCTATTGAAGCTATTAGGGTATGTAATAGGTACAAAAGATTTAAAGCTAAATATTTCCTCTACCACTAATGAATTAACAGCTTACAGTGATAGCGATTTTGCCGCCAATCGAGACGACCGAGTTTCAATTTCCGGTCAACTCATTTTACTAGATAAATCGCCTATATTCTGGCGAACTGGCAAGCAAAAGGCCATAGCGCTGTCAACTATGGAAGCTGAATTCATGGCTATAACAGAAACCTGCAAGGAAATACTGTGGATCAACCGAATAATGCAAGAATGCGAAAAATTGGAGATAATCAAGCTAGCTAGATCCAAACCCCTTATCAGAACGGATAACTTATCTGCAATAGACTTCTTAAAATCGCCGATTGAAAATAGTCGCACTAAGCATATTCATATAAAGCTTCTATTTGTGCGTGATCTCCTTCTAAAAGAAGTTTTCGAGATAAAATTCGTGCCCAGCAAAAAGAATCTAGCAGATCCGTTCACAAAACCAAAAACAAAAACAGACTTTTCAGCCTTTAAACAAATAATTTTTAAATCAGAAACTTGAAAGCTATAAACTTAAAGTAAATTCCTAACTCTAATAAACCGAATTTCCTTAAAATAAACCTTATCCTTGAGACTAGGACGGTTATTAATTTATGAGTTATATTACTTTCCATTATTTTCTGTTTACGGAACTAACGGCCATTGTTTCGGGATAGTTCTATGAGAACCTTCTTTCTCCCACATAATTTGGGGAGGGGTTCGCTTAAGTGTTTTAATATACAGTTGCAATGTGTTTATACATTCTGCATTTTTGTCGCATGTGTATTTAATACTAACGTTACCATTGCATATATTCTGTACTGTGTTTATATATGCACGTTTATGTCTCTATCTAGCATTGTGTTTATATCTACATACTAGCAATAACTGTTTCTATTTTTTTTTCGTACTGTGTCTATACTTTAATATATTTACTAGTACGTTGTTTGTGACAAGCAAATTGTAATCAATTTTAATATATTCTTAAAGCTTTATGCTATTTAAACATCGGAGGGTATGTTATACGCAAATGTTTTTTTTTCGCATGATTGAGTGTATGAAAGTGGGCCCACGAATGTTTTGAATTTTTGTCTGAAAAAATACTGCGTGTGTATACTTTGCCCTACCTGTTGATGAATTGTATTGCATATTATTTGCCTATTGAATATTGCATTTTGAATTGTATTGCATAATTGTTCAGGATTATAAGCTATTTTTATAGAAACATGTCAACAGAATATTTATTGTATGTTTATACAAGCGACTTACCCTTATTGTTTTGCAAAACATGTAACTTAACCACGTGCATGTGTTGGTGCTCATTTCTGTAAAGGGGGGGCAGTTGTTAGGGAAAATCCCGATTAGCTTTCCTCTTCTTCCCCTAACCTTCCAGCCACGTAGCAGGAGCAATGTATTTACATCATTTCCCACCTCCACAGCAATGTGTAAGCATCGTCAGACGCCAGTTGCGTCATGACCAGCGATATGCCAGCCGAACGACGTCATTCATCCAACGATGACGCCATACCATCAGTTAAGAATGACGTCAACGCACATCACGTAAAATTAGCATAATTAACTTTGCTATTCTCCTGCCACGAGGGAGCGCGGCGGTCGACGCCGGTATAAATACCCAGCCCGTTCACTTAGACGGGGTATTCAATGTAGTATTCGCTATGGTATTAGACGGTGTGGTTGAGTGATAGTTGCTGAGAAGCGATTTTAGCGAGCCAGGCTCTACCGAGGACCCGTATTAGGAAGCGGCGACCAACTTGCCAGCAGTGCACTGATGCTCTAGTCGCCTCGACCTTGCATGCCCGCAGGTAGCCACGGGATAGTTTTTGTGCCAGGAAGGCGCTATCTACCTTAAGTGTTTTCTTACCACGATAGCAAAGCTTTGCCTCGACCACCTGTGAGTTATTTTTCTTTTATTTTTCTAGACCTCGGTAAGAACACGACAAAGCCAACTTTTTAGGATAACACTACGAGCTGTGTAGTGCGTCTGTAAACAAGACACTTTAATGTCGTTTTACTAAATAAATGTATTTGTTATTTTACCTAAACCTTCGTACGTCTTTTTAACATCTTGCATATCACACAACAAAGCTAGCTAGCGTTGCTCTGACTATATCTAAAGATTAAGAGTCCAACCTTCCCTGCTAGCCAGTACGACTCTGCACTATTAGCTATCAGTAAAGTTTGGGGCATTCCTGCCCCCAAATCTTAACTAACTTTGGTTGGAAGAGCCGCCAGGTTCTAGCGGCTCAATTCCGTAACACTGACCATTTTCGCCAAATGAAGGCAATGGCGCCAAAAGGCGATTTTCTAGCCAATAATGGTAAAACCTGCCACACGTGATTCAATGTGACCTTGATAACAGTTTCTTTCTAGCTCTCATTGTGTTCTCAAAAATGTTTAAAATTTTGGATTTACCAATTACAGAACAAGAAGCAGCAGAATTCGTTGAAATGTATAAAATCTTACAATCATCCAAAAAATGCATTAAGGGCCACTATATGGCGCTTTATTTAAAAACACAGATTCAATGGCATTGTAATATTGAGACTTTTCAGAAGCGAATATCCATTCACAAAGAAACATGGTTCAAGGGTTCAACCATTTCATTTGTGACTGCACTAAGATTTATTTACAGCTGGCCAGAGAATTGACTACTATTGAATAGGGAAAAGAAGAATTAGAGTTGAGTGACAAGACTGTTATCGATTGGAGCAATTACATAAGAGAAGTGTGTACACACAGTCTTTTAACAAAGCCAAAGAAAAAAAAAATCAGAGGGGCCTACCTCATTGCTGAAATTAATGAGAGCCTTCTGAAAGCGTAAAAACCATGCAGGAAGAATAACCTCCGAGCAATGGTTGAAGGCATTTGCTAGGAGACCAATGAGTGTTTCATCATGAAAGTTCCAGATAGGAAGGCAATAATGCTTATGCAAGCGATAAAAGATAACTTTGAAAACTGTTTTACAATGTACTCGAACTCATGGAAAGCTTATAAAACCGACGAAATAAGAGCTGCTAATTTCGAACATTTCAAAGTTAATCACAAGTATTTTATGTAGATCCTGATAATGGCATACATACACAAAACATTGAATGATTGTGGGGCAACTAAATGGTGGAACAAAAGACATCATGGGACAGTGCGACTACCCTTAGATTCTTATATGGCTGAATTCATATGGTGTTGTCTTCACAAAGAAGAAGACATATTTGTTTCTATTCTGCATGCAATTGGAGATTTTAGGGTGCCAAAATGATTGGCAGCAGAAGCAGCCGGGAAGTTTGGAGGATTTGTGCCAACTTTTATGGTCGACTGGATTTTCCGTAAGTACCGATCCCAGCTATATACCTATTAAGTCTAGGTAAATAATGAGCATAAGAATTTTTAGATTCTGTTTGATTTTTATGTTGGTAAATTTTTATTTCAATAAGATCCAATTAATAACTGACAGCTAACTTAAAATATGCAGTACATTATTAAATGGGATATATGAACTGGAGTTAAATCTTTGCAAAGGTATGCCTGTTTTTTTCTTTTCAAAATATGGAATCCCTATATTTCTATAGGATGTATTCACTGTATCATTTTAATTATCATAAAACCAGGAAGCTTTTTCTCTGAAATAATATTCTGAAATCTATTATGGTTACTTTCAGAAGCTTTATGTAAAACCAGAGCTAGAGCGTTTGCAATTTATTCAGTTTTCTTCATAATGTATTTTGTAAAGTTTTGCTTTTGAATCTGCTAAATAACAATAGCATTTAATCTTGTATGCTTTGAACTATGAAAGTGTATCTTTTCAATTTACATTATGGTTTTGTTTTTTTGTTACAGATGTAATCTTTGTTACTCAAAGAATATGAAACTGAGAGAGCATCAGGATGTAATGTTTCAACCAAGATTTAACTGGGGATAAGCAAAATATTCCAGATGCCAAGTTACTGTAAAAATTGAAACCATAATTTGTTATAGTGATTTAGGTATTGTTATGAGCAATTTTCTTAAACCATGATATGCCAAATCATACTATAAAATAAAGTATATTTTCCCATTAACAGTTGTTAACAGAAAGATTGCATGTACTTTCCAATGCCTAACTGAATAATGTATTTTGGACCACATTTTTTTGTTGGATCTGTCTGTAAATTTAAAGATAGATGTGATGTATGTAATTTATTTACTAGTATTAGATAGTGAGTTGAGTCCCACTCACATATTTTAAGGATTTAAATTTTAGGTTAAATGAAACAGGACATAAGTTTAAAACAATTGACCAAGTAAAAAGGACAGAAATTTAAGAACTGATTAGTTATTCACAGAAAAATGATTTTAAATCATTGTATCTTTTTTACTGCTTTTTTGTGATTATTTACAGTGTTTAATTACATTTTTTTTGTGTGATCATTGCAACAAAGAATATCTCAGTACCTATTTTTACTATGCCAAAAGTATTTAATAAAAAATAAAATATCACTCTATGATAATACTGTATTTCCATCAATCTTTTTTTATGTAATAGAAAAAAGCACATCTTTGTTCATACAGAATGAGCCAAGAATAAATAATAAGTTCACTCTCACATGAACCTGTATTGATATACTAGTATTATTGCTTATCTCTTTTTCTTGTGTACAGTTTTGACATTTCATCATGTAAAGTTTTTTTTATATATTGTTTTGCTGTATGTTTTATAGATGTTTTAGTTCCATCTTTTCTACTTGATATATCTTTACATATACATTTCTAAGTTGTATTTGAAAATATTGTAAAAGTTCTGAGGAATTATTGAATAAATTGTCATGATTTTGTATTGTCATAAATTTTAAATTTTTTTAAAGCCTTTGTTTATATAAATCATTAATTAAACTGTGTAATTCATTTATTACATCATCATGAAGTAAATCACTACTAAAAGATGATAATAGCTTAACACGAGGATGCTTATAAGAAAGGATCAAATAATTTTTCAAAACTTAGATTTGTTTTTTCACCTTGTGTTTGATTTGAATAAAGTGTTATTGAAAAAAACAATCTTTTATTTATCTAAATCATATTTTACATGCTATGCCAAATAGTGGTCTGGGGTTGATGACAAAGATATAAAAATCATATCCTCCTTTGTGTGTATGATTTTAAAGAGCTACAGCCATCTTTTACTGCAAGATGGCTTAATGGTTTTCTTTTCTTTGATTTCAAATAATTACCAACACCCATGCTAGCTACAGAACTCATAGCAGTAGACCCTAGTACCAAAGGTAAGAACTCTTGTCACCCAACCATCATATGGCATACAATTTTTCATGACTTGTGATATTTTAATTATGCAGAAGACTTAGGTGTTCAGTTAAGTTCCACTAAAAGGGTAGTGATGATTTCTAATGAGGGAAAGCAAAAGAGAAAAACACTTACTTTGTAGTTAAAACATATTACGGTATACATTAGAGTGAATAATTCAAAATTACACTACCTGTAAAAAAAAATTCTGCTAATGGAAATTAGCCATTTTTTCTTCTACATTTACCAGCTATGTCTTTCTGTTCACATACCATTCTGAATGACAGTAAAATAGTAATGTAATTTTGAAAAGAGTTTCTACACCTTTCATATATTAACTGTCAACACAGTGTCACATATTTAAAACAAGAATAAAACAAGTCCATGACTGGGGTATGAATATACAAGATATGTTTATAGCAACATTTATAAACCTCACTCAGCTGGAATATTCCTTGCCCATTTTTTTTTGTAATGTTTTAGTTTTAACCATTTCTTTAAAATGCTAATCAAAGCCTACCTATTTAAAAAAAAATATATATATTGAATTAAAATAAGGTGATTTTGCTAGAAATAATACACCTTAAAAATTTGAAAAAAATCAAACCCAAAACTTTTTTCCGTAATGAAGAAAAATGAGAATAATAAACTATTTATTTAAACAACAATGGAGGAATTAAATGTACATTACTTTAGTTCAGCTTACAAAATATCAATTTATGATTTAATCAAATCAAAACAAGCAACATTCTTAAAAGATAACTTAATTATAATGTAGTTTAGCAAAACAATAAATCTGATTTTTGACATTTATAACCAAAATAAAAAAAATAAATTTATTTTTCTTTATTTTAATACATTGATACTATATTTATGGTATGATAATTTTATCATAAAATTTAAACACATTAACCCATGAAACTATTCAAATCCTTCAAGAAATTTCTTACAGCACTGAACACACTGTTGATAAACTACTTCAAAACCTTCACTACCATCATCCTGAAAATGTAGAGAAAAATAAGTATAAAATGATGTGTAACATGTTATAACATTACATAATAACTTGTTATTAAAATATACAGGAAGAATGCATCATTTTAAGTCAAGTACAATAAGCTAAGGACACTAAAAAGATTTGTTTAGTTTTTATGATGCAAGATTTTAATAAATATCTGTGATCAAATGTAGAGTTGACATGAAATTCTAATGTTATCATGTGTACAAACTATTTTACAAAAATCAATAGACTTTAAATAAATAAATAAAATAAAAAGGATCAGATTTCAGCTTTGTACGTAAAATTTGTGGTGACATTTTGTCTGATAAAGCTTAATATTTAAGTATAACGAATGAAAGATTCTTCGTACAGATGTTGCATATTTTTTAATCTAAAGAAAATAAATTTGTATACATATAGGTAATACTTCTGAATTACATTCTGGGGTTAAGTGTTTAAATTATAGATAGTCTTGAAAGTTAATACTGAGACACCTAACAGGCCATTTTTGGAAATATCTTACTTTTATGATAAAAATGTGAATTAATTCTTTTAATTGATGATATAATGAGCAGTATGATTTGTTTAAGTTAATTATAAGTTGTGTAAGAAGGTTTTATCATAATTTTAGAGCTTGAAAATTATATAATAGTTATTCCTGTCACCAATAAAAATTAAACATATAATGTGAATTATCTTTAAATTCAAAATTTTTTAAATATCAGAATATTGACATAGTGAGTCTAAAATATTGGACACATATTTAGGAGTATGTTATATCGCTAAATATGCAAAAGGTAAGAGCTAAATTAAACAAATTTATAAAAACAATACTAATGTAAAGAGGACCCATGCACATCAAACATGTCTACAAATCCATACAGGTCTTTTAAAAAATGAAGAGCTAAGTAACAAGATTAAGATCTGAAACTGAACAGTTCTACCATTTTTAGGCAGTATAACTATGTTAAAAGAATTATTTTTCTGAAAACTTTGCAGTGTCATTGGTTATGGAATTCTTTTCCATTGGTATTCTGCTATAGATTAACTATCTATTGCCATGGGGTCACCAGTTTTGCTAATGCATCATTACTGAACAACTACAATTACTGGTATGGTTTGTACAATCTTGACTTTAAACAGTTACTATTAATTATGTACTAATATTCCTTGGAGAACAGTTTTTTTTTTTTTTTTTTTTGTGTGTGTGTGTGTGTGTTGGTTGGTCAGACAGATGTACGCACACACATATGAAAGACAGGGAGTGTAAAATTATCTGCAAGACAATTGGTTCATAATAAATATTCATTAACTAAAACAGCACCATAATTTCCAAGATAATTTAACTGTTTAATAAGGAATTAAAAATATGACATACTAATCTATGTATATAAAACAGTTCCGTAACTGACTGACTGATAACGCACAGACCAAACCGCTGGACCTAAAGGGCTGAAATTTTGGATGGCGATTCTTCTTACAGTATAGGGGTGCACTACAGCGGATTTTTGAAAATTTTTTCTTGGATTTTTTTAAAATTAAATTTTTAAGCTCATTTTGTAACATTCTTTAAAGTTTGCACTTAAAATAATAATTTGAGGGTTATAAAATTTATATCACGAGAAAGATCATAAAAATTCTTTTAAAATGAAATCTTTTTTGAATCTTTACCTTCCTTTTCTGATTTTTGGTGAATTTTCAAAGATTAATTTTTAGAATTTAATTTTTTAAATGATGATCACGTGGTTTCTTTTCTTTTTATGATACTTTAAATTAATTTTGCATTATGTGCATAACACCGAAATAAATTGACCAAAAAAAAATATACAGTAAAAGATAAAATTTAACCACTAGACTAATTGAGATGGGAGTTTTTAAAGAATTTAATTCAAATTAGTATGTTTTATGGATATTAAACATTCAAATCAATTACATACATTGACTGTTGTATTTAATTTGAATATTTTCTTCTACATTATTTTGTCTATAAAAATATCCACCATAATTTATATATATATATATATATATATATATATATATATATATATATATATATATATATATATTAATTGTATACATTGATCATTGTATTTATTATAAATATACTTTTTTTGGCATTAATTGCATACATTGACCATTGTATTTAATTAGAATGTACTCCATAGTGAAGTACGGGTATTCAGCTAGTATTATTGGGTGAGTGCGAAAGTTTTACACGTTTTTGGAGATGCAAATTTGCAATGAAATTGACGTCACACATGACATTGTAATTATGCAAATCACTGGCCAATCAAATGTGCGGATGCCTCACGTATAAATGCATCATGTCTCACAAAGTTAATCATCTCAAAAAAAAAATCTCAGAGGGTGTAACATGGAAAGTGAGAAGGAGCATATAAGACAATGTTTGTTATACGAGTTTGTTAAACATTGTATGGCAGCCGTAGCATGTCAGAATGTTTGTCAAGTTTATGGGGAGGATGCAATAGACGAAAGCACAAGTCGTCGATGGTTTCGTAAACTTAGGGAAGGAGACAGAAGCGGCCAAGTTCAGGCTAGAAGTGGACGGCCATCACACGTTGGAGAAGATATTGACCAAGCCATAAGGAATAACCTGAACCCAACCGTACAAGAATTAGCGGAGACCTCCAAGGTACACCAGACAACAGTCAAGAGACTGCTGGTTAAGTTGGGTTTTACGAGAAAGTTGGATCGTTGGGTTCCACATAACCTGATAGCTAATCATCGGGATGATCGAATCTCCAACTGTGTTTCCTTGCTTTCCCGGTACAAAGACGACCTATTCTTGACACGAATTGTGACGGGAGATGAGAAGTGGGTTATGTACCGTAACGTAAAGCGTCATAGGACTGTGTCTGATTCGCCTGCATTGACTTCGAAAGCTGAACTTCATCCCTAGGTGGTGTTATTGAGTGTGGGGTGCGATTTGCAGGGAATAATTCACTGCGAGGTCCTGCCACTCAACCAAACCATCAATGCTGCCTTCTACTGTCTACAGTTAGACAGTCTGCATTCACATTTGGTAGCAAAGTAGCCAGGTCTCATCAATCGTCGCGGTGTTATCCTTCATCATGATAACGCCAGGCCACATGCTGCTGTCATCACTCGCCAAAAGTTACTGGGCTTTGGTAGGGAGGTTTTACCCCACCCTCCCTATTCTCCTGACTTTGCACCAACTGACTATCACCTATTTCATGTGTTGAACAATTCCTTCAGCTAGAAAATCTTTGATGATCTTGATGCTGTGAAAACTGCCATCCAAGACTTTTTTGACTTGAAACCGCCGAAATTTTACTGCCGTGGGATTCATCTCCTACCAGAAAGATGGCAAGAGGTCATAGATAGCAATGGGGATTATGCACAATAATAGGTACTGTTCATTTAGCATTTATTTGCTCCTCTTTATGGGTAATAAAGACGGGTAGAACTTTTGCACTCACCCAATATATATATATAAATATATATATACATATGTCAGATTTGATGAGAAACCCCTGGACGCCTATATCCCTCTCCGACTCGCGTCGCCAGAGGAGACACACCAGTGACGTAGATGATGACGTCACGCGTTGCCAAACGCAAGAAGAGAACCTAGATTAGATTCGAAGAGGAGCCCTCGACTGTTGGCGCGTAAATGATGATGTTAGTGAAGTGTTATGTTCTTTAAATGTTTACATGTAATTATCCTTAATGTCTTCTTAAACGCATGTTTGTCAAGTTTGACTCTTCATTGGAAGTTTCAAGCATTGTGGTTCTTTGCATATATATACAGTGGCTCCCAAAAGTGTTCGTACACTTACGATTTTCAATGAAATAGGGGTCTATCCATTGATTAAAATGAATATTTCAGAATGGGTATTTAATAATAAGATCTATAATCTATTCTTAACAAAACTACATGAAATATTTTGAAAACATAGTAAAACTTTATTTTTAAGAAACCAATAATCCAAAAGTAACAAAAAATTTATCTCACAAAAGTCATCGTACACTTGTAAAAAATCTCTACATATTAGTAAATATTCTTATTTTTCGTTAAATTAATATTTAGTAGGATATTCTTTAGCATCCACAGCAGTTTTTAAACGTCTGGGAATAGATTGCTTTAGTTCTTTTGTAATTTCTGCATCAATGTTCATCCATTCTTCCATAATAATTGTTTTTAGTTCACTTTACGTGTGAATGTCGTGTTTTCGTACTCAAACCTCCAGTCCTCTCCAAATATGTTCTATTGGGTTTAAATCTGGCGATTGAGGTGGTATTTTCAAAACTTGTGGACAATTATAGAAACACCAGATGCGAACATTGAGAGCCGTGTGCTTAGGATCGTTATGTTGTTAAAAAAAACAAAGTTGTTTCCAATACCCAAATTTTGAGCTGATAATTTTAAATTGTCTCTTAAAATATTTATAAAAACATCATGATTCATTATGCCTTCAATAAATACCAAATTTCCTAGTCCTGATGCTAACATGCACCCCCACACAAGGATACCTCCACCGGCATGCTTAACTGTTCCTACTAAGTTCTTGGGATTAAGTTCCTCATTTTTTTCTTCTCCATACAATTATACGCCCATCAGCACCAAGAATGTTCATCGGAAAATAAGACATTATTCCAATAGGCCTTAATTATCATTGATAGTGCGAAGGGAAGCCTAAACTTTCTGTTTTTCTCACTCACAAAAAATTTTCTATGGGCAGAACGCCCATGTATTCCAGCTGTTCTGAGAACTCGTCAAAAAATTTCAGGTGAAATTGAAGTAGAAAATGTTTCATTGAATTCTGCAGAAACTTTTACAGCACTCAAACTTGAATTTTTCACAAATTTTCTAATTATAAATCTCTGATTACGTTTTGTTAACTTCCTCGGACGGCCTTTTCTTACCTTGTTTTCGATCCAATTTTCTTATATAAAGCGCTTTTTCACATACTGCTCAGTAGAATTGGATAAATTAAGTAATTTAGCAATATTCCGAATTGATTTACCACTACTATGATGAAAAATAATCCATTTTCAAATGCTGTTTGTTGTTTCTTTACGACTATGAGCCATTTTTAAATAATAAATAGAATATTATGGAGTAGGCCAGCAAAAATTAAAGCCAAACGTTTTTTTAAATGCCACCACAATTCAAAAATAAAAATAAAGCGCCAGACGATAATTTTAACTATGAATTTATCCGAAAATATTTCAGTGTACGATGACTTTTGTGAGATAAAATTTTTGTTACTTTTTGATTACTGGTTTCTTAAAAATAAACTTTTACTATATTTTCAAAATATTTCATGT
This sequence comes from Dolomedes plantarius, assembly GCA_907164885.2. Classification (NCBI taxonomy): domain Eukaryota; kingdom Metazoa; phylum Arthropoda; class Arachnida; order Araneae; family Dolomedidae; genus Dolomedes; species Dolomedes plantarius. The sequence goes on along the minus strand of OU015493.1, from coordinate 136,819,339 downwards.
AGTTTTGTTAAGAATAGATTATAGATCTTATTATTAAATACCCATTCTGAAATATTCATTTTAATTAATGGACAGACCCCTATTTCATTGAAATTTGTAAGTGTACGAACACTTTTGGGAGCCACTGTATATATATATATATATATATATATATATATACACACTCAAGAGCCAAAACATTATGACCACCTGTCAATAACGAGTTGGCCACCTTTGGTGCGCAACACAGCTTCAACCCGCCTTGGATGCCACAAGTCCTTGGTAGATGGCCGGAGGCAGATTGTACCAGATGTTTAAGGTGGCTATGTACTAAAAAAAAATATCTCCTTTCCCATTTCTATTCTTTCCCGACTCTTGTGGTGGGAGGAGTCCAGTTGACAGTTCGAGAATTCCACCCCCCTTAGGGTTGACAGTTTGAGGGATTGTAATGACCGTATCTCTATAGGGGGTCATGCGCTTTCCAAAGGGGGTCATGCGATATCCTTGCCTTTCCAAATAACCCCCGACAGAAAATCCAAAGAAATCGCAAACTGCTGGTTGTAGCGGGCGAAAATTTAAAACAGTCCTAACGCTTGATTTTGTCATCAACTCACGGCTACGATGGGTCCCGCCATAAGCATAAATGTAAAATTAAGACCCGACTTTCACAAAATCAACGAGAAATTAAACAAAGCAAAATATACAAAATATAAATTTTACTGAAAGAAAGTTCTGATTTTGTGTCTTGAAACAATGTTGTAAATTATCCTTATCTACAGAGAGAAAGTTAGTACTTTGAAACTATTTATTAATATGAGTTCATTACAGACAATAGTAAATTAAGGATTTTAATACTGAAAAATTGGGATTTGTCTGTGATAATGAAATTAGGTTTAAAAGAAATAATCTCAGAAAACTTTGAATCTTCAAGGAATTGCTCATAGGATTCCGATAAATTAAAGATATCTACAATATCGCACGTCTTAAATTATCGCACGATAAATTAAAGATATCTACAATATCGCACCCTTGAAAGTAAAAACGTCTCTGTTTTCTTTGCTTTTGTTCGTGGGCATACTGGTATCTTTGGTAACGAGCGAGCCGACTTCCTTGCCAAGTCCGCTACAAGGCGTGAAATTGACATTAGTGTCAATATTCCCAAATCTTTTTTTAAGAAGGCCATGTTTGAGAGTATGGTGGAGTCATGGAACCAAGAATACGTCAGCTCAAATAATGGTAGTTTAACCAAGAAATTTTTCCCGTCCATTAGAATGAGACTCTCTTGCCATCACTTCTTTGCTAACTACAAACTGACTCAGTTCCTCACAGGACATGGAAATTTTAAGAGCTATTTGAGTAGATTCAAATTGTGTTCGGCGACCCCCTGTGATTGCAGCGTTGGTGGCAAGGAAAATGCTGAACATGTTCTGTTTTTGTGTTCGAAGTACCGCAGGGAGAGAAATATTTTTAAATTGGCTCTTAAGGACTTAAATATTAACTGGCCTCCCAATTTCTCTCTGCTCGTTTCTGGGAAGTGTGCTTTCGGCTTATTTTGTAAATTTATTGTAAATATTTGTAATTCTTCTTAGTTTCTTTTATTTGTTTTATTTTGTCTGTTTCTTATGTTTTCTTAGTGTTTTATACTTACCTCTGTAAGTCCCGTGTGATACTTTGTGGTACACGGGAATTTTATGTGTTTTTTTTAATTAAAAAAAAAAAAAAAAATATCGCACGTCGGGGAGATATTGCAGATATCTTTAATTGTAACTTCGATTTAATCATTTGGAAATCATCAGTCGTTTGCTGCTAATAAGTATCCTGTGTATGTATTATAAAACATGACTGTAATAACAATTTTAGATATTTTATGTTCAACTATCACAAATTTCAACCTATTCCAATTCAAGCGAATACAGGTCGAAAACTGCCACATCTTACTTTATCCTTCTGTTGAAGTTAGTAATTTGTTGTCTAAAAGAAAACTGCTTATCTGTTGTGTATTATAATATTCGGAACTTTAATGCTATAACGTATCTGTATTTTCTAAAATTTGAGAGCCATTAAAACGTATTTTGAATTATTTTATCTAAACATAGTGAGAACTACATTTTTTCCCTTTAATTTATATGTACTTAATTAAAAACCATTCTTCCTGATGTCGTCTTTGTGTGCGTTAAAGTAAACAAACACTGACTTCTTGCACATAAACTTCAGAAAAGGTTCGATATCTTGAGAAAATTGTCTAATATAGGTATAATAAAAGTACATATATATAAAAGTACTATATATATAAGTTATATATATAAAAGTACTATAAATAACTGTGCATGATTATTGAAAAGTTTTCACATGACACAGATGTAGAAATTCTAGAATAATTAAACGGTAGATTGTTTTTGTTGTAAGTTTCTCTAAATATGGTGGGTCCCATGGATAAGACATTGAAAGAGGCGCCAAAATGAGGCAGAGTAAAAATACGAAATTATCAACAAATAACGATAAAATATAATAGTAACTAATAATAGCAAATACTTTCAAACTAGTTGATATAGTTTAGGCCCCAGACAACGGTGTTTAATGCATTTATGAAATTTTTCAATACATTCAAATCTCCATTGATTCGTTCTTAATATTTCTTATACTTTAAAGATGAACTTGAAAGAAAGTTTTCGTATATCTGTCCTGTATATATTTACTTACCTTTTTCTTTTTTTCCTATATATACCTAAAATTAAATACCCGTGCTTCACAACGGAATACATAACTTCAGTAGTAAAGTGTTTTCATTTCTTTGAGGAGATAACCCTATAATTTAATGACCCCAATCCAACATTAAATAAGGGTTTTTAGATTTATATTTATTTCTTAATTTTGGGCGCCTTATGCCCCTTCTGGAGTTTTTAGCTTTCTTAGTACCTAGGGCCTTAGATGAGCCACCATGCAAAATTTCAGCTTCTTAGGTCTTATGGTTCCAGAGATGCAGTGATCAGTCAGTCCGTGTTTTCTTTTGAGGGTTAAGTCCCTTTTCACATCAAATTTTTAAAAATATTTCTTATATACATACACACACACACACATATATATATATATATATATATATATATATATATATATATATATATATATATATACATATATATATATATAGCAGATTTAAAATGGAAAAACATAATGCATTGGTACACATTTGAAAAAATAATTAACTTAAATTCTTATTCTTAATAATTGCTTAATTTTTTAATCTTAAATTTTCTCTTCCCCTCAACTATTGAAGGTGTTAAACTTAAAATTTTAACTTAAAACACTATATAATGGTTGAAATTGCTTGGCTGTTGCTTGGTTGAATAGTTTGGTTGAAATTGCTCGAAGCATTCCAGAGTGAGGCTGGAACAAACACAAACACACACACACACACATATATATGGTGAAACTTCTCTATGGCGGCCAGTCATGGTTAAAAAAAAGGGCCGTCAAATATAAATATTATATATATATACATACACACACAGAGAGAGACAGAGTAAAACTTCTCTAAACGGTCCTGTTTTGTTTACAACAGGTTCAAGAATCCATGGAGCCAATGTTATGAACGAAATCTCCTTTCGGTCACCTCTCTAAACGGCCACTTTTTTGAGGAACCATCGCTGGCTGCCATAGAGAAATTTTATTGTATATCTCTCTCTGTATATATATATATATATATATATATATATACATACACACACACACACACATATATATATATATATATATATATATATATATCTCGATCTATCGTTTTTCAAGCGACCGACAGAACTGAACGATAAATGCGGGAAAATGATAGATACGGGAACATAACAAAGCAATATGATCATCGGGACTGGGTGAAATAAACGACACATACAGGAAAACGATGATTCGGAGAATGATCGATCGAGATTCCACTATATATATATATATATATATATATATATATATATATATATATATATATATATATATATATATATATATATATATAGATAGATAGATAGATAGATAGAAAGAGAGAGAGAAAGTAAGTAAGTAAAACCTCTCTAAACGGTCCTATTTTGTTTGGAACCGGTTCAAGAATCGTTTGAGCCAATGTTATGAATGTTATGAACGGTATCTCTTTTTGGTCACCCCTCCAAACGGCCACTTTTTTGAGGAACCATCGCTGGCCGCCATAGAGAAGTTTTATTGTATCTTTCTCTCTATATATAGTATATATCAACGGTGGCCAAATGGTGGCTCGCGAGCCGCATGCGGCTCTTCAAGAAGTTTATTACGGCTCAAGTAATATATGAAAATATTTGTTATATTTTAAATTTCTTGAATCGTAAAACAACATGCAGCCACAGGAAATGATTCGTACAGTCGTTCGGTATTCTTCGGTTCGTTCGGTTAAACCTTCGTAAAAATATAGTTGTTCTAATACTAATACACTTGTTCAGACGTCGTGTAGACCGAATAGGGATCCCAGTCATTAGTATATTTAAATCGGGGCTCCGAACCGGAACTGAACCGAAAACCGAAAACCGGAAAAAACCGTCATTTTGGTCAGAACGAAAACCGGAGCTGATCCGAAACTCTCAAAACTGAAACTATCAAACACTGTCAAAATAAATACATTATGATTCTGAAATTTTTTCCCACCAAGAACTTTTGGTACGGCTCCCAAGATTTTCTTCGTGATTTGGTGCGGCTCTTGCTGCAAAAACTCTGGCCACCCCTGGTATATATATATACACACACACACACACACACAGAGGACTCCCAGCTAGAAAAATATAATAAACCCAGTTTGTAATATGAAAACCTAGCTTTTGAAAAATTTTTTTTTTTTAAACAAAGCATTTTGCTATTTTATAACTTACCCAGATTTAACGAACCAGAAAAACCCAGATTTCGGGATATTTTTGAAAAAATGAAAATTTTATATATATATATATATATATATATATATATATATACAGAGGCTGTTCACACATTTTTTAGACGATGTATATTGTATTCACAAAACTAAATTACATAAAATTCTTGTGTTTTAAATGTTCTATTTGACATCCCTTATTCTGAACTATCTTTCGACACCGCAATTTCCAGGATAATAATGCCTTTTGAAGTGTCAGAAGAGGTATTCTATCACATTCCTCCTGAACAGCTTTCCAGCGTCCTGTAAGGGTTTTGGGACGACGTTTGGATAATGCAGATTTTAAAAGTCCGAAAGCACAAAAATCCATAGGTGATACATCAGGAGATTTAGTAGGAATATCAGTGAAGGGTATGGCCTTGATACCAGATTTTGTTCCATTTCTTTTAGGAAATTTACAGTGGATTTTGATGTGTGACTGCTAGCTTTGTCCTGATGGAGTCTCAGAGATTGATGGCCCATGAATCTGTGACTGACACCCATGATTAATCTATTGTGACCATTTTTTCCCAATTTTCTTTGGATAAGTGTTTCTCATATAGAATTCTGCAGCGTGTCCTGCGTTCAGCGATATGATTTGGAAGAAGACAATGCACATTGCGTTTTTTCGCTTTCTTAAGATTTAAATCAACGTTTATCATTTTGTTTACAGTGGACACCGAGCATTTTAATGATTTTGCAACTATCCTTTGACTAGGGGGATTTTCTTTTAACATTAAACAACGTACCTTTGCAATAGTCGAAGATGTCCGTTTTTTCCTTGGATACTTGTTTGGAATTTTTGTCCCACTTGAGGCTACTTGATGTATATATATATATATATATATATATATATGTATATATATATGTATATATATATATATGTATATATATATGTATATATATATATATGTATATATATATGTATATATATATATATGTATATATATATATGTGTATATATATATATATATATATATATATATATATATATGTATATATATATATATATATATATATGTATATATATATATATATGTATATATATATATGTATATATATATATATATATGTATATATATATATATATATATATGTATATATATATATATATATATGTATATATATGTATATATATATATGTATATATATATATATATGTATATATATATATATATGTATATATATTATATATATATATATATATATATGCATATATATATATATATGTATATATATATATATATATATATATATATATATATATATATATATATAATGTTTACATTCGGAATAGGTATGCGCGTAACATTCGATTAAATTGTGCTTTTAAATTGTTCATTCATATTAAAAATCATTCTCAAATGCAGTGTTCCGTTTCTTTGTTTTACTTTGTCAGTTTAATGATTTCAAGTTTGCAAAATTAAAATTGTGATTTGAAATATTGTTTTGTATATACGGTGATATGTGTCACTTTTTTTTTTTAATCTTTCATAATCTTAGCCTTCCACAGAAACTTGCAGTTTGACTTCTTTTATAATGTTTACATTCGGAATAGGTATGCGCGTAACATTCGATTAAATTGTGTTTTTAAATTGCTCATTCATATTAAAAATCATTCTCAAATGCTATGTTGTGTTTCTTTGTTTTACTTTATCAGTTTAATGATTTGAAGTTTACATTTACGATCTCCATTTATCCGTTTTTAATTTTACTTATAATTAAGGATGAACTTGAGAGAATATTTACTTTGGTTATCTGTTAAAAAAAAAAAAAAATTGAGACGGCTGGGATATGAGAACGAGCCCAACATGAGGGAAGAGTTACATAAATTAATCCCAGATCTTTTCTGTTTGTCTCGTGTTCCTGTTTTCCAAAGTTCGGGGTTTCAGAATCCCTGACGATAATTTCCCCTTCACTCGCGTGTGGCAAGTCGGGAGCGCTACCCCTTGCTGTGATGGGCGGTCCCGTCAAAGTTATCAATCATCCCCCCCCAAACAGACGAAATTCTCAGCAAATTTTTTTTAAAAATCTTTTTTTGTCAACTATTTACAGCTACATAAATGCTGATAATCAAATAAAATTGGTATTGTCAGATAGCCTGATCTTTTCTGCAGTACTCTACCGGATTCATTTTATAAATTTCGTCCACCGAAGGAATTTATGAGCGTTTAAAACACACTATACCAGATTTTTCCCCGAATAATTTAAATTTAAAAATATTAATTGCATTTTTAATAAAAAACGAAACCGGTACACAGGTGTAAAATTTCTTTCTCTATGACGGAGTACAATTTAAAAAAAAAATCTTTGAATCGAAGTCGGCAATCCGTGGACAAATTTTCTCCATAGGTTAACATTGAGGTGAGGGAATCCAGTGGGGTTTGTACATAGCAGCCTTAAGCAACAGTCACGCAAATCCGAGATATTGCGAATTGGTGGTCTTTGAACTCTGAGCTGCCGTCCCATGACATCCCAAATGTGTTCTATCGGATTGAGATCCGGTGAGTTAGGCGGTTAGGACATTAACTGGAATTCAGCATCATGTTCCTGGAACCACTCCAACACAATTTTAGCCTTGTGACACGGGGCGTTGTCCTGTTGGAACATTCCATTTCCAGCTGGAAAAACAGAAGCCATTTAAGGGTGCAACCGGTCCGCAATGATGTTCAGATACCCTGTTGCATTCATGGTCTGCTCTACCACAACCACGGGTCCCAGAGACGCCCAAGAGAACGTCCCCCAAAGCATAATACCGCCACCACCGGCCTGTGTATGACCTACTGTACATTGAGAGAGCAACAGTTCGCCTGGAAGACGGCGTATCCTGACACGGCCATCGGTGTGATGAATGACAAACCGTGATTCATCTGACCAGGCAACTCTCTCCCACTGATCCATGGACCAGTCGCGATGTTCCCGGGCCCATAATAGAGTCTCGATATAGATGATCGAAAAACCCCAATCAAGCAGAATTAATTGCGCTGTGGTGCTGAGCACGGTAATGGCTCAGAAATTAAAACTTATCTTTCTGCATCAAAAAAATTAAATAAAGTTGAGCCAAATCAAATTTAAGATAAAAAAAATTAAAGAAGTTTATTTAAATTAAAAGAATTAAAAACTAAAAAAAAGAAATACATCAACCGGTTACATTTCCGGTAAAAAAGAAACAAGTAATAAAATACGATACAAGACTATAATATGTCAAGTATCACAAAAATAATTTAATGCAACAGCGATACACCACCGCTGAACTACAGTTTCACTCGTTATATATAGTGCTTAAACAAGGTTAACAAGCTGCAGTTAGATTTCTGGCAGCCAATCACAAAACAATGAAAAAAATTTGAATAATGACAGAAAATTTGCATTTAGCGAATCAAAATACAATGAGAGTTTATCTTTCGCCGGAAAATGACGGTGACGTCATTTTCCAACATGGCGTTGTTTACAAATAAAAGTTCGAAACCCCCGCACCCCGCGGCAAAGCCAACATGAGAGGACACATAAATTAAAAGGAAATAATAGGCGTTTTTATATGTTTAGGTGCCTTTATTTGCGCATAGTTGCCGGGATATAATCAAAGTTAGGGATAGCGATCTTTATAAGTAAAATATGCCGATAAATGGCGCTTACTTCTAACAAGGTCGCCCCATCGCGGCAACTCTAAAAAAATGTTTAGATGCTGTTTGCATAAACTATGCTTTATAGCTAAACTTATGCTAAAAGAAAAACCTCATTTAAACTCGCATTGCATGATATTCAACAAAACAATTGACATAAAAGCATGACACTGTACATACTTAGGCACTTTAGCAATATATATAAAAAAACGACGTGATTTCACACATTATAAGAATACAAGTGAAAAATACATTTAAACATTTTATCATACAGTATAACATTACATTTTTTTTACGATAATTTTTAATACAGTAAAAAATACTGTGTATAATTACTAATATACGTGATACATTGAAAAAATTGCATATTCTAAAAATCTGAACGTGTATAAAAGTCCTTTATAAATATAATAAACAATTATATTCTAAATTGGCACTCATATCGTCATTCTTTCACAAATACATGCTCATTAAACCTTTTCAAATTATTTTTAGTTTGTGGTTTAGTAAAAATATCAGCCAAATTTGCTTTAGTGGGTATATACTGAATTTAAAAAAAATTCTTATATATAAAATCGCGCACAAAAAATAATTTCACATCGATGTGTTTAGTGCGATGATTTTCATGTGGATTTTTTACAAATTCTATACTTGCTTCGTTATCCGCTAACAAAATTGGATTAGTGGCTGTGTCTTTAAAAATTTTTAGTTTCTGACGGTACTTACGTATTATAGCTGAAGGTTTGCGGTTTGGCGAAAAAGCGGCAATAAAGCGCCAATTATGCACCCCATCCTTGTTGATAGTATTGTTTTCGCCATTCATTGCTTTTCTCTCCCGTTCTAAGTTTCCTTTAGAAGATTTTCTTTATTTTTTTAGGTTATGAAAGTTATTTGACAAAGATCTTTTATAAAAGAAGTTTGACGAGAAATATGACAGTGTAATACCTCAACTTTGATAAAAGATAACTTTTATAAAAGTTGGGTTCTTCGTCAAAGTTTTATAAAAGATTTCGGTGCCCGGATGTTATAAACAACATTTCGAGCAACAGCATGTTAAAAAATACAAATGTGTGGAAAACGCGGCAGATAAAGAACAAGATTTCGATTCGAAATAGTTTTAGCTCTAATTAAAAATTGCGCACTAATGACAAAACAGAAATACACGAAAAATATTCAAAATGAGTATGTTAAAAACGCAAATCTTTTAAAGGAAAAGTCTTAGGATGCTGAAATTTTACATGGTGGTTACTCCTAAGCTCTAGATGCCCACTAAGAAATATTTTTAAAAAGTACAAATATTAAGGGGTTTAAAAGGGGCTTAACCCCCTCTCCACTGAAAAAAACCCCATTGTATCTCTGAAACCATAGGACCCAGGAAGTTGAAATTTCGTATGGTGGTTCCCCTTAAGCCCTAGGTGCCCACTAAAAAATCTTTTTGAAAAATGCAAATTTTAAGGGGGTTAAAAGTGGCTTAACTCCCCTCTAAAAAAAACCCCATAGTATCTCTGGAACCATAAGGCCTAGAAAGCTGAAATTTTGCGTGGTGGTTCCCCTTAAGCCCTAGGTACACACCAATAAATATTTTTTAAGATCTCGAATTTTAAGGGGTTTAACCCCCTCCCCCCTAAAAAATCCCACTGTATCTCTGGAACCATAGGATCTAGGAAGCTGAAATTTTGTATGGTACTTCCCCTTAAGCCCTAGGTACACACCAATAAATCTTTCTTAAGAGCTCGAATATTTTAAGGGATTTAGCCCCCTTAGATAGAAATAACTTTTATAAAAGATCTTTGTCAAAGAACTTTGATAGTGTAATAGGGGTATTTTGAGGTTTTAGCATTTCTTTTATGTATAACTGTTATAAAAGATACAAATAACTTTTAAAAAATATCTATGTCAAAGAACTTTGATAGTGTAATATAGGCCAAAAGGAAGAAGATGCAGTGTCTTTTTTCCAGATCCGTGGAATTTTGCCCAGTCAGTGTGTATGCCCGAACTTTCACAACATGCGTGCCTATTTTAATCGACCAGTAGCTGGAGATGTAATATTAAAGATTGCGGCAAAACAGTCAGAATTCAGAAGGAAAACTGGTTCTACGGTTCCCGATTGCCAAACTTTAAATATTTGCATTTTCCGTCGAAATCTGTATGCATATCAATTTGTGTCTAATTTGCATTACCCCTTGGCGCGTTGCTTTTTTTTGTCTAAGAGTGTATTCCTATTTTGTCTTTAATATGAAATTTTTAATTAGATCTAAAATTATCTATAGCGAAATCATGTTCTTCAGCTGCTTATTTTTTTAAAACTTTTCCAGGTGTTTTCCAAATACTTTTTTAAACATGCTGCTGCTCAAAATGTTGATGCATGTTTAATAACTGCTTTCGTATATTTCATACACGTGCTTCGCCACAGATTACACGAGTGCCATGAATTATGTCATTTGGTTCATTTAATTTCAATTAACTTTAGCAGTAAGGTGGAGTCATTTCTCATAAGGAGTTCATCGCAGAATCTAACGACAGTGATCCGAATTTAAATACGAGTTTTGGATATTTCATTTTTATTTTGGGGATTTAAAACCACTTTACAACCTCCTAAAATGTTGCTTTTTAAACATCTTTTTTGGCCAACACCTAGAGCCTAAGAGGAAACGCCATGCAAAATTTCAACTTCTTCGGCCTTATTGTTCCAGAGATACAGTGGGTTATTTAGGGGGAGGGGGGCTAAACCCCTTAAAATCCGAACTTTAAAAATATACTTATAAGTGTGCCCCTACGGCTTAAGAGGAACCACCATACAAAATTTCAGCTTCCTAGGCCTTATGGTTCCAGAGATACAGTAGGATTTTTTTGGGGGGAGAGGGGACAAAGCCCCTTAAATTTCGAGCGTTCAAAATGATTTATTGGTATGCACCTAGAGCTTAAGAGGAACCACCATAGGAAATTTCAGCTTCCTAGGCCTTGTGGTTCCAGAGATACAGTGGGTGCTTTTAGAGGGGGGGCAGGGGGTTAATCTCTTTTTAACCCCCTTAAAATATACAGTTTCCAAAAAAAGATTTCTTAGAAGGCACTTGGGATGGGGAACCACCATACGAAATTTCAACTTCCTAGGCCCTATGGTGCCAAAGATACAATGGGTGTTTTTAGAGGGGGGGCAGGGGGTTAATCTCTTTTTAACCCCCTTAAAATATACAGTTTCCAAAAAAAGATTTCTTAGAAGGCACTTGGGATGGGAAACCACCATAAGAAATTTCAACTTCCTAACCCCTATGGTGCCAAAGATACAATGGGTGTTTTTAGAGGGGGGCAGGGGGTTAAGTTCTTTTTAACCCCCTTAAAATTTACAGTTTCCAAAAAAAGATTTCTTAGAAGGCACGTGGGATGGGGAACTAACATACGAAATTTCAACTTCCTAGGCCCTATGGTGCCAAAGATACAATGGGTGTTTTTAGAGGGGGGGCAGGGGGTTAATCTCTTTTTAACCCCCTTAAAATATACAGTTTCCAAAAAAAGATTTCTTAGAAGGCACTTGGGATGGGGAACCACCATACGAAATTTCAACTTCCTAGGCCCTATGGTGCCAAAGATACAATGGGTGTTTTTAGAGGGGGGCAGGGGGTTAATCTCTTTTTAACCCCCTTAAAATATACAGTTTCCAAAAAGAGATTTCTTAGAAGGCACTTGGGATGGGGAACCACCATAAGAAATTTCAACTTCCTAACCCCTATGGTGCCAAAGATACAATGGGTGTTTTTTGAGGGGGGCAGGGGGTTAAGTTTTTTTAACCCCCTTAAAATTTACAGTTTCCAAAAAAAGATTTCTTAGAAGGCACCTAGGGATTATGGGGAACCAGTATACGAAATTTCAACTTCCTAGGTCCTATAGTTACAAAGATACAGTGGGTGTTTTTAGAGGGGGGCAGGGGGTTATGCCCTTTTTAACCCCCTTAAAATTTGCATTTAATAAAAAAATCTTATTGGGCACGTAGAGCTTGGGAGTAACCATGTTTTCCACAGATTTGTATTATTTTAACATGCTTCTGCTCGAAATGTTGTTTATGATTTCCGGGCAGGAAATAGGTTGCCACTGTGAAGTTAGGTGCTGGCGAGCAGATATTACGCCAAGGGTTAAAGGCTGCCAAGCTTCAGCTATAATACGTAAGTACCTTTCTGACACTCCAATACGATTTGTTGCAACCAAATCAACTCCTTTGCCGTTTCTGTTAGGGCGACGAGTTCACTTTCCATGTTACTTAAACAAACAGATTTTTGTTTAAAACTTCGCCATACTATGGGGGATTTGTCAGCAAATATTATTAATCAACCCATTGAAACGCGATTATCGCGATTATTAGCGAAATCGGCATCAGAATATGCATTTAAGTTTAATGAACCTGTATTTGTCAAATTTATTTTCAAACTCTTTGTATATTTTAAATAACCCAAAATTTTTAACAACCCTTCCCAGTGTGCAATTCCAGGGTTTTCTTGGAATTGGGAAAAAATATTAAGGGCATAGCAGATATCTGGACGAGTTCTATTAGCAATGAACGCTAAACTTCCTATTAAATTCCTATAAGGAATTTTCGACATTTCTAACGCTTCGTCATCAGTTTTAGGACATTGCTCTTTCGAATAAATTTTTCCCACTGGTATAGGTAATGAGGCAATAGGATAATTGTATTCCTCGTAGTCTAAACAAATTTTTGATATATAATTACTTTGGTGAATAAATAGTTCCCCGTTTTTGTCCTCAAAATTCACCCCCAAAAGTTTTGTAGTTTTTCCCAAAACTTTATTCTCAAATTTCTGGCTAATTAAATTTATCGCTTTTTCTAAATGTTTAGGTTTTTTGCCAAATATAACGATATCATCCACATAAAGTAACAAAACTATTTTTCTTCCATATAGTAGGGGAGCATATGTCGAAAACATGAGCTCCGTGGCGGTATTAATGATGGGAACATGGGTGGATATTTTTTTCATCAGAAACTACCTGTAGATGAATAATTTCCATGGTGTCACTCTTTGGTGTGTGACGTATAGTAGTAATGACGTCATCAAGATGGCCGCCATGGAATTTAAAAAATCCACTTTATTTCGGTTATTTATCGGCCGATTTTCTTTTGTAATACCTCATATTGAAGATAAATAAAATGTCTAGATGACGGATGCAGAATCAAGGACGACGGAGTCATCACAGAGCACAAAAGGGAGAGAGCGCGTCCTGTGAAGAAGATGGTTGGCTCGCGATTGGGACCTGTGTGTGATTCTTAGAAAAGAGAGGAAGAGCCCCCCAAAATGTGCGAATAAAAATGTGCCTCAATAAATGTGCCAATAGCACGTAATAAGGCCATACATATGTGTAACTCTCCAGGTCGTAGCATAAAGCGATCTCGAAGATTCTGTTGAGCCATGATAAGTTGCTGCACAGGACGGTAAAGACCCAAATCTAATGGAACAACATATTTTGAATCTACTCCACACACATATATAGTCAATTTTTCAAAGTACGTCTAGAAAGTCAATTGTATGGAACGATCTGTTGGAGTAGCTGGTATGATTGGTAGAGCACATATGTGAGTGATTGGTTTTTGGTCTTTTAACAGCTTTGCATTAAAGACGGTCCAAGTTGGATCAGATGCTGGATTATAACTACTTTCATGATTAGAACTTGAAGGTCGATTTCCGGAACTATCGGATATTTCTTCTGTATCACTTATTACTTTGTTTTTGCACAGACACCACGTTAAATCTCCTACATTATGTAGTTTTAAACGCTGAATTATATATATATATATATATATATATATATATATATATATATATATATATATATATATATATCTATCAGATTTCTTAAAAGCAAAACTGTTAGGCTTTAAGAGTTTTGGACCATTGTAGTGAATAAAGTCTGTCATGTATCTGGATTGTTTCTGTAGCGAACGATTGGGTACCCGTGTTTCAGCATCAGACAGGGTTATAGATTGCAATTCACCTTCGTTATATTCTTGATAAGAAGTCATCACAGTTGCGTGAAGGGTTCCTCGTCCATCAGGCGTGTCTCCAAGGAAGTTTAAATTATCTGCTGTACAAAAGATAAATCTCCCTTTCACAATATCGGGTGGGACATACAATCCGTCATTGTCTTCCATGTGGTTCAGAACTTTATTGGCTATAGCAGTCTCAAGGCAGAAAACTTTATTATAATCAATCGAGTAACCCGAACCATGCATGTGCTGAACCAAGAATTTTCTGCGAGTTTTACTATGTATCGTTAGGCCAACAGCAACTTGTAGAGGAAGATCCCGTGAGTGTCTGTGTTTAACTAACACCGTGCTACTATAAACGGTTTGTCTTTCAGTTTGGCACTCATACATAAGAGTTTGTGATAATGCAGCACCCCTTTGGTTCAAATGTTTGTTATCAATCTGCAAACTTTCCATTTTTTTTGTCCCCTCCAATATACCATTTGAAAAAGTATAGAACTTCTTTCGGTATAATATTTATGATTTTTTTCTTCGTTATAGAACTTGTAAACTCCCATTTCTCCTCTGTCAGTATGGTTTTACGTAATAATTTAGCTGCTTGATACAGAACTTCCATACTCGCATTCATATCAGAATTGGATTCCACCCGCGGCAACAAAACATCATTGACAAATTTCAAAGAAATACGCTGTGATTGATTTTTGGAGATAGGGTCGTTAAATACTACATTCATGTAAAATAATTCATGCTCAATAAGTATTTTAAGAGATTTTCTTGACAACATGTCTTGCCGTTTAACACCATTCCAGTGGCAGATATCTCTATAGTGTCTCTCAGGATCTGCCATCGTGACAACATTACCTTCCAAAAAAGAATCTAGCAAACGATATATGGATTCTACTTGACTAATACATTCTGGCAAGTTAGGTGTTGTTTCAACTTCATCAGTACTTCGCAATGACGTTTTTTGTGCAACATTCTTTGTGGTATGCTACATCATATGCATGTACATCTTCTGTATTAATGAATCCACTCAGTTTTAACTTCCAATTGCTATTTTCACTTCGCTAGACAGCATCAGATCCTCTGACCTACCTTTTTGATGGAAGCGGTATATAATGGACTAGCTTTATATACCCGGCGTTGCACGGGTGAACCCTTAATAAAGCTTACTTGTATGATATGTATATTTGTATTTTATGGCAATCTATACCCCTCTCCACTGGTCATCATCCCATCAGCATATTATAATAACTCCCCCCCCCCATGCTAATGTCAGCATCAAAATGTTTCTTTCAATTTTGATAACCCACTGGATCCCGGCCCTTCGAGGAGTTTGAGGGCTTCCCCGTAAACCCTTGTGAAAATCGCCGGTTTCATAAACAAAGAATTACTTGACGTTGCCCAGGATAATAAAAATGAATGGAGTTAACCTGAGCTCTAGATGTATACGTACTAACAACCGAAATATATACAATTCACAAACACACACACCTTTCCAAACTTCATTTAATTAAGGTTGATCTCTCTCTTTTCTCCTACCACCAATTTGGTGTTCAAAATGGTGATATATATAGGAAATATAAATTTTTGGATTGTTTCTAGCAATTTTTTCAAAATCTAAAGCGAATGTCGAAAAATCGTGACATTGATCGTGTTTCTTACATTTTAAATCAAGAATCTTATGGATATCTGTTTCCTTCTTTGAGATATGACGGAATATGTGAAAAACACGTAAAAACACGTTTAGACCCCCTAACCCCCTTGGGGGCCGAATTTTGAAAAATCCTTAAATTGGTTTTTAGGTATTCATATTCCTTACATTTTAAAGCAAGAATCTTATGGATATCTGTTTCTTTCTTTGAGATATGAGGTAATATGTAAAAAATACGTTTTGCCCCCCCCCCCCCCCCCCACATGGGGCCGAATTTTGAAAATCCTGAAATTGGTTTTAATGTATTCGTGTTCCTTATATTTTAAAGCAAGAATCTTATGGATATCTGTTTCTTTCTTTGAGATATGGAGGAATACGTGAAAAACACGTTAAGCCCCCCTCCCCGTCCCCTGGGGCCAAATTTTAAAAAAATCCTGAAATTGGATTTAAGGTATTCGTGTTCCTTACATTTTAAAGTAAGAATCTTATGGGCATCAATTTCCTTCTTTGAGACACGAAAGAATATGTAAAAAACACGTTTTGCCCCCTCCCCCCTTTGGGGGGCGATTTTTGAAAAATCGCTTCTTAAATGACGCCTTCAGCACAAAAGTAATAAGCTCTTAAAATTTGATATCTGTATCTCCAATAGTTTTTGCTTGGTGTTGATTCCTTTATATATATAGATAAAACACGTAAGAACACGTTTAGCCCCCCCCCTCTCCCCCTTGGGAGACGAATTTTGAAAAATCCTGAAATTGGTTTTTAGGTATTCATGTTTCTTACATTTTAAAGCAAGAATCTTATGGATATCAATTTTCTTCATTTTATTCATGTTCCTTACATTTTAAAGCAAGAATCTTTAACATATCAATTTCCTTCTTTGAGATATGAAGGAAAACACGTTTTGCCCCCCCCCTCCCTCCTTGTGGGGGGGGGGGCCGAATTTTGAAAAATCCTGGAACTGATTTTTAGGTATTCGGCTTCCTTTTATTTTAAGGTAAGAATCTTATGGATATCCGTTTCATATGAAAAACACGTAAAATCACGTTTAGCCCCCCTCCCCCCCTTGGGGCGGAATTTTGAAAAAAATCCTGAAACTGATTTTAGGTAATCAAGTTCCTTACATTTTAAAGCAAGAATCTTTTGGATATCAATTTCCTTCTTTGAGATATGAGGGAATATGGGAAAATACGTTTTGCCCCCTCCCCCCCATGGGGGCCGAATTTCAAAAAATCCTGAAATTGGTTTTTAGGTATTTATGTTCCTTATATTTTAAAGCAAGAATCTTATGGATATCTGTTTTCTTCTTCGAGATATGAAGGAAAATGTGATAAAACACATAAAAACACGTTTCCCCCCCCCTCCCCCCCCTTGGGGGCCTAATTTTGAAAAATCCTGAAATCGGTTTTTAGGTATTCATGTTACTTACATTTTAAAGCAAGAATGTTATGAATATCAATATCCTTCTTTGAGATATGAAGGAATATGTAAAAAACACGTTTTGCCCCCCTCCCCCCCTTGGGGGGCGAATTTTAAAAAATCGCTTCTTAAATGACGCCTTCAGCACAAAAGTAATAAGCTCCTAAAATTTGATATCTGTATCTCCAATAGTTTTTGCTGGGCGTTGATACGTGTATGTATATATATATATATAAGTCAGGACTTCTTCCTTTATAGATATAGATGTCTCCTAGCTTCAAGTCTATCGAAAAAGAAGCAGGCATTTTTATGTAGTTTCGTGCCAAGATTTTGGCCTCTTGTACACGGGTGGACCTTATTGCACACCGAGCCTGGGGAAGCTATTTCAATTTCTAATTTCAATTCTTTCTGGGGAAGTATATCTCACCTGCCATTTTGTGAAGTGTATAAATCATTAACTTGTCCTTTTTGCAAACAAAATCATCATGTAATTTTGCTATACTGTGTAACATTTTTGAATAACATGCTGTTGCATTTTTCTATGATTCGTTAAGTTTTTTTTAATGCTCTAGGGCAGGGGTGGGCAGACTTTTCCAAGGTACGGGCTACTTCTAATTTTGTCAAGGTGTTGTGGTCCACCCAGTGACGTAGGTGTGGTGAGCTAAAAAAAGGTCTACAATATTTATTATAACTTAATAATAAATGCGGAACATGTACTTACCTACATAACTACAAGAAAAAAAACTTACTCTTTTAAAACCGCGTTTAAAGCAAATCGCGTCGGTGTTCCAAAAATATGTTTCTTTTAGTATGCGCGTCTTAGCAAAGGCGGTCACCTCAAAATGTATTGGTGGTCCACCGGTCGATCGCGATCGACTAAATGCCCACCCCTGCTCTAGGGTATGTATTCATCTTAACATGTGTATCCCAATGTAATTTTTTCACTTGTTTTTTTAAGTTTGTAAGCACATTTCCTTTTTACTTTTTGTGCCAGGCATGGTACAGTGTGATACACTGTTTTGAGTGTTATGTTTTACATGCAGACGTGTCTTGTAACCTTCCTTAAATAGTAATGCAGCCATGCTCTTTGTCACAAGGTTGACTCTTATAGTGCATTCATTTATGTATGACACCAATGTAAGTTGTTTTGTAATTATTTTGTTACCATTTTTCCATGTGTTTTGAATGCACTTTCTATGTATAATTTACAGGGGTGTTTTTTTCTTTGTTTTTTCAATGGCTGGCCAGCCGACATGAAGTGTTTTGTCTTTATGTATAATGTTAATTTAATTACAAGCACAAAAGTTTTTTATCCTTCATGGAGGGTCTCCAATGTAACTTTGACCTAGCATAACACAGGTTCCAACCGCGAGCCAACCATCTTCTTCAGAGGACGCGCTTTCTCCCTTTTGTGCTCTATTACGACTCCGTCTCCCCTGATTCTGCATGTCATCTAGACATTTTATTTATCTTCAATATGAGGTATTACAAAAGAAAATCGGCCGATAAATAACCGAAATAAAGTGGATTTTTTTAATTCCATGGCGGCCATCTTGATGACGTCATTACTGCTATACGCCACACACCAAAGAGTGACACCATGGAAATTATTCATCTACAGGTAGTTTCTGATGAAAAAAATATCCACCCATGTTCCCATCATTAATACCGCCACGGGACTACATATACTCCCCTACTAATAAATATAACAGCAGTTACACCAATCGAGTTTTATGAAACCTAATTCATTTAAAACTTCGTGGATTTCAAAATACCACTCGAGTGAACTTTGGTGTAAACCGTAAATTGCCCTTTTAAGTAGGCATACCTTGTTTGAATTTTCAAAACCGGGAGGCTGTTTCATATAAATAGTTTGTTCTAGTGGGGCGTAAAGGTAAGCACATGTGATATCTAATTGAACATGGGACCATTTGTAAAAACAGACTAGAATAGAAAAGAAGAATCGAATAAGGCCGAAATTCACTACGGGTGAAAACGTTTCTTCGTACGTTTCCCCTTTCCTCTGTAGATGACCTTGGGCAACTAAACGAGCCTTGTAACGGGAAATATCCCCTTTGTCATCGAGTTTAAGGGTATAAACTAAACGAGCCTTGTAACGGGAAATATCCCCTTTGTCATCGAGTTTAAGGGTATACACCCAACGGTAGCCGAGTACTTTCGTATTTTCCGGCAAATCGACTAATTTCCACACTTTACGTTTTTTCATTACTTCGAGTTCGGTTTTCATGGCTTTTATCCAATGTTCAGAATCTTTAGTATTGAGTGCTTGTTTCCAGGGCCCGACTTAGCCTAATTGGGGCCCGGGGCAAAAACTTCTTTGGGGCCCCCCTCTGCTTCACTACTTTAGTAATGAAAAACTTAATACTTATTACTAAACTTTCTATTCGATTTGGGGGCCCCCTCTGATGTGGGGGCCCGGGGCAACTGCCCCGTATGCCCCTGCCTTAGTCAGGCTCTGCTTGTTTCAGGCTATTTAGGATAACACGGGGCAAATCTAGTCATTCAACATGACTGCTACTACTTGCGGTTTGATCCGCGGAAACTATACCTTCGAAAGGATTTTTAGATGAAAAATCAAATAGGTTTTCATCGTAAACTAGATTTTTATAATTACAATATCCTTTTATTTTTTTAAGGGTATTTAACCTTTTCGACGTACCTTCAGGATAGTAATAAATATCAATTCTAGAGCTATTTGAACGGGGTATACACTCTCCCATCCAGCTAATATTTTTGGGAGGCTTTCCCTCTGGGGTGTCTTCTGAATCCATCTGATATTCTATCTCGGAATTGGCTTGAGATTCAATTTCCGAATCCGTTTTAGGTATTTCCTCAACTATGGGAATTTCTTTTTTCGGGCTGGTTTCTCTACTTTTGGGAATAGCCTTGATTTCACTAGAATTTGGTTCTTCGGGAGTACTACAAATAAATTGACGGTTAGGAAACAAAACTTCGGGATCGATATCATGATTTTCCGTTTGGTTTTCAGTTTTTCCCGACTCATCAATTCGAACATTGATAGTTTCAATTATTTTGTGTTCGTTTGGAACCCAAACTCTATATCCTTTAGTTTGAAGGGCATAACCAACAAGAATTCCTTGTTGTGCACGCATGTCGAGTTTATTACGTACTTGCTTTGGTACTCCAAAAAATACTTTTGTCCCAAAAGGTTTAAGATACTGTACTGAGGGTTTGTATCCGCTATACATTTCGCAAGGGGTTTTAGTTCCACTGTGCACTACTCGGTTCCATGTATGGGTAAAGTGCCTCAATGCTTCGACCCAGAAACCCTGACTTAGTCCACTGTCTCTTAATAACACATTAATGCCGTTTACGGCAGTATAATTATATCTTTCAACCAGAGCCTGACTAAGGCAGGGGCATACGGGGCAGTTGCCCCGGGCCCCCACATCAGAGGGGGGCCCCAAAATCGAATAGAAAGTTTAGTATTAAGTATTAAGTTCTTCATTACTGAAGTAATGAAGCAGAGGGGGGCCCCAAAGAAGTTTTTGCCCCGGGCCCCAATTAGGCTAAGTCGGGCCCTGCTTTCAACACAACTGTTGTGTTCTGGAGTGTAAATGTTTGATTTCTGATGAGTTATTCCGAGGTTTTCACAGAATTCACGGAAATCATTATTAATAAACTCTGTACCATTATCGGTACGAATGGCCTTTACTTGTTTTTCGGTAAATCTTTCCGCGTAACTTAAGAAAATTTTAAATGTTTTAAAAGTATCTGCTTTAGTTTTTAAAGGATAGCTCCAGACTTTACGCGAAAAATTGTCCACTATTGCTAGAAAATATTTATGGCCTTCTATAGACGTTGTTGGAAATGGACCACAGAGGTCAAGGTAAAGAAGTTGTAAAGGTTTAGTTGACTTAATTTCGCCTTTCCCTTTAAAACTTACGCGTCGCGATTTGGCCTATCGGCACGCGTCGCAAGGTTTTAGTTCATCTTTTAATTTAGGAAGACCTTTAACGGCTTCGTTTCTAGCTGTGTTTTTAATATATTCCGCGTTAATGTGGGCAAATCTTCTGTGCCACACATCTAAACTATCTGTTAAAAAGGATACTCTTTTAGAATTTAAACCTTCTTTAGTTTTAACATTAGTATCAATTGCATTATTCTTAAAATTCTTAGCTTTAGATTTACTTTTAATAGGTTGAGATTTCACAATATATAAACCATTTTCCCCATGAGCAGTAAATACAGTTTCTTCATTATCTTTAACTTTAACTTTTCCATTTTTAAATGTTAAAATAGCCCCTCCTTTGTCAAGTTTAAAACATGATATTAAATTTTTAGATATATTAGGAACATACAAGACATTTTTAAGAGTAATTACAGAATTATCAAATTTTACAATAACTTCGCCCTTACCTTCAACAGCAGTGTGTGTGTCCTTGATACAACTCCCTAACCTTTCGGTTTCCAAGGGAATAAATTTGGTGAAAAGTTCCTTCGACCCACAAACATGGTCGGTTGAGGCAGAGTCCAGGACCCATTCACAGGAAGGTTTAATGGTGGAACTTATTCCACCATTAATACACGGACAGATAAGATTTCTTACTGTGAAAGTTCTCAGAATCGGTACTTGTGTCACGCTTCGGTGGGGATCGTCTCGTCATCATTCTCCGGTGGGGTGTTGGAGATCTAGCTCTATCCCTGCGTAATTTAGGACATCGGTTTCGTAGGTGATTCTTGCTCTTGCATTCATAACATCTCCGCGTTCTTGAGGGTGCAAATGATGAGGACGTATCACGGGCTGGTTGTTCTCTAGTAGGGATGGACGTCCATGCTTGATGACTGCGGTCATTCTCCCGTTGCGACAGCCTTGCTTGTTCAGCGAGAACTTCATTAAGGATTCTTGAAAAAATCAGGTCATCCTTTTTCTTTCTGTAGATTGTCTGTACTAGTCCCTCGTAACGATCCGGAAGGTAACGAAGTAATTGAAAGACCTGGTCGAGTTCTGACACAGGTTCCTTTGCATCCTTCAACTTCTCAGCTAGGGATGATAACTGGGCAGCATATTGCGAAATGTCGTCATCCTTCAACCTCGTTGACCAAAACTGGTGTTTCAGGTGCATAACACCTGCTAAGGAGTCTGGCTCAAAATGAGTTTTCAGCTTCGCCCATGCTTCACGACCATCGATGGCTTTCTCGATGATGTTTCTGTATTTAGTTGGCAGATTTAAAAATATGCAGGACAATGCCTTCTACCCCTTTTCGTGAAGATCTTCTGCTACGGCTGTATCCTCATCCTTGACGGTAACGGCAGGTTCCAAGACCACTTTATTAAGTCCCCGCTCTATTAGCACCATTCTCATGGCCGAAGTCCATGACGAGTAACTATTTTCTGTCAGCGGCGGGACTTTACTGTAAAGGTAAAGTTGCGCCATTCTTACTCAGGAATTCTTACAGGAAACAAGATGATAAGCTAATTTAACGAGTCTGGGCCCATAACCATCTAATAGAGTCTCGATATAGATGATCGAAAAACCCCAATCAAGCAGAATTAATTGCGCTGTGGTGCTGAGCACGGTAATGGCTCAGAAATTAAACTTATCTTTCTGCATCAAAAAAAATTAAATAAAGTTGAGCCAAATCAAATTTAAGATAAAAAAAAATTAAAGAAGTTTATTTAAATTAAAAGAATTAAAAACTAAAAAAAAGAAATACATCAACCGGTTACATTTCCGGTAAAAAAGAAACAAGTAATAAAATACGATACAAGACTATAATATGTCAAGTATCACAAAAATAATTTAATGCAACAGCGATACACCACCGCTGAACTACAGTTTCACTCGTTATATATAGTGCTTAAACAAGGTTAACAAGCTGCAGTTAGATTTCTGGCAGCCAATCACAAAACAATGAAAAAAATTTGAATAATGACAGAAAATTTGCATTTAGCGAATCAAAATACAATGAGAGTTTATCTTTCGCCGGAAAATGACGGTGACGTCATTTTCCAACATGGCGTTGTTTACAAATAAAAGTTCGAAACCCCCGCACCCCGCGGCAAAGCCAACATGAGAGGACACATAAATTAAAAGGAAATAATAGGCGTTTTTATATGTTTAGGTGCCTTTATTTGCGCATAGTTGCCGGGATATAATCAAAGTTAGGGATAGCGATCTTTATAAGTAAAATATGCCGATAAATGGCGCTTACTTCTAACAGCCCAGCGCAGGCGCAGTTGGCGATGACGCTTGGTCAGCAAAGGCACACGAGTAGGACGTTTGCTGCGTAGCCCCATATCTAACTTGTCCGCTGAACAGTGTGCTGCGATACTATTCTACTGCATTGTATTGGGCTGTCAGCTGAGCCACTGTCTGGCTCCGGTTTTGCTTCACCATGCGAGACAGTCTCTGACGACCTTTTTCTTTGATAGAGTGTGGACGTCCAACACCATGTCGTCTACTGCTGGTTTCACCGTCATTCATCCACTTTGCATAAGTACTAACAACTGTAGGTCGCGAACAACCCACGAGTCGTGCAGTTTCGGAAATACTTGTTCCGAGCCTTCGAGCCATTACAATCTGCCCTCTATCAAAGTCGCTTAGATCCGCAGCCTTTCCCACCACACACACAGAAGTAAGTGAAAGAATGATTCTTCAGACTCTCCAGCAGCAGTTAAATACCACTTCCACCTGATCACGTGCCTTCCCCGTCATCCAGGCGAATTCATTGCAAAATGTAGGGGTGGTCATAATGTTTTGGCTCTTGAGTGTAAATATTTATATATATATATATATATATATATATATAATATACACTGCTGGCCACTGTAAATGCAACACCAAACATGCAAATAACATGAAATTTACAACATGCATTAGCGGAGGTGAGATATGCAAATGATTAGAATTTCAGCGCAGACCGCGCCTGTGGCGCCACTTCAAAGCGCTATTTAAGGCTTGGAGATTTCGACGATTTCAAGTTCGACAATTGTGTTTTTCTTGTGGTTTTTTCAAAAAAAAAAAAACGATCAATTATGCCTCGTCGAAAACAGAGATCATCTTTTGATCAAGTATCCGAGTTCGACAGAGGAAGGATAGTGGCCTACCGAGATTGTGGATTATCTTTCAGGGAAATCGGTAGTCGTGTTGGACGAAACCAAACAACTGTAATGCGGATATGTGATCGTTGGATGCAGGAGGGTACGACGGACCGGCGTGTTCGATCGCATCCACTTCACGTGATGACAGGCAAATTGTGCGCATGGCAGGGACGGATCGCTCAGTCACATCACGAACCATAGCACAGCACATGCAGTCTGTAACGCATCCTCCAGTGACTGCGCGTACCATTCGACGCCGTTTACAGCAGAGTGGTCTGTCCGCAAGGCGTCCATTGCTTTGTCTACCCTTGACGCAGAACCACAGACGTCTCCGCCGCCAATGGTGCGATGACAGAAGGATGTGGACGGCAGAATGGAATGAAATTGTCTTTACTGACGAGTCACGCTTCTGTCTGCAACACCACGATGGTCGCATTCGAGTCTGGAGACACCGTGAAGAGAGGATGCTGAACAGCTGCGTTATGCACCGCCACACTGGTCCTGCACCGGGTATTATGGTATGGGGCGGTATTGGATATCACTCTCGCACACCTCTAGTACGCATTGCCGGTACTTTAAACAGCCAGTGCTACATCTCCGAGGTGTTGGAGCCAGTTGTCCTTCCTTACCTTCAGGGCTTGCCCACAGCCATATTTCAACAGAATAATGCGCGACCACACGTGGCACGCATTGTCCAACGGTTCTTCGTCAATCGCCAGATTGAATTGCTTCCCTGGCCGCCTCGCTCTCCGGATCTTTCGCCGATAGAAAACATGTGGTCCATGGTTGCTCTACGATTGACCCAGATTCCATCCCCAGCTGCCACAGCAGATCAACTTTGGCAACGTGAGGAAGCTGCTTGGTCTGCTGTACCCCAAGAACTCATCCAAAGTCTCTTTGAATCAATGCCGAGGCATGTGGCAGCGGTGATCTCCAACAATGGCGGCTACTCTGGCTACTGATTTTGGCAGGAACCACACTTCACAGAAGTCTATAAATTTAATCATTTGATACTTGGTCAACATGTTATCTACAAAATAAATTTTGTTGTGATATCTCTTGTCTTTCTTGGTGTTGCAATTTGGGTGGCCAGCAGTATATATATATATATATATATATATATATATATATATATATATATATAAAAGTTATGATGCACAAGGGCTAGGACAACAGACTCTGTAGGAAGCTGGCCCTCTAGAGAATGGTCATAATTACACTGGTTAAACAGATCACTTTCTCAGTGATTGTAAAGTTAAAAAATGGAAAAAATAAAACCAAATTATATAGAAATAATACAGTGCCACACTTTAGAAGATTTTCATTTTAGAAAAAAGGATAATGACTAAGTTATTCTATTGAATACAAATCGTTCTTTCTATTGCTTAAAAGATTATTATCACTTTACAAGAAATACTTTACCTAAATGAACTTAAAATAAATATTAGGAGCGCTATTATTGTTAGGAAAATTACTAGGGAAAATTTCTGTAATTCATATCCTTTAAAAAAACTATATTTCTGATAAATATGAACACTTATAAAAGTTAGCAGCTTTTTCTAAAATTAAATACAATGATCCACATTCTGGTTAGAATACTTTTTTTAATAAAGTGAAATAAACATATAGAGAAACTTAAAACGAGAAAATATATAGTGATCAATATTGAAGTATATATAAGGCAACATTATCACCAAGCTTGTTTCTGTTTAGAAGAGCATTATTGGTTGTTTTAATTTAGTATTAATTTATCAACAGTTAAAAAAAAATAATAATCAGAGAAAATGTTACATTTTTAAAGGGATGTAATTTGAACACCTTATTCAGTATGCTTAAGGTAATTGGAATTAAAAGAAATGAATAAATTAATCATTAGTACTCACATAATATGGATCTCTAATGATGACACCAGGCTTTTCAGGATGATACTTGCCTAACATCTCAATTTTGGCTGAACAGTTTTCTGGAGATATACCATTAAGATCCCTAAAGAGATAATAAATGGACTACAGTGAAAATATATATAGATATTGGCAAAATCTAAATGGAGTTAATATTGTAAATGAATTATACAGACAGCAATGGGGAAGGAGGCAAAAAGGGCCCTTGCTTTCAGGCAAAAGTGTGAGCAGATGCCAAACATGAATGTCAAGATAGTTATAAAAAGACTTCAGTGTCAGTTCACCTTGAAACTGAAATGGAGACAACTTAGAGTTACTCCTTGACATTTTGTATCCTAACCATGGCACCAGTAGAAAACTCATAGAGTAGAAAGGAGAGCACACACTTTTATTTGTTAGAACATGAAATTAAATGTTAAGAATATTATACAGTATACAGTATAGAACAAGGAGAGCATGTGTTTTCATATATTGGAGTAGGAAATGATATGCTTAAAATATCAAACAGCATTAAAAAAAAAGGTAATGCCAGTCAGAAAAATGTTTCTATTCAATATAGAATTGTAGATAAATAGCACATAATATAAATGTATTTTTCTTTAGTGCCACAGATTTCGCTATTTTTGAATGTGATGAATTTATGAACAAGAGTCCATCTTAACTACAAAGTGCAACGATGCTCTAGGAATCAGAAACAAAGAATACCAACTATGACAAAAGACGAGAAACATTAATAACTGTTCAGAACCGAATAGCCAAACTTCTTGTAACTACATTTTAATGTACAGTCACAAGTTTGAAATATACCAAATTATAATTACAATGAATTTTAATGGTTTACCTATATGGTATTTTCATGATAAAGTAGCCAACAAATATCACAGTGTGGATGGTGATTGTCACTAAGATTGCCTTCCATATTGGAGAGAGAGAGAGAAAGAAAAAAAAACTCCTCTGATTTTTTTAAAAAAGAATTTATAGTTTCATAAATTTTAAGCATGATAGTTGGTTTTGAAAATAACTATATTACAACTAATCAAGAAAACACACCTCCTTGATCCTGATTAACATTTTTACATGTGCCACTACAGTAACTGTATAATATATCTGCTTAAAATATTAATCCTGATTACAAATAACAGCTACTGAGCAAGTACAATAAAACTTATTAAGTTATAAATGATCAATTTAGAAAAAATTAACAAGATTAAAAACCTAGGTTTAGAATTTCTTATAAAGAAATATTGATTCCAAGAAATATTCATAGTCTAAATTACTTGATAATTTATATGTCATATAATAATCATAATATAATCAAAGTTATAAATATATTTAAAATTAGAACATCAATTTTTCTGAAAGGTCTCTAATTTGCTTACAGAAAGAAAAAAAATTTCTGTCCTCAGATTTCTTAATATTTTCAAATACTTAATTTCTGATAAATTTTTGCTTCTTAATATTAAGGACTGTACATGCCAATGATTATGGACACAAAGGAATGCAATTACCTATAGTTGCACAAACAAAATAATGGTTATATAGTTGCACAAACGGATAATGTTGATTATTGTAATAATTTGTTAAAGTATACTTCAGTTTGCTAAAAGTATAACAAAATGATAACAGATTAATAGACTATGGACTAAGAAAAATATTATAAGCAGTAATATGAAAATAAAATTTATATTGTTTTTACTAGTTAATTTGAAAACTAATTTAAACTTATTGAAGTAATTAATATATATATATATAAGTAATATATATATAGTTAACTAGATAGTACCCATCAAAACTTGACAGTAAATAATTGAACAGTTCCAATAAAAAAAAGGTTCATAACCTTCTTAAAATATTAGAAATTTTTACAGAATATTAGCTGTTTTTCTATCCGATGTTATAATCAAAAATTTTGTAAAAATCCGAGTTTATAATTTAAAAAATGCCTTGGGAAAAAAAGCATGCTTACCGCTGAATTTTCAATCCGACTTGCACAATCTAACTAATATGCTATAAATATGCTATGTATAAATATATTAAGAAAAAATAAAATATAAACTAAAGAAAATCAGATTAAAAAATCATACAAATTACTCATGTGCAAAAAATTTTTGCAGTCTATTTAAGCAGCGCTGCTATCGCGTTTCAGAATTTTTGTATTTTCATGAATTTTAATGATGTATATATGTGCATTCAATAATTGGAACCGATAGGCAGCACTGCAATCTCGTTTCAGATTTTTATTTTTTATTTTTATGAATTTTAAAGCTGTATACACGTGCATTAAATAACAATTAACCTACAAATTGGTTAAACAAATGATTTTGGTGTTTTTAATTTCTGTTTATTATTGTATTTTCGCACGTGAGATTAATATAGGCTGATATATTTGTGATGCGGTCGCTCCGGAAGCGTTACTTGACAGAGGCTTACACAGAACATGGCAACTATTAGGGGAATATATATATATATATATATATATGCACACACACATACAAATGTATATCTATATATATAAGTAGATATTAAAAATAGAAATAATAATTGTTAAGAAACCTAGTAAACTTTACCTCATGTTGTCTTCATCCATACCAAATATGTAATCAAATTTATTAAAATCAGCAGCTACTATTGGCCTTGCTTTGTGATTCATAGGGACATCATGATCCTTCATACATTTTCGGGCTCTATTATCTGGATTCTTGCCAGTGTGATAGTCAATTATAGCTGCACTATCAACATCCCACTAAATTAGAGAAATATTCATGTGCAGTTATTTGTAGACTTTAACTTTATTAAAAAGGTGTTACATTTAAAAAGTTATAAAATGATACATGGAATTTTAAATGAATATGTCAAAAGAATTCAATTACTCATTGATTAAAAAAAGGAAAATTTGATTTAACTTTGTCATAAATTTAGATATAAAGGACTTACTTTATAATAATAATTACAATATCACAACAACTTTACAATACTAAACTTTAATATACTTTTGATTTTACTAGTTTATATTCAAAATAAAAAATGTTACAGTGGAATAATAATGAGTATACAAAAAATGTATAAAAAGCAATGAGCATCAAAGACAGACAAAATGCTATACAAAACATCATGGTATCTTTATATGTAATTCAAATTTATTAATCATAAACAGCAAAATGATAAACAAATTTTTCAAAAATTTTATGAAATAACTTTTAACTGTTTCTAGGTCAAGAATTGAAAAATTAATATAGCTGAGATAAATTTTGTTAGATGACATTCTTTATAATAATGATAATATAATAACACCTTAAAATATAATACTTTAAAATATGGATTCCAAACATACTAAAATTAGTAGGGCATAGAGACCAATAAAACACATACTTAATGACGTAGGCAAAAACTGGTACTTTTCCATTAGTCGGGCGCAAGAGATATATCGCCAAATATGGTTCACAAGTCACATTTTCTGTTGTTTTGTTTAATTAACTGTAACTCCCATAATACTTGTACGTGAATTAACACAATATATAAGTAACAATGAATATTTTATTAATTTAGTAAATATTTAGTTAGGAGACCAAACATCTTTAATATCTTTCAAGGTGTCATCAAAAAGACTGTCGCCACAGAACTTCAGCTAGGTACAATTGCAAATGGTGGCATACTGTTTGCCAGTTATATCGCCATATGGTACTCTATCACTATTCCTTACTCTTTTGTGCGATTGTGACGAAAGCGAATATAGTTTTTGGTTAATTAGTTCCCAAATTTTTATTCTCGTGAATTTTGGTGTTATTTAGCTGGGTCTCTGAACTTCATGTTCTCTCAGATTTAAACCCGCTGATCCACTCTTTTCGTCCAATGTTTCGTGTGGTACAATACGTCTTCAAAATGTAGCCTGTCTATTAACCATTATATCGTTTTCCTAGGGGGTCAACTTTTCATTCTCGCCAATGGCGATACATGTTAGGACAAACACCAAATGTGCCTAGCTAACGGAAAAGTACCCAACTTAATTTTAGATGACCTATTTCATATTTTCTGTTTTACCTCAGATAGCATATATACTTTTACAGATTAATGAATTTTAAATACATAATCATGGAGTCAGTCAAGTATTAAACTGTAGGTCTTAAGCTAGACTGTCTCTTCAGAAATGTATAATTATGGAGAGACCTAAATAACATTATCTTCAGTAGATACACACTTCATCAAATCTCAGAAGTATAAAATACATAATTTTAAATATAGCTTATTTTACTTTCAAATAATACATATATATTTTTAAAAATTAGTTTTGATTTTGACATATAATTTCATGACATATTTGAAATGGAATAGCAGGATAGATGACATTAATAAAAATCTGACCATTAACTATCTTTAATTTCAAAGATCTTGTATGCAATAATTAGTAAGCTCTTGATAATCTATAATTACTTTTACTAATTGATCTTAAATAATTATTTAAATGGAGTTATCTTGTGTTGAAAGTTGGGCTTTAATTTAATAATCACTCAAATGAAGGGGCATATTAAAAAAGAGAAGGACCAAGCCTCTCTTTAAATATACATTTTTAAAGAGATTTTACAAAGACAGCAAAAGAAACTGAATGAAATTCTCTCTTTATAACAATAATCTGATTACAAGAAATTACAGAAATTGATTTCTTTTTACAGTTAGCCCTATTTCCCTTGAAAATCTCTACAATCTATTATTCTATTTTTGAACAAATAACAATCCTTTTATTTATTAAAAATCTCATTAATATAACTTACTTCATCTGATAAACCCTGCTCAATCACAAGCTTCGCAAATACTGCTTCAGCTATAGGTGAACGGCATATATTTCCTGAAATTAGAAAATTTCATTCTCACATATCCATCTCACATATCATCAGCACTATCATAAAACAGTTCAGTACAGGATATGCTGTCATACACAGTTGAGCATATATATAATAGACAGTAACAGAAATGACAGAAAATACATAAGTTATACCTTTAAAGAAGAAGTACTATGTGTGTTGGTATATATATATATATATATATATATATATATATATATATATATATGTGTGTGTGTGTGTGTGTGTGTTTGTTTAAAACAATTTTAGCATATTAAATGGTTCTATAGTATTTGAGTTTTGCCCTTAGTCATTTTCTTTTCAAGTCATTGTCAGTGAATATAGTATTCATTCTAATATGCAGATCTTCTTTATATTTTTAATAATGATGTTATCTATTTATTCTTTCGCTGGACAATGACTGAATGGCTAGGGCGCTGGCCTTCAGTACCAGAGTCTGTGGGTTCAAGTCCCGCTCTTGGTATGGACATTTTTAGCAGTTCAGAATCGGCTTTAAGCAGTAGGTCCTGGTCAAATTAGCCCTCATGTAGCAAAAATTGATCGTAGCACTCCAAACCAAACCATTTAGTCTCTAAGCCACTATATTTCGTACATGAATTCACTGGGAAGATAATTCTTTATATTCTATGTTGATTATTAATGCATTAATTTCCTTTCATAAAATAAACTTTAAGCATGTTAAAGAGTCAACCTGTAAAATTAATTGTGATTTTAATCACTCTCATGAACTGACAAGTCAAAAGAGTCAAGCATTACACCCCTGAAAAAAATGCAGTTCTGATGGACATATTTTCAATCTTTGCCCATTTATATAGTTATATGTAGAAATATTTATATATAAATAAACATTTATATGCATATATATAAACAAATTTTCGAGCTACTAAGCTAGCTACCTAACCCTCTATATGTGTACATAAGAAAGCAATTTTTAAAATCATGTAATACTTTACAAAAGAATAGTTATTTGTTTCATGCTTTTCAACAGAATTTAGTTTAATGGTCAATAATTCATTTATTAATTCTTTAGGGATTTGGCCAGGTGATGGCCGAATGGCTAGGGTGCTGGCATTCGGTTGAGATCCTGTGGGTTCAAGTCCCACTGTTGGCATGGATGTTTGTAGCCGTTCGAAACTGTCTTTAAACTGTAGGTCCCGGTCAAATTAGCCCTCGTGTAGCAAAACGTTGACCGTAGCGCTCCAAATCAATCTTTAGGGATTCAGTTTTTGTTATGCATGTGTACTGCAAGTGCAGCCAGTAATATTATTTACTACTTTCTGATTTTCCTTTTTTGTAACAATGTTATTTTTCAGTCAAGAAATTTATCCATAGAACAATACTAAAATAGACTGTTTCTATTTAAAACTGAAGATTAGTTTAAGTAATTAAAATAATCTTTAACCCCAATTACAACTGTAAATCATCAGCAAAGAGTACACCGGAAACAGCTTTGTTTACCTGATTTTCTATTTTCTTTTAAAGAGACCAACTGTCCCTTTTTTTAAAAAACAAGCTTCAATCAGAAATGCCAAGAAACATTTAACGTTGATTCATAAGTGGAAAACATGTAAACGAATTTATATATTTAACGAATGGTGCAAAACGTATTGATAATAGGATCCATAGCATCTACTAGTAATACACGATCGAACATCTTGACAGCTGTGTTTTATGCAAAGGCACATCTAACATTTATAATGACTGATAGCATTTCTGGCAACTGAAATTACGAACTACACTCTTGTTTATTGGCGGATGACGGGTAAGATTCCTAACCTTTTCGAACAGCGAAACTTTTTAAAATGAAAACAGCAGCACATAGGTATCTTCCAATATTGATAAACGCAACAAAACAGGGTTAAGGGTTTTATAAAAATTTTAAACAGTTACCTCACCTAAACAAACAAATAAAACTGACTTCTTTTTACATGCCATTGCGATAGGAATTTAAACTTAGCAGTAGAAGTAAACATAAACGATGCGTTGCCATCTTACGTAAAAAGTGAGCAAATCTTGAGCTATGTCCACACTTGTGCGCTTTCGCTTTCGACTTGCTCTTCGTATTTCATTTCAAATTGCTTTTAGCGCATGTCTCCCGCAAAGCCTCTAGGAGCATTCGATTTGTTGTCCACACTTGTTCGACAGTTCATGCCTCACGAGATGAAGGGCCTGTTCACATAGGAGTCCGTGGCGTTGCGTTAAGGAAAATATGACGTTGAGACGAAAATAAACCAATCATAGGCGTTAAAAATTTCATTGCTAATCGTTTGGAGGCATATGATTGGTTTATTTTCGTCTCAACGTCATCTTTTCCTTAACGCAACGCAACGGACTCCTATGTGAACAGGCTCTAAGACGTTACTGCTGCTTTTCTTGTGATTTCGAGGAGTTTATAAGGTGATCACTATTTTTACATAAAGCTTAAAGGAACATCCAACTGCTGGAAATGTCCTGAAGTGACGTCAAGCTTAAGCACCGAAACTATTCGCAGCAATTTTTTATTATTAATTCACTGTGTAATGTGATGCATTTTATTCCTTTAGGGTCTGTTCACATAGGAGTCCGTTGCGTAGCATTAAGGGAAAGATGACGTTGAGACGAAAATAAACCAATCACAGGCGTTAAAAATTTCATTGCTAATCGTTTGGAGGCCTATGATTGGTTTATTTTCGTCTGAACGTCATCTTTTCCTTAACGCAACGCAGCAGACTCCTATGTGAACAGGCCCTATCCCTTTATTCCAGAAGCAAGGATAACATCATATAACAACTTAAAAAAGAGTGCATCAAGTTAAGAATTTAACTAATTAAATTAATTTTCCAGATTCAAGACTAATTTTTCAGTAAAATGGAATCGTCATAAATACCTAATTAGAATAAAATAGATAGGGCCTGTTCACATAGGAGTCCGTGCATTTCGTTAAGGAAAAGATGACGTTGAGACGAAAATAAACCAATCATAGGCCTCCAAACGATTAGCAATGAAATTTTTAACGCCTATGATAGGTTTATTTTCGTCTCAACGTCATATTTTCCTTAACGCAACGCTACGGACTCCTATGTGAACAGGCCCATACCACGGTACAATTTACACATAATTCAACACGTGCGAAGTAAGATTAACAAAGTTATCGACAGTTTTAAATACACTGAAGTGCCACTGAATTAGGGATACCTACCTAGTAACGAGTTGGGCCTCCTCTGGCCTTGATAACGGCTGCCACACGACGAGGCATAGATTCAACAAGTTTCTGGAAACGTTCCACGGGAATGGCTTGCCAAATATTGGCTAAAGCTGTCCATAATTCAGTAAGGTTCTTTGGTGCTGTGTGATGGCCTTTCACGCCTTGTTCCAAAACATCCCAAAGATGCTCAATAGGATTTAAGTCTGGGCTTCTAGGTGGCCAATTCATGACAGAGAAGTCAGAGGAATGCTCATCCGACCAGCCAGTAGCCAACCGGGACTTGTGAGAGGTACAGTTGTCTTGCTGGAAAACTCCATTACCGTGCGGATAACAGAACAGCATAAACGGATGGAGGTGATCACCCAGCAACTCTACGTACCGAATTGCATTGAGGGAGGTTGGTACACGCACCAAAGATCCCAAACTGTACCACGAAAAAACACCCCAGACCACGATTGAGCCACCATGTCCTTGTACAGTTCCAGCCAGGCATGCAGGATCCATGGCTCCATGAGCCTGACGCCATATTCTCAGCCTCCCGTCGGCGTTGAGTAGTCGGAATCGAGACTCATCACTCCATGCTACTCGTTTCCAGTCCTCTACACTCCAGTCTCTGTGCTCTCTTGCCCAGGCAAGACGTGCAGCCCGATGGCGAGTATAGAGCAATGGTACTCTCGTAGGTCGACGGCTCCCGAAACCCATACGGTGAAGCGAGCGTTGCACAGTCCGTTTACTGACTGTACGACTGGCGCCGTCATTAAACTGGGTGGTAATTTGAGCTAATGTTTGGCTTCGCTGACTACGTACAATATGCCTGAGCCGTCTCTCACCACGCACTGTCAAGGCTAATTGTCCTTAGCAGTTTGCCCGATCGCTAGTTTTTTCCACCATCCATGTATTCTTGGTATACTCTTGACACTGTCGACCTTGAAAATCCTAGATGTCTGACGATTTCGGAAATTGAATGGCCCATGCGTCGCGCACCTACGATTTGTCCGCGATCGAAGGCGTCTAAATCAGATAGTTTACCCATACTGGCAATTCCAACAACTAATTCAGAACCACAGTACGCGCTATATATGCAATTACCACAACGCCCTCACTTGCTCATACATGATGCGCAGCGCTATACAATTTGCATAGGCTTTGCTATCCCTAATTCAGTGGCATTTCAGTGTATTTAGGGAAGGCCATATAACATTATACAAATCAAACTTACAACAAACAAAGGGATCTAACATTTTTTTCTAGTGTAAAGTGCAAAAATCGTTTGATGTCGGATTTCTGTCCATAGGGAATGTCATACCTCCAGTCTTCATTTTTTTTTAATAAAAAGGTATCTAGAAGGCAAAAGAAACCCCATCTTCTTCTTTAAAGATTATTTTTTCAACGTAAGTTTGTTTGGATGATCTGTCTAAAGTATTCGCATAATTTGATAACTTTATATTGAATTTGTGGTAAGCGTGATCATAGAACGCTATGATAAGTCAACAGTGGAGTAGCGAGAGAGGGGCAAGGGGGTCTATCATGCCCCGGGCGCCTCTCACAGAGGGGCGCCAAATGGTCCCCAAGACAAACAAGATATTCCGGAAAATTTCAATTTTTTATTTGGGGGGGGGGGGCGCCAAAAAGGTATCGTGCAAAAATTCTAGGTTAAATGAATCAAAACAAGTTTGGTTCTTTTCGTGATTGTTTACCAGATTCCCGCTGACATTCAAATTTATATTCGAACTGGCGTCCAAACGCTCCTCTGTTTATACAAAGCGCGCGCCCGAACACGGAAGTGAGTTAATTTTAATGTGTTTTTTTCTTTTCTCTCCGCGAAGATTTTGAACTGGGTGCGAAAAACAAGTATTTATAGAATTAGCACACTCATTTAACATTTCAATTTAACGTAACCAAAGATTATTGCTTTTCTTAAAACACTAAAATATTCATTACTAGAAAAAGAACACAGAAATATTATAAAAATTATACAGAAAACATACAATTATAATCATTTTATCAAATATAAGTCTCAAAAATTTCTTTAATGCAATCCAAAATAAAAACAAAACATTCATTTTACTGAATTCAGCTCAATAGTCAAATGATTCTACTGAGAACATGAATTAGTTAATTTTTCTGTTCACAAAATAAAATGAAAATGAGTCAGTTTATTCTTATTCATTATTTCAAATTCTTATATTACCCACACAACTCTTCTATTTTATTAAATCTGACACATCCATTTAGGTATAACCATCTCTAAGCATTATCTTTCCCATTAAAGATTTTCAAGAAATCACGTAAGACTTTACTTTTATAATATGAACATTTAACACTTAAAATTCTATCAAAATTAAACACTTTATCAACTCAAATTATAAACACAAAAATAAAAAAAGATCATCAATTCTGAACATCAAAATTTATAGTAAATTGTTCAAAAATTCTCTCAGTTCCATATGACTTTTCGACGAGGTCTCTTAAATTCTTCATTTCTCAACAATTAACGAAATAACATTTTCAATCACTCATAAGTTACAACCTAGTACTTCGCTTGTTTTTCCCCAATCTCAAAATATTAATTACATAATGTATAAAACATGCTTATTATTAAAGAAATATCAATAAATCCTAGATACTATCTCAATTTCAGAATGTAGAATTAATTTCAACTTACCTCTAGGCCGTTAATCCCTTAATAATAATATTAGTATGATCTTTATTTTATTTATTTAATTATTATTTTTTTTTCACTAT
Organism: Dolomedes plantarius; assembly: GCA_907164885.2. Taxonomy (NCBI): domain Eukaryota; kingdom Metazoa; phylum Arthropoda; class Arachnida; order Araneae; family Dolomedidae; genus Dolomedes; species Dolomedes plantarius. The sequence goes on along the minus strand of OU015493.1, from coordinate 136,781,987 downwards.
TAATTTTCTCTAGTTACTTTCCCCAACACAAACAAATCATCTTCTCTTCTTAAAATTTCCTTATCGCTGTGTGCTCCTCTGCCGAAAGTCCTGTACGGTGAACAATGTCCTTTCCGAAGTAAAGTTAGTAACACTTGAAAGAATAACTCTTAGGCAAAGTTTTTTCAATTCGAAAATACAGCTGAGTTCCAACTAAGAAAGTCTCTGTCGAAATAACGATCGTAGCACCAATGTTTTCGAAAGCACTATTATCCACGCTGGTTGTATCGAGTGACGCGAAAAATGTCCGTCGACCAGTTCGCCGGGAAATCTCCCTCTCCTCGCTTGTTGCTCGGCTAACGTACATTGTTGTCAGACACGAGCTGACTTTCTTCGGACGGTACTCGCAGTTTGGAAACCACTGATCAGCAGAGTTCATTTCTCCTTCCATCGCAATAGCTGTTTTATTCAAAGATAAATTTTGAAGAGATGATATGAAACTTGAATGAATTTGTTCGTAGTCAAACATCACCGTAGGAGCTGAAATATTCCACTCGTAAAAAATAGAAATTCGTTTTGATCGGAACTCCCTACAAGCTTGGACTAGGGAAGCCGCAGACTGACCTTGGCCGATTTTTATTCCAATCGCACTGGTGTGAAGACGAGAGATAACAAAAACGCGAAAATTACAAATTCAAGTCCATGGAAATTCAATGTGGGATCTTCCCGCGCAGGAAAACTTGCATCTCTGTCACAAGTCCTTGTATCTATGACTACTCATTGTAATATACCGACCCAGCCCCATGTTAACGGAGACCGGAGCCGGCATATCACACCTCAAAAACTTGTAGACGTAACCAGAAAGACGATTATCTTCATTTAACACATACGTTTATTCATCTATTTATTGACATCGATGACGGCGGTTAACTAGGCAACAGCACCACGCCAAAATTTTGCTCTCCGAAGGTCTGCGTGAACTTATATAAACTTCATTCCCTCACGTGGCAAAAGGGCGTGATTTAATAGCTGATTGGTTAAAAGTTTTTGTTTTTGCGCGGTTCTGATCTAATTTTTATGGACGCCGTCGAATTTCGTTAAAAAGTCAGCCATCGTGAATGAAATCGCCTGGGATTACAAAAGACTGTTACCATGGAATTTTTACATAAGTTTTAATGGGACGATAATACTATAATCTGGAATATCTTTTGGAAATTAACACGAATGCCCAAGGGGAATTAACTAATTTAAGAGATTAAAAAGGGGTATGTAATTTTGAATACTAAAGTGAGGAATTAATAGTTTTTAAATGTTAAGAGTGTTGAATTAAGAAATTACTAGATTTTTAATATTAATTATATATATATATATATATATAAGTGTGTGTGTACACGTGCAGGGGAAAATGATCTAAATGAGAAGACTAAAAAATAAATACAAATATAAACATATTTTTTATATAATACCTCAGTAATCGATTAGAGATGGTTTTTTTTATACACGTAGGTTCTACATCAATGTAGTTTAACAGAGAAATTAATAACTGTTGATAGGGAATATAGAAGACCTGTTTTTTTATATGCCAAGTTATTAGAAATAGAACTACAATTTATAGCTTTGTTTATGGAGTAAGGGCCTGTTCACATAGGAGTCCGTTGAGGAGCGTTAAAGTATTGAAATATATTTAACCAATGACAAACCTCCAAACGATTAGCAATGAAAATTTTAACGCCTATGATTGGTTTATTTTCGTCTCAACGTCATCTTTTCCTTAACGCAACGCAACGGACTCCTATGTGAACAGGCCCTTATAAAACCAGACAAATACTAAGAATAGAAAACGGTAGAATATTGCTTGTTACTAAAATTTTATCTCTTAAATATATAGTGTAAAATTACACTGTTATATTAATTTATTTATGAATAAAAGGGACATTTATATTACTTTTGAAGTATACAGAAAATTCAAGAAAAATCGTTAGCTAATCATACTAATATATATATATATACAGAGCCCGACTTCGACCCAATGGGGCCCTGGGCAAAGCAGACTTTGGGGGCCCCCTCCAAGGACAGATCCAGAGGGGAGTACATGTACCCCCCGGACCAGATTTCCACATGATCATGTGGGACAGGGTACCCAGGTTCCCCATAAGTTGGGACCAGAAATTCAAAAAATGTTCGACCAACAAGTCAAAAATTTGAAAAATAATTACAATAATAATAATAATAATAAGAGTTAATTTATTAATTTACTTTTTAATGTTAATAAATAAATTCATGAAATTTTCTTTTGAAATTCAAAATAGATCAGTCTGAAGTTATTACAACCCCCCCCCCCCCAAAAAAAAAAAATGAAAAAAATGAAATAAATAAACCAGAAACGCTTATGGATGTAAGTATGCTTTTACTATAGTGGGTGCACTGTGCTCCACCCAGGATTTTTTTCTGTATCTCCCATTGCCCCCATTTACTGTATAAACCAAAAACCACATTTTCAAAAATATGTACAATTTAATATTAAATTAGGTGGGCCCCATAATTTTGGGGGCCCTGGGCAAGTGCCCCACTTGCCCATGCGGAAATCTGGGCCTGTATATATATATATATATATATATATATATATGTGTGTGTGGGGGGGGGGGTGTTCCTGAGCCTACATCGGTCTATGATACCTGCATATTTCACTAGATGACGCTATAATTAGTTTAAGCCGCTCCAGCTCAACTAAAGAAGAAGAGATCTGGCAACCCCAGTCAGTGAGCGGATGGACGTCGATTAGCTATGACGTTTTTTGTCTGATAGCAGTAGACAGCTGCTATATAATGTTCATTAGCCTATTTTATTATTAATGAACGACGTATTTTTGTAAATATCTTTTGTAAATAATAAGTTTTCATTAAATGTTAGTGTAGTTTATAATAGTAGTTATTTTAAATCCCCGCACGGTTATCCTGACCCACAAACTCAGCAGTGGGATCCCAGGTTAAAGATATAGGAATAATTTTAATTTTGTTTTGAAAATATAAAATTGAATCGCGAGGATTTAATTTCTGATCAAAGACTTCATTCTGGATTGAAGAGGATTGATATTCACCACTGACGGTTTGACCAGTGACGATTCTTTTATTTAAAGGACATGGATTAAAGTCGAGCATCTTTAAGAGGTACGTGAACATTTTTCATATTGCAAGATGAAACTGGATGATTTAAAAGAAATAAGCGTTGCATTGAAAAATTTCAAATCAGATAAAATCAAAATTCTGCATAGACTAATTTTTGATTATGACGGGGATAGATCAAATCGAAAGAGACTTAGGAATTTCGAAGGATTTGATTTTGAAATCGAAAGTGATAAATTTCAAAAGAAATTAAAAAAGATTGACGATGTGTTTTCGCTTGGAGAGTTTATTAATCAAATATTTTAAACATTTCATTCGAAGGAGCTAAACCAGAACTTACAAAAAGATATTATGACTGCAACAAGTTTAAATTAAATTAAAGAAGTTTACAGAAAACGACTTCCCCGCAAAGGAGGCGACCTAAAATTGACCCCAAAAACAACATCTTCAAAATCAGAAATAAAACTTGCTTCAATAGAATTAATCTGAGGGAAGAAGAAAAATAACACTTAAATTCCAATGACCAAAAAAAAGGCTTGACAATTATACACTCATGGACAAAAAAATTAGCGCACCAAGAAATAATTGCGGGATCGTAACGAAACTTGCAATGAAGGTACATGTCGGGGAGATATGCAAATGATTAGAAATACAGCGTGATTGCGCATTACGTATAGCCGGTAGAGGGCGTTGAACATCGTACTCTGTGGAGTATAAAACAGGTAACCAAAGCTTGTTTGAGTGTTCTGAATCATTTACAAAGGAAGAGCTGAGATAGACATGCCATTACGCCGTGTTCGAAGACATATAAGCAGTTGTCGCAGTTTGAGAGGGGGAGAATCGTCGGGATGATGGAAGCTGGGTGGTCAGCTAGGCGAGTAGCTCGTCAATTAGGCCGCTCTGATTGTGTTGTGAGGAGGTGTTGGGACCAGTGGACCCGAGAGATGTCATGTACACGAAGACCAGGCTCAGGACGCCCTCGACAGACCAGTCATCGAGAAGACCGCCACATCGTAAGAAATGCACGCGTACAGCCAACTGCTTCATCGGCCGCCATCCAGGCACAGGTAGCACCTTCACTAGGGGCCTCTGTGTCTTCTCGAACCATACGAAGGTGCCTGGCTGAAGGACAGTTGGTATCGCGGCGCCCATTACGTGTGCTGCCCTTGACGCCCACCCATCGACGCCTCCGTTTGGAGTTTTGCCGCGTACGAGGAAACTGGACTGCAGCGGAATGGAACCAGGTCGTCTTTAGCGACGAATCCAGATTCAATCTCGGCAGTGATGACAATCGTGTTCGTGTGTGAAGAGCCCGTGGTGAACGCTTCAATCCTGCCTTTGCTGTACAGCGACACATCGCCCCCACAGCTGGTATGATGGTAAGGGGTGCCATTGCCTACAATACACGGTCACCCCTAGTATTGTTCCGTGGCACCATGACAGCCCAGCGGTATGTGCATGAAATCCTGCAACCACATATATTGCCACTGATGCAACGGCTCCCAGGAGCCATTTTTCAACAAGACAATGCTCGGCCTCATACGGCAAGGGTGTCACAAGACTGTCTCCGCACTGTTACTACCCTTCCTTGGCCTGCCCGATCCCCAGATTTGTCTCCAATCGAGCATATGTGGGATCATTTGGGACGACGACTTGGGCATCCCACGAGTTTGAACGAACTAGAGGCAAGGTTACAGCAAATATGGAACGAAATGTCTCAAGACATCATACAAAACTTGTATGACTCAATGCCCGATCGTATCGCATCGTGCATTCGCGCTAGAGGGGGTCCAACGGAGTATTAACTCCTCCGTTCTTTTGCCTTTTTCTCTGAAATAAATTATCCTTTTTCTTTGATTTTCTTATCATTTACTTATATCAAAGTAGTCATTACGTATGTAAAATTTCGTTTCATTTTGACAACTCCTTGGTGCGCTAATTTTTTTGTCCATGAGTGTATATATACACTGCTGGCCACCCAAATTGCAACACCAAGAAAGACAAGAGATATCACAACAAAATTTATTTTGTAGATAACATGTTGACCAAGTATCAAATGATTAAATTTATAGACTTCTGTGAAGTGTGGTTCCTGCCAAAATCAGTAGCCAGATTAGCCGCCATTGTTGGAGATCGCCGCTGCCACACGCCTCGGCATTGATTCAAAGAGACTTTGGATGAGTTCTTGGAGTACAGCAGACCAAGCAGCTTCCACACGTTGCCAAAGTTGATCTGCTGTGGCAGCTGGGGATGGAATCTGGGTCAATCGTAGAGCAACCATGGACCACATGTTTTCTATCGGCGAAACATCCGGAGAGCGAGGCGGCCAGGGAAGCAATTCAATCTGGCGATTGACGAAGAACCGTTGGACAATGCGTGCCACGTGTGGTCGCGCATTATCCTGTTGAAATATGGCTGTGGGCAAGCCCTGAAGGTAAGGAAGGACAACTGGCTCCAACACCTCGGAGATGTAGCGCTGGCTGTTTAAATTACCGGCAATGCGTACTAGAGGTGTGCGAGAGTGATATCCAATACCGCCCCATACCATAATACCCGGTGCAGGACTAGTGTGGCGATGCATAACGCAGCTGTTCAGCATCTTCTCTTCACGGTGTCTCCAGACTCGAATGCGACCATCGTGGTGTTGCAGACAGAAGCGTGACTCGTCAGTAAAGACAATTTCATTCCATTCTGTCGTCCACATCCTTCTGTCATCGCACCATTGGCGGCGGAGACGTCTGTGGTTCTGCGTCAGGGGTAGACAAAGCAATGGACGTCTTGCGGACATACCACTCTGCTGTAAACGGCGTCGAATGGTACGCGCAGACACTGGATGATGCGTTACAGACTGCATGTGCTGTGCTATGGTCCGTGATGTGACTGAGCGATCCGTCACTGCCATGCACACAATTTGCCTGTCATCACGTGAAGTGGTGCGCTGAGGTGGATGCGATCGAACACGCCGGTCCGTCGTACCCTCCTGCATCCAACGATCACATATCCGCATTACAGTTGTTTGGTTTCGTCCAACACGACTACCGATTTCCCTGAACGATAATCCACAATCTCGGTAGGCCACTATCCTTCCTCTGTGGAACTCGGATACTTGATCAAAAGATGGTCGCTGTTTTCGACGAGGCATAATTGATCGTTTTTTTGAAAAAACCACAAGAAAAACACAATTGCCGAACTTGAAATCGTCGAAATGTCCAAGCCTTAAATAGCGCTTTGAAGTGGCGCCACAGGCGTGATGTGCGTCTGCGCTGAAATTCTAATCATTTGCATATCTCACTTCCGCTAATGCATGTTGTGAATTTCATGTTATTTGCATGTTTCCTTCAGGGTGTTGCATTTACAGTGGCCAGCAGTGTATATATATATATATATATATATATATATATATATGCATATATATATATACGAGGGCCATTCTAAAAGTAAAGAACGTTTTGATCTGACGAGCCGCGTAATTCTCCCACCACCACCCGCTGCCGTGAAATTTACTTACGAAATCTTTACTGCCAGTTTGACGCTAACAGCGAGCAGCTGCGATCATCAACTGTTTATTTATGCGATTTTAAAATGTGTGACAAAATTAAGGATCCCGCCAAGTGTGAGGTTCGTAGCGTAATACGCTTCCTGAATGCAAAAACACGTTCGCCCTATTGAAATTTACAGACAGATAACTGAAGTTTATGGAAAATGTTATGAATGAAGCTTCAGTTCAAAAATGATGCATTATTTTTAAATGCCTACTGTCTTCACCGACTACACCGTGCCATTCAAAACAAACGCCGTGGATTGTTGTCCAGCGGCATTGTGTTTCTTCGCTCGTCCATATGCTGCTGCGTTGACGAAGGAATTTGCGTCAGCAATTTAACTGGGAAGTTTTTGAACATCCCACCTTATAGCCCAGACTTGGCCCCCAGTGATTACTTTCTTTTTTTCCAAATTGAAGGATTATTTGGGCGGAAACCACTATGGAAATGATGACGAACTGAAAGAGGAAGTTAGTGACTGGTTCAAAAACTTGGCGCAAGTGAGTATGCAGGAGGCATAGGAAAGCTGGTACAGCACTTTGACAAATGGTTCAATTTGAACGGCAACTACGTAGAAAAATAGGTAAGATATCAAAATGTGTTGTACAATAAGTTTTCTTTCATTATCTTGAATAAAAATGACTAGAGAAACAAACGTTCTTTACTTTTAGAATGACCCTCGTATATGCATTCTTCATGGATTCCCAGTGGTGAAGCCCGGCATCTCGGACGGCCAAAAGGGTGACGATGTTCTATGGAGCTCCCGGCGAACCAGTCTGATTCTCTCTGCCCGATTTACCCCCCAGGAGCAAAACTTTTTCTTCACCCCCGCCTCGCCTGAGCTGTATCAAGGGTTACACGTAAAAAGAGGGCCACCTCGCGCCGAGCACTGAGGCCAGATGATTATTTCGAACGCCTATATTCTTTCAAATTTGTGGGAGTTAAATGCCAAATTATTTTTTTCTTGAATTATTTCTTGGTCTCTGGTTAGATTTCATTCAATGACTTATTTGTTTTCTTGCACGGCGGACCCCGCCGTTCACAGCACTGTATTCTTCCGCGGAAGGGGCGGACGGATTAAGCAAGCGATGGGAGAGTCATCAGCATTCCAAAGATCTGTTACAAAGATCTCTGCTTCACCCCTATAACGAGGGCCCTGCGAATGTGAGAGACTGGAAAAGGCGCACAAGTACGTATTGAATTACTGCTTAGCAACAGAGAGAAAGAAGAGTACCAAAGAATTTACATAGTTTTAAGGGGAAAATGGAATACAAGAACATTTACCTTGTATTCATACCTTTAAACATAATAATTTAAAATTTTAACTACTCACCAGCCAGCCAACAGTACATATCATCCACCTTATAATTTATTATTATTATTATTATTATTATTTTTATTTCTTTTTTTAACTTAGGCGCAACTGCGCGCACAATAACGAGTACTTCTTACATTAAATAACAAATTTAAACGCATAACCACTGCGAGGAGTGTTGAACAAGACCAATACAATTCCTTAATTGTAGCACAACAACAGACATAAATTCCAACTATTACATATTACAAGCAAACATTCAAATACCCTAAATGACAAGTTTGAGGGTTCTAAATGAACCGTAACAAAGAACTTTGTCTCTATTATGGAATATCGAAACGCTGGCTCAGAACAGTAATATAGATGTTTTGTCTTCTGACTCAGAATGCGAAGAAGTGAATTGTGAAAATGATTTTTCAATGCAGTACGACGTAAACGAAAAGAAAAATATAGATGATTGTTCAATACAATGTGTTAATGTTTATAGAAGTAATTTTTATGCAAACCCTGTTATTCCAAGTGTTAACATTAATTATGCTGATATCGAAAGTACCATTTCTAAATTTAATGCAGAATCGCATGAAAATATAATTAATTGGATCGATCACTTTGAGAATATGTCAAAATTATTTAATTTGTCGGATTTTCAAAAATTTGTTATGGATAAAAGATCATTAGGTGGAAATGCTTTGTTATTTGTTCGAACAGAAACCGAAATTAATTCGTGGCAAAAATTGAGAGAAGCCTTGATTGATGAATTTTCTTTTGAAATAAATTCAGCTAATTTACATGATCTTTTGAGTAAAAGAAAAATAAGGGATTCTGAAACCGTTCAGGAATATTTTTTAAAGATGAAAGAGTTGTGCAATTGCGGTAAAATTGAGGACTCTGCTTTAATACACTATGTTATTAAAGGAATAAATGATAAACCGGAAAGCAAAACTATTTTGTACGGATGTAAGAATTTATTAGAATTCAAAGAAAAACTTAAAATCTATGAAGTAATAAAGAGTGATTCGGCAAACAGTAAAGGTTCTTTCGATAGAATTAGAACGAAACATGATTTTAATGATAGATTTAATGCTTTTGATAAAACGAAATCAAAATATGAACATAGTGATAGATTTAATTCTAAAAACGAAAGTGTAAATAAAGTGAAGTATAACGGTGGTTTTGAAAAAATGAAATACAGTGATTTTGATAATCGTAAAAATAGGATTTGCTTTAATTGTGGTGAGAAGAATTACGTTTCGAAATTTTGTATCCATAAAGAGAAGGGGGATCAAGTGTTTTCTTTGCCAAGGTTTTGGACACATTGCTTCATCATGTCCTACAGCAAATTCGAAACCAGAAGTAGCCACATTGAATGTTCAGGTAGAACCCAAACTGAACAATAGAGTAATGATTGATGATTTAAGTGTAAGTTCACTAATAGATACTGGAAGTCAAGTAACGTTACTTCGCAAATATGTATTTGATAAATTAAATGTTGGCGAATTAATTCCATCGAATTCTTCTTTAATTAGCTTTGGTAAATGCGTAGTGAAACCATTAGGTTATTTTAAAGGAAATATTAATGTTGACGATTTTAAGTGTAATGCAGATATTTGTGTTGTTGAAAACAATGTTATGTCTTATGACGTCATCGTAGGACTTAATGTCGCTTCTTCAATGCAAGGTGAGACATTAATTAATGAAAACGGAATTACGATTAAAAATAAATCTCAGTGTGAAAAAGAAATTAACATGTTATCCGTTCTACCAGTTGATTTAACTTTTATTGAAGTTGAACATAACATTGAACCTGACGTTCCAAATATTTTCAAGGATAAGGTGCAACAATTAGTTTCGAATTCTGTACCACATAAAACTAAAATAACAAGTGTCGAATTAGATATTTTGGTAAAAAGTAATGAAACTATATTCCATCAGCCCCGTAGATTACGATTTTCAGAGAATAGTGAAGATCACAAACCAAAAGAAATAACTGAAGATACTAGAAAGGAAAAATATTCTAAAAGAAGCGAAAGCACTGAAAAAATAGGACTAAAACATGATGTTCATTATGAAAAACTACAAAATGAAAATAAGAGAGAAAATCTTCATACTCAAAGACTTGAATCTCAGAAGACTACAAATCGCCGATCTTTCCTCGACTGGTTTGTTTTGTTAGTAGAATTATTTTGTAATTTGTCTGGCTATGATTGGTGTATCATAGGAGGAATAATAGGGATTTTATATCTTACTGTTATTATTAATCAAACAAATATTTTTGTTTTTGTACAAAAAGAAAATGTAGTGTCACAAATGAAAGAAATGATCGATGAGCTTAGAACTTACAACAAAATGTTGAACGGACAGACTGAGCGTATCAACCAGACTATCATATCAGTTCTTTCAAAGTTATCTTTAGAAAATCCAGCTCAGTGGTATAAATTTACGAACGTACTGCAGCAGACGATTAATTCCACATATCAACGAAGCATAGATACAACACCTTTTGAGTTACTTTTTGTTACGAAGATGAATGTAGGAAGTCTAGAGAAGCTCAAAGAAATGATCGAGATCGAATTTCAAGCTAATTTTGAAGCTCAAAGAGATGAACTGAGATAGCATGAAAAGCAACAGATTTGTAAAATCCAAGAAAACCGGAAGACGTATAACTTTCGAAGAAAAGAACCACAACCTTATAGACTTAACCATTTGGTCGCTATAAAAAGAACTCAGTTCGGACCGCACTTAAAACTAAAATCGAAATATTTAGGACCCTACAAAATCATTAAGGGTAAAGGAGGCAACACCTATGACGTGGTCAAAGAAGGAAATCATGAAGGACCTAACTACACGACAATATGCGCTGAATTTCTAAAACCATGGTTTATTATGCCAAAATATTAATGAAAAAAAAGCATCTTCTCAAAAAGAAAATAATAGACTGTGCATTTTTGAAGACGAAAAGACTGCATTTTAAAGACGAATTGATGAAAATGACGATTAAAGACGAATTGATGAAAATGAAGGCTTGTTATAATGTTGGATGCCTGATTTAGACGGATGGAAGCATATATTAAACTTAATAAATAAACTTTATTCAATCTCCTTCATCACCTATCGGTTACAGATCAGCGAGCGAAGTGTTCACAAGCATCGAGAATTTCTCGAGACACAATACTGCCACGCCACCTATCGGTGACGTGCAACATAAAATGACATTGAATGGTGGTGCCATCTATTATACAGGAAATGAAGTGAAATGCATTTATAAATTAAATAAAATAGGTTATCACTACAAGAGTATCCCTCCAGTGATGAACTTCGTGAAGGAACGACAAAATGTTAAAAGTAAATATTAAATATACAATGATTAAAAATATATATATATTTTTCACGTGCACATTGTTCTTTGAGAGAGATGATGAAAATTTACTAGACAAATGAAATGAAAAAAAATATATATATGGCATATAAATCTGACATATTAAATTAATATATAAAGAAAACAGTCTAGGTAATATCTGAATGTAATAAACATTTCACTTGTATATACCATAATGAATATACGTCCCTGAATACAAAATGCTGCAAAGGTTAAAGAGAAATAATTTACTTTACAAAATATGAATATGTATATACCTGTCAAAATTTAAATGTAATATATATGATGCAATTTTAAGAATATATACGAAATGTTTTAACCAATTTCTGTTATTAACCTCTTATTAAATTTTACACATCTACCAGATTTAGTTACTTGAGTTTTTAAAGTCTCAGGATTTTCTGGTGATTTCTTTTCTTTTGGTTGAGTTTTAGGGTAATCAGTCTCAGGTAAGTCATTAAATAGAAAAGCTGGCTTGACTCTATCAAGTTAGACACAACTTTTCTTCCCATTTAAGTCTATGGTGATGCTTTTGGTCTCTCGTGAAAGTACTGCATGAGGACCAGTGTAGGGTTGTGACAAGGGTGGACTGACTTTATCCACTCTAAGGGCCTGTTCACATAGGAGTCCGTTGCGTTGCGTTAAGGAAAAGATGACGTTGAGACGAAAATAAACCAATCATATGTCTCCAAACGATTAGCAATGAAATTTTTAACGCCTATGATTGGTTTATTTTAGTCCCAACGTCATCTTTTCCTTAACGCAACGCAACGGACTCCTATGTGAACAGGCCCTAACCCTTTCGCGACGAGGCGCCTCTGCCTAAGACGCTCGCTGGGGACGGAGCATTGGCGAAAGGAATCATCCCACAGAACCGGGGGGGGGGGGTGTTGTGTCTCTAAGCCTAACTTTAATAAAAAAAATCACAAAAAAAAAGTTTATGCCCTAGCGTCGTAATTTGTGGTACCGTTTTAGATTATTAGTTAAGCTGTCATATACGTTAAAATTAGCCTTTAATAATCTTTTTTCTTTAATTTACACTAAAAAATATAAAAAATATTCGCTTACCTTAAGAAATAATTTTCGAAAGTGCTATTAAAATTATTCCGAAGTATTAATTGACAAAATACATTAATAAAGTTTAAAATTAATAAAAAAACAACACAGACTATTTAAAACAAGAAGTAACAATATTTAAAAGGAAGCCTGAGTGTGGTAAATCTCGAAGCACGGAGAAACGCAAAGTCCTACATTGCATGATCTACTAGCATAAAATGTTTGTTGATTTTTCCTTTGTTTTAGCACGGTTTGTGAACAAACTATGCACCTTCAGTATTATCATTAAAAAAAAAACTATTTTATATCCGCAATACTTAAATTTGAATATTTGGCTGATTTAGAAGTTGATGGAGCACTTCTTTGAGCGTGTTGAGCAAAACTGTTTGTTTCTTCATTCAAATTTAGTAGAGCATCATCAAAGAAAATAGTAACGAAATCAATTTCTTTTTCAGCATTTACTACAGAATTTGTCCCGATGTTCCAATAAATGTATGGAGATGCAATTCCTCCAGCGCTCGAGTCCAAGATAAAGTATCTTGAGTCGAACTTCTATAGGAAGTGGAAGGCAGGCAGTGAGCTCAGTCTCTGACAAAGTGTCCATATCAAAATCACTAGAAATATCACTTTCTAACTCTTTAGACAAGGAATCATCACTCTCATCTAGGTCACTAATTGGCTCATTTATCATGCGAGTATATTCTTCCTCTGATAAATAACGTTTTCTCGCCATAACTGGAGTCAAGGCTTTCCGAAATAAGAAGGGAAATACGCGAAATATAACCGAAAGCAAAGCAAAATGTAACAGAACTGACGATAACAACCCAAAAGACCCCATATAGTAGCGAAAAAATATATAAAAAGTATTCGGAGAGACAGCAGAAGCGCGAATGTTTATACCACGTGGAAAGTTAAAGAGCCGAGCTCTGTTTGTTTACATTATGCTTTCCCCCCTCCCCCGCAACGACCGATGCGCAAAATACCAAATTCAGGCAGAATGTGAAGAACTGAAGGTCATAATACTAAAACTAATGTTCGGTTCAAAAGTAATGGACACTGGGCGCTATCTAGGAGTCTTTAAAATTGTTCGTGCTTAAAATGCACATATGCATCACCTGTCCACCGGGTTCATTCTTCAGCGATGCATGGGTGGGACGCCCGTCTGTGAGCGACATTCGTAGGGAATGCATATATGGGACGCCCGTCCTGAAAGGGCTAAGAAATACATGAGAGCAACCTTTTAATTCTGGGTGCACAAAAACCTTGGATTTCACATGATGGGATGTAGGGATGGGTTTGATGTGATTCTTCCTTTCCCGCAATTGTTGGATGAAATTGTTTTGTGAAATTTTTATCGGTGAAGATTCTGTACACAAATCTGCTGGAAGTTTGTGTGAAACACCATACACTAAGTCAGCGCTGGATGCATTTATATCTGTTTTCACAGCAGCTCTAAGTCCAAGTATGATGGCAGGTAAACATTCAGTCCATCTAGGATTTTCATGAGTATTTAGAGCACTCTTTAGGACACGGTGAAAACGTTCCACTAAACAATTTGACTGGGGGTGGAAGGCAGTTGTTCTGATTCTGGTCGTGCCAAGCATATTTGTCAACTCTCGAAACAGAAGGGATTCAAATTGTCGACCTTGGTCTGTTGTTATGATGGAAGGACATCCAAAACGACAGATCCAACCACTGAACAGAGCACGACATACAGTTTCTGCAGTAATATCAGCAATAGGCACTACCTCAGTAGCCCAGTCAAAATAGGTTTTATGGCTAAAAAAATATGAAAGTTTTGAAAATTTGTGGAGATGTTTGTTTAGGCATGCTAATGAACATACTAAAAGTCCCCACCGATCAGACTTGAGCTTTCACCGCCATCTTGGAAAATGTGTACACTTTTTTGGTTTTTTTGAAATAACTTTAAAAATATTGATTTTATAAAAAATAATTAAATACAAAAATTAAAGAGCATTAAATTATGAACAAAAATCATTCATAACATTTTTTATATGTCTAACAGGAACAAAGATAATTGACTTTGAAAAGAGCGCACTATCACACCTGGGACGCGCAACCGCGGTTCGCCATCGCGGTGGGGGGAAATACCCGCGTATGTGCATACCATAATTAGCCAAATTAGTTTTACACTAAATGGGAAGGTTTTTTGTATTTTTTCAAATAACTAGGAAAATATTAACTTTACGTAAAAAAAAGTTTATTTCAAAAATTAAAAAACATTAAATTATGTACAAAAACGATTTTATACATTTTTGTCTTAAACCTAACAGGAACGAAGATATTGACTATAAAATACGCGTTGATAATGGAGGTAGCTTTAAAGTATCGTTGCAGGCGCTCTTCTTTGAATATCTAACCTCTCCCACATTTCGGCATTCTTTAACACAAGAAAATAGACTTTAATGTTTTTGGCTATGTACATATTTGTCATTATTAATTTTATACATGAATGTAATAAACTTGGGGGTATTCACTATCAGATTTCCATTGCGAATAATTGTTCAAGCTTACCTACTTCAGGATTTACGTGCTTTTTTCGGTACGGGATTCTCCCCTTCGTCAGGCATGTATAGATCGTCTATGGATCCGCTAGCATCGGCCCATTCATCAACTTCTTTCATTCGATCGTCATCATCAACAGGGCTGAAGCCATTCTGACATACCCCATTGCAATTATTCCAGGCCGTTGTGCAGTTGATGCCTGCTTTCCGACATCCGCATCTTATTCCATTGTCAGTCTTACAGTTGCAAAACACCATGTTTAAAACTGAATCGGGAGCTACTGCATCCATTTTTTCAAGAATTTTCTCTTGACGCTTCCAGCCCCACAGGCAGTTGGGCCTTTCTTTTTCAGGTGCTCCAAAGTCTTCCTCATTTTAATTCCGATGGCTCGTATTTGAGTGTGTGCGTTTAAGGTTTCTTGTGATGGTGGTTCAGTAGCAAAATCTCGAAACAACTCACGGAGATTTTTACATTTCAAATCCGATATGTCCATGCCGTCAAAAATTATATTTGCTAAAGCTGTTTGGGTCAATAAATGAGCTCGGACTGCCCTAGCGTATGCATGGCCAGGCAACATTTTTTCTACTGACGTAGGTGCATAAATCAAAGTTAGTATTTCTTTCAACCCACTTCCAGCCATTATGTACCCAATGCAGCCTGAGAATGACATTAAAAGATGGAATCCCCCAAGCCTCACAATACAACTTGATAATAATGGATTGGATGTTGCTGCGACTATCTCTCGAGCTTTAATATACAGTGGTTGGTCAAACGTGAGTATGCAAGACTTTTGGTGCATTTTAACACACTGCTGGGCAGCATATTTCAGCACAGTGAAAATGGTGTCATACTTGCTTGGTGGTAAATTAACAAAAGGAAGGGGTATTACTTTGGTCTTTTCACAAGGCTGGTTTCTGGTTATACAATGGAAAAATCCTTTCCATTCAGGTATCTGTGGAAGACCTAACCACTTAGCACACATCCAGGAGATATCAGATGGTTTAGGCAGTGGTAAATCTTCCGCTAAAGGATTTAAGACATTCAAATCTTCGATAGTAATTGTTTGTAATCCAGGCCCTCGAAAATTTTCAAACGTTTCTAGAGTAATGATTCCCATTTTGCCTACGGTCGATGCGGATGTAAGTTCGGTTAAGTTTTTTATCTTCGTCCCGGGTTCCACTGCTGACGCTGGAGTAAAACAAGCAATGCCCCCCGTGCTATGAAACGTATTCAGGTCATCGATTGTCGACACATTGAAATCTGCACTGTCAAATACGAATTGGCAGAATGATCCCTCGCGCATTTGGGGTTGAGGATGATTTATGGCTGACATCTCAAGTGTTTGGGCTTCATAGTAAGAAGAACAAAATCCCAAATTCGAGAGCATTGTTATTAAATTCTTGGAACAGAACTTTTTGTACAAAAATAAATCAAGACTATTGAGCAGAGGAGACATAAATGATCGTGGCCTTAGCGCTGATATAATGACGTGAGCTATTGAAGTGACTATTTTTCCGCCTTTTTTTTAATAATCAAGTGCTCCAAAAAAGATTTTAGGCATTTTGGAATGCCCTTGTTCACATCTCTGAAAGAGTTATCACTTGGAGGATAGCAATGAGTGTCATAAACTGGTGTCTGGATATCTTCTTTTATTATGGCTGCAGCAGTTTGTACTATTCGTAGACGCTCCTCACGATCATTTCGTATCCTTTTGTCGTACAAGAGTCTGATAAGACTTTCATTCCAGTATTACGTAAATATATGACAGTAACTTTTTTTGGAGTTTGAAGCAAAAATAATGCCATCCCCGTATTTTTGTTTCAACTTATTTCTCAAAGTGATGTCGTCTGGAACTAGCCCTGCAATTTGAGATTTGAGTTCAGGAAGTGAGAATCGACAGTCGTCATTATTATCAAGGAAGAAGGATATTTCGTCTACAGCTGCTGAGGCGTAATCCGACTCAGGCCGCCCTCTCTTTCTGATTGGTACAGTGTGTAGAAAAAAAGTCATGAAGTAATCTTGGTGATAAATCGCATCAGCTGCAACTAAATCAGCAACGTTTATTATACGACACTGAACTTCCTCTCCCCACTGGTCATGTCTATTCTCTGCAGTTTCAAGAACTTTGTGTTTCATTTCGAGACTCCTAACTTCGTATATAGTTCTTCGTCTGTCAGTTGGTTTTTTCTTTTGTCTTGCTTTGAATTCTTCGTCTATCACTGCCGTACAAAAGAAACATTTTGTTCGAAAATCGAACTGAGGTAAAAAAGATCGTAAACTTACCGCGCGCTCTTCACTTTGGGATGTTGACGCGATTTCTGCATTTCTTTTTAAATCAACTTTTATATTTCTCCGACACAACGAATGAACCGAAACAGATTTTAAATGTTCCAACTGTTCATGCTTATTGTCTTTTCTTTGGACACTAGCTCTCTTTAAAGTGTCGATCCCCTTTTCTCCTACATTCACGAAATCATCATTTGACATTAATTTTTTACTTATAAAAACATAGTTCCGTATCAGCCATTGTTCACAGACGCACACGGAACGGTGACTAACTATTAACTGGCTAGTAAAATACTAGGGTAAGACCGATTTGGCGCCTTACGGTATGCACATGCACGTGTCTTCCAGCCATCGCGATGGGCACCTACGCATGCGCGTCAATGGTGTAATAGTACGCTCTTTCCAAAGTCAATTATCTTTGTTCGTGTTAGACTTAAAAAAATATAATATATGTTTTTTGTGCATTGTATTTTGTAGAAGCTACCTCCATTATCAACGCGCATTTTATAGTCAATATCTTCGTTCCTGTTAGGTTTACAACAAAAATGTATAAAATCGTTTTTGTACATAATTTAATGTTTTTTAATTTTTGAAATAAACTTTTTTTACGTAAAGTTAATATTTCCCTAGTTATTTGATAAAATACAAAAAACCTTCCCATTTAGTGTAAAACTAATTTGGCTAATTATGGTATGCACATGCGCGGGTATCTCCCCCCACCGGGATGGGGAACTGCGCTTGCGCGTCTCAGGTGTGATAGTGCGCTCTTTTCAAAGTCAGTTATCTTTTTTCCTATTAGACATATAAAAAAATGTTATGAATGATTATTGTTCATAATTTAATGCTCTTTAATTTTTGCATTTAATTATTTTTTATAAAATCAATATTTTTAAAGATATTTCCAAAAAACCAAAAAAGTGTACACATTTTCCAAGATGGATGTGAAAGCTCAAGTCTGATCGGTGGGGACTTTTAGTATGTTCATTAGCATGCCTAAACAAACATCTCCACCAAATTTCAAAACTTTCATATTTTTTTTAGCCATTTGTCAAAATTGGGTCTATTTTGACTGGGGTACAGGCCATCTTGTAAATCTATCGATGATTGTCAGACAGTAGGTCTGCCCTTCTGATGGAGGTAAGGGACCTACCAAATCGATGTGGACGTGAGAAAATCTGGCATCAGGTGATGCGAAGGTGCCTAGAGGTGTCTTCGTGTGCCTGATCACTTTTGATCGCTGGCATGCAATGCAGATTTTCACCCATTCCTTAAGATGTTTCTTCATCTGGGCCAAACATACCTGGATGAAATTAGTTGTGGGGTTGCTGCTACACCTGGACGTGCAAGGTTTTGAAAGTGTTCGAAAAGAGTTCTGCGAAAATTTTCTGGTACAAATGGTCTAGGTACATCTGTAGAGACATCACATAGAAGTTTGGTATTTGTCACTGGACTGGGAATGTATTTAAATTGTAAAGAAGTGCAATTTTCAGTCTGCAACTTTTTCAATTCAGGATCAACTCTTTGGGCATCTGCGAAAGCATTGAAATCTAGAAAAAATGAATTGGACTGATTTCTACTCTAGATAGAGTATCAGCTACAGTATTGTTGATTCCACTGGTGTGGCGAATGTCAGTGCTGAATTGAGATATATAGTCAAGATGCCGCCACTGACGAGGTCTGCATTTATCAGGTTTCTGTTTAAATGCATAGATGAGAGGCTTTTGGTCAGTGTATATTGTGAAGCTGCGACCTTCTAGCATATGTTGAAATCGCTTTACAGCTGTGTGTATAGCTAACAGTTCTCGGTCATAAGTAGAGAATTTCTGCTGACTTTTTGAAAGCTTTACAGACATAAATGCAATTGGCTCCCATCTGTTTTCCTGCACTTGCATAAGAGAACCGCCAACAGCAAAATCGCTGGCATCAACCCATACACTTAACTTTGCACCTGGAATAGGATGGTGAAGTAGAGTTACTTCTGCTAAAGCCCTTTTTGCATCATTAAATGCTTGTTCAGCCTCCTCATTTCATTGAAGTGCATCCTGGGGATTGTTGCGAGTGGATCTCTTAGATTTCTTTTTATTTTTAATGCCCTCTAACAGTTTGTTTAAAGGTACTAAAATGTGTGCTGCTTTTTGTATAAACCGTCGATAGAAATTTAGAAGCCCTAAAAATCGTCTGAATTGTGTTAATGTGTTTGGTTTCGGAAATTTTAAAATGCAATACACTCTATCTGTTAAGGGTTCAATGCCAAATTCAGAAACTTTATAGCCTAAAAATTGAATGGATGAAACGCCAAAAATACATTTAGATGGTTTTAAACTAAGCCCATATTTTTGTAATCGCTCAAATAAAATGCGGAGATGCTTGATATGCTCCTCTGGAGATTTTAAATCGACTAAAATGTCGTCAACAAAGGCATAAACAAAATGAAGTCCACGAGTTACCTCATCAATGAACCTTTGAAACGTTGCTGCAGCATTGCAGAGGCCAAATTGCATTCGAGTACTCTCAAATAATCCAAAAGGTGTTATTATGACACTTTTATGGATATCTTCTGAGTTTATTGAAATTTGGTGATATGCCTTAATCAGATCTATATGAGAAAATATTTTTGCACCATGTAAGTTAGATGTAAAATCCAAAATGCTTGGGACTGAATAGTTGTCTTTAATTGTTTGAGCATTAAGTGCTCGGTAATCCCCAACTGGTCTCCATTCAGCGCTGCCTTTCTTCGGCACCATGTGCAAAGGTGATGCGAAATTGCTTTTAGAAGGACGCATGTGACCTAGTTCGATCATGTTTTGAATTTCGTCCTTAGTAATGCGCAGACGGTCAGATGCGAGACGGCGTGCTTTTGCTGTTACAGGAGGACCAGTTGTTTGTATATAATGAACAACCGAATGTTTAACTTCTTGGTCTGGACGAGGGGGGTAGTTATTTCGGGGAAATCCAATAATAATTTATGATAAACACTATCACCTTATACAGTTTTAATATAATGAATCGCACTGTTCTTTAGTATGCAGGGAGAGGTAATGTTAGTTTGGCAGTCAATTAAATTTTTGGAGGTTAAGTTAGGCATTAGATGAAAATTATATAAAAAATCGACACCAATTATTTGGTTCGATACATTCCTCACTAAAAATGTCCATTTGAAAATTTTCCTAAGACCAATATCTAAAGAAAAGGTTTGGGTTGTATAGACCTGGATTGGCGAGGTGTTAGCTGCCGAAAGTGTCATTTGTAAAGCGTTTCTTTTTTGTAACTTTGAAGCAGGAATGATGGAAACATCACTTCCTGTGTCAATCAAAAAATTAACATTGGTACGTCGGTCACGCACGAACAGGCGACGAGAGTTTAATGGCAAGGTGGTAGTCGCCTATACACCTGGTCGTCGTCGTTTTTTTTAAAATTGCATGGGGGAACGCATTTCTTGGCATTTTGGCCAAACTTACGGTGATGCCAACAGTTAGCAAAAGTTTTGGATCGGGATTTACTACGAGCACGCGGCGCACGGTTGCGATGAGGACTGCGACCTCTACGCAACGAAATTTCATCTATCCTCGTATTTTTTTAAAATTTCCGCAAGCAATCGATCTTCAATGGAATGAACTGAGGAAACAGAACAAGCATTTACCGGCATAGGTGTCACTTCCATCACTCTGTCAGCGATGCCCGCTGCCTTTTCTAGGCTTAACGGTGTTACTGCTGCGATGATTGACTGTACGGGCGGCATATAAGCAAACTGTACTTGGATAGAAACCTGGAGGATAATGAGCGCTTGTCATTGGCTGTTGTTGTCCCGCCTCTATTCAAAGCGCCATAATGCGATCAAAACAAACGCCATCTTGACAAAATGAATTTGTTATTG
The DNA here is from genome assembly GCA_907164885.2 of Dolomedes plantarius. NCBI lineage: Eukaryota > Metazoa > Arthropoda > Arachnida > Araneae > Dolomedidae > Dolomedes > Dolomedes plantarius. The sequence goes on along the minus strand of OU015493.1, from coordinate 136,760,914 downwards.
AGACGTAAGGATGTTAGAAATGAAGACTTCGCTGTTCAGTTTCAGAATGTTATTGTTGAAAATTCTGATACAATAATAATAAGAAGTAACTTAAAGTCCATAACGGACATAAATAATTGGATAAATAATTGTATAAATAATTGCATAAATAATCTTTAAACGGACAGAAAAATTTTATTCCAAGTTGAATAAAATCAGTTCTTAGGGCCAGTGGGAAGAATTCCTTCATACTGCTTGTAACAGAATTTCTCTTCGGCATAGAGCTGGTTCGTTAATCCATGTTCAACCAACATCTATTGCCAGGAGATCCTTAATAGTTAGAAGAGGTTCGAAACGTTTACTATCTGACCGTCCAGCTTCAGATGTATCAGTAAAAAGAAAAAGAAGCCATTCCTTATGTACTAATATAAAGCTTAATCAACCAAATGTGAAAAATGCATGGTCATGGACATTAGCTCACTTTTTTTTTAATTTTTTTTTTTTTTACATTCACTGAAGAAAAAATATACTATGTAGCATTCTGAATTTTCATGTAATTAAAAATTCTTGCATTAATAAAAGAAATGCTAATAAAGTTAAAACCTAATGTGAGTGTGGTTATAAAAAAAAAACCTCAAAAGGGAAAAATTATTTTTTTTCCCTTTCAATAATAGAAAAAAATGTGACTTGCAAGATATTTTTGTTTTTTCAAAACAACCAACAAAATGTAAAATTAAATAAAACATCAAATAAACTGGTATAAAAAATAACAGAAAAATAACTTGGTTCATACGCCATGAAATAATAATTTAAAGTTAAAAATGTGACATGCAAGATATTTTTGTTTATTCTAAACAACTAACAAAATGCAAAATTAAATAAAACATTAAATAAACTGGTGTAAAAAATAACAGAAATTTAACTTGGTTTATACAACATTAAATAATTTTAAATTATTGTAATTTTATAGTGCATTAAATGGAAAATAAACCAAGTAAATTTTCCATTATAAAAAACAGCATATTAAGCATTTTTCAGCATTCTAGCAGCTGTTTTAGAAAAACACGAATATTCTTTCCATACTTCCTTTCGAATCGATCGATAACAGCGATAAGTAGGTATAAAGTTTAAAGGAGTTCTTAAAATTTTACTTTGTAACTTTTATTACTTTCCCTATCTTCATACAGATGGCATTACCGTTTTCACACATAAGCATATTTTCATAGCTTCTTAATTTTCGATTGCTGTGATTTCTTGGCAATTTTTAAACTTTTTTTTCGCCTTTTTCAAAATTTATTTTAAATTTGTACGCATTTTAACTTGTGTTAATCGTATTTTCACCGTGGCTTTATGTCAAATGCGTTGTACTTATCGTCAAATTTCGTGTTTGTCACATACATCCTTTTATCGGCAAGGAAACTAATGGTATTTCTTATACAGTTGGTTCTCTGTTTAACGACGCTCTACTTAACGACGATCTCTATTTAAAGACTATATTTCCCGGTCCCGGTCCCTCCGACGTAAAAATATTCTATTTTAAGACGATTTTGTTTCTATTTAACGACGATTTTTTCTTACATGATAAACTTTTTCTTCAACATTTTATCTACTGGAGGGTTACTTTCTGTGGGGGAGTTTGGTTTCAAAAACAGACCCGGAATTTCCTTTATGTTTGTTGCAATCAGACTTGTTGTAGTGGAAAAAACCGGGGGAGGGGGGGGGATTACTGTTTCTCGGAAGATCGAATATTCTTCCCTGGTGGATCGAATTTCTTAGTGCGGGTGTGGAATCACTCTATTGTACCTACCATGTTGCCATGTGATTTACGAACTGTCCAAAAGCACCCCTCTCTCACTCCTTCTGGGAAGCACGTGTTCATGTTTAGAGAATTCATGTTTGGGTGTAGGAGCTCATTCCAGTACAAATACGAGGTGAGCAGAGCAAAATGGCATCAAAGCGAAAGCATCTTACGCTACACGAAAAAGTGAAAATTATTGAAAACTGGGAAGAAAATGTTGGAATAACAAAAGTCCAATTCGCAAGACAATTTCAGCTACCCGAGTCTACTCTCAAAGGCATTTTAGCAAGCAAAGAGAAAATTCTTGAAGCAGCACAAAAATTTGGTTTGGGATCCAAATCCAAACGGCAGAAAATTCAATGTGGCCGATCAGAAGAGTTTGAGAAGGCAGTCCTGCAATGGTTTCATCAAGCAAGAGCATCTAACATTCCAATTTCCGGAGTGATATTTAAAGAAAATGCTATTATACGGGCAGAAAAGTTTGGAATGCAAAAGTTTCAGGCTTCGGCTGGTTGGCTAACAAAGTTCAAAGAAAGATACGGGCTTGTATTTAAAAGCATATCTGGCGAAAGTGGCTCCGTAGATGAAAAAATAGTGGATGAATGGAAATTAGTGCTGAAGGGGAAATTAGATGGATATGATGAGAAGAACATATTCAATGCAGATGAGACGGGCCTATTCTACATTATGGTGCCTAATAAAACCTTAACGTATATGGGCGAAAAGTGTTTTGGTGGAAAACACAGTAAGGAACGATTGACTGTTTTACTGTGCACTAATTCGGATGAATCTGAGAAATTTCCACCACTAGTTATAGGCAAATGAAAGCAACCAAGGTGTTTTAAGAATGTCACCAGGAAACATTGTGAGTACCGCAATAACAATAAAGCGTGGATGACATCACACATTTTTATTGACTGAATTAGAAAATTTGATGCAAAAATGCATCGAGAATAGTGAAAAGTTTTACTTTTAATCGACCGATGCACTGCACATACTCCAAATATCCCTGGACTTACAAATTTCACTATCCATTTCTTACCAGCTAATTGCACTAGCAAGTTGTAGCCATTATACCTGGGAATCATTCGCAGTGTGAAAGCATACTACAGAAAGTCTTTAATTAGGAAATTAATAAACAATTCGGCTGACAGTATAAAAATTAGAAAATTTACAATCTTGGAAGCAATGCACATGATAACATCAGCATGGAAAGAAGTCTCTTCATCCACAATAAAAAACTGCTTTCGCGTTGCTGGAATTCACAAATAACTTGTAGTGGAACTGCAAAGTACGGATGTAGAAATCAACAAAGATGATATTACCCCTGAAGAATGGAGAAGTCTTGTTGAAGATGAGGATGTTTCAATTCAAGATTTCTACAATTGTGATAAATATGTTTTAACAACAGATTTCAGAAATGTAGAACTAATTTATGAAGATATTGTAAACGAAAACACAATGTCAGACGAAGAAGATGAAGTTGAAGACACGGAAAACGAGACACCGCCACCGTCATACACAAATGCAATTTCTGCTCTAGATGTTCTCCAACGCTATATTACATCGAAAATGGAAGGTGACTCATTTAACATTTTAGAAAATCTGGAAAAGAGAATAACGAAAACAAGGCGAATGAAGCAATCAAAACTTTTTGAATTTTTAAAAACGTAATTTATTGTATTGTTTGTACACTTTTTTTTTCAATGTAATTTAAAATAACTTTTTGTGAATAAAATAATGATGATAATAAAAATAACTTTTTAAACACGCCAGTATATTAAGAAATATATTGACAGTCCTAAACCTGTAAAGTGGGAAGGGAAATGTTATTTTTTCACAAATTCTGTTTAAGGACGATCTCTACTTAAGGACGATTTTTCACGGTCCCTTGAAAGTCGTTAAACAGAGAACCAACTGCATTAAGTATTTTAGCATAGAGCATAACAGTATATTATTAAAAATAGAAGAGTGATCATGAGCGCATATTTCGGCTTTGGTAGAAAGGAGAACGCCTTCCAGGAATTGGAATGAATGACAGGACGATTCGACCAATGATAAGCGCGCATTTTCCTCCAGGTTTCTATCCAAGTACAGTTTGCTTATATGCGTACGGGTGTCGGCAAATGTTGTAGAAATAGTTCCATCATTAATTCCTCCGACACGTTGTAAGATTCGGCGCATGACGCGGAGTAGATGGGTAGGTCTGCGATCTCCCAGCTGCTCGCCGACGAGAAGTTTCCGGATTTCTTGATGGGATGACTCACCGCTTCTTTTTATCAGCTCCCTTTTCAACACACCGTAAGGGTCGGTCTTGTCAGGGTTGGCGATAATGTCCCTTTACCACGGTAGCTGCTTCCGGTGGTAAGTTAGATGCTATATAGTTGAATTTAGTCTTGCTTTCCGATATAGATTTCGGAGTGCCTAATTCGAACGTAGCTTCGCACATCAGGAGCCACAGTGAAGGATTGGCGAAATTGTAGGCCGGTATTTCTACTGCTCCGACTTCTTGCGTCATATTTGAAGACTGGTGAGCACGTAGTCAGCGAAAAATAAGTTGGCATTCGATACAGGCAAAAATAAGTCCAGGCGTCCGTTATTTTACTTGTGCGTATTCACAGGTCACCATTGTTATAATGTTGGATGCCTGATTTAGACGGATGGAAGCATATTTTAAACTTAACAAATAAACTTTATTCAGTGGCGCACCAGGGGGGGGCCCAGGGGGCCCTGCCCCCCCCAAAGAAGTAGAAATATTGATTTTGCATTATAAATATTTTTATTCGTTCATCTCGGCCCCCCCCCCCATGCATTATAAATATTTTTATCCATTCATCTCGGCCCCCCCCCAAGAAAAAATCCTGGGTGCGCCACTGACTTTATTCGATCTCCTTCATCACCTATCGGTTACAGATCAGCGAGCGAAGTGTTCACGAGAATTTCTCGAGACACAATACTGCCGACATTGAATGGTGGTGCCATCTATTATACAGAAAATGAAATGAAATGCATTTATAAATTAAATAAAATAGGTTATCACTACAGGCTAAAGACGAATTGACGATTAAAGACGAACTGACTCATTTTTCATTTTTAGAGCTAAGATGCTAAGCTCTATATGTTTCAAACATTTGTTTCTTTTCAGATAATTTTGTACTTTTTCAGTCTGGCTGTTCGCTGTTTTTTTTTATATATTTGCAGTATCGTCTGGAGGGCCAGCCGAGTGCAGGAGGGCCTATTGTGGGTTCCTGAGCCTACATCGGTCTATGATACCTGCATATTCCACTAGATGACGCTATAATTCGTTTGCGCCGCTCCAGCTCAACTAAAGAAGAAGAGATTTGGCAACCCCAGTCAGTGAGCGGATGGACGTCGATTAGCTATGACGTGTTTGGTCTGATAGTAGTAGACGGCTGCTATATAATGTTCATTAGCCTATTTTATTATCAATTAACGATGTATTTTTGTAAATATCTTTTGTAAATAATAAGTTTTCATTAAATGTTAGTGTAGTTTATAATAGTAGTTATTTTAAATCCCCGCACGGTTATCCTGACCCACACACACACACACACACACACTATATATATATATATATATATATATATATATATATATATATATATATATATATATATATATATATATATATATATATATATATATATATATAGTAATCTTTTTAATATAAAGTAAAGGATTAAATCGAGACATTTACTTCTTTTCTGAGCAAAGCGGGCCATGAAGAATTACTTTTGAATTTTCATATGTAAATAAAAAAAAGTCCCTACATATGTAAGAAGTTAAGAAGTATATTTTGTTATTAATGAAAATCGTTCATTTTTCTTTAACATGGGGTTAAATGAAGAACACGACTAGAAAACCATGATGGACTAAAAAATGCCTACATTAAAAATGTGTCGATGATATCTAGCTTCAAATGAAAATGATATGTGCAAGATCATACGCATTTGGATGCAAGCAATCCATGACATGGGGGGGGGGAATTAAGTCACGCAAAACGCGAATTCTGATTGTAACCTGCTTTTATAATTCTAAAACATCTATTTTTTTCAAAGTGGGTCTTTAATTCCTATGATAAGCTATGGAGAATTTTTTATTCAGTATTTTTATAATAACAAATTAGCTTATGCATAGTTTTGAAATCTTCTCCCTGTATTTCAAAAGGAAAATTTCAATGATATAGTACAAGTTTTAAAATTTTTTTAAAATTTGCTTTGTTTAAAAATACATTTAATTTTAATTTTAAAACAATACACATTAATTATTATTAAATAATTATTTTAAATGTATTAATAATTTTATTTGTGTATGCGGAGTGGTTGACATTCCACAATGCCAGTAAATTTCTGTAATCTATACTTATATATAAAGAGAGAGCGATTTTGTACGTGGAGGGTAATCTCCAGAACCACTGCACCTACTTGAAAAATTCTTTCACTGTTTAAAAGGTACATTATTCCAGATGGACATAGGCTATATATTATGTATATCTGATTAGTAGAAATAAAGTTAGGGGCTTAATCCTAACAATCTCCATTGTTACCGCTACTGTCCTCTACCGCTTTTTGTGCCGAAGTCTTCAACGATCCTTAGCGTGGTGCTATCGCGGTGGGCTTCTGTTCTGATGTTAGCGGTTCGAAACTAGCCGTTCTACGGCATGCTTTTTCTTTTAAAAAATTAACTTTAATTATTAACTAACGTAATATTAATTTGAATATTATTTTAGGTTCTTAAAATAATTTTAAAATAAATTCTTTACTTAAAATCATTTTTTTAATTTTTGTATTTTTATTTCATCTCTTATTCTAATTTTGGGATACCAATGTGTATCTATACTTCTATAATCTATACTCTATACTAATATATAAAGAGAGAGCGGATTTTGTATGTGGAGGGTAATCTCAGGAACCACTGCACCTATTTGAAAAATTCTTTCACTATTTGAAAGGTACATTATTCCAGATGGGCATAGGCTATATATTATGTATATCTGATCAGTGCAAAGAAAGTAATGTTGGGCTAAATGTTGAGCTGATGCTTTACCTTTACAACTTTTCCTTCGTCAACCATAGTCAAGTAACCATAGCAACACATGAAACTAAATTTTCATTTATTATCAGTAAAACATTTAATATTTTAAAGATCCAAGTGGAAGAGGTATTGATAAATACAAAAAGGATTTTTGAAATTGGCTACGTTTAAGGGTTTATTGGAGAAAATTTCATTTGGAACTACGCTTTTTATTGGACAGTTAAGGTAAAAAAAGATTTACTATTTATAGGCAATCAACTGGAAATTTATTGGTGTAATATTACAGAACCTTATTTAACTTTATGTTTTTGAATTTATGTACAATTTTATGCACAATTTGCGTAAATCGAACTTGAATTATTGAACTTTATTCAAAAATTAGGGTGTTTCAATGAAACTGTGAAATTTATTGATTATTTCGAATAGGACTATGTTTGTTCCTTTATAAGTGAAAAAGTATTGCTTCAATTGAGCTGAAATTATGTATAGATATAGTAGATAGTTCAGATTAAAACATAGGCATATTATTTTTTGAAAATCAGGCCCCCGGAGTATTTTTAATTAATGTTTCAATGATTTTGCCTCTAAAAGTTGCTTATTTCGACAGCTTCCGTGGCTGTCCTCGCTGATAGCGAGACTATGGGGCCGAGTTGTACCAAAATCGGCACGATTCAGTGCCTGACGTAGCCGGATTTTTTAATTTTTAATTAAAATAAGTTATTAAATTTTTTGTGCCATTTATGGTGCTTTTTTCGTGTTTTCTTTGTTTGGACTCTGTAGGGCAGGGGTTCTCAACCTTTCAAGCTCTGCGCCCTCCTTTGAACAGTGATGTGAGGTCACGCCTCCCTCTCCCCCACCACCACCACTACCACCATATGTGGTCAATGCATGTAGTACAATCGGAATTTGAAACTGAAGCCGGTTATTAAATGAAAATATAGAATTGATAATTTCATACAAAAATTTTAATATTACTACACATATCTTAATTTGGACCATATCATTATTATAACATATGAAATCAAAGAATTAAATACAGATCAAATATATTTGAGGTAATCAAGGATCTAGATGAGGTTGGCATGTAATAAAAATCACTTTCACAACATTAATGAGAGTGCTCACAATGGTTGTCCTTGACAAGTTTTTGAATATTAGGTTGTAACTGTTACAAAGCACACCTCAGGTCACTTTCAACGTCCAGACGTGCGACAATTATAGTGTTTTTACAATTACGACAATTATCATGTACGACAATTATCGTATTCGTGTTCGTATGTCGAAAATATGTTATGATTACATTGTGATCGCAAAATTGAGTACAGTAAATTACAGTTAGTTTTACTTTTTTTTTTACTTTTTTAATCACGCCTCCCTTGAAATTCTTCTAGCCCCCCCCCCCCCAGGGGGGGCGCGCCCTCCAGGTTGAGAACCGCTGCTGTAGGGGATAGGCTATGGTGCCGAATCGTATCAAAATCGGCATGCGGGTGGCCCCCAGATACAATTCAGTGCCTTACATTACAGTTTCCAATAAAAATTTCTTTTGCCATCACCATCAACAAATCCCAAGGTCAAACATACAAATATATTGGACTTGACTTACGGAAAGATTGCTTTACTCATGGACAATTATATGTTGGTCTCTCTAGGTCAGGAAATGCGGAGAATAAGTTTATTTTAAAACCTCAGAAAATCGAAACAAAAAATGTGGTATACCATGAGGTATTAAACTAAATTAAATCTACCTAATATCTACTTAAGATAAATAATTGTTCAACCCGGAGAAAGTCGGGACGGGCCGCTCGTACTTATATATAAAGAGAGAGTGATTTTGTACGTGGAGGGTAATCTCCAGAACCACTGCACCTATTTGAAAAATTCTTTCACTGTTTGAAAGGTACATTATTCCAGATGGACATAGGCTATATATTATGTATATCTGATCAGTAGAAATAAAGTTAGAGGCTTAATCCTAACAATCTCCATTGTTACCGCTACTGTCCTCTACCGCTTTTTGTGCTGAAGTCCTCAACGATCCTTAGCGTGGTGCTATCGCGGTGGGCTTCTGTTCTGACGTTAGCAGTTCGAACCTAGCTGTTCTCCGGCACGCCTTTTTCTTTAAAAAATTAACTTTTATTATTAAGTAACGTAATATTAATTTGAATATTATTTTAGGTGCTTAAAATAATTAAAAAACATTCTTTACTTAAAATTCTTTTTTTTTTGTTTCATCTCTTACTCTAATTTTGAGATACCGATGTGTATCTATATTTCTATAATAATATATAAAGAGAGAGAGCAGATTTTGTATGTGGAGGGTAATGTACAACTTTTGTACATTACAATGTACCTTATAACTTTTCCTTTGTCAACCGCAGTCAAGTAACCATAGCAACACCCTTTGGCTTACGGGGTCTGTTTTTCGAAATCGCTCTTTAGAACTGGAAAAAACTTCCTAACCCCATTTTACGTGTGGGACATTCAGCGTGGGGGGGGGGGGTTAGGGAAAAGAGTGGTTAATTGATTTCTTATTGCTTTCTTACTATTGAAGAAGAATTTCAATAGTAGTTCATCGGCACCCCGTGCCTCTTTCATCTCTCAAAAGGCTGAAATTGGATGAACCGCGGGTGAACCGCCCTTCTGATGTCTCTTGCCTGAAAAGAAATAGCCTCTAGCTAGAACGACAAAAGATTATTATTAAGTCCTTTTTTGCAAGATTCACCCTCCGTTCCCAGAATGTCACAGAATTGTTCTTTGGGGGCAAAGCCGTTAGGAAAGTCACAACGAAGTGGAATTTGAGACTATATCTCTGCCGACATCACACTGTATTTTTCGAGAGTATGTGCTTCGGATATATGCTATCCCACCCCGTAAGGATAAAGTTGTAATATTTTAAAGATTCAAATAGAGGAGGTATTGATAAATACAAAAAGGATTTTTGAAACTGGACACGTTAAAGGGTTTATTGAAGAAAACTACATTTGGAACAACGCTTTTTATTGGATATTTAAGGTAAAAAATGATTTACAATTTATTGGCTATCAACTGGAAATTTATTGGTATAATATTTTGTTCAACCCGGACAAAGTCGGGACGGGCCGCTAGTCTATATATAAAACAGTTCCGTAACGGACTGACCGACTGACAGATAACGCACAGACCAAACCGCTGGACCTAAAGGGCTGAAATTTTGCATGGCGATTCTTCTTATAGTGTAGGGGTACACTAAGAAAGATTTTTGAAAAATTCCTCTTAGATTTTTTTAAATTAAATTTTTAAGCTGTTTTTGTAACATTCTTTAAAGTTTGCATTTAAAATAATAATCTGAGGGTTATAAAATTTAAATCACGAGAAAGATCATAAAAATTCCTTTCAAATGAAATCTTTTCAGAATCTTTACTTCCATTTTCTGAATTTTGGTGAATTTTTAAAGATTCATTTTTAGAATTGAATTTATTAAATGCTGATCACGTTGCTTTTTTCTTTTTGCGATACTTTAAATTAATTTTGCGCCACGTGCATAACAACGAAATAAATTGACAAAAGAAATATTAAAATACGGCAAAAGATAAAATTTAACCACTAGACTCATTGAGATGGAAATTTTTTAAGAATTTATTCAAATTAGTATGTTTGATGGATATTAAATATACAAATTAATTGCAGACATTCACCGTTGTATTTATTATTATATTTATATATATATATATATATATATATATATATATATATATATATATATATATATATATATATATATATATATATATATATTCGGCATTAATTGCATACATTGACGATTGAATTTCGTTTGAAAGTACTCCGTAGCGAAGCACGGGTATTCAGCTAGTCATCAATAAAATTTAAAATTTCTTCCGAAGTCTGTGAAATTCTGAACACTGGCTTGAAAATTGCCTTGCAGAATAGAAAAGCGCATGGAATTCCGCACGAAAATCCACTCGGGTTGGAAACGCTTGCGATAACGCATGCGGTATAACGACGCATGCGCTGTCCTATAATTTGCAGGTGGTGACGCATCCCTCTGAGTATGCTTCACATTTCTCTCTCCGTGCGACATGTCGAAAGCGAACGCGAAAGCGCAAAAGTGTGGACATAGCTTTAAGAGTAAAAGAACTTTAGCAACTTTTAGCAACATTATGTTGGTTAGAGTTTTACGATGATAAGGGATATTAAAAAGTGTAAAGCTCCTGGCCATGATAACCTTTCAACCAACATGTTAAAATACCTTGCGACTAATTACATAGTCTACCTTGCATGCATGATCAATAGGCTCTTGAAACTAAACTACTTACCCAGCTGTTGGAAGGATGCTATTGTTGTCCGCCTTTATAAGCCAGGTTCCGAACCCATTAACCCAGTTAATTATCGACCGATTAATCTCCTCTCTTTACTTTCTAAGGTTTAAGAATATGTCCTAGGCTTGTCAGAATATGTCAGAAGGCTGGAAGAGTTCTACAACATCAACAACATAGTTCGCCCCGACCAAATGGGATTTCGGAAACAACATTCAACTCAGTATTGTGTTTTTTCTTTACAGTGAAAGCACTAAGTTATTAAGTTTAAAACAGGTACAATTTTATAGTGTTTTACTTGGTAAGGCATTATTTGTAAAGTTCAGTTCCTCATTTAAGCTAGCATGACTTTTAAAAATTACAAACAACTTTAAGTTTTCTAACAGGCTTAAGAGGTATTGCAAAGCAACGTGATCGTATAGTTTCTTAAAATACTTAAAACTAGCATTTTTTTCTTTGCAGATACAAACGATCCCCATGTTGGCTCTCCCAAGAAAACATTACTCAATAACAACTAAATTTAGATTTAGAGGCAAAATAATTCATTTATTTAATTTCCATAATTCTAACAGTTCTTCTTTTACAGCTTTACATTTAATTTAATTACACACAATAATCTCCAATCATTTCACATGTTAAATCAATTAAACAAATTAACAAATTTCTGGTGGCTGATGAATACCACTAAAACGTTGAATCATAACCTGCCGATATTTTTATTTTACTTTATATTACTTTTAACTAGTTGAGCTCAATTCGTATACTATTAATTTCTCATAAAAAAGGGTTAACGACACCCTCAGTCGACTGAAAAAAATAGGAAGGAAAAATGAAAGAAAGGGATGAGAAAAAGTTAGACAGTTGGGTATGCCCGGCCATCAGGAGTCATGGTTCAAGGCATCTAGGCTCCAGCTGCTCTCGGACTTCCGCGGGAGACAGCTCGCATCTTTTCCATCACGGCTCGCTCACAAGGAAACAACAGCGCGGGATCGGAGAAGCAGGGTGACAGCTACGAGGGTCAGTCCTACGAGGGACTCCTCTCCAAGTCATCTGCTCTCTCGAGGAAAAACTTTTCACTCTCCCTATCGCATGCGCGCCGGTAGGCGGGACGATGCAAATAGTTCCTATTCGCGCCTCTTCCAGACGCCGTAAAAACCAGTCAACAAAGCACAACTTTTCTCATTTATATAGGTTGTCAGATGTAGTATTTTTTTCATAATGCTTAGCGCTGGGCTCTTGGTTTTCTCGAAGAGAACACTTTAAGTCAGAGCAGCGCGCCGATAGCCGGCTTGTAACCCTCCGCGGGTAACCTCTCTGGGTAGGCGCGGAATACGGGAAAAGTCATCAACATTCCTTCGCCCTGCGAATTCAATCTGTGCTTCCCCCAACATCCTGGGAAACTGCTGCAATGTGCACAAGTAAAAAGAAATGGCAAAAAGGGGAGGGTATAGAGTTACCCAGACATAGATATGGGAAAGAAAGAAAGCAATTTAGGGAATACAGGATTTTAAGGCCAGACAAAGGGGTAACTTCAAAACTAATTTTTATCCTACTTAATTAAAATCCACCAGCCATCCACTTAGACACTCGACCACTTTACTACATTTTAACTGTACTTAATCACCTCTTTTAACATCAATAATTGTGTATAACATCAGCATCAGCTATGGCGTGTTTTGGAGCTTATTCAGGATGCCCGTTCTAAAGGTAAAATGTCTGGTGTCATATCCGTGGATATTAGTAAAAAGTTCGACCGAATTTGCCATGACGGTCTTATCTTCAAACTCCTTAAATTCAAGTTTCCCTACCAATTAATAAAAATCCTCCATGACTATCTCTCTGGCAAATCATTTTCGGTTCGTGTCGAAGATAGTATCGCTTCTCCTAGGCCCATTAAAATTGTAGTCCCCCAAGGCAGCCTACTCGGACCTAAATTATTTGATATTTACGTGAACGATATGCCTAATCACCTTAACCTCGACTTAGCGATATATGTCGATGATACCGTCATTATTTTGGAAGTCCCGATCCTCGAACATTATGGGTGTTAGTATTACAATTATTTAACCTGCTACATAACCGACTCCAAATAATTAAATGATCAATCACGATCATAAAAACTTAACAAAATTTTAATTCACCTAATACTTCCAGCTTACATACATCTCACGTGGGAGCGGCGCTCGATTTTATTACGAAGTCGTAAATAGTATAGTACTACACCTCTCGTGCACAGAGTTCAACTAGAGCGTAACTAGGGTGGGGCAACCGGGGCAATGCCCCGGGACCCCAGGTAACCCTCAGGTAAGGGGATCCCCAAGACATGGAGTAAAAAATGAAGTCGTAATATTTTCTTCGGATACGTAATCGTGATTTTTAAGCCTTTTGTTTTCGTACTCTATTTTCAGATGTATTCAGCAAGGTTTGGTTATAGTTCATTAGTTTGCCATCAGATGCCAGGATGTCATTTTAGCCAATCTAACAACTTGTCAGTTGCCTAGCAACGGCAGCCATTTCGGGAACAATAGAAGAGCACGACCCATGTCGGATGTCGACTAGTCGTTTGTGTACATTGTGCAGTTCTGTTCTGGTTATACTTTCTGGTTATTAGTTCTATTTATAATCTGATAAATTCAAAATGGAAAATCGACCACTGCGTGAGCATATACGGCAAAATTTCACCACCGATGACCCATCGCTGTGACAGACATCCTGCTTCACATCGGCTCCGCAGAGCCGAACACCAAGCACTTCTCCGGGCAGAATGTCCAACAGGACGAAGTCCTTCATCCATTTGCCAAATACAACCACTTTCCGTCGACTCCAAGCAAGCGACGGGAATCAGTACATCCAGCACCTGTCAAAGTGCCCGTAGCAAAACTAATTTCGCAGTCACCACCTACATTTAATTAACTTTGACGACTTAGTGGCAACACCCGTGACAGGAGGGCTCGACTTTCAAGAAAAGAGTCCGCAAAAACAAATTACACTAATTGCAAACATTGATAAAATTATAAAATTTAAACTTTACTAAAAACAACACTAGCGGCTCGCCAAAAGAAGATGGCCCATTCCTGTTTCCACTGATTCTTTTCCCTTTTTTTATTATTCCAACAACATACAACTTGAACATAGATACAAACTTGAAACACCCCCCCCTCAAAAAAAAAAAAAAAACCTTAATTTTTTACCTTATACACTATACCGTGCCTTACTTGAAAAGCTGAGTAACAACCACTCAGAAAGTAAAAGTGCACTATTACATCACAAGAGTCGTAAACATAACAAATATTTTACAACTAATATCATATAAATTACAGCCACAAAATTATTATTACTTATTTATTATTTCATACATCTAGATGTTATATATGGATATTTATTTATTTATTTTCTCTTTTGTATACCGACGGGATATGAGCCCGCCGCCTAGCTGACCTTAGGCGCGGGCGCAAATACTACGCCAGCCTCCTTTGGAACTTCACATTCCTATTACATTCTTATTCTTAGCTATACAGTATCTTATCTTGTTATGCAAAACTGGCAGCTTATCCTAATTGAGTTCCGCTTAGATATACCTTTATACAACTTCTTACATTTTCTTTCTTTCTTTCTTTATTTATTTATTCATTTATTATTGCTATTTATTTCCAATTTGCCACTTATTAATTTATTAATTATTACTCAGACATCAGCCACGCAAAACATAACCTTAGGCCTGATTGGCCAGCCCAACCATTATGCGCCCTAGCCTAAAGATAAAACGCCCATCAGTGTTTTCAATGCGGTATGTAGAGGGTTCGGCCCATGTACTGTAGTTACCACTACTCTTTCTGAAGCTCAATAATGTATTCCAAGGGCAAGTAACCATTTAAACCTGTAGCTTACTATTTCGTTATATCCGTCATATCTAAGTAGTATCATTAATGTTTATTATCTTATGTCTATTTTATTCATAGTCACTAATGATTTATTCTCCGTTGTTATATACTAAATCGTTATTTAATTAACTGTTTAAATTACTGTTTGTATTATTGTTAACAGTCTACTTTGCCATTCTACATAGCCTTATGAAATACTCATAGTGCACTGCTTTAGCGATTGTTTACTAATTATTTATTCTTAACATGTATCACACGATAATATCTCACAACTTTAATGGTCATGCTACTGCTTTTCCTGGTTCTTCTGTATTTATTTACACTATCTATTGAGTGCTTTACTAAACATCTTATTATTCAAATCTATGCGTTATCGTGCTTGTGAATCCTACCTTTACATTTTGTGATTATACTTTAACACATAGTGCTTAACCTATATAATTTAATTATGAGTTCATTACTATTTCATTTCTCATATTTTATAGCTTACAATTCTTAATAATAATAATAATAATAATAATAATGTTATTGTTCTCGCTTTTCGTACGGGGCCTTCGGCCCCTAATAAGGTTTAAAAGGGATAATTTTAATCGTAAAAGGCCCCTAATAAGTCGTACTCGTAAAAAAAAAATATTTCTTATTGCAATGTGATATTAACGTAACCGACTACGTTGAAAACATCGATTTTCGATAATTGGTCGAGTTTTTTTTTTTTTATTTTTTTATTGTGTTTCTTATACTTTGGACCTTCAAATTTCCAAAACTGTTTTTCTTTTTTCTGTACGTGATTTAGAAGAAATTTTATAGCCATTATAAAACATATTATTTGATTCAAAATCAAACCGGAAGTTGTCCTAAAATTGCACTAATTTGCTCATTTTCAGCACTTAAATTTAGTTTTTTCTAATTTGAAGTTTCAATAATGATTTTGAAACATCCTTAATACTTTTGGCAGCTATATTATTAGTTTATTTTTGAAAAACTAGCAACAATTCAATACGTCATCGGAGTGGGACTCCATTTTTGTCTTTGGAGACCAGAACTAATCGCTCCCATGTTAACGTCTGTAGAGGAAAATTTCGATGATTTTTTACTTCAAAGCCAATATTTTTTAACTCTTAAAACTTATTGAAATGTATACCGAAGAATGTCAATTTAATTTAAAAAATACTTTTAACAGTGTTCCAAACGCAATTTTTAAAGGAAATTGAAAGGTTTCTCTGGAAATCGGCCGTTTTACGCTTTGTACGCAAACATTTGGCACAGAGTTGGCTGATTTTTGCCAAGTGCGCATGATTTTGTACATTTCAGGTTTATCTCTGGTTTGGTTATAAATATCTCACCAGTATCTTTAGATGCTACCAGAAGCATGCATGTGCATATTTTTATTTCCCAGTAACTAAACAACAAAGAAAAATATTTGCTGATTTATATCAGCTCTACTCTTTCTCGTATTTGTGTTTTGCGTAGCACTTAATATAAATACCTGCTTGTCATAGCATTTCTATTTTAATATTTAATTATGAATAAACCCTTTGCAGTCCTATTTTCAGCGTGACAAACAATTTCGTAAACAATAATGGAACTCTAGTTAAAAACAGGAAATCATTTGCATACAATTTATAATTTTTTAATTATTATGTAACATTTTTGTGCGATGATATTCTTTAAAAGCATTTGAAAATATGCTAAACAATCACATTTAAAAAATAATTTATTACAATTACATAATAATTACATTACAATACATTAAATAATTACATTATTATGCTGCTCAATCTAGTTATGTGGCCATGTTTAACTGGTTAGTTTAATTTTTCGGTGAATTGTTCTTTAAGACATTTTTGTGCTCTCCCTGAAATCAAAGAAAATATTTAAAGTCTGCCCTCTATTAAATCTGGATTGAAGGCCCAAGGTAGCTTAGTAGCAGTGCATCGGCTTTCGGTACTGACGGTGCTCGGATCGAATTCCGAGCTCCATTAAATACCTTCGTGTCTAGGACGGATATGAGCACGTTACGTTCGTAGACCGGAAAGTCATTCTATGAGATCAAAGAGATTGGGAGAAGGTACGATCCCCCCAGATGTCACCCCTGGGGATGCTCGGTCAAAATTTAGGTGGCACATGGCTATGTTGGACTGGATTGAATACTATATTACGACATACTATATTCAACAATCAGTTTATAAGAGTATAAATAAATGTTTCTATAAAAATCAATACACTTTTTTATGTTTACTGACTATTCAGCTTTTTTCACTACTGGGACAATTAAAGTAATATTTGGTGTCCAAATAATGAGATCAAAAATATCTCTATTAAGTACTGGCTGAATAGCCGTGCTTCGCTACGGAGTACATTCAAATTAAATACAACGCTCAATGTATGCAATTAATGCCAAAAAAAAAGAACAAGAAAATATATTTATTATAAATACAACCGTCAATGTATGCAATTAATGCCAAAAAAATTATAAAAAATTCGTATAGACAAAATAATGTAGAAGAAAATATTCAAATTAAATCTAATCGAACATACTAAAGAATATAGCACAGTTAATATAGTACAGTTTGAGAAACATTTATTTTACTGAATTTTAATATTTTTTTGGATAATGTCCAATCGTCTGCCGCATTAGAAAGAAAAAAAATTAAGTAAAATTCATTTCGTTGTTATGCACGTGACGTAAAATTAATTGAAAGTACCACAAAAAGAAAAGAAACCACGTGATCAGCATTTAATAAATTAATTCTAAAAATTAATCTTTAAAAATTCACCAAAAATCAGAAAAGGGAGGTAAATATTCGAAAAAGATTCCATTTTAAAGGAATTTTTATGATCTTTCTCGTGATTTAAATTTTATAACCCTCCTATTATTATTATAAATGCAAACTTAAAAAAGTTACAAAAACAGCTTAAAAATTTAATTTTCAAAAATCTAAGAAGAATTTTTCAAAAATCTTTCTTAGTGCATCCCTACACTATAAGAAGAATCGCCATGCAAAATTTCAGCCCTTTAGGTCCAGCGGTTTTGGTCTGTGCGTTATCTGTTAGTCAGTCAGTCACTGAATCGTGTCGGGTGCCACCCGCGTGCCGATTTTGGTACGATTCGGCCCCATAGTCTCTCTGTCAGCGAGGACAGCCGCGGAAGCTGTAAAAATAAGCAACTTTTAGGAGCAAAATCATTAAAACATTAATTAAAAAAACTCCGGGGCCCGATTTTCAAAAATATGCCTATGTTTTAATCTGAACTATCAACTATATCTATAAAAAATTTCAGCTCAATTGAAGGAATACTTCTTCACTTATAAAGGAACAAATATAAGCCTATTCGAAATAATCAATAAATTTCACAGTTTCAATGAAACATACTGATTTTTAAAATGAAACATACTGATTTTTCAATAATTCAAATTCGATTTAAGTAAATTGTGCATAAAATTGTACCTAAATTCAAAAACATAAAGTTTATAAGTTAAATAAAGTTCTGTAATATTATACCAATAAATTTCCAGTTGATATCCAATAAATTGTAAATCTTTTTTTACCTTAAATGTCCAATAAAAAGCGTAGTTCCAAATGTAATTTTCTTCAATAAACCCTTAAACGTTGCCTGTTTCAAAAATCCTTTTTTTATTTATCAATACCTCCTCCACTTGGATCTTTAAAATATTAAATGTTTTACTGATAATAAATGAAAATGTAGTTTGATGTGTTTCTATGGTTACTTGACTATGGTTGAAAAAGAAAATTCAAATGTTAAATTTTTTACTGATAATAAAATAAAAAAATCGTTTGATGTGTTGCTATGGTGACTTGAATATGGATGACAAAGGAAAAGTTGTAAAGACGCATCAGCTCAACATTTAGGCCCCTAACTTTCTTTCTAGTGATCAGATATACATAATATATAGCCTATGTCCATCTGGAATATTGTACCTTTTAAATAGTGAAAGAATTTTTCAAATAGGTGCAGTGGTTCCGGAGATTACCCTCCACATACAAAATAGGCAGTTCTAAGATCTAACAAATATTGCTGTTTCCATTTACTCCACAACTGTTTTAAAAGCAATTCTTGATAGCGTTTTCTTTTTAAGAGAGTCTTTCTTGTTGTTTCGCTACCGATGATTTCAGCGAAAGTCAAAGGGTAGTTAGGATCAGTTTGTCCAAAGTTCAGGAAACGCATTGGAGTCAAGGGTTGTGGCTCATCATTTTCATTATAAACGTAGCTCAAAGGTCGTGAATTAAGAACAGTTTCTACCTCGACGAGTAGAGTAGACATTTCTTCGAAGGTCAACAACGCTTTTCCTACAACTTTTCTCAAACAGTTTTTGACGGATCTTACGAATCTTTCATAAAACCCTCCCCATCATGCGGTTCGCCCGATGATAATTTTCCATTGAGTTCTCTCTTTGCAATGAAATTTTTAAATACATCATCTTCTAAAATTCTAGAAAAGTTTTCAACTTTTTTTTTAGCCTTCTTGAATGTTTTTGCGTTATCAGAATAAATGATTTTACAGTTTCCTCTTCTACTCAAAAATCTGCGAAATGCAAGTAAAAAGGATTCTGTCGACATGTTTGAAACTAGATCCAGGTGTATAGCTCGGGTTACAGCACATGTGAATAATGTGATGTATGATTTTTGAGTATCCTTTGAATTCTTTACGTAAACCGGTCCAGCAAAATCAACCCCACAAACAGCAAATGGGGGTGATTCAAGGATTCTGTCTTTAGGTAAGGGCGCTGTCATCTGGTCTTCAGGTTTGGATGGATATTTTTGGCAAATTAAACAGCTTTTTATAGTCTTTTTGACTAACTGACGTCGTTTCGAGACCCAGAAGCGAGATCTAACTTTAGCCAAAGTTGCAGCAGTCCCTCCATGCATTATCTTCTCGTGTTGTTTACGTACAACTAAATAGGTCAATCTAGAATTTTTAGGTAGAATTATTGGATGCTTATTATCTAGTGTAAAGTCAGAAAATTCTAATCTTCCTCCTAATCTCATGATTCCCTTTTCATCAATATATGGGACAAAATTGAACAGAGGAGAATTCTTGTCAATCGGTTTACCTTCTTTTAAGGATTTATATTCTTCGGAAAAAAAACGTTTTTTGTTCAGACCAAATCCAGAAATTTTCAGCTTCTAATAGTTCTTCTGTTTTTAGAGTTCCCTCAACATTGCTACATTTTCTCAATTTTGAAACGAAGCGTTTTATCCAAGCGGTGACCATCAACAGTTTCTCTAAATTACTATATTTTGATAAGTCAAAGAGGTCATCAATATTTTCGGTAGTACATTCAAGCTGATGTACATCAGTAGATTTTTTTTCCGACATTCAAGTTTGGCATCGTCAATTGTGTCTGTAAGGTCTAATTTTGGCCAAAGATCAGGAGAGAGCTGAAGCCACCGTGGACCTTGGGTCCAAATGGGTTCATTCGTTAATTTAGATATTTTCGATCCCCGAGATACGAGATCCGCAGGATTGTCCACGCCTGGACAGTAATGCCAATTTTGAGGAGAGGTCAATTTTTGAATTTCCTCGACACGATTCTTTACGAAGGGTTTGAAAGTTTCGGGTTGTTTTCTGATCCAAAAATAATCAATTGTCGAGTCCGACCAAAAAAAGGTATATTTAACTTTATCGATTTAAAAATATTGTTACTTAACTTTGCTGACAATAATGCTCCCATCAACTCCAATTTAGGCAAAGTGAGAGCTTTTAGTGGAGCTACCCTATTTTTAGAAGCAACGAAGGCAGTTTTAATTTCATTATTGTTTGTTGTGAAACGTAAGTAGGCAACTGTACCATAGGCTTTCGTGCTTGCGTCTGAGAAACAATGTAATTCGATATTTTGGACATCAAAGTTCGAGAATTTGAAAAAGTGTTGAAGAGGGATAGAAAATTCGGCCATTTGAGGAATCTCCTCACACCAGTTTCTCCATTGGGAGGTCAAATCTTCTGGTAGTGGTTCATCCCAATCTATACGCGATGACCAGATCCTTTGTATCAAACACTTTATTCTAACAGTGAAGGGTCCTAAAATTCCTAGAGGGTAGAAAATCCGACCCAACACCTGTAGGATAAATCTTTTTGTTTCTATAGGTTTAGACAAAAATGACAATAAACTTCGAACATCAAAATACAACAGATCGTTAGAATTATCCCACGCCATACCTCAGACTTTAAATGGGAGATTTTCTTTATCAAAAGTTTCGGGGTCTTCATCTGAAACGATACCTTCCTTTATCCACAGTTCATGTAATTCTTTCGAGTTAGTACGAAACTTATGCAAATGCATACTAGCTTCTTTGAAAATTTTGATCGATTCTAGAGTCGTAGTTAAAGTTTCTCTGACTGTCAGCTGACTTCCGATTGCGTCATCTACGTAAATATTGTCATCTAAAAGGTATCACATAAAATCGTTTCTTGAGGATGAACAGGCCCAGATTTCAACATGGGCAAGTGGGGCACTTGCCCAGGGCCCCCAAACTTATGGGGCCCACCTAATTTAATATTAAATTGTACATATTTTTGAAAATGTGGTTTTTGGTTTACATAGGAAATGGGGGCAGTGGGAGATACAGCAAAAAAATCCTGGGTGGGGCACAGTGCACCCACTATAGTAAAAGCAAACTTACATCCATAAGCGTTTCTGGTTTATTTATTTCATTTTTTGGGGGTGGGTGGGTGTAATAACTTCACACTGATCTATTTTGAATTTCAAAAGAAAATTTCATGAATTTATTTATTAGCATCAAAAAGTAAATTAATAGATTAACTCTTATTATTATTGTAATTATTTTTCAAATTTTTGACTTGTTGGTCGAAAATTTTTTGAATTTCCGGTCCCAACTTATGGGGAACCTGGGTGAGTGTCCCACATGTTCATGTGGAAATCTGGTCCGGGAGGGGGGAGGCATGTACTCCCCTCTGGATCTGTCTTTGGAAGGGGCTCCCAAAGTCTGCTTTGCCCAGGTCCCCATTGGGTCAAAGTCGGGCTCTGAGGATGAAAGCTACTTTATCTGCAGCTGACGGATACTGTTTGTCAGACTCTCGTCTCCCATTCCTAAGTGGAATTGATGAACGTGTGTAATAGCGTCTTCAATAAGCATCAAAAGTAGCGCAAACAGGTGTTGAGAGCCATACACCTTTGGAAACCCTTGACAATAGGAGGTAGCGAACTCATTTAGAATGATTAAGGAAACACAGCGGCGCACGTCACCTAAGGTAGGAACGGTGGACAATGAAACCGACAATAGGTGGACTTTGTATCGCGGATAAAAAAGGCCGATTGTCGTTCGAGAAAGAGAAGAGGAGGCATAAAAGACAGACGCGAGTAACGAAGAGAAGAATGGATTCGGACTGTGGAAGGGTCAACACGCTTACGGGAGACGGGGGAGCTCGTCGGACTTTGAAAGAATGCGCCCAGCTCTCACGAGTAGTTTTAACGTTCGTCGGAACGAAACTTTGTAAATAACGTATTTAACCAAGATTTTAATATGTTAATAAACCTCATGAAATAAGAGTTGACTCTACAATTATAATTCCTTCTACATGACAATGATTTGTCGGATCACGACTATAAAGGTTAACACTGTTCTCAGGATGTAATCTCGTCAAATGTTAGAACAGTATGCTCAAAGTTTTCCTCTTCATTGACACACAGGAACTGAAATACAGGAAGAGATGATAGTTCCTTTTTCATGGCAGTTCTAACCCAGTCTTTGTCTGCTGCTGAAGGTCTTTTAAAGCAACAAATTTGGATTCATCGAAAAGGTCTGGCAAGGCTTTCACTTTCTCAGGATCTTTCCGTAAATTCTAACTGCATGAAATATTTGATGTAATATTAATGCTGTACAATGCAGCAACAGTCATGTGATGGCAAATATTTTTACCCTTAGGACACGTGCATGTTGCTGATAAAATCTGCGAATCATCCAATTTAATCTGTAAGTTGATTGATTTACTAAATAATTACAGCATTTAATAAAGGCTTTTGGAGTAGAATGAGGAAATATAAAATGCATCTTTAACAATTTATTTAAAAAAAGTACTTCAATTGTAAAAAAAAAAAAGGATTTTCATACAACATGAAAAAAATGCACAATCTTTACGGATTTCTTAGAGTTAAAAATAATATTCTAAAAACAAAACAAAGCAAAAGGATTTTCATACAACATGAAAAAAATACGCAATCTTTACGGATTTCTTAGAGATAAAATAATGATCTTAAAACAAAGATTTAAAAAATTAATAAACAAAATAAGGTGAATTTTTAAATTGTTTTGGGGAGGCAAGAACTTAATATTTAAACTACGATGCTCATATAAATTATGTCATGTATTCTGTTGAAGTTTAACCCTCAAATTCAAATAATAAAACAGCACAATGCTGGGCGAAAAAAAAATATATATTTCGGTGTTTCTAGTGAAAAGAAATAAGGTCTAAAATAGAAAAAACTCATATTTAATGGATAGTAATTGAAGAATCACTTGTGCTAAATAAAATCCAATTTTATTTCTTTTTTGATCGTCCCCAAAAGGCACGTTTTCTTTCCTTTCTTTTTTTCTCGCTCTGTGTGTACGCCTTTTTTATTTAATTAAAAACAAAAATTTAAATTTAAAGTCTCTTAACTCAGCAATATTTATAGCTTAAAAACCTCTACTGACCAATTTCACGAGAATCCTTACTCAAATTAATCATACCATCATTGGATAAGCCTTTCGCCCAGGTACTCCGAAAAGAGCCATAATGGCGGTAGTGAGTTTAAAACTTTTTAATCTCTTTTTCTAGTATTTAAACTTCAATTTTCAAACTAAAATGAACTAGCATTATCTACTTCGAAAGCCAACAGGAAAATTATTCAAAAGTAATCGTAAGTGTGGGAATTTGATATGTTTCAGTTATAAAAAGTCAGATTTATAACTAAAATACAAGATAAATACTAGTCAATTAGAAGAGCATCTATTTTTTTTAAATAGGCTAAAGGAGATTTGAGAGAAAAAAACACCAATTAAACTTACTTCAACATCGTAAGTTTTATTTTTCATTGATGCATGAACACATGCACGTATAATCCCACACGGATCGTAATAAAACGAAAGAAAAAGATGATGCTTTGAAGTGGGAAGACTTCAAAGCATCTTGCCCTCGTTTTATTATATTAAAATTCCCGCTGAAAAAAAAGAACAGATATCGTAAGTTATCATCATTGCACACGGCTAACAGACACCTGAAATGAATTAATCTAAACAATCCCAAAATGATTTGGCATCTTTGATTTAGAAGGTTACCATACAAGGGTTATCATAATTTTCTATTTCAATACGCTTATCGCTTACTAGGTAGCGTTTGGCAAAGTAAAATTCGAAAGTGAATAATATTTATTGTTTTTCTCATTAAAAACGGCGTGTCTAGGCGTAATTTTATCAAAAATCGCAGATTTTTAAATAAACTAAGGTTTACATAGTAGGAATTTCTTTAAGTATGGATAGGTTTCGAGCAAGAGTCTCCGCAAAAAGGAGGCAATGCTAATCTCCATAGGGTTTCCTAGTTTTGCTCTCCAAAGGTCTCCAAGATGGCCGCCTCACTCCGATGGCGTATTCTCGTGATTGCTTGTTTACATCGTCACGCTGATATTTCACTGAAAGCAAGAAATATTAATATAAAAGATTAAGATTTAGAATAAAAAATCAATGCTGTAGTACAGTGCTCCGCAACCGCTGTGCCGTGGCACACTAGTGTGCCGCGAGGTGATCTTGACTGTGCCGCGGTGATTTTATCGATTATGATAATAAAAAAATTAACCACCGCACTAAATATAAATTTTTCCAAGTAAAATATTCCTCTAACTTTTTGTTAATATGTAATTTTTCTGGGTCGAAATCATACAAAAAACAAAAACATGTTGTTACCATATATTGTATGTATGCTCGAGCGTCATATTTCTGGATTTCAGTTAAGAAAGAATATTCAGAAATTTCTGACAAGGCCATTGCAATTTTGCTGCCTTTTTCTACAACATACTTATGCGAACAAAGTTTTTCGACACTGGTTCTAATTGAAAATGACAAATGATCATATTTAAAGGGCCTTGACCATGAACTGTAGCTCTTTCTAATATAGAACCAAATATAAAAAGTGCAAATATAAAACGCACATTTATCAAAACAATCTCAAATATCTCATTAATAAATTAGTTATGTTTAAATTAACTTTGATTTATTAGGCTTAAGTAAAGACAAAAAAACAAATTTTAATGTAAAAATTTAAAAGAAATTTTTTTTATTTGTAAACTATAATTTTATATTTTTGTTCTTGTGTCGGTGTACAGTTCAAAATAATTTATATAAAAACTTAAAGGATTATAATTATCTTGATACATAGAGCTATTTTGTTGTGTGTTTTTTGTCTAATAAAAACATATACGTATTTATTGTAATTTATATATTCGCAAGCTTTTTCTTGTGGTGTGCCGCGGGATTATCGAAAAAAAAACGTTGTTGTGCTGTGGAAGATAAAAGGTTGCGGAGCTCTGCTGTAGTAAACAAGAAATATAATATAAAAGATAAGCTGTAATAAAGTAAGCTGTAGTAAATTAATTAATTAGTAATATATCTATATAAATAAAGTAACAGTGGAGAATGTTGTGGAGTCCGTCTGCATCACGTGACATCACGTTTCCGGAGATCACTCATCCTGAGAAAACATGGTCTACTGCGATTTTGGCGGCCATTTTGGTCGAAAATCGGTGTATTTTTTTCTCATGAAAGTACATAAATATTATATATTTGGAAAGAGATTTAAAAACTGATAATTTTTTCTGCGTACACTTAATCTGTTACTTCAATAGTTCTAGAGTTATTTGGATTCTAATCTTGAGATCACCCGATCATCTCATGTAAACAAAGCGTGATTCTTTCACAGCGTGATTCTCACTAAAAAAATGAATCACTGAAAAAAAATGTGTCATGTGTCTAATTTTTTATTCTTTTCCTTTAATTTCTTAGACTTTTAATTCAAACTTTTTAATCATAAATAGATCATTTGAAGATATTCTGATTTTTTGGAATTTTTTGGCATTTAAAAGTAAAAAAAAAAAAAAAAAAGAATTAAATTCAAGTGAACTGTGATTCGAGTGTCAAGTGATTCGATTTGGGACAAAAATTGAAAGTAAGAAGATTGATTCAGAGTGATGGCACCCTTACGGTATTTGATATTTATGTTAGATCCCTTTGTTTGTTATAAGTATGATAAAATTGATTTAATTAGTTAAATTCTTAACTTGATACAATTTTTTAAGTTGTTATATCATGTTATCCTTGCTTCTGGAATAAAGGGTAAAGGAATAAAATGCATCACATTACACATGTATTATATTTATTTTGGTAATTTTTTTATTAATTTGGTATATTACATATTGTGTTTGTACTTCAGAATGTTTAGTATACTGTATTTTATATTGTTCTTAATTTTATAATTCACGATGTACTTTTAAAAGCATAAAAATTAGTATATCTTAACTAAAAAGAATCAGTCTAAACTTTAAGCACAGTTTTGCGATTTATTTACGGTTAATTATGTTGTGTTTAGCTTTGATTATGCACGTTTGGAGTAATGCGTGTTTGGTAAGTGAACGCATTGAATATTGTTATTTTGTAGTTATTTGGTGTTATTTAAAGTTAATTTTCTAATATTACTCCTTTTGTTTTCTTTTTTTCATTAATCCTCTTTTACTGGGTTAATTCCCAATATACGGATTACCGTTGAAACTCTTTACTGTTGAAACCCCTATGTGTCTTGCTAACTTGCGATTATTTACTTTCTGAAATTTGGTATATTACATATTATGTTTGTACTTCAGAATGTTTAGTAAACTGTATTTTATATTGTTCTTAATTTTATAATTCACGATGTACTTTTAGAAGCATAAAAATTAGTATATCTTAACTAAAAAGAATCAGTCTAAACTTTAAGCACAGTTTTGCGATTTATAGATATTTATATTTAATTGTTCTGAATGTTTTGATAAATAAATGCTCTTTTTAGAGAAAGGGAAAGTACAAAAGATTTGTGAAAATTTCAATATTAATATTTCCATGGTTTATCAGAAATTTATAAAAAATATTATCGAGATTATTTGTCAAGAATAAATTTTTATATCTTAAAAGAGGTTTTTTATATTTTTTGTCTATATATGCTATCATTGGGTGCCATAGGTGTATATTCCTCTTCATTAATTAAAAAGAGCTTAATCTATATAAAGTTTTTGTCATGTATCTAAATTAGGTTTGCATATTCTCTAAGTTAAAATTTTTGTAAATATAATTTAAATATATTTTATTGTAAATATATTTTAATTAAATCAATTGAAAATGGTGCTATAAAAGCAATATTTAAGTGCTGAGATGTAGTTTACACAGAATGCTGTCTGATTTATGAAATACATAATCTTGGCAAACTGTACCAGTCTGAAGTATATATTTTTATTAATTAGGTTTTATTCACATATGTATCTTTTTCATCCATCGGAAAACGATACATGCCAACATCAGATCCTTTTGAAAACCTGAATATGCATCCATAAGCTACACAACTCACTACCATAATGATAATTTAAATCAATAAGCAGTTTCACAAAGACATGCAAATTTTAACTAGAGCTTTGCTAACATGTGCACGATGCAAAATGCCGAATGTTTGGTACTCAAGTGTGACGTCAATTCGTGACGTTCCCAGCAGAACCCTATTGTTCAAGCTCTATTGAGTTTTGTGCGAGGCTATTCAGCTCTAGAGGTTATTTGTATGTATACAAACATGCATTTGATGTCAAGCAGAATTTTCAACCGTTACAAGAAAATGTTGCATGAATCAATAACAGTTTCATGAGCAAAAAATATCTATAAAATCAGACATGAGGTTTGAAAGGAGTCCCAAAACTTCATGCAGCATCAACCACACTGGTTCATCAGGAAATTTTTGATGTTAAAACATGTTAGTAATGTATTACATATGCATTATTTTGTACGTCAAATATAGTTGCACATTAATTTTATACAAATTTGTGGTATGACTTTCTTAAGTAGCATTATTTATTTTTTCTCGATATCTTTTTCTTAACTGTCATATTTTGAGAACATTATAACTTTTTTAAAAATTTAGATAGAGATATAAAAAAAATTTAAATATTATAATTTTCATATTATTGATGTGTATAACATTTCACATGCTTTTTTTATATACTGTGTTTAATTTTTCATGCAGAGTTCACAAGGCCAAAAGACACTTTGATATTTTTCCTAATCAGCTTTTAGTGGTCAAATGATGAAAGGCTGATGCTATCTAAATTCTGAGATGTGTATAAAATTTCACATGCTTTATTTTATATGTTATTTATTCTGTGTTTAGTTTTAAATTGATTTTGGTTAATAAAATTGAGATTTTTACTTTTCAGCTTTTAGTGGTTTGTTATAAATGTATGTATTTTGTGTTTTACTTTTCAGGTTTTTTTGCTCCAATGATGAAAGGCTAAATCTAGCTGAATTCTGAGGACTTTAATTATAAATTTATATTTTTTATATTGGGTTTTCTTTTTATTCATGCGTATAACATTTCACATGCTTTTTTTTCTATGTTATTTATACTGTTTAGTTTTTAAATTGATTTTGGTTAACAATTACTCCACAATTTGACATTTTTACTTTACAGCTTAAAAGCTGTAAAGTAAAAATGGATTTAGTGGTACAGTTTGCAAAATGTTTTTGTGTATTACTGCCGAAAGAAATTGTTTTAAAGTTTTTTATGAAACTTAATGTAAATTGATAAGTAATTAACTGATATTAACTATTAGTAATAAACTTTTAAAATTCAATAATTAACTTTTTAATTAAATTGTAGTTTAAAATTTAATAATTAGTATTAACTTTATAAAGTTTATTAGTTTACCTAAATAAAGTTTTTTGCTTAAATGTTTTTGTGCGGGTTTGTCATTATCGTGTTTATGACCTCAACATCCAATAAAATGGATGTAATCCCCTGTTTTGCATTGATTACTACAATTTTAAATATTTTTTGGGGTTCAAATTTACAATTTTTCATGTTTAAAAATCGGTAGACACTGTGTGTGATAAAGATCAAGCAGTCAACTACTTTTTTTTTAGTTTGTCAGTGCCTTCTACCTATACTTTAATTTTTTTTGCTACAGAAAACTTGCATTTATGGAGATTTTTTTTTAGACATTTATTATAGAGATATTAATTATGGAGATGTTTATTGCTACAGAATCTTACATTTATGCTGCGTGGAGCCCTTAATTGCAGATTACTATTAATTTTTTCGTTTGTCAGTGCCTTCTACCTATACTTTTTTTTTCTCTACAGAATCTTGCATTTATGGTGCGTGGTGCCCTTAATTGCAGATTTCTATTAATTTTTTAGTTTGTCAGAGCCTTCTACCTATACTTTAATACTTTAATTTTTTTGCTACAGAATACTTGCATTTATGGAGATATTTTTTATGGAGACATTTATTATGGAGATATTAATTAGGGAGATGTTTACTACAGAATCTTGCATTTATGGTGCGTGGAGGTTAACAATTGTTCCACAATTTTACATTACAGCTTTTAGTGGTACAGTTCGCAAAATGTTTTTGTGTATTACTGCCGAAAGAAATTGTTTTGAAGTTTTTCATGAATCTTAATATAAATTGATAAGTAATTAACTGCTATTAAGGTAAACGCACCAGTAATGGGCCGGTTAAGAGAAAAATTGAAGTAAATCTGAATTTTCACAGCTATAGATAAAGCCAACTGGTACAAATTTTTACCTGCCATTTTAATAACTGTCTGACATCTGTAGTAGCAATTGGAGTGCACTGGCTGCATTCATAAAAATATATATATACATAAATAATAACCAACCTGATGCACCTATAATGGGCCATTATTTTATCCGATGTACCCATAATGAGCCACCCAATAATGGGCCATCAATATCGCCCATCACAACATTAATGGGCCATCTATTTAATCTGTTATGGAACAAAAATCAATTGTAAAATATCATAAATTTGGAAAGAAAAGGAACTAAAAACATGATGTATATTTTTAAATCAGTTTATTCCTTTTATAACTACAGTACAACTACACTAAATATATAAAAAATGAAATATAACTGAAATATAAATTTATTAACTTAAACATCTAAAATTAAATTTACTTAAAAATTGTGGTTAATGTTGCTGGTGATGTACCTCTTTACTTGTCACAGCTGGTATGTTGTTGCAAATATTGATATTTCCGAAAATATAATTTGTACCAGTACACGGGCTGGCCCAATACAAGGACAGTGTAACAATTCGTGATCCCATGACGAGCCACGCTATTTTGACAATGGAATCTTAATTTTTTTGTCATTTAATCACTGTACAATTTGAATTATACATACTATCGTAATGAATAATAGTTTAAGTTAGTAAACAGGCATTATAGCACTTAAAAAATTTTTTTTGAAAAATTCACTTACCTTAACAGATTTCATAAGCAGACGTTAAAACAAACACAAATTTCATCTCTCTAGCAGAATACACCTTACACTTCGCACAAAGTAAAGGAATGAACAGAATTCTAATGCTAAGGGATCCTCGCAGGTGTTAGGGAGCGTACTCACATTACGAATTTGGCGCTGCGCGCTGTTTGGCGACGGGGGACCGCGCCAATGCCGGTTGGCGGGCAGATCTTGTCTCGGAAGCAGAAGGAAGGTCGCAGCGGACGGAGGTTTTCGAACGCTCGTAAGCTAACACAAAAAACATAAAGAACCACCTGTGAGTACGTTATCCCTCAGTAAATATCCCTCTCTCCATCTTGTAAAATATTATATGAAATCAAAATTTATTAATTGATATTTTTTATAATGTTCATTGTAACAAAATAAAGTGCTTTCGTTTTATATGTATCTGATGCTTCGCCTGCCTTATTTAGCACGTGGCTTGAATATAAATCTAAATTTAACTATACAAATTAAAATTGATAACTAGGATAATTTGATAATTATTTATATGTTCAGGAGGCGTTGTATCATTGGTGCTTTGTGACCAGGATCTTCAGTCAATAAATATAATTTTTTTTTTCTGTTATGACATGCTGTCAGTTGGGGACGCCATTGAATGCGCTTAGCACAATCTGTCTCCATCGTAAAAATTTTGGGGTACTTTTTTCACGTGACAATTGAGATATGAATTTTATCGATTTCCCTCTTATTTTTGTAGTAAATATTTTTTTTTCTTTTGAAAAAGTAAAAAACAGAAGTAGCGGTATGTTCCATGTGCTGAGCGGATTCAATATTGGTTTTGTGAATACTAAGATACACTGACTGTATTATTTAAACAATTTTTTTTTTAAGAGTGCTATCAATTATTGCATAAAGTATTTTCAACTCACATGAAGTGTGATTTATATTGATGAATTTCATACTGATTTTTGCATGCCATTTCTGATATATAGATGTTTAAGTAGAAAACTAATCGAAACAAATTATTGAACAAAGAAACCAGTTTAATATTGATATATGTTTTACAAATATAATAGTGTTTAGATATATTCCTGTGTACGCGCATGTAGATTATATTATTGATAATGTATATTCATTGCATTTATATGTGTGTTTCATCAGAAAACAAAGAAACCAGTTTAATATTGTTATATGTTTTACAAATGTAATAGTGTTTAAGATATATTTCTGTGTACGCGCATGTAGATTATATTTACGATTTATCATATTTTTTTTTTAAATTTTTTTTCCCCGTTAATTATTGTGCTTTTGCATTTACAAAATTGTGAACAATGCCGCCACGTAGACAAAGGGACCCATCTCCTCGGGCAAATTTGCCCACCATCAACCTCAGTTGTATTGAACTTATACCCATATTTTCCGGAGAAGGGGATATTAAGAATTTTTTAGATAGGATCGACGAAGTCAGCCAATTAACGCGGTGGAGCGAATTGGAAAAGCTGACGATCGCCAAATTAAAACTGACCGGAGCGGCGGAAACATTTTTTCGTGCAGACCCACTGAATGCTGCGATTGATTCCTTCCAGGATTTTTCAGCGCGTTTGAAACAGCGCTTCCAACAGCAGATTCCCTTAGCTACTCAGCTGCAGAATCTCGCCGCTTGCTCGCAGGGAGAATATGAATCCGTTGCGGAATACGCGACGCGGATCAGAGTAATTGGGAGCCAGATTTTTAGCTCGTCTGGATCCGGAAGCGCACCTGAAACGCGACAGGCCAATGACCGTTTATTACAAGCTCGCTTCGTAGCTGGTTTAAAACCTAGCATACAACGGTTAGTTCTGAGTAGGGCACCGCGTAGTTTTGAGGATTCTGTGACTATCGCTCAGACAGAGGAAATCAACGAGGCAGTATTTTTAAAATCCACAACAGAACCAGAAGGTGCCGTTGCACAGGCCAGTGACTCTATCACTCAGTTAACTGAGCAGGTACAGAAACTCACATTGCAAGTGCAGACACTGCATAGCCAGTTACCTGTAAATACATCGTACACTCAAAATCAAAGATTTAGGAATAGCCGTCCCACTATCCGCTGCTATTACTGCGGTAACTATGGGCACGTTCAAGCACAATGCAGGAAATACAGAGCTGCCACACGTGATCAGTATGATACCCAACGTCAACAGAGGTCAAACTCTAGGGAAAGAAGATCAGAGTTTAGTCCAGAACGCAATTTAAACTTTCAAGGGAGACGCCAGTAATCAAACCGATAGGGTCAGACGCACGATCTCCCAAACAAACCAATTTTGGCCCTGAATATTCTCTACCTTTGATAGGAGTGAAATCTAACAATGTGAATTTCCCAGCCCTGATAGATTCAGGTGCCTCTGTGTCTTTGATCTGTTCGCGATTATTTGATAAGATTAATAAGAATTATAAGCCTCTCGACACTCTCGTTGAAATCAGAGCAGTAAACGGAGAAACGGTTAAAGTTGAAGGGTGCTATAAAATTTTAATTCAGATAGGAAAGGAATGGTTGGAACAAATTTTTTTTATTACAACTCAGGGGTTATCCTCCGCCTATGAAGCCATATTAGGCTATGATTTTTTGCAATTGAGGCAGGCTGTAATTAATATTAAGGGACAATTTTACAGATCAACGATACTCAAGTGCCCATTTCAAGTAGTACTGTAGGTACCCCCCATTCAGACGCAGTGGACAATATATATTTTTTTAAATTAAAGAGGAAAACAATATTAGCACCAGGTCAAACTTCTACAGTGTATACAAATGCTGCAGTCTTACCACATCCAGTGTTGAAGCCACAGTTACCTGCAGCCCTAAACTTACCATCAAAGGCATCACCCTAAATTCATCATCCGTCCAAATCCATCATGACACTAATGGGGCTTGTATCCAACTTCAAAACAATTCCAGCGATATTGTAGAATTGAATAAACACATGAGGATATTTTCCATAAATAATTTAGATGAATACCCTTCAGAATTCCAAATTACCAGCCAGACACCATCCGCGCTGACTGATAGAGACTTTGCGATTCAAGGGTTGACTCCCCAACTAAAGGAAAAATTAGTCAAACTTTTGTTACAGCATTCTGCTGCTTTTGCCCGCTCTACAGTGGAACTTCTGCTGCTAAACAGAACCACACAGAATCCAACTCCAGCACGATAATCCTATTAGGTGTGCAATTTATAAGATACCTTTTAATCTGAGAGATGAATTTCGACAACAAGTCCTTGATCTCGAGAAAGCTGGGATAATTTCCAAATCGAAATCTCCATATAACACTCCAGCTTTATTTGTTAAACAGAAAAATAAGTGGCGCCTAGTATTTGACTTAGGAGATTAATGAAATCACAATCACTCAAGAATTTACTATACCAACTCTAGATGATATACTTCACGAGATTTCGGGTTCAAACTATTTTCAGCCCTGGACATGAAATCCGCCTTTAACCAAATCCCTTTACATCACCGAGATAGACACAAAACTGCTTTTACCACCCCAGATGGTGTGAAATATCACTTTAATCGCCTATGTTTTGGGTTGAAGAATTCCCCATAGGCTTTCCAATCAATCGCACAAGAAATTTTGGGTGATCTTCTGCATCAGGGTGCTCTTGTTTACATTGACGACATCATACTTTTTACTAAAACAATTGATGAACATATCTCATTGTTACACAAAGTTTTGCAACGTTTTGAAGATGTCAACTTAAAATTTAACCCAAGTAAATGCCAGTTTCTCACTAAATCATGTAAATTTTTGGGGTTTGTGGTCACTCCACAAGGTTTAAGTATAGATAAAGATAAGACTGTATCAATCAATCATTTCCCAGTACCAGTAGACCAGAAACAGATAAAATCATTTCTTGGGTGTTGTAATTTTTATAGGCGTTACATTAAAAACTTTGCTCGTCGTGCTCTTCCACTAACCAAACTTTTGCGAAAAGACACACCTTTCCTCTGGACACAAGAGGCTCAGGCTTCTTTCGAGGATATAAAGAACGATATTTTAAATCCGCCTATTCTCGCATTACCAGACTCTTCTGCAGAATTACAACTAACAACGGATGCATCTTCACAGGGCATAGGAGCAGTATTAGAACAAAAATACCCCAACTCTGAAGTCAAACCTCTTTATTACTATTCCAAAAAATTGAATCCATCTCAATCGAAATATAGTGCCACTGTGTTAGAGTTTTTTGCAATCTATTCTGCTATGAATTTTTTCAGAGCATTCTTAATTGGCAGGAAATTCAGAGTATATACCGATCATAAGCCACTGCAAGGATTTTTATCAAATAGAAACCCTTCTTCCAAAATTTTGCGTTGGAAGTTAACGTTAGAGGA
The DNA here is from genome assembly GCA_907164885.2 of Dolomedes plantarius. Taxonomy (NCBI): domain Eukaryota; kingdom Metazoa; phylum Arthropoda; class Arachnida; order Araneae; family Dolomedidae; genus Dolomedes; species Dolomedes plantarius. Next base: position 136,726,002 of record OU015493.1, on the reverse strand, counting down.
GTTCAACTACGAAATTTGCTACATAAAAGGGTCTCAGAATTCAGTTGCGGATCATTTATCACGTGTCAATGCCATTAACATCAGGTTTCCGGAACATCAGGAGCTAGTTGACATGCAGAATCAAGATCCACATATAAAATGTATTATTGAGAACATTCACTCCCACAATCCTGACCCAAAGTTCCAGAACTACATTATTGACGAACAGGGCATACTCATACATTTAACGAAACGTCCTCGTAGGTCCCCTCGTACTGACATTAGACGACAGGTTTATATACCCCACTGTTTAAAGGCGAAGGTTTTGGAGTCTGTTCACTCGCAAATTGGTGGACATCTTCGTTTTTTTAAAACTTACAATAGACTAGCCGAACAATGCTTTTGGCCAAATATGTATAAGGACACCAAGAATTTTGTACGATCATGCACTACTTGCCTCACGCGTAGAAGTGCTTACAAGGTCCACACAGCACCTCACGAGCCTGTAGACCAAAGTGTATGCCCAGGTGAACGATGCCATATGGATGTTTTCGGACCCTTGAAGGCAACTAAGGCAGGCAACACATATGTTTTAAGCATGATCGATGCATTTTCCAAAATGATACACTTGGTACCTCTGCCTGATTTGCGGTCACAGACTATAGCTAGACATTTTTTGATCACTATATAGTGCGCAGAGGTTGTCCTCACACCTTAATTACTGATAATGCCAAATACTTTAGCAGCACGGAATTTACAGAATTTTGTAAAATGCAGGGCATAGAGAAACGACAACATCTCAGCATATTCTGCTCATGTTAACGGGAGAGTCGAGAAAGCCCAATCAGTCCAATCGCAAATATCTTAGCTGCTATATCGGATGACACGGAGGGAATGGGATGTTCTATTACCTTCTACAATGTTAGCACTCAATTCGGCTATACACGAGGCTACCCACACATCCCCATTTTTTCTGGAGCACGGAAGAGATATTCGGTTACCATATAGCTTGAATACTCAACCGCGAACAACACAGAGTAAGACAGAATATATTGAACATCTTATGCGATCCCTTCACAGCACATTTGCTAAAGTTTTAGACAATTTGAGGAGCCAAGAGAGTGCGCACAATAGCACGCAGCCAATTAGGAAAGAAAGAAGAGAACTTTGATTACCCCATAGGTTCACTGTGTTTTATTAAGACACCAGCAGTGAAATCAACAAATCCCAAAAGTTGCGGACCCAGATTTCAAGGTCCTTTTCGGGTATTAGAGAGATTTTCAAGAGTTAATTATAAGGTTCAACACGTAGAACCAACCTAGGAAGAGATTCAATTACCCATATTAACAGGATGATACCTTACACTCAGCGTTTCAGCTATTTGCATATGACTAATGTTGACAATGAGGAACTTCCTTCTGAACACGTTTCTGTGGATCAGGGTGTAAAATATAACTTGCGTCCCCGCAACGCAGCGTAATTGTTTTGATAACTGCTTATTTTTTTCTTGTTAAATGAATGAATGTAGAAGTCGACTTTTGTATAAATTTTTTTGTTGTTGTTGTTGTTCTTTGAAATTTTGTTAAGCACTTTTGCAAATGTTCTTGATTACAATGTTTGTTGAGCACATTACGGATGTACAAGCCTTTTGGTTTTTTGAGTATGGAGAGAGTGGTGAGGGAGACTGGCTCACTGTCACGGTCCGTTCTTATTAAATATTGTGTCTACTTTCTTCAGTGTGTTGCTTATTACAGCGTAAAATAATTACGCATTCTTCGCCTTCGCACGAGGGTAACGTCTCCACATAGTTTTGTGTTTGAAGAATCATGCCAGCCTCATCTTTAAAGATGTGTTGTTCGTACTTACAACTGGAGTTCTCCATTGATATCTGTTGTGCTAACAAGAAGAAAAAAAATTTTTTTCCTACGTTAGCCGTTTGTTCCTGAGCCACCGTTTAGGACTTCATTTCGTGAGAACTTTTCACCTTGCTGAAAAAATATGTAATCATCTGTGACTGATCATCACCAACTTCAATTTATTTTGTACGGAAGTCATCTACATGCTTTGCATGTTTTTCAGGGAGGGAAGGGATGTTAGGGAGCGTACTCACATTACGAATTTGGCGCTGCGCGCTGTTTGCGACGGGGGACCGCGCCAATGCCGGTTGGCGGGCAGATCTTGTCTCGGAAGCAGAAGGAAGGTCGCAGCGGACGGAGGTTTTCGAACGCTCGTAAGCTAACACAAAAAACATAAAGAACCACCTGTGAGTACGTTATCCCTCAGTAAATATCCCTCTCTCCATCTTGTAAAATATTATATGAAATCAAAATTTATTAATTGATATTTTTTATAATGTTCATTGTAACCAAATAAAGTGCTTTCGTTTTATATGTATCTGATGCTTCGCCTGCCTTATTTAGCACGTGGCTTGAATATAAATCTAAATTTAACTATACAAATTAAAATTGATAACTTGGATAATTTGATAATTATTTATATGTTCAGGAGGCGTTGTATCACAGGTAGTAGCCAATGACCCTCACCCCTTCCACTGTATAAGGTTAACAATAGACCCTTAATTTCTCGACATTTCTAAAGGGTGGCCCATTATAGGGACATGGTCCATTATAGGTGCATTTACCTTAACAATTAGTAATACACGTTAAAATTCAATAATTAACTTTTTAATTAAATTTTAGTTTAAAATTCAATAATTAACTTCGTATTATCTTTATAAAGTTTATTAGTTTACCTAAATAAAGTTTTTTGTTTAAATGTTTTTGTGCGGGTTTGTCATTATTAATCGTGTTTATGACCTCAACATCCAATAAAATGGATGTTCTCCGCTGCAAAATTAAAAGTTTAAATTCATTAATTTCTTGAAAAACAAGCTTTTTTAATGCCCATTCGTTTTAATAAACTATAATTGTAAAAAATATTTCAATTTTATTTTGCTCGAGTCTCAAGAGGTTAATGCTGTTCCGTTAGAATTGAATTCCAGACTGGCACATGAAAATATATCTTTTTGTAATGCGGTATGTTCATATCATACCAGGTGGTGGTGGGTGTAATACGAATAACAACTTTTTCTTTTTGTGGGGTGGGGGAAGACTGCAAATTAATAGTGCCTCTTCTAAAATTCTCCCCCTCACTCAATTCAAAGCCTTCTGTTGGTGGACGGACTGTTTCATTTTTTTATGAAAATAGTAGTCTGTTTTAAAATATTTTTAAATAAATGAGGTCTAGTTGAAAGAGAAATGTCTGTAGTCTTAGACTGTAAAAAGATCAAAATTCTACGCTCATTTTTTGGCGAGTTCTTGTAATCTGAAGATGAAAAAGTCAATATTTTCCCACAAAACAAAAAAAATAAAAATAATTACAAGATTAAAAAGATTTTTAATACCATGTTTTTAAAATTTTCTGTTGAATCATATAAACTTGACAATTTCTATGTATTAAAAGATACGTTTTTTAAATTTTTTTGATGATTACCCATCAACTTGAAAGAAAATGAAGTTAATTGAAAGTTAACTTGCATTTGACTTGTTTGAGTTGTTGCATTTGACTAGTTCCCTTTCCGGCCAATAGATGGCTGCACCAGTCTACAAAACAAAATTAACTGAAAATAACTGAAAATTAATTTAATTCTGCTTAAAGATGGCTAAAAGTACTAAAAAAATGCATTGTCATCGTGTTCTGAACTATTCTAAAAGTTTCAAATGTCTAGCTAGTCGGGAAGTTAGTTAAAAATCGATTGCAAGATTTGTACTAGACAAACACACACATAAACACACACACAAGAAAGCAAGTTAATAAAATCATGGTAATAAAAACTTAACAACTCTTAATAAAGTCCGACGAAGATGAGACGTGCCTTTTTTTAGAATAGAGTACTTTTTTTTCCTTTTTTTTAAAGAATAGAGAGATGATATACGCTATGCCTACCAACTATTTAACTAGTTCGACTATTCTAAATAACAACTGCCTTTTAGTCATTTAATACTATGGTATTGACTTTATGCTTTACCATAGTCACGATGGTCAACAAAACACTTTACTTAATATTAACATTTCACTCTATCAATGCCTTACTTTTATTTCTCAGTACAGATAACCCTCCTATAACACGGTAGATAAGTTCCTAGAAAATGCCGTGTTGTGTGAAACCGTGTTATATGAGACCCAGGGACAGTTCAAAAAAGAGTGTTACGTTCTGAAAACTTATCAAAAACAAACATTTTTTTTAAATTCCATATAAGCAACTTAATTTTTATTAAAAATATAAATGTATGTATAACACAAAACGAAAAGAAACAAAAAAATGTTATTTCATTTAATGCGACCTTAATTTAATAAATTTCTCCCTCATCCACTGCTCAGTACATCAAACGGGAACGTTTTTTCGATTGAACGATATCACCTTCCCTTTCAGAACCATTTTCTTCATTTAGATTTTTGTGTACCTTCTATCCTCTTTAAAAATCTATAATTTTGGTTTATTTGCTGGTTCTTACAAGGTCATTGTAGATTCACGGTACGGAGATAGACAATTTTGCAGCTCCCTTTTGAATTTTCAGAGGAAGGGTCTGCATTCAGGAAAAATGATTCAAGATTTTCAGCTAAGCTTAGGGCCTTCTTGTAATTTATAGAGTTATAAATGAATAAATTATAATTGTGTTTATACATTTTCATGTAAAGCCACTATAGTTCATTAATTCCTCCCCTTCATTATTTTAAGGTAATTGAGTTTTAAATGTGTTAAACAAAAATCCTGTTATCTAGGGCTATAGAAGTACAGTGTTGTACAAAGGTTTTTGCAAATTTTTTATCGTGTTAGAACGAAACCGTGTTGTAAGATGCCGTGCTGTAGGAGGGCTACCTGTACTTTAAAATTTCTCATTTCTTTTTAGCTACCTAACGGGATATTAATTACTCACCGCTGACAGTTTCTCATATTAATACTTTACAGTACTTAACAGTTACTATTTTACTTTGCAATGAACTGTTTAACACTTTACTTTACTTTATAATAAATAGCACATTACTTTACCAGTATGCAATATTCAGATAATTTACAAATATGTTTTACGCATTCAGTTTAGCACATTACATAATTGCCATTTACAATTTACTCACAGTTTGTAATTACACATTACTTTACTACTGTTGCATTTCGCAGGAAATCATTACATTACATTATTTATTGTTACCGAGTTACTCGGCTAACAAAGTAGAAGGTTTTTTTTATAACCCTTCACCTTGCATTAAATTTAGCACACTTTGTCATGCTTTATAGTTAAAACATCGCTTTACAAACAACCCTTTGAAAACTTAATTTAAATTGCTCATGGTTTGCAATTTACAACACTTTGCTTTTATAACTAGCAAGTTGATTTACAAATATACATAACACAAATTAATTTACAATATGTATGCTTCATTTTAAGTTTACCTCATGCCATATAGTTTATCAATAAATATTGTATACATTACTATATAGATTAGCAAAATACTACCCACTTCTAGAATTTCGACATTAAAAGCAGCTATGCTTTTATTTCGATACTTTTCAATTGAATACACTATGCTAACATCTTTCTTAAATTTATAAATCCATTACATTTCAACATAATTACTTGTACAATTACATTATATTTTTTTATGCAATACACTTATAAATTATATTTACATACTGTTGCATTTCATTTTAAAATTTTACAGAGCTATATAGATTCAGTAAAATGACATAGTTATGCATACTATATAAAAGATTTCACAATACTAGCAATTTTCATTTTAATCAAAGTAATCTATAATTTTAATACAAAAATCATGTAATACTCTTAACTTTTACACTTATATACTTATTTATATTGCTTATATTAATTTAACTTTCATTATTTCTTTTATACTTGCAAATCGAAATACTTTACAAATCAAATTACACGTTACTAATCAATACATACATATTAATTCAATACTAAACAATTCAAGACTTAATTGACTATTATTATACAGTACTATTAATTTATTACATTTCTTTATTCTTATTTACATTACTCTTATATACATATAATTTCGATTGTTTTCTTATATATTTGCATATCTGAATTCATGTTCATGTAACAAATCACATTTACACTGTGCTATTCAATACATACACACTAACTTGATACTGAACAATTCATGACTTAAATAGCTATATTTACACTGTACTATTAAATTATCAAATTATTTCATTCTTATTCACAATATATTTGCTTGCACAGATCTATGTGTTCAATAATTCTTAAAGTAACGCACGTTATAATACTTCCAAGCCTAAAATGTAGATGTCGCCACCATACGGATAGACTTAGCGTGCAACTTCCGTTGTACTGTTTTTCTTTTAGCCAGAGAAAGCCAGGATTTCGTAGCGTAAAGACCTGTCGGTCTGATGTCCAATTTTGGACTATGTTCAGTCAACTTATTGTTTTATTCTCTAAATGTTTTTCCATTGTTTTGTAATGTGTAATGTAATCCGTCCCTTGTAACTGTAATTTCTAGAGTAATTAAATATGTTCTAAACTTTACCCCGAGATTTTCTTGATTACTTTTGGTTTAACACCAGTAATTACACTAATGGCAGTTACATTAAGATTTTAAGTCTATGTGCATGCACTTTTATAATCTCAATTTTATATACATAATCTCAATTATATAAAATATATATATATATATATATATATATATATATATATATATATATGTGTGTGTGTGTGTGTGTGTGTGTGTGTGTGTGTATGTATGTATGTATATGTGTGTATGTATGTTGTAACGTAGTCAATAAGACAAGCCTGTCACTTCAACTATTTTAATACGATACTTAAACATACAACTGCTACATTTAAAGCAAGTATGTACAGCGAGTTATCATATATAGTTAGATCTTCAGGTTCAAAGACAGCTCTGGCTTATCAAGGCCTCCGACCTCAGGAGAGCATCCGTCTCTCTACCCTAAAAAAACAGTTCTCTGCCTCGTGGACTCTTGCCGTTTATCTTTATACTGTCGGAGAATTCAAAGGGATTTCTCTGGCGTTTGAAGTGCTGGTAAGTGTTTGAAGTTTCCAGCCGTCACTATAGGGTCAAAATCAGAAGAGCCCTCGAACCACTCTGGGATTTATGCGTTCTGTAACATCAAAACCGCACATTACAAGAACTTCATGGCCTCTTATCCAAGAGTTTGAGATCGCTCAGATCAACAGTTCGCAGATAGATGACATGTTGAGGGTTAGGAAAGGGGCATCACATACTTAAGAGTACTAATTTCGTGTAGTAATTGATACAATGTCACAATGTATGTGTTACCGTGAGAGAACGAAATCTGGAGAATGTCGACATTCTCCGGTGAATGTCAACATTCACATAGTCACTTGGTGTATTCCGAAATATTTGCTAATATCTTTTTTTCTCACACCGGCACATGTCGACATTCGCCATGCACTGATGGTCAATGTTGAATAAAAATATTTTTGTTACTTTTTAAATCTTTCTTTATTATTAAAGCATATTATGATGTATATCAAAATAGGAGAAAGCTTAAGTAACAGCACATGTAAATAAATTGTTGAACTTAAAACGAACAGTACATTCTAATTGAGAAAAAAATATGACACCAATAATAAACTTGCTTAATTATGCGATTGACATTATACAATCTTATTTATTGCAACAACTTAAACTTTATGACAATTTGTATTGCACAAGAGTCCCTTGCTTTTACAACTGCATTTAGTCGTGGAACACTTCTTTTTGTAATGACAGCGTGTATAGCCATGTCCTCCACTTCTCGAGTTAGTTGTAGCTGCGTCCCTCGGCGGCATTTCTCGAGGAGAAATCTCATCTATGGAAAGTAACTTTTCTTTACAATTTACGAACTGATTACGGTTATAAAGCTGCTTGAGGGTACCGTTTTTGTTTGCTAATTTATAAAAGTCGGAGTGTTCTATTCCAAAAACAACCGCCAACACATTTTGGCCATCTGAACGACCACGATCGACATCAGGGACTTGTATTCGTACGGTATCACCAATTTGAGCAGGAGGAAATTTTGTTTTTGGGGTTCGTAACATTTTTGTTGCTTTCAGTAGAAGAGTCTCCTTCTTCGGCCGTTCTTTTAATAGTGTGGCATCACGGTAGGTTTTTAAGGCTAATCTCTGAGGCATTATTAAAATTACTATTTGTGAATCCATGACCAAGAAAGACAGAGTCCTAATTAAAATGCAAAGGCCAATTTTAAAACAAACTCAACAAGAAAATTTATTTACAAAAATAATTAAACATTAAACAATTACGACATATTCAATTAATTTAAGTGCAGATTCATAACGCACGCTACGGGACCCAGGTAGTCCCAAACAGGAGCTTAAAAATCACGTCCGCTCGGGGCGCGTCATATGAGGCATCTCTCTCAAAAACACCAGGTCTCTCTCTCGGCTTGAAAACTCCGGTGGCAGCAGTCTTAGAAATTGTTTTTTCCCAAAACCGGGAGGGCCGGCAGATTATCGGCTGACAGCTCTTCTTGACGCCGAAACTTTATTACATTCCAGTGACAAAGTCGCATAGAGCTATCGCTAAGAAAGACAGCTTTACGACGGTGATGGGAGACGTTTCTGTTTTCCAAACAGTTACCATCACAGCTTGCTAGAGAAAACCGCTATGCCTGGGATTAACTTTCAGTCCAAACACTCTGGTGGCATTTTTTTTTGGTATCGTTTTTTAATCTCCCACGTGTTCAAACATTTCGGTGGGAACTGGCAAAATACCCCGATAAACACGCAGCTGTGTGTTGTGCACTCTGTGAGGTCTTGGGGAAAATAACCCCATACTTCCATTACGCTACAATAGAAATAAACTCGTGTTGTTCAGTCAGGGCTTGATATGAAGACGTGGTAGGTTGGAGCTCCTCTTTAATATTGTCCTTCGGAATATGGTTTTCGGTATGGCCACTGCTTAAAATTTTTTTCAAAGTATTAACAATTTCTTCGAGCTGTTCTTCGGTTTCAATATTTGCAATTTGTTCACCCGGCAAAGATAGCGATGCTATGCTTCTTGGTTTGGTTTAACGCCAAACGGGGCTTCATAAGGACCTTGGCGTACTCCTTCGTGGTATGTAGTGTTCTTGGCAAATTGAACAAATTGTAAACCATCTGATCATTTATTTGTATCGTTCATCCATGCATTTCACATATTCTGTATATCCTAACTGGCCCTTTCAACTTAGCCTTGTATTTGACTACCACGAGGCTTTCCATGAACTATCTTAACATCTTTCCACATAGCACATAGTTCGGATATGACTTGTTAACTGAATTCCCTACCATTATCTGAATGCAATATAGCTGGGGCACGAAATTTTAAAAATATCTCTACTTCTTCAGCTGTCTTAGTTTTCAAAGTTCGTAGCTGGGCAAACTTCGTTAAATGATCTTGATACACCATTATGAACTTATATTCGCCATCCTGCAGGTCTATCAGAATGACTTGATATCTTGAGTTTTACTCCGAACTTACCATTGGTTTCACAATAATACCTTTCTCGACTTCTCGTTTCGACCTCCACCAGAACGCATCTGTGATTGTCGACATACACCGGTGATGGTCCGAATGTATAAGAATTTAACCAAATATTTAGTCTTTCACCGACGTATTTGGTATGTGTTGACATTCACCGGAGAATGTCGACATTTTCCAATATCGGTCTTTCTCGGTAACATATGTTTATATATAAATATTTTTTATCTTTTCTTTCTCTTACCTTCACATCAGGAGCTGGGCTCTAACTCGTAAACTCACTCGCTGGAACACGTCCACCAAGGTCCACAGCACTGAGTCACCTTTCTACTGTTGAAACTTCACACCCAACCTTCTCTACGGACCTGAGTGGGCTTTTTTTATTCCTAATTTAACTTTAATTTTACCTATTTATTTGATTGTTCAACTTGTATTTACGTATATATGTATATATATTTCTGCTCCCGATTTTTACTTCCTTCAATAAAATATTATTCTAAACCTATCTGAGTATGTAATTTGTATATTTTAATTCACTCTGATTAAGCTGATTTTTTTCCTGGGTGTTTTTATAATTTAACAGCTATACCAATATAACAAAATACTAGTTCACTTAGCAGTTCCTGTTTGCAGAAGAAAATAAATCAAAGTGCGTATGTGTGTGGGATCATACATCTAAATCTTTATTCTATACAGAAATGTTGTGCTAAAATCGAGAAAGAAGAGTGTGGGTAGTTGCTAAACATATCAATGCTCAAAAACACACGACGACTTTTGTATGGGCCCCCAGCTATCAAGATGCTCAAATGGTCACGTCCGACCATTGGAGAATATTATAGTAGAGTGGCATATGCGAGGTTCCCTCTTGTTTACAAAGGAAAGTGCTCCATGATACAGCCCAAAACTCGAACGCACGCATGAATTTAAAAAAGTATACCAAGACACTATTATTGTCAAGCTAGAGCCTAATATGATCAGCCGGGGATCATATTTGGATGAAGTATGACGGGTGCCTCAAAACCAACCAATAAGAAACATTCGTTTGTTTTGCTACGAGAGTCGTAAGCTCAAATTCTACTGTCACTGATCTCATCTTCACAGTGCCCTGCATGCTGCTAAAGTTATGAGGATACAAGTTATTAATTTAACTATCATTGCAGCTACTTCCATTCCAGTGAGACAATGAATATTATGAAAAATTGAGTGTCTGTTACTAAATCATGTCTGTAATTGTTCATGGGATTGGAAATGTTATATTGGTGTCCATACTTTCCAACACTTTCTTCTGTGACTTATGCTGATCTGAGTAAGTTTACAGTATCCCATAAACACGAGGACCTAGCCGATTGATCCATGAAGACAAACACAACCATCCCCTATCTGCTTGCAAAATTTTCCTTCTGTGACCTGTGTTCTTTTGATATTTCCGTTTTAGAGCTAGATAGATTAATGGGCAAAATGAACTGCTGAATATTTAATTAATTATATTTTTTATTATTATACTGAAATAAAAGAAGTTTTGGTATTAGAGAAAAATGCAAAATTTAGAGTTTTCTACAGATTTACAGATTCTGAGTTTTGAAAATCACCAAACTTATTACAAACGTCAGGTCCGACCGGGTGTCTAAACCTCGCCTCGAGACTGGAACCATTGAAGTAAAAAATAGTAATTCAAGGACTTCCCTTAGAATACTGCTAATAGTATTCTACCAACTGAACAATGCTAGCGATGGAAGGAAAATGTTATTTCAATTTTTTCTTTCGGAACCGTAGTACTATCCTTGGCCGTGTGCATGATCTTTGGCAGGAAAAATAATTATTGTTCTTTGAATCATTGTTTAAAAAGTTGACTACATCTCTCACATCACGAAAATTCATGATTTTACCCTCATCAAAAAATAACTACAAGATTACATCGAACGAGGAAGAAGGTATCGAACCCACCACCTTCGGTATCTCGAGTCCATATTGTAATCACTTAACTCAAACTTATACAGGGTTCCCACCTATATACGTTACACCCCCCCCCACACTTAACTTCTAAACGGTGACAGCTTAGGCCATGAAGTTGGTGTCTAGCTATAGTGAAAAGGCTATGCGCTATTCGATAAGACAACTTACAACGCCATCTATCGGTAAATTTCGGAATTGGCGTTTTTATCTCAAAAATGGTACGAGATACGGGAAAAAAGTCAGCTAAAAAGTTGTTCAGCATCATCGATTTAGTAAGAAAAGATACCTTGCGCACATTAATACTCAAAACAGAATGTAAAAGGAACATTTGTTTGGTCGTGATTTTCAACTCTATGGTGTCGTGAAACGCGAGGGAAGCTCGAAAAGTCCAGATAGTGACTAACAGAGAGCATTTTCAGCAACGTAAATAAATGGATCCTGAAGATAAGAAAGTGTCTCAATTTCATTCTTCTACTCTTTATGACATGACAATTTTCGAAATCGGGACCAAACAAATGTTCATTTTCTACATTCTGTTTTAAGTATTAATGTGCACAAGGTATCTTTTCTTACTGAATCGATGATGCTGAATAACTTTGTAATTGAATTTTCCCGTATCCCGTACCGTTTTTGAGATAAAAACGCTAATTCCAAAATTTGCCGATAGATGGCATTGTCTCATCGAGTAGCGCATAGCCTTTTTACTATACCTAGACACCAACTTTACGGCTTAAGCTGTCACCGTTTAGAAGCTAAGGGGGGGGGGGTGTAACGGATATAGGTGGGAACCCTGTATATTTAGGTTTGGTTTGGAGCACTGCGGTTTTCGCTACACGAGGGCTATTTAGATCGGGACCTACTGCTTAAAGACGATTTCCAACGACTACAAATGTCCATGCCAAGAGTGGGATTCGAATCCACAGACTCTGGTATCGAATGCCAGCGCCCTAGCCAATCGGCCACCATGGAGTGATACAGAAGCAAAGCATAACTTAGCCACTTAGTTTTACATCACTTAGTTACATTGTTACTGAATCAATTAGCATCCAATCTGTCTATTTAATGAATTAATTAAGAAGAGATCTAACCATGAAATATAATTACTCTTAATGTAGGGTCACATTGGATAACTCAGTAACACCAGATTGAGTTTGGTACCATTATTCTGACATTAGATTATCATCATAATATCCGAAAATTTGGGCTTGATTGTTATAATATCAAAAACTAAAATACTAAATATACAGGGAGCCTAATCGTCAGTTATCAATAAATTCTACTATCAGGTTTCATTTATCAAAGAACTACGTTTTTCAGTTAGTTTATAATTACAATAATCCATTATGGCAGAGAAGAAAAAGTGTGTGCATGCATATTGTTATTTATACCGAAACTGTGAAATGTAACGACATAGAATAACAATACACAATTTTTGTACTTGCTTACAGATGACAGCAGAAATTTACCAGAGGGTAAAATAGTAACTCGAATTTTTATTTCAAAGTTCCGATGCTAAACGAAAGTTTATTCACATTAAGATTTTCCTTGTATATCCATGGTATGTATTAACTAAAATCAAACAAAGATTAGATTGTTAGCAACTTGTTCGAATGAGATCACTTGCCCGGGATCTACTGAAGAGCGAGAAATTTTTACATTAAAATGACTGACTTGATTAAAAAAGACGAAGTATCAAAATTTTGAGTTATTTTTCTGCTCCAAATAATTAGTCAATGTTGTTAGGAGATTTCGTTGGAGACGGCTTTTTATCTCAAAAAGCCGCAAAGCTCTTCGCAACTGCATAAGTTGAACAGTGCATAAGAAAACGACAAAATGCGCACATATACAATATAGTAAAATATACAAACTATACTATCTCTTGGAGTTAATTAATACTTGAGAATTTCGAAATGGCTCTCTTCGTTAAGAGATAAAACAATGAAGTAATCTGAAACAGTAGCTGCGTGATTTTGAGGGGTAGTTTGTATTTACAACATAGCTTTTGCTCGTCTGAAGTAAAATTATGTTTTTGAAGCTTTAGATTTCGCATAGAATGTTATAAGGAGAATTTTACTACTTATAACATTACTACTTAAAATTTCTCTTATCAGCAGTTTTGGTGCATTTTTTTTAAGCTACGCATGTTTAATTTGGTTGGCTAACCACTACGCTTTAGGCTGGCCGGAAAGTATCTTCTGACAATCGACTCTATCATTCAATTTATGCATTATAAAAAGACATACAGTCGACACTTTACATTCACGGGTTTGTTAATTCGTGTTAGTTTGTCAGAAATAATTTAATAATATTAAAAAATATTCTAGCCTATATTGCTCTATTAGAATTATTAAAGCTTACACAGTTCAGTTCTGAATTACATCAAACGGGTTTTTTTAACACTCATAATTTTATTGCTATTTAAAAACAGTGCATAAACTGGCCTATACACTATGCGTATATATCGTATTTTTTTTCTTTTCTCTCTGGCAATGTGTGTGTCAGCTTGTGTACCAGATACCGTAATTTTAAACCTATGCAACATCCGATCTTGTCAACTTCGGACATCTCGTTCTCATTATAAAACGAGAAATATAAGAAGAAAATGATAGGATGCAAAAGGAAGGAAAGGAAGGATTTTATGACAGCAATAAGACCCCCCACATGCAAGACAGTTAAAGGCCCCAGGTGGAGTCATAAAAAAGGGTAGGTACGCATCGGAGAGCGAACAGTGTGGGAAAGATATAAAAATAGGGGCACGATGATGGGACACGCCCCATGATGAGGAATGGTCAAGAAGAAACCTATGATTAAAAACACGAGCGAATGAGACGTGGATGTTGTCAGAGATGGAATGAAGGACATCATTAGAATTCTAAGTGAGTGGAATATAGAAAATTAAGAAAAAGAATATATAGTGAGTCAAAAGATGAGAGTAAAAGCTTGCTTGTTAGATACAAATAGAGACAGATTGAATAATCAAAAGATTTCGTTTGATTGCTGACCGGAACATGAGAGACAAAGCTTGCTTGGTAGATACTTATAGCGATGAAGCGATTTCCAAGAGATCTCGAGCGACCCTCGACGACGATGATATTTGACTCATGAAGTAGAAAGCGGGTGATGCGAGTGAAGTTGGATGTGAGTTAGATGCAAGTAACGTTAGAAGCAAGTGAAGTTAGATGCGAGTGAAGTTAGAATACGAGTCCTGCGTCGCTAAAGATGGCGCTAGGAGTCAAGTCGCAAAGTCTTGATGTGATTTGAAGTAGATGAAAGGAAGTGATGTCTAATACTGAGAATATACATTCGCGAGCAAAGTGTAGGGGAAAGCAGTTATTTATTGGTCCCCTCGCCGGGAGGGTTTTATGGGCGTCCCTCGTCCCTTTGAAGATTCGACTTCAGACCGCTCCGGAGAGCGGTTTTAAGACGAATGATCAAAGCGACGAAAAACTTGCCCCACGTTGGGGGGGGCACTAATCGACCCCAAAATGTGTCAAGAGGGGACGGGGGGGAGCTTATTCGCGTATGTGTAATGGTGGCATTTAGGAGAATAGCGACAGCCCTGCTGAAGTAGAAGTATGTGACAGACTCCGCCATAGATGAGTGATAAGCCCCTGACGATCGACGAACATCATTCCGAGCTGCTGCCCCGAGGATCTGTTAATGATGATGCCGTAATACCAATGAGACACCAGTGAGACCTGAAGACCCGCTCTTAACATCAGATGCCCAGTGTACATCAATGTCCAGTGCATACTATGAAATGAAGGTGTGTGTGTTATTTTATCAATAAATCAGGTTATTATTCAATACCAGAGCAATGTTTGTTGTTATAATATATTCTAAATTCTCCACTAAATGATCACCGCATTACATAGAAAAGGAACTTCAATCCGACAACTTCGCTTGAGAAAAGTGTTTGAGTCGAGTGAGATATGCTATCAAAAAACCCTATTCCTGAACAAATCAGTAATATTTCGTCGTCAAATTCTGGGCATGCAATGAGCCCAATTCTCAATAAGGAAATTGCTGTAAAACGTTTAGAGCAGGCCTATTCGATATACGACCCGCGAAGCCTTCTGTGAAGACTCATAAATTATGAATCTAAAGAATGAAGAACATTATCTTAAGATTTATAATATTTCGAAAGGAATATTTAAGCAATGAATATTAATATTTATTTCAATTTCGAAATAATTTTTAAATACTTTATTTTTTGTTAGATAAAATACTTTTTGCTTTCTCATCAATCCTATTTCCTTGCGGCCCACAGCAGTTTTCCATAAAGTAATATGGCGCTGATCACTTTTCCAGCTGTGCAGGCCTGGTTTAGAGCAGTCAAGGGATAAATAACCTTAGTGAAAAATTAGTAGCAAGAGTCGCGAGCTATCACCGGGAGGGCCTTTGTTCGAATCCATGCCAAAGCATTGAGGTATGTATCCGTGAAATCCCTGCATTGGACGCAACATTGGTTCACCTTTTCACTCGCTGCATTCTCCCTCAGTAAAGAAGCCAACAGTGGCGTGAATAGCCAGTATAAGTGCCTAACGCTTTGGAAAAAAGAAAAGTAGTGAAGAAAAGTTGTAGTAAAGAAAAGTTGTGAAATGAAATCCACATTGCAAGAGGAGTTCATTTTCGCTAATTCTCTAAGACGTATAAGACCTGAAAGTTTCAGATGTAAGATGTAAGGATCTATTTAAAGATAATATATAAAATAATACAATAATATTACTCAAAAACAATTTTATTTTTTATTTTTATTTATTTATTTATTTATTTTTTCTAAGCACTCAATATATCCGCTGTTTGCTAGGCAAAATATATTTCAAACTTCAATCATTTCCATTTATCTTCAACTCCATTTCCTTCACACAAACAATTTAAATTACGTGGTTCTACAAGTAAAAAAAAAATTGACATCATAAATATAATTTTCTGTATCTAATCATGATAAATCTGTGAGTCAAGGGTAAAGAGTTTGATAAGCTTCTTCTGGACTTTACCACTGACAAATATTAATTGCCTGGCACCTAAAAATTTCATAGGACATTAAAAGAGATGTATTAAACATATTTATAATTTCCTATAGAGCACAAATAAAGAATGCTTTTAAATATAGTCATATTTATGTATTTATTATAGTTATATATATATATATATATATATATATAATTATTTATTTATTTAAAAAAATACAACATATACTCAGAAGAGCCGCTTTTCCTTTAAGGTATTATTTTATTGTAATTGTCAATAGATGGCGCTTTCTATGCTCGTGATTTCACAGTTCCATAAGGTGCAGTGCAGCTGATACTCTCAGCTGTGGCGTTTCACTCCAGCAGTCTTCCTGAATACCGAGAGCATCATAAACAGACATTCTAAGGTAAATTAAACTTTTTACTACTCTCGCTGAATGTTTACACTATGAAATTGTTCCTGAAATTTTAAGAGACTGATATCCTATTCTAACTGATCTGCGGATAACAAAATATAAAAAAAATTCCTTACTCAGTATTTTCTTTTGAAATTAAATTTCATAACCATTATTTGCTCTAAATATACTAAAAATTTTATATGAATATAGATAAGAATAATTTTGTAATTATTCGTGAAACGTATTGCGTAGAGAAATAAGAAGATTTTGAAAACAAATTTAAATATGAAACCTTTTTTTTAAAATGGCTTGCATAAAAATTATTATTTCAGCAGAACTATGACAGTTCAATTGATATTGATAGTTTTAAACTCTGACGAATTTATTTTTTTTATCTTAGGTAGACATGATTTTTTTTTATTATTTGAAATAGTAAATTTAAATTTCAGTTTCTTCTTTTGAACTTTTATTTTTTTCTAATATAATTTATACATTTTGCTAAACTTTTAAGAAAGAGTCAAAATTCCATTTAAAAACTGGTCATAGAATGATAAGATGTTGGCAGATAAATTTCATAAATAAACAGAATTCTTTTAACTTTGAAAATTTTTTGTTGAGTTTAACGAAATGAAGCCATCAGGAATTTTTATTTTTACACTCAAGTGACATCACTTATCCTGAATGGTTTTAAAACCAAACTGTTTTCTTTCAGAAATAAAATAAATATTGATTACCAACGTTTATTACAATGTATTGAGAGATTGTAATGCTGCATAGTATCGTAACAAAGTACTTATAAATAACAAAATAACGGGATCAAATAGAGCGGCATCTTGTAATTTTCTACAGATTTATTTGTATCATTTTTGCTCCTAAACATGAATTGACTTATTCTGAAGAATATTGCCAAAACTGAAAGCAACAGGCTACATGAAAATTCGAATTATATGATTTATCCGACGTGAATGAAAAGGAAAGTAATACAATCTTTTTTTTTATGTCTATTTCAATCGCAGAAGACACTTAACTACAAAAGTGGTTAATCGTCTGTAACATAATAGTACAGAATAACACAAACACAGAAATCTTTAAGTCTGACTTAGGCCCGTATGCCGACAAAACACTCCAGCCTCCCAGTATCGCTCCTATATGGACAACTGTCGCCAAATGGGCTTTTACCTCTGTAGTGCAATTCTCCCCATATTTTTCCCTTTTGCGGCGTGTCAGTTGAGCGGAGAATTCTCCATTAGTATTTTTACAACTTTACAAGAACAAATACATCTTTTTGAATACTGTGTACAGTGGTGAATGGATGTAACTCCAAGTACTACTGCTTTAAAAAAAAAAAAAAAAAAAAAAAAAAAAAAATGAATACTGAGTCTTGTACCTGAAAGAAGACCTTTAAATGCAGAGTGCGCTTTTTATACAAATTCCTTTTTGATAAAACTTAAAACATTTTTATTTTCTAGAGATAGACATCAATATTTTAATATCATGTAGAAAATTCATTTCTGGAAGTATAAAAATTTGAGAAACTGCATACTTTTAACTTAAATATTACTGCGATAGATTGTAAACGTGCTAATTCTGTAACTATTTAAATTTTGTAAGGACTACATTTTTATAAACGGGCCTGAGGTAGCCTAGTGGTAGCGCTTTAGACTTCGGTCGGAAGATGTTCGCTTCGAATCCGAAATAGCGCCATTAAATACCTTCGTTTCTAGGCCGGATCGTGGCACGTTAAATCCATAGACTGGAAAGTCCTATGAGGTCAGTGGGTGGGAGAAGGTACGAGCCCTCCAGATATCGTCCCTGGGAATGTTCGGTCAAAATTGAAGTGGCACCAGGGGCTGTTGCTGGTTCACTCATACGGTGCCCCAATTGTAAACAACTAATGATTTTTGCGGATTAAGGGAAAAGGTCTTCATCTACAAATACCCCGCATTGGTAAACAACAACAACATTTTTATAAACTCTCAGTGCTACGTTAGTTTTTATGACTATGTATTAAACCATTTCTAAGTACGTGCGAAAGGTAAAAGCTTTTGTAAACTGGAAATTTTATTCAGGAAAGTGGTAATCTGCATGTATAATAAACTTTATAATTTTTTTCCCCAATGCAGAGGCACTTGTCGTCAAACATTCGTCTATACTACGCCGCAATTTTACTGCCCATTTAATTGTGTGTGTGGGGGGGGGCATCATATAGGCGGACAACATTACCCCCTATGAAGGGACGACACGAACGGAGGCATTTTTCGTGGCGCGACGCCAGGATTCGATCCGAGCACCCTCAGCACCGAAAACCAGCGCGCTGTACCACTGGGCCGCCACAAGCCGATTTTATAATGTTGAATCTTATATTTCTTCAAGTTGTTATCTTTCGACTTTCGTAATAATTTCATTTGCGCAAATGGTGTTATGTCTGTCCATCTGCGTGTCTCTTCATTTTCAAATTAATGTTTCGTAGCGTTTATATCATGAAAACGAGATTTTTGAAACGTAATAAACTTTTGGGAAAATGCTTTGATAAATTACTTTTTAATACTTAGAATATTTATGCGAAGAAGAAAATGCTTTAGCGTCTTGGAAAATAAATTTGGCGCCGAATGTAAGAACCGTTTGGCGAACGTTTCTGGAAATTCAATAATTTGACAGATTGTGAAAATATGTATTTTGGGTTATTCTCTAAACTACGGATTATACCCATTCTAATCAAAGCTCTGATGGGTTCAGAAAATCTGTAAACATGGACAATGCAATAATGCCCTTTCTATACGTGACTGAAGTAGGTACTTTCTATTAAGTGACTGAAGTAGGTAAAACCTGTATGGATATTCTATTTTCCGACCAAAAGGTCTGCTATATTGCTTTATTCACAAGCTAGGTAGACACTATGAAAAGCATTCTTATTTTATTTTGAGATTTTAATATGAATTTATTTGACTGTTCTTGTGGAAGGCATTTCACAAACAGACTGCTTCTTCTTCTTCTTCGGTTCTACAGCCTAGGGCAGGCCAAGACCGTCCCAAGAAGTTTCTGCCAATTGTTTGTGAAGTTTCCATTTCACAAACAGACTGCTACTCTTGCATTTTTTCTTCACAATCAGTTTCAAACACTTTATCATAAGAGGAGGTTCTGCGATCAGTGTCTGATTTATAATTTGAGAATTGAAGTTTACTAAAGTATATGCAGCTATCATACACTAAATTTATGGAAAAAATAGACTTCTGGTAGCATTTTTAGTTGATTTGATTCTTTCAAAGATACGAAGCATTTGCATTCCTTCTTATTAGGCTTTGAACCACATTACCGTGCCGAGCCAGCACCATTTTCTCTGAAAACAGAGTAGCTTGGCTGTAGATAAAATATTTCTCTTCCAACCGACAGATTGCAGCCGTGGAATTTGAAATGAACAGATTTTTAACTTTACCTAATCTTGAAAATACATTTGAAATATGATTCAGAATGGCTGTATTTCCAATTAGCTATAGTTCGGGTTTTTATCACTTAATTTCTAGCTCTAGTAAAAACTTCCTCTGTGGAAAATAATACCACCTGCGTAAGTCATTCACTATTCTTGTCGGCTACAAAATGCATCACGTCGTTTTCGAAAGGCAGACTTTTCGTTTTCATCGACTGCATGAGCCTTTAGTGGGTGAATAATATGATGATCAGGTCCGAGAGTAAAAATTTGCTTTTGAATGAATTTTGATGTGCGGGTGTTGCTCCAATCAAGGTCATTTCTGTGATGGCAGATCATCTGCTGAGTTATTCATGGACAGGAAATAGATAAACGGTGCTGCTGGTTTTTTTTAATCTATATATTTTGAGTTGTGTAACGTTTAAATGGACAAATAATATTTAAGTAGAAAATTTCTCGCCCCAAAAAGTGTGCTAATGCGTATACCCTATTCAACAGCAGGGGGAAAGCCGTAAGTCCATTTCTCATGCTTACAGTTATGACTTCGAATAATTCAGGGCAGATTTTTTTAGCATCTGTTATATTTTCTATGAATACAGGCATTTTCTATGACAAAAATTCATTCGTTTATACGTTTCTCGGTTATATATTTACAATAATACCTAAACATCCGAATTATTGGAGAGTTTCACTTGAACGTTAGCTATCAGAAAGGCAGTTCACATTGAACTTACGTTGCATCAACTTGCAATGTCCTTCTTTCGTTTATATTCTTTTAGCAAAAGTACCTAGTTACACCCCAACAACCCCTTCAGATAGCTATTTGCGATGTATGATGGTCACGCAAACAGATGCAAAGAACGCAACACATTTTAAAACTTTTTTTTTTCAAAGCGACAGGCTCATATCCTGTGGATATTCGGCTATAAACATTGCGAATTTAATTGGCTATTTTATTACGGGAGCACCCAGTAGGTGAACTTACGTTGCCTCCCATGAAAGGGCACCACAGGAACGTCCATTCCACGGCCGAGATTCGAATCCACGTGGTGGCAACTTGTGACATTAACAACCGTACAACATGTAAGAGGTCCACTTTACAAAACATAGCAAATATTATTAAAGTCAGAGGCAGTCTGCATGAGTTATTACCAATAACAGATGTAAATGTTCTGTTTAGGTAAATACTCATTACAATTAAATAAATGTTCAATATCCAGGCAACTCAAAATAACGGATTGCTATAAATTCCTTATGGACACAAATTCCTGATCGCTTGACCAGACATTGATGACATAAGCGAATCCTGTCCAAAATCCACGGTGAAGGCATATCCGGATTAGTAAAGTAGACTTGTTATTTAAGCTTTTTAATTGTAACGCAATTTAAAATTAAAATTACCCACACTCACCCGTAATTATTTCACTAAGAATATTCAAGCTTGTAACATTTGAGGTACCATTCATACAATATCAAAAAGGGTTTTCGCGATTTTATTTAAAGTCCTAATATTTACAATTGTCACATTACGAGTAAATATCTCGTTTTCATTTTATGTATTACCCAGCATCTGCGCATATTCAAAAATAAATAAATAAAATAAACTGTACCCTAACGCACGTATAGAGGCTACTCTATCATGAAATGCAGTTTTTAAATGCTCCATTCCATTAGTGTTTCATCCTATCTTACACGATCTTAATCCATACTAGGATTTTATATTTTTAAATCAAGTTCCATGGAACTCGTTTATTATAGGATTCTTCAGAATATTTCAATTTTAATGAAATGTTTTTTTATAATTGTTCAGTTGTTGCCTTTAAATTCAATTTAAATATTAGAAGTATGCATTGGCCTCTCTTTGTTTTTAAACTAAAAAAAATGCATATGGCCTCTCTTTGTTTTTAAACTAAAAAAAATGCTTTTGAAAATTTGACATGAAAATAAAATTATTATGTTAATGCTGTACATTTAGGTCATGGGTTTATATCATTTCAAGTAAATTCTCCCCGAAGTGTAAATTTGTCTAGGTCTAGTTTTATTTCATAGTACAGCCCTGTGGATAGTACCCAAAAAAATATTTGGCATTGTTAAAAAAATTAGAGGCTTAAGGCGAGGTGGAGAGATTGATTTCTTTGTGCAGATCAAAGGTTATTATTATATCTAGGATAAGCAAGGTCGCATTAAATCCATATTCGAGTCCAGTTAATAACTTAATTTTCATGTGTATTTCAAGTGATTTTCAAGCATACCACTATGTTTATTTGCTTACGTTGGAACCATTTTACCATAGAAATATCCTTTCACTTTCGAATAATATTTCCGTCAAAATTTTGAACTTGTTTTATAACGCATTTTCATTGCTCCACTGGATGATTCACATAAAGGTTTCTAGAAGGAAGTTATGTTATTAACATATCAGATGAGATAACAAAATATACATTTCCGGAGCATTATTATATCCTACTTCAAGATGAAAATAGTGAGCAATTTCAGATTACACGTACTGAAGAAACTTAAACGGAATTGTTCTCATCGTCCCGTTTCTTATGAAAGGCCTTCAAAGTTATCAGTAAAACTTATTTTAAATTTCATATCTAGTTACTTAAGAAATTAAACTAAAATTTTTGCCCTAATCGGAAGAGTTTTCTACAGATAACTCCTTATCGCCAACTATCATTATTCGAAACAAAATCGTAAAGATTCCAACTAATGAAACAGTAAGCATTAATGTACTTTGCCCTATTAAAGTTAACGAAAGAAATCCCCCCATATTTATCTCTATACCAATACGTTTATAGCAAATAGCAACAACTTAGACGATTTTTAAAGTTATTAAATCCAAATAAATGAAAAAGTGTCCTCCCCGAATTTTAAACTATTATTAAAAAAATTAGAGAAAATTTCATCTTTATAAAATTATTAAAATATTGCCATGAATTTACACTGCTGGCCACTGTAAATGCAACACTCTGAACGCATCATCCAGTGTCTGCGCGTACCATTCGACGCCGTTTACAGCATAGTGGTCTGTCCGCAAGACGTCCATTGCTTTGTCTACCCTTGACGCAGAACCACAGACGTCTCCGCCGCCAATGGTGGGATGACAGAAGGATGTGGACGGCAGAATGGAATGAAATTGTCTTTACTGACGAGTCACGCTTCTGTCTGCAACACCACGATGGTCGCATTCGAGTCTGGAGACACCGTGAAGAGAGGATGCTCAACAGCTGCGTTATGCACCGCCACACTGGTCCTGCACCGGGTATTATGGTATGAGGCGGTATTGGATATCACTCTCGCACACCTCTAGTACGCATTGCCGTTACTTTAAACAGCCAGCGCTACATCTCCGAGGTGTTGGAGCTAGTTGTCCTTCCTTACCTTCAGGGCTTGCCCACAGCCATATTTCAACAGGATAATGCGCGACCACACGTGGCACGCATTGTCCAACGGTTCTTCGTCAATCGCCAGATTGAATTGCTTCCCTGGCCGCCTCGCTCTCCGGATGTTTCGCCGATAGAAAACATGTGGTCCATGGTTGCTCTACGATTGACCCAGATTCCATCCCCAGCTGCCACAGCAGATCAACTTTGGCAACGTGTGGAAGCTGCTTGATCTGCTGTACCCCAAGAACTCATCCACAGTCTCTTTGAATCAATGCCGAGGCGTGGCAGCGGTGATCTCCAACAATGGCGGCTACTCTGGCTACTGATTTTGGCAGGAACCACACCTCACAGAAGTCTATAAATTTAATCATTTGATACTTGGTCAACATGTTATCTACAAAATAAATTTTGTTGTGATATCTCTTGTCTTTCTTGGTGTTGCAATTTGGGTGGCCAGCAGTGTATTTCAATACGTCTTTATTCTCAACATCAATTTAATATAGTCATTATAAAATATTACTTTGGCTAAAAAGTATAAATATCCTATCCTATAAGAATCAGAAATTGATCTGTTTCTATCCGCATCGGTTTCTCCTTTCCTCTGCACGCTGTTTCGTTTTAATGAAAAATCTACATAAATCCCTGTTTTCGTTTATTTAAAAAAAAAAATTCCAATGAGGATGCTCGTTTTTACGACAAAGGGCAAAAAAGTGATAATTAGCATTCTGAATTAGTTTTACTACGAAGAAGGGGCAGAGTTTTGTGATCTGCTTTTTATTTTTTATTTCGACAATGAGATGTCTCTTTTCGACTTTCTCCATACGCGCCTCCTGAGTCTCCTTCCGCACAAATCTATAACTATAGAGCCTGTCAATCGTTACCATTATCACCTCTCCGCTGTCTAGTTCACGATTTGTTATAATTGTGGAAAGTAAAAACAAAATTATATGTATTGTTAAATATTATGCATTGTGGTGCATATGGTTCAAGGCAGTCAACTGGTAGCACGTCGGAATCTGGCACTGAAGGTGCTCTGTGCGAATCCCGACCAGAGCCCCCGAATGCCTTCGTGTCAACGCTGGGTATCGGCATGTTTAATCCGTAGGCAGGAAAGTCCTTTCATGAGAGAAGTTTCTCCATGTCTGAGCTCTCTATGTGGGTGGAAAGAGGGAACGAGCCCACCGTTCCTGGGGATGCTCGGTCAAAATTGAGGTAGCAGTACAAGGTGGTGTTGATTCACCTATACGTTGCCCCCACCATCCACACACACACACACACACACACATGAGCAACCAACAAATCCTATGGTAACTTCGGGAGAATGTAGAAAGACAATGTAACTGCTGGGAGAAAAAAAAACTTACGGTACATATATTATGTAATTGTTTATACTATAGTAAATCTATTCCTTTTTACCATACTTATAGGTTTTACCATGTTGGTGTTAGTTTATGTTTTATGTTATTTGTTTGATTTAGTCAGTTATTTTTAAAAGCAGAAAGGTTGCTCGGTAACGCTCAAACATTCTCTCGTATAAATCAATGAAAGTTAATTGCTTTTTAGCAAACCCTTTCAGCTTCCGAAAAGTTTCATGGGAACGCTCTACTGGATTAAGAGGGAGACCTGGAACATTAAATTCTAAGACTATAAATTGCACATAAAAAATTAGTTTATTCCTGCAGTATTAAAGTGCTGAATAAGTACCTAAAATTCTTCCATCCTCTCGAAAAGTTACGGATTTCGTATGCATTAAGTATAGCTGGAGTGCGTATGAACTATTTTTTTCAGTTTTTTTTAAGCAGTTTATTTCAACGTGGCTGTATTGTTTCCATATTAAAAAAAAGATTAAAGTTTCCTTTCTATTTAAAATTACGCGATATATTTTAACAATTAATCAGCCAGAAAATATTGATGGTTTCTTTTAAAAATAACTTCTTAGATCTAATATGACCATCCTCGCCGCTGAAACATAAATTTAAGAAGTTCGACTGAAGGAAGTTATTTCCACTCAATTTTGGAGATATTTTGATTTGTCATTCGTATTGTACGAAAATTTTAAGGAGATATCATTAACGTGAGGATATTAATACACCTTCAGTCACTGAACTAGTATAGTGGTGCAATTAGGTTAAGAGCCGAAAATCCTCCCCAGATGCCTAATAATTGGCAGTAAAATAAAGCTTATTCCAATATTAATTTTCATAGCCCCCATAAACGAGAACCTTTCCTGGTTTCGTCACAATACTGACGTAAGGCGAATGAGGCAGCCTGACCTTTGCCTTTTTCTCGAGGTTATAATTTTTTTTCTATCTGTAACTACGTAAATCGTTTATCTGCACGTTTCCGATAATTTAGACAGTGGTTATTTATCGTTATGTGATAGATCAGATTAACATAGATAAGACTTGTTCTATCCAAGCTGATATTCATGAAATTTTCTATGTATAAACCTATCTATTTGAAATACTAACCTTTAAGCTGATAGCGATTATTTTTGAATGTGCTATATTGCCTCTCAAAATTAAGATCAAAATTTAATTTTATAGGGTTCCAGGAGAAATCGTATAATTAAAGCGCACAACTGGATAATTGGTGTATATAAAGATAATAGTACCTCATTTGAATAATTCTTTAGGGCTGATGTCTGTAAATATCTGCACAAACTTGTGCAGATCGTCAGCGCATAGTTGAACGGCTCTTGGAACAAAACACTGCCTTTCCCGTTGGTTATTTAAAACAGACAAGAAAACTTATTTATCTTTTGTTAGTTTTTTAATTCAAAATTGTGCCATTCTCATCGTATAGTGCAGTGGTTGCTAACCTTTTATTGATCAAGGACCACGTGTCGATTTAAAAAAGAAGAAAAATTCGTCGGGGATCATCTCCCAACCACCCCTTTTAGAGGAAAAATGGATTTTATTTTCTGAATAAACAAACTATTTGAGATAAAAAACTGTAATAAAAAGTTACAAATAAACTTAATAACAATAACAAATTTAACGAAAAAGATATCTTAATAGCTTTCAGCTTCCATTTGCTTTACTAGCTGTAAAATCGTTGTGATGCTGAGCTGTGAGTCTGCGTCACAGAAAATATATTAAAACTTTTTAAGCAGAACAAGTATTTTTTTTCGTACTCAAAACGTCAGAAGCAGGAAAAATTGGGAACAAAAAATTTTTTAGCTCCCAGTTTTAAAAAATTGTTTAAATCCGTGGTCGTTTTGAAACGACGAAATCATTTTTTTTATCATCATTCTTGACCTCGCGGACCACTTATTGGGTTCTCTAGAACCACCAGTGTTCCATGGACCACCGGTTAGGAAGCACTGGTATAGTGGTTAGCGAGTCTGGCTTCCACTAAGTGGGCTCGTGTTCGAAATGTTCCTGTGCTGTCTCTTCAAAAGAAGTAGAGTTAGTTCACATGATGCTCCTATAATGAAGTAGTCAACGATATCGCGTTGTCGATGTGTCAACGTCCTCAGGACAAAGTATCAGCTGCGCTGAAAAAAACATTTTTTTAAGTCATCAAGCGACTAATTACGTATAATTCATTTTCCATGCAAATGATTAAACTCAAGATATCCAGAAAAGGAAGAAATAGAAGCATGGGTATCTTAAATGACATTTTCCATTTGTCCCGTTTGAATACAAATAACTTTTGCTAAACGGAGAATCCAATGTTTTCGCACTCCATGACGTCGCTAGCCCATGCCCACCGCCAACGTGCGAAAATAGCGAAAATAGCATATTCTGCGGATCTGATGATCCACAATATATGGAAAATCTCACTTCATTATCTCAAGCGACTATTGAGGATTGTGACGAGTATTCTTGGTTTTAGATTATTTTGTTATTTTCCCCCTCGAAAGTATGAATTGGGGGCAACCGTAACTGAAGATTTTCATTTTCCATCTATTTAACTCCTGCGCTTGCTCACCTGCGATTTGCTTTTATTGTAATAGTTTCAAAACTCAGTTGTCGTTATTTATCTACTTTCAGTGAACTCTTCCGCTATGTTGAAACCACAAACTCAGCAGAAAATTTGCAGACCAGTGCTGAGAGCATTAGAGGCTCTCAAATTGTTCCAAATTTCTTCCGTTAGGAGACAATCCTCACGTGCCTTGTATCATCTTAGCTCCAAAGATGTGATAGAAAGGGAGGCTAGATATGGTGCTCACAACTACAAGCCTTTGCCAGTAGTGCTACACAGCGGAAAAGGTAAGTCTCAAATATTAGCTCTTCTTAGTAAAGCTTCTAATTGTTTCTCCTTATTAAAGACTTTATCAAATTTCCTACCACCTTCGAATTTGTTTCTTAACGTTTATACATTGTTTGATATGCATATCGTACTAATTGAAACATTTTAACGTTATCTAGGGGTGCATAAAATCGTATATGTTTGGCATTTGTCTATACTCCATCATACAGGTTGATAAATGTAGCGGGAATATTGGTACTTTATCGTTAGCCGGACGCATTTAGTGTTTACCTTGACAAGCATCGCCATTAGCGAGATTGAAAAGTCTATAATCTAACAACTTTAGGAAAACGGTTTAATAGGTAAGAAATTGGCTAAATTTTGAAGAAGCATTGTCACACACGAAACGTTTGAAGAAGATGGCGGATCAGCGGTTATGAATCATGTGAGTGAACATGATTAACACCCAACTAAATAAACCTGAAATTCTCATGAATAACAACTAGAAAGTAACTGACCACAAACTATACCTGTTTTCATCATAATTGCACAAAATATCGTGCAATTGTGATGAAGCACCGAATGGCGATATAAAAAAACATTAAGGAACGGCACGCCACCATTTGTAATTGTACCTAGCTGAATTTCTGAGGCGACGATATAAAGAGACATCCTTTGGACGACGTCTTGAAGGACATTAAAGATTTTTGGCCTCCTAACTATTTATTTAATAAAATTCATGTTTACTTATATATTTTGTTCATTCACGCACACGTATCACGAGAGTTGAATTAAACTAAACAGCTGGAAATGCGACTTGTAAACCATATTTGGCGATATATTACTTGCGTAACGGAAAAATACCGAAATGGTAAAATGAATTAGAGCTAAAGGTACGTTTTGCTTGGAGCGACTATTACAATGATTGCAGAGCGATAGTAGCGCAGCGATCATCGCGGAGCACTGCTTAGTATTTTGTAGTGTTTCGTTTTGCTTCGAGCGATCATCGTTAGCGTCAAAAGTGTTAGATTATTGGCTGATTTAGCGTTAGATTGTTGACCCGCGATTATCACTTTGACATCATCGGTATAGTCGCTCAAAGCAAAACGTACTTTAACAGTTCGTTTTTCTACCAAAATAATACTTTAAAACTGTTCTCTTCTGAATCACTTCCCTTGCACCTTTTTTAGAATTTGACAGTGGCTTAGCGGTTTGCGATTTTGAATGTACAATTTTAAATAATTTTAGATTTTCATTTTTGACAACCAACCATCATCTATTTCAGCGGTGCCGTTTTCTTACAAGTATAATTTTCATGAGTTGAATTGGAAACAAAATTTAGTATTACAGAGATATTGTTGCAATTCTTTATTTTATTTTAATCATACTTTATGAAATTGCTAGGCTTTTCAGCTTTTAATAGTCTGTATAATATTAGTTCTACTGTCGAACTTTTATAGATTTTATAAAATACATCGTAATTAAAAAAATAGTCGAGTGCTATTCTGACCACAAATTACAAATATGAAGGTAAATGCAGAGAATATAAGAAATACTCAGCCTCTCACTGGAATTCCAGGTCATTTCTATAACATGCAATTAGAAAACGCCGATTGCAAAGGAAGTATTTTTAATCGCTCGAAAATATGCTTCCTACGCAGTTATTAGAAAAGGGCAGTTTGGAAAAAGTATCATTTGTCTATCCATATAGCAATAGATATGCGCTTAAGCCGAGAACTCTGTAGCTCCTACATCATGCATCTACCATTGCATTAAAGTAAATCTTTCTCCAAAGAAGAAAAAAAATTCTATGTCATTCTTTTAGAGGAGAGTTTGGTCTTGATAAGTTTCTATTCTTTTCATTGAATAATAGAATCGACAAGTTGAGAATGTGTGCGTTTTCTGAAATATCGATTGAGATGTGACGTGAGCGACAAGGTCGTCTCCCGCATGTTTGTCAGCTGTTTCCACTTTCATCAGACGAAGCTAGCAAGTGCGTAAAGGATTTCGGCAATTGTATTCGAACGTAAAAAAAAGACGTTCGAACATGCAAAACAATTCTTAAAAATGTAGCTGACTAGAGGTTTCGAAGACTAATGTGACCCTTATTGGTTAAATTGATTCGTCATTAATTTAACCAATAAGGGGATAGTTATTTAGTACTGTAACTTCTTTAAAAGAAAATTACTTTCAGCGTTCCACAATGCAGAGGTTGATTGAAAAAAAAATAACGGATAATTATATGAATGTGCGATTTAGCAAAGGTGTACGATGATAGATAAACGGCTAGGGTTCTAGCCTTTGGTATCTGAAGGTTCGAACCCTGTTCGTTCTCTCTCTCTTATTTATTTTATTTATTTTATAATCTGTTGGGCATTAGCTTAAACCAGGGGTACTCAAACTGCGGCCCACCAAGCTTTTATGAGCGGCTCGAGGCACTCGCACTCATTATCAGGCAGGTCCTTTATGTAAACATAATTTTGGAAATTGATTTGATTTAGTTTGGAGCGCTACGGTCAATTTTTTTGCTACACGAGGGCTAATGAGACCGGGACCTACTGTTTAAAGCATTTCCGAACGGCTACAAATATCCATGCTAACAGTGAGGCTCGAACCCACGGACTTTGGTACCAAATGCCAGCGCTCTAGCATTTCGGCCATCGTCCGGCTAATTTTGGAAATTATGCCTGGAAAAACTCTAGAAAATGTGTCATCTGCTGCTCAAGTTGTTCGCTTCAACGTATCTTTGTGAATCATCCAATTCCAAAATGAATTGTGCGAAGAACGCAAATAAAAGTCGGCTTACTGATTCCTACTTTGATGATGTATTGAGAGTAGCATGTAGCAAGTATTAACCCGATTTGTCTAAAATAGTCAAATTTCTCTCAACCTAAAAAAAGTCGCTCATTTTTTAAAATGTTTGAATTCATCTAGGTTTTGAGTTTTAGTTTTTGCATTATGTTATAAGGTATAGTGTACTATGTTGCGGCCTGCGTAATGCAGCAAACATATGCATGCGGCTCGAGAGAAAAATAGGTTGAATGAGCAAGGGCCTGTTCACATAGAATCCGTCAGCGTTATCATCCGTAGCACATTATCATACAGCGCTTAGTGCCCGAAAAATTTGTCCTCAAGACAACTGATGAGTCATGAGTTTACAAATTTTTAAATTATGAAGTGCAGAAACTATTTTATAATTTATATTTCTCATCAATATAACCGTAATGAACCTATTCTTTTAACCTCAAGCACCCGTAGAAATCTATTTACGCTATTCATTAACGAACTCGCATTTTATGAATTTGTAAATGTTTCTAAAAATGTTATATTGATATGATTATGAGAAAATATTGATGGATTTTCTTTGTTGTCCTATGTATCCATCAATAAAAAAAGATGCGTCAAAACGAGAGAAAAAAAATAAGAATGAGAAATTTAACAGGTTTATTATTAGAGTAACTAAGCACACAATTTGAATTTTGAAGCCGTCAAAGAAACATTTTCGTCATGATGCATACACAGTAATGTAACCAGCTGCACTGATCCTCACTGCTACTGTTTATAACTATAGAGCTGCGTTTTGTCTTTTCTGACAGTTGTTTTTAGAGGGCTTGAAATTGGAATTCCGTGCTGTGTAACTGGAGAGTAAGCCTTTAAGGTTAATTGTTTTAAGGCCTGTTCACATAGGAGTCCGTTGCGTTGCGTTAAGGAAAAGATGACGTTGAGACGAAAATAAACATCATATGCCTCCAAACGATGACCAATGAAATTTTTAACGCCTATGATTGGTTTATTTTCGTCTCAACGTCATCTTTTCCTTAACGCAACGCAACGCAACGGACTCCTATGTGAACAGGCCCTTATTCTGTTTAATTCAAGAGCTCCACAAGGATTACGGTTGTGGTAGTAATCTGTGTCACTGTTATTATGGCTTGTCGAGAGAACTTTCTTATATATTTGTTGAAAACAACTGATCATTTGTCGCCCACACTATATATTGTCAGAGGTGGCTGCCACTTCCTGGTCCCTTGTTCAAATTTCGGCCAAGGCATGAATGGTTGTACTTTCTCCTGATAGTGCCCTTGGTTCGCCCACTGGGTGCTCCTATATTAAGGTAGTCAACAAATCTCGTTGTGTATAGGAGCGAATAACCTCAGGATGTGTCTGCCTAAATAAAAACAAAGTTCATTTATGATAAGGTAGGCGTAGGTCTGTTCATCAGTGACATTTTGTTTCCACAAAAAATGTTTTCTTATTGGTACCATAAGCAAATGTTGAGGAAAGTAAAAAAAAAATGTATAGCCAGAACTTTGTTAGCTAGAAAAACGTTATAAAATTATTTTTGAAGTAGACACTTTCATTTCCTACTTGAAAACTGACTGTTGGTAAATTTGAAATAAGAATGCAATTATAAAAACGCTTTATATCTAGTGTTTAGAAGAATAGTAATCGCACAATCGGACAAAACATGCACTGTAACATTTTACTCTTCATATGATAGTGTGTATGCTTTTAAGTCAATGGTCCGATGGTCTGAAAAAGATCTAAAACCCACGTTTAAATATTGGCTCTTAGCCGAGATACCTCATTTGAAGGGCATTCGAATAGTTTAGGCTTCTACGTCTGAGAAAAAAATTTTAGCAGAGATAAAAGTAACTTGATATTTGTAAGAACCTCCTTAATTTTCTTCTATCCCTGTTTTATGGTTCCCTTTCCAACTAACTCTCCACAGAAGAACAAAAAAAAAATGTTTAAGACTGATATTACGCGATTTTGAGGAGATAACAAGATGGTGCGATTTTCTTTGTTTTCTATTTCGGATTTATCGCTAGATATCATTTTCTAGATAATTCATCCCAATTCTTTTGCGAAACCAAAACGCTAGTTTTCGTCACGTGTGCATTCCAGTCGGTCACCGGCTGATTAGCTAAAGAAGTGTTTCTCAAACCACACGGAATATAAGGACTTGACTTTATGTTCTCTAAAAGCAACAGCGTTTTAAATTTGGACACATACACGGGAAGATATTTCTGTTTGATACAATTTATTGTAGATGCCATGAGATGTTTTAACATGAATTAAACAGACGTATTTGCAAAGCAATAAGACAATAGAATTATACAATTAAGACTACAAAGTTAATTTTTTAAGACAAAACAGACGAAGTTGCGTCTTTTTTGTCGTTTATTACCTATGCGATATTAGCTTCTCCAATCTCCATAGACTGAATATTCGGTAGTCATTTTATAGTGCAGCGAGAGTAATAAAGCATTTTATAAATATTTCTACGACGATTCTGATAAAATGTGTAAAACACTGGGCATATTACGTTATTTGTTGGAAATCCATATCAGTAGTTTTCTGTAACCTTTACAAGAAAATTTCCATTTTTTTTTCTAAGTTTATTTTTATTTTTTAGCTCTTAGATCAGTAGTTCCCAACCCGTAGAAGTCTGCGGACCATTCGGCCAGAAATTGAACCATATGCGGACCCACCGACTTGGGGGGGGGGGGGGGACCTACTGATGGATATAGAATATCCCTCAAGCAAAAGGGATATAGGATTAACGTACTCGCATTCTAACGTATCATATTCTAATAATAAAATAGTTATGTTACACTTTTAAGAAATTTTAATTCAACACCTCATAGTGATTGGATATTTTCCGCCCATCTATTTCAATGAATATTGCAAAATCCCCATTTATTTGGGAACTTTTTTATATGTGGTGCTGGACCACCTCCGAGGCCCTCGCCGACCACCGGTTGGGAACCACTGTCTGAGATTGAGTAAAAGATATTGTCAACAAAAAAGAATGTTTCTTAATTTTCGAGAATGTGTTTATCATGATATTTTGACGTTATGTGTTATGAAACATTTTCCTGTTTGCTCATTCGATAAAAGTTTTATTTTCTCTTGGAGCTTTCGATTTTCTAGATTTTGCTGTGTTTTGCACTTGTCCGCTCTTGAAGAAAGGTACAGTGGCTCCCAAAAGTGTTCGTACACTTACGATTTTCAATGAAATAGGGGTCTATACATTGATTAAAATGAATATTTCAGAATGGGTATTTAATAAGATCTATAATCTATTCTTAACAAAACTACATGAAATATTTTGAAAACATAGTAAAACTTTATTTTTAAGAAACCAATAATCAAAAAGTAACAAAAACTTTATCTCACAAAAGTCATTGTACACTTGTAAAAAAACTCTACATATTAGTAAATATTCTAATTTTTCGTTAAATTAATATTTAGTAGAATATCCTTTAGCCTCCACAACAGCTTTTAAACGTCTGGGAATAGATTTCTTTAGTTCTTTTGTAATTTTTGCATCAATGTTCATCTATTCTTCCATCATAATTGTGTTTAGTTCGCTTTTCGTGTGAATGTCGTGTTTTCGTACTTGAACCTCCAGTTCTCTCCAAATATGTTCTATTGGGTTTTAAATCTGGCGATTGGGGTGGTGTTTTCAAAACTTGTGGACAATTATAGAGACACCCGATGCAAACGTTGAGAGCCGTGTGCTTAGGATCGTTATCTTGATAAAAAACAAAGTTGTTTCCAATACCCAAATTTTGAGCTGATAATTTTAAATTGTCTCTTAAAATATTTATAAAAACATGATTCATTATGCCATCAATAAATACCAAATTTCCTAGTCCTGATGCTGACAAGCACCCCCACACAAGGATACCTCCACCGACATACTTAACTGTTCCTACTAAGTTCTTGGGATTAAGTTCCTCATTTTTTTCTTCTCCATACAATTATACGCCCATCAGCACCAAAAATGTTCATCGGCAAATAAGACATTATTCCAATAGGTTTGGGGCTTATTTATCATTGATAGTGCGAAGGGAAGCCTAAACTTTCTGTTTTTCTCACTCACAAAAAATTTTCTATTGGCAGAACGCCCATGTAATCCAGCTGTTCTGAGAACTCGTCAAAAATTTTCAGTTGAAATTGAAGTAGAAAATGTTTCATTGAATTCTGCAGAAACTTTTACAGCACTCAAACGTGAATTTTTCACAAATTTTCTAATTATAAATCTCTGATCACGTTTTGTTAGTTTTGCCGGACGGCCTTTTCTTACCTTGTTTTCGATCCAATTTTCTTCTTTAAAGCGTTTTTTCACACACTCCACAGTAGAATGGGATAAATTAAGTAATTTAGCAATATTCCGAACTGATTTACCGCTACTATGATGAAAAATAATCAATTTTCGAATGCTGTTTGATGTTTCTTTACGACTACGAGCCATTTTTAAATAATAAATAGAATATTACGGAGTAGGCAAGCAAAAATTAAAGCCAAACGATATTTTAAATGCCACCACAATTCAAAAATAAAAATAAAGCGCCAGACGATAATTTTAATTATGAATTTATCCGAAAATATTTCAGTGTACGATGACTTTTGTGAGATAAAGTTTTTGTTACTTTTTGATTACTGGTTTCTTAAAAATAAAGTGTTACTATGTTTTCAAAATATTTGATGTAGTTTTGTTAAGAATAGATTATAGATCTTATTATTAAGTACCCATTCTGAAATATTCATTTTAATTAATGGATAGACCCCTATTTCATTGAAATTCGTAAGTGTACGAACACTTTTGGGAGCCACTGTATATCATCAAACAAATGACCTTTATTTTTTTTCTCCCACATAATGCGGACGTACCTGCAAGATGAAAGATGCCCCGTATTTTGTTGTACAAAAGCTATAAAATAAAAATAAGGACGGGAAAAAGAGAAAAAAAACTTTAGCCCAGTTTTTTTAATCAAAAATCCTGGAATTTGAACTTGATTATTAAAATAGTTCTTTATAACAGTGTACATGGTTATCGTATCCCATTGCTCTAGGCCAGGGGTACTCACATTGCGGCCCACCAATCTTTTATGTACGGCCCGAAGCACTCATTATCGGGCAGGTGCTTTCGTAAATATAATTTTGGAAATTAGTGCCTGGGGGGGGGGGAATGCAAAACTATAGAAAAATGTACCACCAGCTGCTCACGTTGTTCGCTTCAATGTATCTTTGTGAATCATCCAATTCTAAAATGAATCATGCAAAGAGCGTGTATAGAAATCGGCTTATTGATTCTTACGTTGATGTTATATTGAGTAGCATGTAGCAAGTATATACCCGATTTGTCTAAAATGGTAAATTTGTCTCGCCATAAAACATCCCACTCATTTTTAAAATAAACGTTTGAATACATTTAGGTTTTGAGTTTTTTTTTACATTATATTACAAGTTTTAGTGTACTATGTTGCGGTCCCCGTAATGTAGTAAACATATGCATGCGGCACGAGAGAAGCAAAGGTTGAGTATGGCTGCTCTATTCCACGAGATAGCTTTTTGTCCCTCACTGGTATCCACTTGCAAATCCTGCTTGCTCAAAGTTTTTTTTTTTAACGTAGGATTACGTTCCTCAATAACGGTCCTTCGGAGAGAAAACATTGTCCTGCGTCGCGAGTTATAATTTTGGCAGTGCACCGAACCCAGTAGCAGTAAAGTTAAACAGAAAAGTACCAAAATGCGTTTAAAAAAAAGTAAGCAAACGATAAAGTAATCCTTCGTTAATGATCCGCGGTAGTTCCATTAGAGGAGACTACCTGAAACATTTTTTTTTCAAACAATCGCATGTCAAAATCGTGCTTTTTAATGTATTTGGTCTCTTCATTTGAATAACATAAAATTTGGGGAGGATAACAGCGAAAGACAGCTCAAAAAATTTACGCTGCCTATCAGTTGTGATTTTTAAAGTCACAGAGCATTAGGTGTGAGTGTCTCTGTGGACGTTTCTTAAATGTGCAAATCATTGCTCTTTGATGTAGAGGAATCACTAGAATTTTCTAGATAAACTGCAGTAGTGTAGCCGGGGGCGGACTGTTAAGAATGGGGAAGTAAAAATTCTGTTCTGATGCCTCCGTCAAAAACGATCCACGGAAAGAATGGGAGAAAAGGAGGGACACTAAATGTAATCGAAAAGATATTTGCTAAAATTTAGCGATGAAAGAAATGTTGTACAATAATTCCACAACGTGGGTTGTTATGAAACAAATTAATGAAAAAATATTTTTTAAGCTGCCGGAAAAGATAACTGTAAATTAAAATAAAAGAATTAGATAGCAAAGTTTTCTTTAAAATCTTATTCAGGTATAGTTAGCATGTTCAATTTGATTTCTCATGCCGTAACTCGTAATAAAAAGTTACGATGAAAATTTTCAGAGTCTTGACCACCATATCTACTAAAATTAACTGCCACTAACAAGAGTTCTTCGAAATTCAAGATATCCCTGCTCAGAAAGACTGCGTCAATTCTTGCCTAATGCTACAGCTTCTGATAGCTTATCCCCCCCCCCTTTTTTTATTTATTTGATAATTGCGTAGTTAAAACTAAACTACGATCTTTAAAACAATAAGTTAAGTTTAATCATAGAGCATGATTCAATGAAAACATTTAGAGAGAATAACATAACATACTAGTATTTTTTTTAAATACTTTCTGACATCAGTTAACAAGCTTTATGTGTACTGTAATAGAATTACTTAATTATAGATATTGCATTTGAAACCTAAAGAAACCTTACTAAGCCGTTTAAAGCCTTACTAAAGAACATGTCGACAAAACGAAGAGGTAAAAGGCTATGGAAGAAAATAAATTGTTCATGTTATATTTGCACTAAAATTATATTGTTCTCAACTAGTTGGTTCGAAACACTACGGTCATCTTTGCAACAAGAGGGCTAAACTTATTAGGACTAAGGTTTAAAGTTGATTATAGATGGCAATCCTGCGTTGAACCGATCCGAAAACTAGCTCCCTTGCCTCGTCAGACATTCTTCGGCGTGTTTAGCAACCAGACCGATGGTTGGAGTTGATCTCAAAAAAGTCCGTAAACGCATCTCGGAAAATAAGCGTGAAATAAATTTTAAAAAAAGAATAAAAAAAACTTATTTTCAGTACTACAATTACTCCCCATAACGATAACATAATACGATATTGAAAAAAAAACTTTTTAAATTCCATCTCCAAATCAATGGTTTGCTATCTTTTAAAGTCACCAGAGAACGCCCAAGTTCATAATTCAACTGACATTGCGATGGTTATACTCTAACGTGATATTTGAAAAACAACACTAAATCAAATCACGAAACCTTTTAAACGTACTGCTATAGAAAGTCACGAGTCATTGACTCTTGGCGGGTATTTTGTGATAATTTTTATCTCGCTTTAAAAAATCCCCATCTTCCTGTGGGCAGAGCGGAAAACAGGAAGGAACAAATTCTTGAGCCCATTTGTCCAAAAATAGCATAGGAAAGCATCTTACAGACGATGAATTCTATCCTCAGCTGTAGAGTTCATTAAATTTAAAATGTTTTTCCCAATCTGAAGTGACTAGAAACATATATTTCCTCTAATTACCATACTACAGGAAATTTTAGCACTGATACTCATTTATAAAACACAAATTTCGACATACTTGCGCCTTTTCAGGAAAGCAAGTATCTATTAATGGTAGACTTCTCAAACATCTTACTTTATTTTAACCTCAATTTTATATTGGTATTCTAACATGTTGAAACTTCAATAAATAAGGTGATAAATGAGAGAAAAAAACTGTAGCACAATCTTTTAGTCAAATTATCTTGAAATTTTAACTTGCTTAGTACAATAGTTTATAACAGTGTACATGGTTGTCGCTTCCATTTGTTCTAAGCTATTAGATAGCTTTCTGTCCAAAACTGTTATCCACGTGCAGTTCCTGCTTGCTCTAATAAGTTTTTTTCAAACAATTACAAA
This sequence comes from Dolomedes plantarius, assembly GCA_907164885.2. Classification (NCBI taxonomy): domain Eukaryota; kingdom Metazoa; phylum Arthropoda; class Arachnida; order Araneae; family Dolomedidae; genus Dolomedes; species Dolomedes plantarius. Next base: position 136,687,325 of record OU015493.1, on the reverse strand, counting down.
GCAAAATCGTGCTTTTTTTAATGTTGAAAAACTAAAATTACTGAATGTAAAACAAGTACTGAGAGTGAGAAGAGAAAATACTAAAAATTAAAGACAATGAAACGTTGACTCATGGGAAGGAATAAGCACTCAATAAATCTGACTATCAAAATGTATCAATTTGAATTCATATGAGTTTTAAACAAGTTTTCAACTATTTAGGATGTTGAACTCACTAAAGGTATAGTCCTTAAGATTCCCAAAAGTGCAGTTTTCGTAAAATGGTGTCGAAGATTTAAAAAAATGTGTAAAACAAACTTTTTTTCAAGTATGTATTAAGTCTTCGTTTCATTCTTATTTTATTATAAGCAAAAGGAAATATGTAATTTGAAAGTATCTATTGAAAGTAGGGAATACGTAGTCGGTAAATCATAGGACACTATGCAAACTACAAATAGATTCAGACTGCAAATAGAGCAGTAAAAACAAGGCGTACGTTTGATATTATTTTGGATCAAAACCAATCGGCAGCACCTAAAATATCGACAGTCATTTAATTAACTTTTCATATAATTTCTTCTGTTTTAAATGTTACTGTTCTCATAGATAATTCTTGAAGGGAAAAGATGTCCGAAATTAGGACGCTAATCTAATACCCTTATGCTGTGTTTTAGAAAAAGGAAAATCTGGAAAAATTGTCAAAAAATAGCTGATTTCAGTCGTTTAACAGAATTTAATGTGATAAAATGTCACATAGAATCCAATTTAAAAGGAAACCTGATAATCATCAAAGCTATTTCTTTCTTTTTTGTTTATTGAAAGAGCACCAAACTTAGTTACATGAATCATATGGGGCACCAGTCACTCCACAGACTGTTAGAAGTTTAAGTATATCCTAGCTGGGGGATTTAAAATATGAATTTTTCTTTCGTTAAGTTATTCTAGTATTCAAGCTTAACATCACTGATTTAAATGGTGGGAAGAAGACTCAAAGTTCGAAAACAAACTGAGCTCCAATACTTAAACATGTAGCCGCCCTCCTTCTATAGTTAGCGACACAAGCTGCTACCACATGGGCCTGGGTTAGAATCTGCACCTTTCGGACCCCATGCTTCTGTACTGTCTCCTCACAGGAAGCGAAGGTTCGACTGGCTGCTCACATAACAAATTAAGGCTTCTGTGTACTAACCCTATTGGATTCGCTCACCCTCCAATGTTACGGAGAAAATTTTTCTTTTATTTACAGCTACGTGAATGCTGATAATCCAATAAAAATTGTATTTCAGATAGCCTGAACAGAACATTGCAACAGGATTCATTTTATAAATTTCGGCCACCAAAGGAATTTGGGAGCGTTTAAAACACACTAAACGACATTTTCCTCGAATAATTTAAGAATATTATTTGCATTTTTTTTAAACTAAAAATGTCCCAAGGTGTAAATTTTTTTTCTCTATTATGGAATAAAATTTGAAAAAAAAATTTCAATCCAAGTCGTCAATCCTTGGACACATTTTATCCATAGGTAAACACTGAGGTCAGAGAATTCAATAGGGTTAGTACACAGCCTCAACAGGGCTAACAGAATGGATGGGGAAACTACGATCACTACGCCACGTCATCCATCGCAGGTTTTTCAGTCTGGTTTCAAATAAGCTATGATTTGGGGAATATGAACTAATGTGACATCTAATATGACTCACGGTTTATATAGGTGAATGCCGTCGGGATTTATTTTCAGGCACTTAAAAGAACGTGCTAGAGGAATGAGTTACGATATAGGGATCTAACTCGATCCCTAAAATCGATAATCTTTAATTTATTGATGTAGTGAGTCGGTACACATAATCTTTTGAAATCTTCGGTTTAAAAACTTTACCTGCAAAATAATTTCCACAGCTACTTAGACAATGACCCAAAGATACTGCGTGAAATTCGCCACTCTCACATGTATAATTGCCTTACTGTAATAAAAAAAATTATCCCTCATTCGTCAGATAATACTGAAAGAGATTTGGTAAGATCTGTAATCTAAAGATTCAACAATGTTTTAAAAACTAACGATAACCCGGTCAATAACTACAAAAATTCAAAGAAAAAGTTAGTGTTTTTTAATCGAACTGCAAGTGCCCGTTCACTTTTGTAACTATTATTTTACTCGAATGTGTAGTGTACTCTTTACATTAAAATTGTTCTGATATTTATAAAACTTTCACATGGAAGTATACATTAGACAAGATTAGATATGTGCTGGAAAACATTTAAATTTGAATAACAATACTTTTTAATCTGAAAATATTTTTAACGCTGTAAAACGGCCGATCCTTTGTTTCCCTATTAATTACTAAAGTTGGTAAAGTTAATTCTGACGACGTTAAATTGTTATCGGATTTCTCTTAAAATGTATCAAGGATGCAAAATATTTAATTCCCAACGTAAATAATTTGTATCGGTTTAAAAATTAAGACTTCATGCTCTCTGCATGATATAAAAAATTAAATAAATAGGTTTCTTTTATTAAAGGATTCGATTTTTTTAATTTTTTTTTTAAATTTTTTTTTTTTTTTTTTGGTTCTAATATATTTCTTTTTTATATTTCAGGTGTTCACGTTTGGGACGTTGAAGGAAAAAGGTATTTTGACTTTCTGAGTGCATACAGTGCTGTTAACCAAGGCCACTGTCATCCGAAAATAATCGCAGCCCTCAAAGAACAGGCAAATGTAGTAACGTTGACATCCAGAGCTTTCTATACTTCCATCTTGGGTGAATATGAAGAATACGTTACGAAAGAATTCGGATATGACAAAGTTCTGCCTATGAACACGGGTAAATAATTTTTCATTCCTGTTCTGAAACTAATCGGAAAAAGATGCATAGCAGGGAGAGAACTACACGATGAATTTTCGTTCCTTCTCTATTTCACAAGAGCATCTGGTCTGCTCACGGTTAGCATCTGTCATTTTGTATCGGATTTATCGTATGAAATGTGTAATTTTAATAATCACAATACTTGTCTGTTCTCACATTTCTTAAAAGTTTATTCGAATTTCTATGCATGTAATTATGAATAAACCATGGCATTTTTGAATACATGGTTTGTGCCATAGGAGATAACCACCGCAATGAGTTCTAAATATAACATAGTGTGTACGGAAATTGCCTAAACATATATGGTACGGTTTAGCGAATGATTTTAGCCAGGGAAATGCTTCCTTTTTAAGAACATAGCCCTTTTATTACAACTATCCATCAACTCGGGATGTAAGAGAGAGTGAAAAAGGGCAATGTATATTATTTACGTCGGATAATGAATTTTGGGTTACATGAAAGCATTTCATTTTGTGAATTTTTAAAAGCTCATTGTTTTTTAAATGTGTTTAAAAACATTCTTAGATGTTTAATACATTTTTCCAGTGTGAGTTGAAGAAACTACGCGTCATTGGGAAAAATATAGGTAACGTTTCAGAATGACCTCGCTCAAATTTCTGTAGATATTCTTGAAGAAAAATTAATCCCAAGACACAAATTGTCTCCTTTTAAAATATTAATTACGGAGAATGGATCACGGTTGAAAATCAAGAATTCGAAATGCAGATCTTACTGGCACGTACTTTTTAACTTTTCTTTGTTTATAGCAGAAAAAAAAATTTAGTTCAGATCACGAAATTAGGCGCATAAAAAAAATCTTTACAGAAAAGGTCTGAGCATTTATAAAAAAATTAAATGCAATACATCAATTTTAGAATTAAAGATATGAGACTGTTTATAAAGTCCAAAAGCATCGTTTCGCTGAGTGTAAGGAATAGTTGAATTATCCGCTAAATGGAATATTAACACACAAGAAGCGGTTCTCTTCTGAAAAATGTGCCTTTTATTGCTTTGTTTGAGAGTTATGTTGACGTCTTTTGGATATTTTCCCCCACGAATCAAATCTTTGTATAATAATTGCAAATGAGAGCATTCTTTCCGCTGTACTGATTTCAATATAGCAATAAATACCACTGAAGAGCTAAGGTCACAGTACTTTACCAGTCTTGCCGCATCATAAATACAGTCTTCTGGAAAAGAAAAAAAAAAGTTTGAGAGTCACTGCACGACCGGTTTTTACACATCCACGTGGAATAAACTTAACAGAAAGAGGACTATACCAGCAAAACGTATCTGCTGTAGAGCGGTTCTTCCATTGTTAAACATAATTTCCAGGAACAAAGATTCGCTTTTCCCTTCCGTGAAAATTGTCAGTTGGCGGGCTTATCTGGGAGTTAGTGTATATGTCGTAGTCGAATTGGCAATGCCGGCTTATTACAAAGAGCGCCATCATTTTGCAATGCGCCCGGTTAATACGCAAATGATCGACAACTTTCGAATTAGCCTCATATTTTTTTAGGCTTATTTTAATGAGCCCATATACCTTTAGGCTAATTAGAAAATTCGCAATATTTTGCTCAAACAACCTGGTTTCATCCAGGCTTATTGCAATAAGGTGTTTGGGCTCGTTACATTAAGCCTGGGCTTGAGGTGGCCTTGTGGTAACATGCTGGAGGATGCTCGGATCGAATCCCGGCGCACGCCATTAAATACCTTCGTGACTAGGCTGGATATTGGCACGTTAAACCCGTAGACCGGAAAGTCCCTCTGTGAAGGTCAGAGAGGGTGGGAGAGGGTACGATCCCCCCAGATGTCGCCCCTGGGGGTGCTCTGTCAGAATTGGGGTGGCAACTAGCTAAGACGGACTCTGATCCCTTATGGTGCTATTCAAACCGGAGCCGCACACTTCAGCCCATAGGCTATATGGACCTGGTCTGGAACTACGTTCCAGCCAGGGGGCATAAGAAAAAAATAACACAATAAGCCTAAAAAAATAGCAGGCTAGTTCGAAAGCTGTCGATCATTTGCCAGTTATCCGGGTGCATTGCAAAATGATGCTCTTTGCAATTAACCGAATTTGTCAATTCGCCTACAACATACATAATCTAAGAAACGGTGTTAGTAAACGATACGTGCCTCACTTGAATTTCAAATTAGAAGCAAATAAAATGTATGTATACTTACAATTATGATAAATCTATCTATATAATAACAGCTAAAGGTAAACAAATGTTAGTTTGTTAGTCAGCAGACAAGGGGACGGGCTAATCTCGCGAACCGAGCATAGCAGGATATCGCGACTGGTACCGATGGACGCGGTCGGACGAGACGCGTGCACCGATACCATCCTCAACTTTCAAAACTTTAAACTTTTTAAATTATTCAATTAAAACTGCCGAACTCAAAAGAAGCGGGTAATAGAAACGTCATTCCGGGTGGGCCAGCTCCTTTCCGTTTCGCAAACTTCCACTATTTTCATGCATGCAAAATTAAACTTTTCCGCCCACCAGTCGACAAATTTTTTATTTCCATGTGTTCTACAACTCTTCATCTTTAAGGATATGCACATTTTCAAAAAGTTAAAAAAGTTTTTCACTGCAAACGAAGCTTTTTCCCCAAAGCAGTTTTCCGAATTTCACGAAATCGACAATTTTGATGGACAAATATTTCGGTTTTCTGCACCTATTAATGTCAATTTTATAATTTATCGGCATTTTCTAGATGTTCAGCTTCAAAAATATACCAAATACATTTAATAGAAAAAATGTTATCATTCTAAAAAAGCGTACTTGCAAAACTCACTTTTGAAATTTCCCGCACTGATCGCCATTGTATCTTAATGTAACTTGAATGCCGAGTTCGTAATTTTTCGACTTATTATTTTACTCACTAATAATTCCAGCAAATTCGTGAAATTTATTTCTAATTAATGAGGAAGTGATGAGGATTCTTCCGCCACCAATTTTGAATTCATCAGAACTGTCTATTTTTTTTAAGCAATTTTTTCCCCATGAGATGTAATGTTTACATTCCGCCATGATGCCAAAAGGAAAATAACCAAATGCCAAAATAGTTGAGAACTAGTCATTTATTTAATAATTGAAATCCAGAAATAATTTTAAAGCACCAGAAATAATTTTTCTTTTAGGAAATGAGAAGTTAAAATCTTTAGAATTTATTCTAATTCAATTAACTTCTTTTTTGTTTAAAATGCAAAATTTGAGAACGGAATTTGAAAGAATTATTTCAAAAGCCAAAAACCAAAATTTGATAAAGAGAATTTTAAATAATTATTTAGTTTTTAAAAATTCTAATATATTTTTAAAATTTATTAAACAGTTTTTAATCTTTAAGAAATAAAAACATTTCATTTTAAATCGAAAAAGCAACACATCGGGTTGCCACTCAGCTAGTATAGTAATAACGATTGAAGATCCAGGTAAAAAAATCAGTTCTAACAATTTTAAATAGCGGTTAATGTTTCTTTTCAAGAATCAGCAAATGTCGTGAAAATCTCACCTTCCACCATTATTTTCTAAAAAAAGAAATGCCAAAATAAGTGGATTCGTAACTTTCAAATACTTTGCATTTAAGCAGTGTTTTTGCTACTTTTGAACCAGTGTTGATAATTTTTTTTTAAAAACGTGACCATACTTTAGGTGTAGAAGCTGGTGAAACAGCCTGCAAACTTGCCAGGAGATGGGGTTATGACGTAAAAGGTATCGAGAAAGATCAGTCAAAGATAATTTTTGCTGAAGGAAACTTTTGGGGAAGGACGCTAGCAGCTATCTCCAGTTCTGTCGATCCGTCCAGCTTTTCAGGCTTCGGACCTTTCATGCCAGGATTCGAAATTGTGCCTTACAATGACTTGACTGCCTTGGAGGTATTTGATTATGATTCTTTTCCTCTCTACATGCAACTATCAAAACCAATGGTTCTCAAACTGGGGACGCGGATGGTTAGCAAAAAATGTGTATAATGTATTTTACTAGCGTTACTTAACGTTTTATAGGCCTAGAGAGGAAGGTAAAGTCTCATGGTCATCCAAAGGGTGCGCGTAGACATAAAAAAGGTTGTGATTTACTGATCTAAACAGTAGTGTTGAACAGGGATGATTGTATATAACCTTTGTATTGTCGAAATTTAAAACGAGTTCGTCTATTTTCAGTTCTCCCATATGGTAAATCGAATGCTTGCTTCTTTGCGTCGACTTTTTCCTATTTAAACTGGAATGAAATATTTCTCGTTGAGTATAACTACGCCACAAGGAACCGTGGAATTCAAATATTTAATTCTCGCTGGCCGTAAAAACATGTAAAAAGTTGTAAGGACAGTTAGAATGGTTATAAACTCTTTCAAACGTACGGGATATATACTAGACATTCGGTAGTTATTCAAAAACATTGCACTCTTTATGGGCGTCGCTGGCACTGAAAAGCTTGATCATTAAATTACGGTTTAAAAACAATCTACCAGCATTATTGTATACTTTGATAACTATGATATTTTGCCTTATTTGAAACTGCGACAATAATATATTAAGACGATACCTAATTTGCACAAAATCATTTCACTCGGGTATTAAAAAAGGCAAACAGTTTATGCTTAATTTGGTACAAATAAACTAATTAAATATCACGTTTTATCGATTGTTAAAGTATAGCGGAATGATATAAACGCGTTAAAATACGTTTTGCTCGAACACAGAACGCATCTTCAGGTACAGAAGTAAGTAAAATTAAACTAATGTATTTGCGGGACTTGCAGATTTTGCTGAAAATAACGTATTTTCCGAAACAATCTCTTAAGGCTGCTGTGTACTAACCCTGTTGTATTCGCTCACCTCAGTCTTAACCTATGGAGGAAATTTGTCTACTATTTACAGCTACAGAAATGCTGCTAATCCAATAAAAAGGGCTGTGATGAAGCGCTTTCGATTTTATAGAAAAATTAAATTTTTTAGAGAGATAAAGTGATCGAAGGCTGTTTTCATCACATTTTGGTTAGAATGCTAGGAAGCCGCCTTTGTTTAGAGGACGGAACAGTCGTCTTTATGCATCAGCCAATTTAAAAGCGGCGGTGCGCGATAGGGGGTAGTTTGATTGCAGACGCAGATAAGATGGCACCAGGGTTTGACATTAAAGTAAAATACCCTTTTGTGAACAAATTTATTGGGTCTGTTTGGGAGGTAGACCGCAAAACACGTGGACTGGACTTAGTGTGGTCTGTTTTACGACGCAAGGAGGCGTTTAAGTCACTAACGAATGAGAAATTTGGGACTTTCCTGAATGGGTGAAATCTTGAGAGTTTGTGATAAATATAGCCAATGAGATTTGAAGAAAGAAAATTGAAAGACGAGAGAGAGGGAAGGAGAAAAGAGACAAGAGAGAAGCGTTAGAGTTTTGTCGGGGCGAGCTTGCCCGATCCTACGTTCCTATTTGGAGGGGACCTGATTCCGATGCATAAGGACATCCGGTCGACTTAGTTCCCGGACCTTACTTGTTCGATCCAAGAAAATATCGAGCACCGGATCCAGAATACAGCGGCTAGACTTCACCGAACTCCGGAGACCAAATACGGAAGGCATAATGAAGAAGCAGTGACGTTCCTGTGAAGCGAGACCCCCCCAATTTCAGCGAGCAACAGCGAGCTGAAATTGGGGGACAACAGCGAGCTGAGATTCTAGGACGTGAACGTGCGATATAGATGGAGAGAACCGCAACCCTGCTGTTTCGATGATTATCCTGCCCCTGCGAAATAGAGTGAGTGAAATATAATTTTTGATACGTTCAGTCCCTGGTCATTTAAAATTTAATGCTTGAGTGTGGAAAAGGAGAGTTAGGGTCATAGATAAAGATTTGTGCATGAGTAGTTTTTCCGTATGCTCCCTGCACCTCGTAAAGTAGTAGTTAAACGATTAAATGTAAGGATTGATGATATGAACATAAATGATTCTTTTTTTTAATAAACTGTAAATAATATGTAATTGTAAATAAACTATAATTTTGTGTTAAAGAAAACTTGCTTTCGTTAATGAGTTGATTTCCGTTATTTATGAAGAAGGATTGTAGGTTAAGCCTTTATAATTTGTTCGTAGGCCAATCATGTCCAGAGCCTTGGGTGTTATTCAACCAAATATCTAAACACAACGCACCCAACTACCCTTTTAATAACATAATTAGTACTACCACAATTAAATACGAATTCACGCCCAAATCAAATAAAGTCAGGACAGGGCCCTATACGACAATGGTATTTTCAGATAGCTTGAACTTTTCTGCATCTCGCAACAGAATTCATTTTACAAATTTCTTCCAAAGGAATTGATGAGCGTTTAAAACACACTATACCAATTCCCCCCCCCCAAATAATTTAAATTTTAAAATATCATTGTCATTTAAAAAGAAAAAAAAGAAAAATGCCCCAAGATGTAAAATCTTTCTCTATCACGGAGTACAATTTAAAAAAAAAAAATCTTTCAATCAAAGTCGTCAATCCTTGGACACATTTTCTCCATAGGTTGAGGTGAGCGAATCCAATAGGGTTAGTTCATAGCAGCCTTAAATCATCACTCCCCTTAAAAAATCCGCAGGTTAAACGTCTTCATACTCTCAGTGGCGTTTTCTCGTACATATTCAAAGTTGGACTTTGAGCAACTTTGAATGAAATGACTGTACTCTATGAAATACATTTTGAGGCATTGCTTTTAACATTCTTCACCATGTTATGAAACAAGACTTGAACATATATCTAATTCTTGACAACAATATGTGGTAATTTTTTTGAATGATGTAAATTTCCCATTTTGCAGGAAAAATTGAAAGATAAAAATGTATGTGCCTTCATGGTTGAACCCATTCAAGGAGAAGCAGGTGTGGTAGTACCGGACCCAGGATATTTGAAAGGCGTCAGGGAGCTATGTTCAAAGTACAATGTGCTCTGGATTGCCGATGAAGTTCAGACTGGATTATGCCGAACCGGAAAGTAAATATTGCTGCACATATTTTTGGCTAAAACTACCCTGATTAAGAAAAATGAGTTCATAAAATGCTATATAGTCTCTGATTATTAAAAAACTGAAGAATTTCTCGAGTATTAAATTCTCAATGCAATGAATCCTTGCTAAAAATTTGGCCGTGATTAAATCGAATAACATTGTCGTTTATTTCAGCGTCTATGAAATTTCATTTAATTCGGTAACGATTTAAGAGTTTTATGTCAGGAAACATTTTGCCAAATACAAACTAGTAATCTCTCTATCATAAAAAAAAAGTAACTGCCGCTGCCGCTGTCAAAAGCTTATCACGCTATCTCCTCCGAAACCGCTGGGGGTATGGGGTCGAGACCGATACCAATAGATGCAGAAAAATGCGGGGAAGAAAGTAAGACGTGTCTCATCTTCGTCGGACTTTAATTTTTTTTTTTTAATTTTATGTTTTGTGGAAAAATATTGACTTTCATGTTCAGATTACGATAACTCGCCAAAAATTAATCTTAGAATTTTGATCTTTTTACAATCAAAGACTACAGACATTTCTCCTTCAAACAAGACTTCATTTGTTTAAAAATAATTTGAAACAGACTAATATTTTCATCAAAATATTAAATCCACTTTTTCGAAAAATATCGTCACATATGTGGATGTAATATCCATGCACCTCGAGTTTTTAATCTTACAAAGAAAATATTTACATCATCTGGAAGATGAAAGCTTTCTCATTCATATAAACCTCATTTCAAGTCTATCTTAAAATTTCGATTTTTAATTGAATTTTAAAGCTGAAACAGTGATTCCCCTTCAACAGTAAATGGATGGAAGCTGTTGCATTGCCTGAGAATCACCCGTATGTATCTCGCTATTAGCAACTTATTCCTTCAACTTGCTGTGCCATGATTGGCGCTGTGCTTGAGCGCGCTGCTCGTATGCTATAGTCCCCGGCTCGTATGCGATAGTCCCCGGCTCGTATGCGATAGTCCCCGGCTCATTTTTACTAATTATTCTAAATATTTGAATTTTATTCTTTTAATTCTTATATTTTTCATTTTACTTATCTGAAGAATATTTTTTATTTTACTTATCTGAAGAGGGCTTAATTTTTATTTTACTGCTGAGGACATATTTTCTGATGTACATATCTTGCTACTGGAGGTAAAGTCGTAAGACCATGGCATTCCAACAAACTCAATATACCTTGACCTTGACCCTAACAGAAGAGCGAGCGTAGCGAGCCTAGGGGCGAAGCCTCTAATACATGAAAAAAAAAGCGTTTGTGTTTTTTTATAATTTTACCCTTTGTAGTTTTTCATCACCGGATTTAGCCATAGTGTAGAAAATTCAGGAAAAATACAGGGTTGATTAACATTCATTTTAGATTATGTACTTCGATTTCAGGTCATTAGTTTCCGAAAGTTTTCTAAATGTAATGAATTTCAATAATGTGCATGTAATTCTGACTAAAATTCACCAAAATTAATAATCTAGCAGATTTTCCCCCCATATTGATTTCTTACAAGCCCTATTGTCACACTGGGGATAAATGGAGTTTTTAGTTTTCCTGGACCCTCTAGAGAAAAAGGTTTAGGAAAGAAAGGTGCGAAACTAAATTTCTAATAGATGTTTGTAAATACTAGTTTAATAATATCAGAAACCGGGATTCCCATTTTATAATATGATGCACTTGAAGCTCCTATTAAAAATGTAAGAAATGGTGCCCAACTATAGTCACTATATGCACCAAATACCGCTGTCAATTAATTTTGCAATTTTTTGTTGTCCGTCGATCCATTTGGACCTTGAATGACTTATCATTGATTTTAAAAAACAAAACTATAACAAGTACGCTACTTTTGAATTTTCAGCAGCAGTCTCGAATTTCGGTAAGACCTCTTTTGCATTTTGTAGCTTCTCCCCAAAAAGTGTTTATGCCTTTTTATCATTACCGTAAAATCTCGACTATAATACGCATGCTTGATTTTGAGCGAAATTTTCGGAAAAAAATTAAGACTATAATACGCAGTCATAATTTTTCAATATTTTATTTAAAAAATGCACAAATATTTATGAACAAATAAAATTTATAATAAAAAGAAACTAAAACGTCAAATTGTTAATATCAATTGTTCGTCAAATAAACTAAAACGTTAAATTGTTAATTCAAAACAAACAATACTGTCAAATTACCAGTCTTAATCACTTTCACTCGAATACAGCTCATCTATTGTTGCTTCCATGCCATAATTATTGTTACCGTCGTAATATATATCGCCATCATCTTCACTTGACGATACGAACTGTAAGTTCCGCTTGTTACCTTCTTAGTAAACGGGTGGATGAATCACGGAGTGCAGATTCGTACACGCCCGTGTTGCGACAATGTCTTACAGCTGCTGTACGTTCGTTTATCTAATGTTTAAAACTACGTTTTTTTTTTTTTTGTACGTGAGTATAATACGCACCTCATTTTTGCGGACTAAAATGTGAAAAAAAGTGCGTTTTATACTAGGATTTTACGGTATTTACTTATAACATGGGTCGTTTCCCTTGAAATGGATACTATAATTTATAATTAGTGTTACGATCACACAAAATAAGTTGCTTAACTATATTATAACAATGTCGTTGTATTCAATAAATGTTATGAGGCGTTTTGTACAAATCTCAATTCAGTGGTGAGCAGAATTATGGCTCAAAAAAGCATATTGATTATAAGTATGTATATATACACAGGGTGTCCAGCGAAGAAGTACCTGATTTCAAATTGAAAAATCTTGAGAGCAAAGATCTGTAGAAGAATGCAACAAACGGTATTTTTATCGTGAAAGCTGTAAGAATTTTATACACTAATTTTCGAAATAGTTACAAAAGATGCTAACAGAGGGCGCTGTTAGCAGCTTTTAGCAATAGAGCCGCAGGCATGGATTGAACTTCATATTCCCCGGACCCGAGTCCTTGTGACTATTTTTTTTTGTGGGGCACATTAAAAGATACTGTCTACAGGAACCATCCCATCACGCTGGGCAAGCTTCAGTCAGCGATCTATGTGGCAGCTGAATCAATTTCTGTTGAGAAACTGCAGGGTATGATGACAAATTTTATTGTGCCACCTCCATAGAGCGAATAGTGGACATTTTGAAAAGATTGTGATGTAGTGATTGCAAAGACTACAAGTTTATATAAACATGCTGATACGAGTTGTACAGCGCCATCTGTTAGCAGCTTTTGTAACTATTTCGAAAATTAGTGTATAAAATTCTTACAGCTTTCACGATAAAAATACCGTTTGTTGCATTCTTCTACAGATCTGTGTTTGTTGCATTCTTCTACAGATGTTGTTCTCGAGATTTTTCAATTTGAAATCAGGTACTTCTTCGCTGGACACCCTGTATATACAGTGAAATCTCGATCATCGTTTTTTAGGGGACCGACTGAACTGAACGATAAATGCGGGTAAACGATAGATGCGGGAACATAACAAAGCAATATGATCGTCGGGACTGGGTGAAATAAACGACACATACGGGAAAACGATGATTCGGGGAACGATCGATCGAGATTCCACTGTGTGTATATATATATATATATATATATATATATATATATATATATATATCCCGTCTCAATCTGTATTTTAAATGTCGTAACTTATATTTTAGTATCTTGTATTAATAGGATCGAGTTGCACCGTTGGCATAAATAAGTTCTCTGTAGCCATTCGGAATCGACTTTAAATTGTACGTCTCTGTTTAAAAAGATCTAGCGTAGAGTAATTGACTGTAGCGCTCTAAACTAACCAATCTTTCATTTTGTGTTTCAGAATGCTGTGCGTCGACCATGAAAATGTGAAGCCAGATATTCTGACGCTGGGTAAAGCTTTGTCTGGTGGCGTATATCCTGTAAGTGAAACCTGTTTGTGCTCTGGGTTCTTTCTATTAACTCTTCAACTAGTTTGTTTAGTTTAGATTTCGCAAACAAAGAGTACGAGACGGTCTTGGCAAGACAGTGACTTGGTAAAAGACTGGTAAGACACGCATATTCCTTCGAATGAAAAAAAATCTCCTAAACTTAAAAGTGTTAAATATAAACGCACAAGCTAAATCCTAAGGAATAAATAAATGAAAACCTTGTTTTTGAAACTCGTAAAAAAGCTCGACTTACAGAAATCACGTGCCTTGAGCCTTAACCACTTGCACAATACTAAAACCGGAATTGTTGAATAACTTTAAATGTTTCTAGCTAGATCTAAGTTTCCGACTTCAGATACTTTTTCATGGGTTTCATCACATATGCAACATATTAGTTTAGAGAGAAATACACTTGCCAGAAAAAGTCTGCATACAAGCGAAAACCAAACTTTTAAGCATCAAAAAGTATATTACACTAAATTTATCAACTTTCTTTTCTTGTACTGATCGATCGTTTATTATCTTTTAACAATAGTTTTAGAAATACAAAACACATAATTTTGTTTAGAAATCAAATTAAACAAAAAAAAATAACACGAAATACACTAGAAAAAGTTTGCATACAAATAAGAAAACCTGAAAAAATATAATAGTCATTGACTGTTGCTAAAAGTTCAGTAACTTGTCGGATAGCCCTTACGTCTCAGGACCTCAATCAATCGTTTCTGCATAGATTGAACCAGTTTGAATGTTTCATTAGGAAATATATTATTCCATTCCATAATGATAACCTTTTTCAACATCGCTTTCGATGTTATGGAATGTTGACGAATCCTGCGCTCTAGTTCATCCCACAAATGCTCGATGGGATTAAGTCGGGTGATTGTGGAGGAGTATGTAACTGATTTTTGATGTTGCACAACAACCAGGGCTTCACATTGTGGGCAGTGTGCTTTGGATCATTGTCCTGCTGGAACCAAAAGTCGTCTCCAAGGCCCAGGTTTTGAGCACTTTTAAATTTTCTTTTAAAATGTTCAAATATGCTATATGATCCATTGTAGATTCTTTAAATACCAGACGTCCCACGCCATTGCGGCCATACACCCCCAAACCATTATAAGTCTACCACCGTGCTTTACTGTGGGCACGAGATTATGCTTCTCGTAAGCCGTACCTGTCTTTCTCTACACCATCTTACGTTCTTTAATCGCAAAAATGCAAAACTTGCTCTTATCTGTGAATAGTACCTTTTCCCAGAACTCCAGAGGCTTATTTACATAATTCATTTGCGAAAAGTAGACGTTTTTGCTTATTGATGACCGATATGTGTGGCTTTCTACGTGCTACACGGGCATAATAATCAGATCTTTTCAAAATCTTCCATATAGTATCTTTATAAATCGTTTTCTCAAACCTGTAATTTCATTTACAAGTTGAGATACAGTAATTCTTGGATTTAGGCCTACGGACTTCGGGATAAAACGCTTTTCACGTGGTGTCAGTTTAGAGGGACGTCCAGAACGTGGCTTCGAGATAATATTTTGTTGAATTGTAATTATTGATTACTCTTTGAATAGAGGAGTGAGTTCTTCCAAGAGTCTTGCCAAATTCCCGAAGAGTTTTACCTTCATTCTTCAGTTTCAAGATAATTTTCCTTTCTTCAGGAGTAATCTCCTTTCCTTTTTGATTCGTTTTAATTTTCCACAATTTACCTTCAAAAAAGCTTTGGAAACGAGTATTGAGGTAATCTTTTTAAAAACCTTTAGCAAAATAAACGTCGCATACAACTGAATTAGGTATATTAGTTTACTGTATTTGTACGCAATTTTTTTCTGGTGTGAATTCATGCAATTTTTTTAAAATTATTTTTTTATTTTAAAACGTTGCATGTTATATTTTTAAAACCATTGTTAAAAGATAATAAATGATTCGATCAGTACAAGAAAAGAAAAGAAGTTGACAAATTTAGTGTAATATTATATTTTTTTAAGTTTGAATGTTTGGTTTTCGCTTGTATGCAGACTTTTTCTGGCAAGTGTATAATAGAATTTTTTTAAGAAGTCTAATAAAGAAGTTTCAGCATCGTTGTTTTTTAAACTGGCTTTGAAACTGCAATAAATATTGCGTGAAGAGTGGTTTGGCGAGATTGAGAAACAACATGGATGTTCGTGAGTCAGCTTGGACATGGGCTTGGTGGAGACGCCTGGGTGCTTACTTGGGCTATTGGGTAAGGCCTTTGGTAGGCGAAGTGTGGAGTATTGCAGCATTCTGCAGCCTACACTCGTGGATGAGGATCTCACCAGGAAAGGCCTCGATTCTATGTCGGGCCCCATTCAAAGCAGGCTGAATATTTAGGAGCTCTAGTTTTAGGAATTTCGAAAAATCACTAATGAAGTCTTTGTTGAACTGCTGCATAATTTACAAAACCTTTAATTTTACTTAATTCTACCCTCTTCCCAATTTCTCTAGTCGTCTTATAAATGCACGTAATGATTGTAATAATGTGGAATATCTGGGGCTTAAGTGGCCTGAATGGAATACTGATAGTGACATTCAAAGCTAGTACAGACCTTAAAAGTAAAGGTTAGGAAAGCATCGCACCTTTTACAGCAAAAAATGTAGTGCATAAAAGCACTACAGCAAAAGAGCCAAGATGTAAACCGTAACGTCATGCACGTGGCCAGTCAGAGAGGACAACTTTTACAAAATTCACAATATGTGAATGCCCGGAGTCGTATCATTATAATATGTATAATTTTGAAGTATTTGCCAAATATTTTCTCCACTTTTGTGCATTCCCTTTCGTTCTAGAGTCTTCTAGTTCGAATCCCGCTGTTAGATTCGTCATTTTAACGGACCGGAATCGTCTTCAAACTTTAGATCCCCCTAGCATAGAAAAAGATGACATTACCAGCCAAAACCATCAAACCACTTGTGACGACGGCTCGTTAAAATATTACTGAAAAAGCCTTATTAGGCAAATTTTCAAAATGTACAAAAGCTCCCTTTACTAAATATCGGTGTAATGTCATTAACCCTACTTTTGACTGTATAATCTGGCAATTAATGGCGCACAATGGGTCTAATTTTAAAAAAAAATTCATCCAGAGCTATACAGGATTCACCGCTTCGAAACGCAGAGGAAAATTGTTTTGGTTCGTTAACCACATTCTTAGTTTGATCTATGGTTTATAATTTAAAGAACATTTATAAATTTCTTCGAAAATAAGCAGTTTGCTAATGTCCATTTTACTCCTAACTTCCGTAATTCCAAAGAAGTTTAATTCATACAGAAATGACTAGAGGAAAATGAAAGGACTAGATCTCTGCTGAGCCTCGAGGAACGTAGACCGCTAAACTCATTTTTTCACACCGAACCGACTGCTTTTTTTTTTGCTCCATTCCCTGCAGCATGGGCGGTATACATGCCATCAGGCATATACTTTATATACTCAGATAAGGGATTTTTTTTGCGATGGAGAGAATTTAAAACTTGATTCTGAGATCACTTTTTTACTGTGCAATAACTGATACTTATGAAATGTCACCTAAAATGAGGAAATTGTGTCAATACATGCTCTTATAAACATGGCAGTAACTTAGTTTTAATTAATCGAAATAAACGTCATGAATATAAATTTTCGGTTTGTAGTACGTCGAGAGAAACAAGCGAGATTGATTTAAATTATAACCTTTCAAATATTTTAAACATCCGTAAAATTATAAGCTAAAAAAACTTTTGGTAATTAACAATGATTCTCATCATTTTACAAGGTATTATTTATACAAAGTTAATTTAAAATTTCTTAACACTGACTTTCTATACGTGGAACTAGAAATTTCTAGTCTGCAGCATGCATCCACGTGCTGGTTACATAGTACGAGTAGCTGGAAGATTTATAAGCAAAGTTTTGCGAAAGACATTTGGATAAACGTTCTGTTGGTCTAAGTGCTTTCAGACCTAAATAATGCCTCTACATTCACTGCAAAATGAAGATCTTAGTTGTTAGAACATCTAAATAAGAAGTTAATAATTTTAGCGTAGTGAATATTAAAGCCACAATAAATCATGAGGGTTGTGGTTTGCGTTGGCATATCCGCTACTGGTATAGATACCAGGGCCCGATTTAGAAAATTCTTGACTGTAGGCACAACTTGGGATGCCCCCCCCCCCCCTAACACTGATGTGGGCTTAAAATTTCCAAAATTGACACACAAAAAAAATCATGAATCATTGTGAAAGTACCATTTTACCAAGAATTGGCTATTTGAAGCGTAGAAGCCTAGAATATTATCAAATAACAAAAAGCAATACAGCATATTAACTTCCCCATTAAAACGTCGATATAATGCAACTAGAAAAACTTCTTAATCCCTTACATACACTTAACATACTTATGATGAACCAATTAATCAAATTTGAAAGGATATATAAAAAAATTGCTATTAAAAAAGATAAAAAAAAATTGAATTGGGAATTTTTTCTTTTTTTCCTTTTAAAATTAAAATGTTTTCGGGGCCCCCAACATTCGGGGGGGGGGGCCCTAGGCCCGGGCCTAATGGAAAATCAGGGTCTGATAGGTACTCACAGATTGTACCATTCCCTAAAGTCTGTAATTTAATATTCTCATGCAAAGTCCAGGCAAACTAAATATGAACAGTGACGTTTACAGTTCATTGAGGCAGTGACCTGAAACAACTATCATATTGTCAACTGGCTATTTTATTTAATGTATCCCATTATCCATTGCTTTGAATATTCTTGGCTACAAGAAGCCTTTAAAAACTTTGGTATTTTATAAGAATTTGAATGGAACAAGATAAGAAATTAAATATTCTCTTTGAGTTCGACAACAGAGTGCCATTTAAAGAAACTTTGTCATTCGTTTCTAATAATGAAATTTCCATGTTATATCTGTGTCGATGAAAAATTTAAAATGTTATGGTCAGGAAAAGCGTATATGTGCTGTCCAAACATCAAGATTTCTCAGTATCTCAAAAACTAATGTAATAAATTACTTCAGACTTGGGAACCGGAACAACGAAGAGTAACAAATCGCGGACGACAGCATCTTTATCCGGTTAATGACTTGAGGCAAAAAGCCCTATGACACTACTTACTGTCGAATTAAATTGTTCATGAAATGGTTTTTAGGGACCACATATGGGCTCTAGGCAGTGGCGTAGCGAGGGGTGGGCAAGGGGGTCTATCATGCCCCGGGCGCCACTCGCACAGGGGCGTCAAATGTCCTTTTCACTAATTCTATATATTATATTACTATATGTTTTTCGGAAAGGGGGGCGCCAGAAAGGTATCATGCAACTGGCGCCAGTTATGCTCGCTACGTCACTGGCTCTAGGTCGTGTCGGACGATGGCCTTTTTAATTTTAAATGGCTATCTGGGTGTTCTTATCTCTTAAGATAAAGGTGAACATTAAACAAAATCTGTACGATTTCTTACCTCGGATTTATTTTCGTTTATTAAAGTGAAATTCTATGGAGCTGATTCTATTCATCCAAGAACACAACATAAACTATCGGCAAGGATTTTTTATTATTATTCTGCTGTTGAACGACCTTTGATCAGACGTCGCTTAGATACAGACTTTAGACACAGTTCATTAAAAGTTTATTTTAAACCATGGGTGTCTAAACTATGACCGTTTGAGGGCCACATTGCAAAAAAAAATTTTGCTGAGCCACACATACAATATTTTTTCAACAAATTGAAATAAAAATTAACTCTATGTAGTTTTATTAAAATAAATTAACTTCTTTTTATTATAATTTTTTTTAAAATTTGAATTAGATATGTATAGGTACATATTTATTTTAAATTTGTAAAAGTTTCGTTTCATTTAGTTTGGATTTCATAAAGATGGAAAAATTTCAAATTAATGAGATGGATGAATTTGCTTTTGTTGAACAAGCAAATCGATATCGGGTTCAATAGACGAGGTTGCAATTCTTAATGTATTTTCAAGGTGTTTGTCAGTGATCTTTGTCCTATTTTTGTTTTTTGTATACTTCATTCTAGAAAATAATTGTTCACAAATATAGGTACTACCAAAAGCTGAGTACATTAATAAAGCATGATTGTGAAAATTAGGATATATATCGCAGGGTAGGTAATCTTTATAAAACTCCAGTAAAGAAACATTCCCAAATTTTTCTTTCAGTTGAATGTCACTTTGCAGGTCAATGCATTCCATTTGAAGATTTGAAGGTTATTTATTTCTAGAGAAAATGGGGTAGAAAATATGTTGAAATACTCATTTTTTTCGAAAATCTTAATCTACTTTCAAACTCTTGAATTAAATAAAAAATTAATGCATCATATTTTGCATATTTTGTGCAACTCACAGGTTTATGTGCAGCCAAAGTACTGAAATGTATCAAATCTTTTACTTTTAATTGATTGTGCCAAAATTTCAACTTTCTTTCAAACGCTGTTATTGTTTGGAACATATTTTTAATAAATTGATTTTTTCCTTGAAGTTTCAAATTTAAATCATTCAAATGTTCTGTTAAGTCTACTAAAAGAGCTAAATCTAAAACCCAATCTTCGTCTTCAAATTCAGTCACAGGTTTCCCGTTTGTTTCCATAAATATTTTTATTTCAGTTCTTAAATCGTAAAATCTTTTGAGCATTTTCCCCTTACTGAGCCATCTTACTTCTGTATAATAAATAACATCTGCAAATTCAGTGCCCATTACCTTAAACTCTTGAAAGTGTCTATGATTAAGTCCTTTTGCTCTTATAAAGTTAATGGTTTTTATAACAACGCTTAATACACTTTCCATTTTTAAAATTTTTCCACATAAATTTCCCTGATGTACAATACAATGATATGCCATCAAGATCGTATTGCCGGCAGCGACGGCTTCATTATTAACCATTTTAACGAGACCCCCATTTTTACCAACCATGGCAGGGGCTCCATCGGTTATGATAGCTGAAAAATTTTTCATAGATAAGGAAAACCTTTTCATCGTCGTTTTTAATGCATCGAATAAATCTACAGACTTGGTTGTGTCTTTTAACGATACTAAGCAACCATTTCTTCCATGATATTATAATGTTCATCGATTCCTCTTATATAAATTGCCAATTGTGTCGTATCAGAAGCGTCAGTGCTTTCGTCCATGGCTAACGAATAAAATTTAAAATTAGTACAATTGCTACATTGTACAATTCGTTGATATTTATTTCAAAATAAATGTCAACGAATCGATTATATATGAAAAATATTGCAAACATTTATTTTTTTAATAAAAATGTGTAAATTTAAATATTTTCATAATTTGCGTTTGGGCCGCGTTTTAAAGGCTTTTGGGCCACACTTTTATGGCAACAGAAATAATTTAAGCGAGTTGAAAGTATTTTCTGTGTTTCTCCTCTTACAGGTCTCGGCCGTTCTTGCAAACGATCCTGTGATGTTGGTTATCAAGCCTGGTGAACATGGTTCTACATATGGAGGGAATCCTTTGGCATGTAAAGTGGCTATGGCTGCTTTGGATGTAAGATTTTATCACTTTTACTTTAAAAATGACTCGCTACATATAAGCTTTAATTAACTTTAATAATATCCTCTTGTACTTTAAAATAAAACTTTTAATTAAAAATTAAAAAATAGTTTCTTCATAATTTAAAGTTGTTTAAGTACCGAAACATAAGGCTTTGCACGTGTGGCAACCCAACTCGCGGACAGCTCCGACGTCGCGTTCTGTGCATCTGGTTCGCGCAGGATTGGGGAGTGCCGCGGACATTGGAACACCGAACTTCACTTCACTTTCCGGACTAGTGTGGTACGCACGCGTCTCTGCTCCGAATTCACTGCGATGAACTACGAGCCGGGTTTCGTAACGATTACTGTAAATTTATGTTATGTGTCAAGTTTTAAATAAAAGAACATGTTAAGTTCTAATTGTTGCTTATACCTTCTATGTCCGTAATATGGGAATAATAGTTCCCCATAAATTGGTGACCCGGAGATTAGCTGGACAATTTTGCTTTCGATTAGCCACGTGGCCGACCAAGCAGCAATCCATCAGCATCGCCCCGGTTTGTCTACAATTTTGGTGAAATTGTGCTTCATATGATCTCTTAAGCGGCTAACCATTCGGAGTACGTCTCAATTTTTCTGTAAAAAAAATTTTTTCCCCGCGGCTGTCATCTGCTATAACTCGCCCGTGGCCCGACAAAACAGCGTGTTTCTGAAGCTCCATAAATTCTTTTTTCTCCACCATCCTGGTACTGTGTGTTGTGTCCTCGCTTACGATATGTGTGGTGCAAGGTTTTAATTAAACCTTGCACTACACGGTGCAAGGTTTAATTGTGCAAGGTTCAATACCTTACAGTGATTATTCTGAATTCTTGAAGCAAAGAATCAAACAGCGGCCACGTGTCGCACGCCTATTTATTCGTGGTACCTAACTGCTCGGATAATTAAGCCTTAGGACTAATTAAATGGATTATCACAACTATCTACGTGATCGGTAAGCTGTCCCATTATTTTTTACCGTAAACTCTATTAAACTTACCTTCTCAGTATTGCGTATATATGCTCTTCCAAGCCTTATCCTCTTTTTTTGTAATGTATTTTCGTACTGTGCTGTATCAGATATAATCCCCGTAATTTCCTTACATGCTAGCATCTCTTTCCTATATTTTTTTTGCTAGATTATTTTTGTCATTTTTGTTTTGCATTTTGGTATTGATGTTTTCTTTGCATACTTTATTTCTATACATACTTTTCTTTGCACATGCTCGATTATTACCCTACTGAATACTTATATCGTATAACAACTGTATTTCACCTTATTTTTGCACAATTACCTTTGACATACGTAGCTGTTGAATTGTATTTGTATTGTTTCTCTCCTTGATTTATATGATGCAACCTTCCGGCGACCCTTCCGCGAATCTTTCGCGCGTCTCCATTAAACCACCTCCTTTCTGGAACATGCATATGGTTTAGGCAAATTGAAGCACAATTTACCATTGCAAATATTACGGCGGACTCCACAAAATTTAACCACGCCATTGCAGCCCTAGAGTCCAGTATTTTAGACCCAATTGCTGATTTCGTTCTAAATCCACCTGACAAGGACCAATATAATACTCTAAAGCAGCGATTGATTGATTGAGTTGAATACCGAAAGCCAAGAGTCCAAAATCCGTACGCTGCTAAAAGGTCTCGAATTGGGCGACCAACGCCCTTCACAACTCTTGGCGCGAATGCGCACATTAGCTGGCACGTCGGTAGGCGACCCCTTGTTAAAATCTTTTTGGTTCGCGAGGCTTCCAACCTCTACCCGAAGTATTCTCGCTACCCTGAGCGATGACCTCAGCACATTGGCTGCGGCTGCAGATAAAATTCACGACCTGGCAACCCCCGAAATAAACATCGTCGCCAGTACAAAAAACACCAATCAAGGTTCCGAACTTGATTCTCGCATAGATAGGCCCACCCAGCAAGTGAACGAGTTATCGGCACTGGTACGTGGTCGTAACCCACATAAAGGTGCTCACCGCCGCGAGAACAGCCGATCGAGAAGCCGCCCTCGCCAATACAAGGAAGCGGCCAACGGGCTATGTTTCTACCACACCAACTTTGGAGAAAGAGCCAAACGGTGTAAATCCCCATGCTCCTTCCGGCAGTCGGGAAACTAATAAGGCGATCGCCTGATGGCCTACAACGCGATCGCCAGATCAATCGCATCCTCTTGGCCGATCCCTCGTCTACAATAGAATTTCTCATTGATATAGGTGCCGATTTGTCCGTAATTCCCAAATCGTTAGTACCAAACGCGACAGGCACGTCAAACTTGGTTCTTTTGGCCGCCAACGGCTCGAACATCCCCACTTACGGAACTAAACTGCTCAAGTTAAACCTCAACCTCCGACGTTCCTTTACGTGGACGTTCGTCATCGCGGACGTTTCACAGCCTATTATAGGCATCGACTTTCTGAAACATTTTGGCTTACTGGTCGATGCCCGCAATAACTCCTTAATCGACAATCTAACTAAAATATCTTCGAGAGGCAAATCACCTTCAACTAATCCTAGCTCAACAAATATTTCTATTCTCTGGGGAAACTCTAGTTTCGACCAGCTTCTCAAAAATTATCCTCAACTCACAAATCCATCCCACCTTCCGTCCAATCCTACATCTACTTCTGTTTTTCACCATATCGAAACTACGGGTCCCCCTGTGTTTTCCAAACCCCGACGTCTGTCACCGGAATTATTACGGGCAGCACGTCAGGAAACCGAATTTCTGCTTTCCCAAGGCATCATTCGGCCATCGAAGAGCCCTTGGGCTAGTCCCTTGCATATGGTTAGAAAAACAAACGGTGATTGGCGTCCTTGTGGCGATTACCGCAGACTCAATGCCGTAACCGTTCCGGACCGGTACCCTGAACCACACATTCAAGATTGTACGCAACTCTTGCATAATAAGTCCATTTTTTCTACCCTCGATCTGGCCAGGGCTTACCACCAGATCCCTGTCCACCCAGATGACGTGCCAAAGACCGCCGTCACCACTCCTTTTGGCTCGTACGAATTTGTATTCACTCCTTTCGGTCTTCGAAACGCGGGACAAACGTTTCAGCGTTTCATCCATCAAGTCCTTGTTGGCCTTGATTTCTGTGTGCCATATTTCGATGACATTCTCATCGCCTCTTCCTCCTCTGAAGAGCATAGTTCTCACCTCCAACAAGTTTTTGACCGCCTCAAACAATACAACCTTAAACTGAACCATGCCAAATGCGTCCTTGGTAAACCTTTTGTAACCTTTCTGGGCTGTAAAATTTCATCTTCCGGTATTGAACCCTTACCTGAGAAAACGCAACAAATTACTAACTTCCCAAAACCTGAGACCATTTCCCAGTTCCGCAGATTCCTGGCCATGATAAATTTTTATAGGCGTTTTATGGTACACGCCGCGCATACTCAAGCGCCCTTGAATGAGTTCTTGAAAGAATCTCGAAAGAATGATAAACGTCCTGTGCCATGGACGGACGAAGCGCTTGCTGCATTTAATAAATGCAAGGCTGATCTCTCACAGGCAGTCCTCCTCGGTTTCCACTCCCCCGGGCAACAACTCTCTCTAATGGTTGACGCTTCCGATTATGCCATCGGAGCGGCCCTGCATGCAAAAACCAATTTGGGACTCCAGCCTCTTTCTTCTCACGAAATTTAACGAACGCTGAGCGGAAGTATAGTACCTATGATAGGGAATTGCTAGCTATCTACTCAGCGATTAAGCACTTTCGACACTCTCTCGAAGGTCAGTCCTTTATAGTTTTTACCGATCATAGGCCCTTAACGTATGCCTTTACTAAGAACTCCGATTCTTGCTCGCCCCGTCAGTTGAGGCACCTCGACTTCATAGCGCAGTTTACTACAGACATTCGCCATGTTCCAGGAAACAAGAATGTTGTTGCACATACCTTGTCACGCCTGGACCACATTGCGAGTATCACCAGTTTCGACTTCACCGAACTCGTTAAGGCCCAGTCGCATGACCAGGAAATACGTCTTCTCTCTGGAGAAACGCATACGAGTTTGGTTCTTCAGCCATTAAAACTTTCCAACGATCTGCAAATATTCTGCGATAGCAGTACCGGCAATGTACGTCCTTTCGTCCCAGAGGCGTTCCGAGAACGTCTGTTTCACTCCCTGCATGGACTATCTCACCCTGGAGTACGAGAAACCAAGAAGCTCATTTCAGAACGTTATGTGTGGTCATCAATGGCGAAAGACATCACAGGAAAGACTCGTACCTGCTTGAGCTGTCAACCCTCAAAGGTACATAAGCACACACGCAGCCCCCTGCAGCAATTTTCTCCGCCATCTCATCGTTTCGATCACGTACATCTTGATTTGGTGGGCCCACTTCCGCCTTCGGAGGGATTCACTTACTTGCCTATGTGCGTGGATCGGTATACTCAATGGCCGGAGGCGATCCCGATAACGGACATCTCGTCCGAGACAGTAGCACGCGCTTTCATCAGTCAGTGGGTTGCCCGTTTTGGAACCCCTTCCGTCATCACCACCGATCAAGGACGCCAGTTTCAAGCACATCTTTTCTCCGCTCTGATGTCACTGCTAGGCACGAAGCACATCCGCACCTCGCCGTACCATCCAGCGGGCAACGGGTTAGTTGAGTGTTTTCACCGCTCACTTAAACAGGCCCTTAGATGTCACTCAAACAGTCGGTGGACTGAGACTCTCCCATTAGTCCTCCTTAGACTCCGCTCCTCGTTCAAGGAAGACATCCAGTGCACAAGTGCGGAGCTTGTATATGGCTCTACTCTCCGCCTCCCTGCAGATTTTCTCCATCCATCCCCACCCCCTGCAGTCGAACCATCCGAGTTCGTCCAACATCTCCATAGCTTAATGCAGAGTCTCTCACCAACTCCCACTTCTGCTCACCACAATCCGACTACCTTCGTGCACCCTTCTCTCGAATCGTGCTCTCATGTCTTTGTGCGCTATGATGGGATCCGGCGCTCACTACAGCATCCGTACAACGGCCCCTTCAAGGTAATGGACAGAACGGCTAAATATTACACATTGCTTATGAATGGTAAGAATTGTGTTATTGGCCTCGACCGTTTAAAGCCAGCATTCCTCACCACCAGCGACTCCCTGACGTCGCAGCATCCTGTGTTGAACCCAAATGATCCTGTCACGACTAGCGAACCTACTCCTACAACTGTTACGAGAGCTTCGCCCTCGCCGACTCCAGTTCCAGTGTCAACGCGTTCTGGTCGACGGGTTCGGTTTAATCCCCGTTACTTGTAACCCTCAGTACCTACGGTACTTGGGGGGGGGGGGGATACTGTGGCAACCCAACTCGCAGACAGCTCCGACGTCGCGTTCTGCGCATCTGGTTCGCGCAGGATTGGGGATTGCCGCAGACATTGGAACACCGAACTTCACTTCACTTTCCTTACTAGTGTGGTACGCACGCGTCTCTGCTCCGAATTCACTGCGATGAACTACGAGCCGGGTTTCGTAACGATTACTGTAAATTTATGTTATGTGTCAAGTTTTAAATAAAAGAACATGTTAAGTTCTAATTGTTGCTTATACCTTCTAATGTCCGTAATATGGGAATAATAGTTCCCATACACGTAAACGGAAGTGAAACACAGCTGCCTTCTTGAACTCTACTACAGTAGCTTTGGGAATCTTGAGATTTTCTATAGTGTCAGCTACAACTTCTTGTTCACTTCGTATCCTTAACAGTCCCTCACTAAAGCGAGGAAAATTTCTTTATTCATCTAACTTCAAACCGAAAATATTAAATATTATGATATATAATGCTGCTGATAAACACAGATAAAAATTTAAATAAAATGTGCAAAACACAGTTTAGCCATTAATATTAAAATTGTTATTACTTTGAAAATAAAGAATTAGTTTTGTTTATATTTTTATTCCAAATTTTTCCTTTAATTTATAGGCATTAATTTTATCACTTATTTTTAGGTTTTAAAAGAAGAAAATCTTGCGAAGAATGCCGAAGAAATGGGAACATATCTTCGTAACGAACTGGGGAAAATGCCTCCAGAAATAGTCAAAATTGTCAGAGGGAAAGGTCTCCTCAACGCAGTGGTCATCAGTGAAAGTACGTATTTATTTCCTGTTTCGTCAGTTTCAGAAAATTTAAATATCGAAGCAATCATATTGGCTTATTGGGAAATAACGTAATCAACACAGCACTTATAATGAAAAAAAATTCATTTTCATGAAATTTATTCAAACGGTTCAAATCTGTCTTATGCGCGCGCTCGCGGGGACTAATCGATCCGTCTTTTGTTACTCGAACATTGTTGACCGGGGACGTATTTAAACATCCAATATTGAGTTGTATGAAAAATAGCCTAAGACAGGTGTTAATGGCTGCATAAATCCCCCTTTCAATAGTGTTACGATATACCCCTGACCCCAGCATAACTTTTTAGCATGCGACTTTTTCTAACCATGCGTGTTTTCTTATGCCTTGAAATTGTGTGACATCAGACTCGGTGATCTGTTCTGATATCGGACTACTGTTGTTTCAAGCATCCACCCTTTTTTTTTTTAAATTCGCAATATCTAGTGTTTTTTTTATTATGTATATTTTATAAATAACGTACAATTTTAATATGCACTTGATCATATTTAAATCCAATGCCGTTTAAGTTGTAAGGTTTCACGGGAAGCAGAATAATAATAATAAACAACTCATTAATCTATATATATATATATATATAAAAAAGTTCCGTGACTCACTGACATACAACGCACAAACCAAACCGCTGGACCTAAAGGGCTGAAATTTCGCATGGCGATTCTTCTTATAGTGAGGGGTGCACTAAGAAAGATTTTTGAAAAATTCTTAGATTTTTTTAAATTAAATTTTTAAGCTGTTTTAATAACTTTTTTAAGTTTACATTTAAAATAATTTGAGGGTTATAAAATTTATATCACGAGAAATATAATTCCTTTAAAATGAGATCTTTTTCGAATCTTTACCTCCATTTTCTGATTTTTGGTGAATTTTTAAAGATTAATTTTTAGAATTTAATTTATTAAATGCCGATCACGTGATTTCTTTTTCTGGTACTTTAAATAAATTTATTGTCACGTGCATAACAACTAAATAGACAAAAAAAAAATTTTTTTCTTGCTAATGCGGCAGACGATTGGACATTATCTAAAAAAATATTAAAATACAATAAAAGATATGTTCCTAAAACTGTACTATGTTAACTGTACTATATTCTTTAGTATGTCCTATTACATTTAATTTGAATATTTTCTTCTACATTATTTTGTCTTTAAAAAATCCCTTTCGATTTTTTTATAAATATACAGTAACCACCGCTTATAGTGATCAATGGTTATAAGAATCAATATCGCGAAAACAAATGTATTATTTCCATGTTAAAAGTTTCGCTTTAAAGAATCAATCCACCGGTTTTAAGAATCTGTTTACACTCTTCGCTTTCCTTTCATTTTTCCAAAAAGGCCACTTAAACCTTCAAAAGGCACGAAGTTCTTTCTTTTTTTTTTAAAGAAATATTGATAAGATGGGATGGAATATAGTCATAAAATTCATCCCTTTCTTTGTTAGACATAACATAATAGTTTCCCCTTAACCGCTTTAGCTCAACACTGTCCTATTATCTTGACTCGGGAGCATTTTTCACGTCCGGGTCCGATATCACTTTTCTCCACTGACAAACAAAAATAGGGACACTTTTTTTTTTTTTCCCCACATTTCACATCCTGGTCGCGGCTTCCTGGACCCTGAAACAAATCTTCGGCGAAGTGTCGACTATCACTTAGGCAAACGTGACATTAGTAGATTCGGCACGTTATCAAATCGTGAAACGTAAGCTAGAAGGTGAATCTTCGTCCGAGACTATAAGTATTGAAAGAGGTATAAACAGCCTCCTGAAAACTTCATTACATCAAACTACCATAGAAACATTTTTCTTCTTCCCTTCCTGTAGTTGAAATGTTATAACTGTTAAGCAATGTTGTAACAAATATTGGATTTTTTTCTGCTTTTACTATAATCATGTGTATCTACTTATAGGTCTAGAAATTAAGTTGTATTTTTAAAACTATAAAAAATAATTTTAATAAAAGATAATTAACGTAAATTAAAGAGTATTTTATGGTCTATTATCTAATATATGTATATATAGGTGTGTGTGTGTCTGTCCAAAAACCTAAATTTCGGCTATAAGAATCAAAAACAGTAATAACAAACGTGATTCTTATAAGCGGAAATCACTGTGTGTGTGTGTATATATATATATATATATATATATAAAAATTTTACATCAATTGTATACATTGACCGTTTTATTTAATTTGAATGTATTCCGTAGCGAAGTGCGGGTTTTCAGCTAGTACCTAATATATTGCATAAAGTAGACTTATCTAAAAGTGTTAATATCTATTTCTAATTTTCTTTCAGATTTCGATGCTTGGGAAGTATGCCTTCGATTACGAGACAATGGACTTCTTGCGAAACCCACACATAACACAATCATCCGTCTAGCTCCACCTCTAGTGATCAATAGGAATGAAATGGAAGAATGCTGTGAAATAATTCGAAAAACTATCGAATCTTTGTAGTATTTTGGCTTTTATAAATTGGAATGTATAAATAAGTTTTGGAAAATAAAATTTTATTACTGAGTTCTTTTCTTACTTGCTTTAATGGAAGATTAGAAGTCGTAAAAATAAACATTTATGAGCTATGCATGTTTACAAGGTGCAATAGTTAAGTAATCCAAACCGCTAAGTATACTTTAGCTGTTTTTCTTTCTAAACTAGGGGCTTTGCCCCTAGGCTCGCTCCTCTGTTATGGCTAATAGCGAGATACATAGGGGTGATTCTCGGGCAATGTAACAGCCATTTACTGTTGTCAGTCGCCCTTATGCGAAGGGGAATCACTGTTGAATCACTGTTTCAGCTTTAAAATTCAATTAAAAATCGAAATTTTAAGATAGACTTGAAATGAGGTTTATATGAATGAGAAAGCTTTCATCTTCCAGATGTAAATATTTTCTTTGTAAGATAAAAACTCGAAGAGCATCGATATTACATCCACATATGTGACGATATTTCTCGAAAAAGTGGGTTTAATATTTTGATGAAAATATTAGTCTGTTTTAAATTTTTAAACAAATGAGGTCTTGTTTGAAGGAGAAATGTCTGTAGTCTTAGATTGTAAAAAGATCAAAATTCTACGATTAATTTTTGGCGAGTTATCTTAATCTGAACATGAAAAAGTCAATATTTTTCCACAAAACATAAAATTAAAAAAAAAAAAATTAAAGTCCGACGAAGATGAGACATGTCTTACTTTCCTCCCCGCATTTTTCTGCATCTATTGGTATCGGTCTCGACCCCATACCCCCCGCGGTTTCGGAGGAGATAGTGTGACGCTAGTTAGGAGGAGGAGATAGCGCGGCGCCAGTTACTTTTTTTTAGAATAGAGAGACTACACGAGAATGGTCCCCTAACAATTCAGCAATACTTGGAACATATTATATAAACACACACATCGCTCACTCCTTTCAACAACGTCATATCTAAAAAAACGGGGATTTTTAGTTATACTACTCTTTCAGGACATTCTAAAAACAAGCATATCTCTGTAAGATCGTTATATCTCATCGCTCAATATTTAACCGCTAGAGAGCAGAATTAAAATTTATTTTCAATGCATTTCAATGTACTTTTCAACTTTCAAATCACTCTCCTGAAAAATCTTGTTTTTTTTTTTTTTAGATATGACGTTGTTGAAAGGAGTGAGCGATCATACACACACGTTACGTTTGCAGAATTTTCATATCTTATTTGCATCATTTATGCTGACTATTCGGGCCTAGTAGCTTCTAATCGGTTGTAACCTATTTCTTGGTCAATACAAGGGCATTTGACTACAGGTATACTATTACGGCGTATGAACAGCATTAGAATCGGTGGGTTCAAGTCCCAAGATTGGCATGGACGTTTGTAGCAGATCGGAATCGGCTTCAAGCAGTAGGTCCCGGTCTAACTATCCCTCGAGTAGAAAAAAAAAATTGACCGTAACGCTCTAAACCAGCCGTACTCAACCTTTTTTATTCTCTCTGGCTACATGCATATGTTAACTACGTTACGCGGGCCGCAACATAGTACACTACACCTCATATTATAGTGTAAAAAATAAACCTAAATGTATTCAAACGTTCATTTAAAAAACGAGGGTGATTTTAGATGTTGAGACAAACTTTTGACTATTTTAGACAAATCAGGTTTATTCTTGCTACATGCTTACTCTCAATATGGTCAGGGCCCGATTATGAACGCTGGGGGCCCCTGGGCAGATGCTATTTGGGGGCCCCCCCCTTACGGGAATTTATAAAAATACATACTATTAGAAGTACTATGTGCATACACCAAGGGGGTTATGGGGCCCCCCTAGCATCAGGGGGCCCTGGGCAAAGTCCCGATTTGCCCATGCGATAAAAAGGCCCTGAATATGGTCATCAAGGTAAGAATTAGTAAGCCGATTTCTATATACGTTCTCCGCATATTTCATTTTGGGATGGGATGGTTTACAAAGATATGTTGATGCAAACAACGTGAACAACAGGTGGCACATTTTTGAACATTTTTTTTGTTTTGTTTTTTCAGCCACTTATTTTCAAAATTCTGTTCACAAAAACACCTGCCTGATTGTGAGTGTCTCGGGACACACATAAAATCTTGGTGGGCCGCAGTTTCAGTATCCCTGATCTAAACTAAACTAAACGACGTCTGAACAGATGTTTCCTAATCAGTACAGAAGGTCGTTCGCACTTTATGGAAACGATTTTGTAATTTATTTTTGTCGTTTGTATTTTGAGATAAAAATTTGGCAACTTCAGAATAATTGCCTGCTACTGTTTTGTTTTGATTGGAATGTAAAATAAGATTTATTTTGAAAATGGCTCCTAAAATTTATAAATGGCTTGAAGGTTACGTAATTGCGCTTT
The DNA here is from genome assembly GCA_907164885.2 of Dolomedes plantarius. Classification (NCBI taxonomy): domain Eukaryota; kingdom Metazoa; phylum Arthropoda; class Arachnida; order Araneae; family Dolomedidae; genus Dolomedes; species Dolomedes plantarius. Next base: position 136,655,028 of record OU015493.1, on the reverse strand, counting down.
CCGAGGAGAAATATTCATATCAACAAATTATAAAGCTGTGTAAAAATCGCGGTTATGGCATTTCAAAAAAGGGTATTTATAAGACATTTTTTTCCCTTTCAAATTTAATATATATCTGAAAGTAAAAATGAAAACATGATCGCAAAACCACATCCTAAGGCTGTTCGAACGCAGGTAAATATCAAGAAAGTGGAATCTCTGATCCTAAAAGAAAATCTGCCGGCCCAAATATCCATTGCACCGAAACTAGGAATGTCTTCTGGCACAGTAAGTAAAATCATTCATAAATATTTGAAGTTAAAAAAGATGTTTAAACCTAAAGTTCATCTGCTTTTGCCAAAGCATATTGCTGAAAGAAAAACAAATTGTAGAAAATTATACGAAAAACACCCAGCTGCTTAAAAAATGGAATTTCGCCGCAAAAAATACGGCATTTATACATAAAACTTAACTATCAAAACGTTTTCCATAAAGTACGAACGACCTTCTGTATATACTGAAAATTCGAAAACCAAAACACTATTAATTATATGCATCAACATTAGATTTGGAATATAATAAAGGGATAAATAATGAGCTTTGGAACTCAGATAGGCATTCAAGTTACTTATTGCTACATATTTTTAGTTTAGACACTATTATTTTAAATTAAAATTTTTTTCTTAATGAAAGAATACGAGAAATAAACCAGGAAAAGATTTTCAGATGAATGAAAGTTTTAGATTTTACCAAGAAAATTAGTCAAGTTTTGCACATGAAAGAATACTTGTGAAATATGTGAAGTAATATTTACAGTCGTTAAAATGCAAATATATTACATATAAGAAAATACAACAATGTAAATAATTCTACACAAACTAAAACTTTTAAAGAGGGCATAGACTGCTGAACAAATTAACTGAAAACTTACCCTAGCGTTGAAAATTTTAACTTTTCAAAAAAAAAAAAAAGCAGTTGCAACAAATCCTCATATTGAAAATGAACAAATAAAACTAAAATTAAATAAATCCATACAATTATTATCAATAAAGCAAGACAATTATTATCAGTAAGAATGCAGACAAATACAAACAGAAATCACACACTTAGGACTCAACGCACCATAAGGCAAGATTCTGCAGCAGCAACAGAACTAAACCAAATAACGAGGTAACCGACTGGTCTTGTCATCAGGAGGCCTAACCAAATCAGTTACCTTTGGCTTTGAGTTCATTCAAATGTATTTTAATAAAGTGTTTTAACAAACAACTTCAGAGTTTTTATTTTGTGTTTTTGTTTTTAATTTCTAGAGCACGGGCTCTCGAATATTATTTTAGATTATACCCCTTGGTCATTGAAGAGTCTAATGTACTTAGAATGTAATTTCTCCAAACATTTAGTTTAAAAGAGTTTTTATGATTACTGGGTGAATTTTCGATATTGTTTTCATTGCATTAGAAAGCTACATACCTATCATAAATATATTTCAAAAATGAAGATGGTAGTTAAAGAATCATGCTTTTGCTCAAACTGTTGTAGCTAATTTGTTTACTATTTAAAAAAATTTTAAATTAACTTTTTTATAGCTAAATTTGATTCTTAAATAAATAATTAAAGATCTAGTACGAAACATGAACATGAAGAAAAAAATAACAATTTGGTGAGTTTCGCATGCAATGAAAGAGAAAATTTTCTAGCACATGGTTATCTTGCCATTTTGTTGATTGTCCCTTGAGAGCTACTTGCATATACTTACAAGTTGTGGGTGTAATTCTAGGACCACACAGTTTGAGGATCACTCTTCTAAGATATTTTATTCTTTACAAAAGTACTGAGAAATATTCTGGAGAGGAAAATCACAGATTATATTAAACTTAGGGTTCAAGTTACAACTTCTGAGAGATGTGCAGTAATATGTTAAGCAAAATGTTTTTTAAATTGGGAAATCCTCACATATTATAAAATTTTCATTAAATATAGTCCTACCATGGCACATTACAAAATCAGTTCAATTTTTTATAGTATTTAGTTTATATCAGTGCATTTCATATCTAGCTTCTATAATATTATTTTTCTTCCAGATGATTTCTTCTGTAACCTTTTTTGGAGGCGCTCGGCTCGAAGAGCTTCTTCCAATTTTCTCTCAGCTAGTTTCTTTTTCGCTTCTAGAACCTTTATTAATGATCATGGAAAAAATATAAGTTTTTTCCATTAATACATACTATAATCAAGTTTTGAAGTATGTTAGCTTTTACTTCATTATTTTATATTTAGTGTGCAGTGAAATAAAGAACATATGGTTTAGTTTCAAAAGTACTTAAAATAATTTAGTAAAAGCAATATAGGTAAATGAAATGAAATTAAAAAATATACAGAAACTTTTGATTTTTTGCTGCTTATAATATAAGGTCAAAAGCAGATTTTAAAAAGAGATAAGCCTGTAGTGAGGTTGATAATAAGCACCACCTACTGGTGCTAGCAACCTCTCAATAAAAATTAGCAAGACTGCTATATTGGAATTTGCCAAGACTGCTATAAATTAAATGGGGTCATGATTTTTTATAACAAAAATCTCAGACAATACAAAGATATTCCACAGTTTTTAGATTGCAGCTACCGGTTAATGTAATACTAAATGTATTTTTAAAGAGAGAAAAACGTTACCTTTATCATATCTCTTATCTTTCTCTTAGGATGTTTATTTAATTCATGAAAAAGGTCTTCAAGACAATAATCAATTGCAGCTTTCATCAAAAAGATACTGCAAGAAAAATCAAATTATTGAAATACTTTGTAAAATTATTGAACACTTCCCTGATTAAAAAAGAAAAAGAAAAAAACTCACTGAATGATAAATGGGCATAAAATGTAATCAGTAGTACTTAAAAGGGGAATAAAAATTATCAGAATTAAAAATATAAAAATGAACAGGTTAAATAATAGTAAGAATTATTTAAAGTGACACACGCAAAAATATTCTAATATTTGAAGCTTTTGACAAGAAAAGCATATCTGATTTAGCACAATGAAAGCAGTAGTTTTATTTGACAAAATACAAAAACTCCTATTCCATCAAATAAATATATATATATATATATATATATATATATACACACATATATCTGTGGTTTGGTACAAGAAGTGCTTAAGTCAGTTTTCTCCAAAATGTCTTTGTTTGCTTATGGCTCTTTAAAAAAATACTATTTTCAATGTAAGAAGTACCCAAGTCTGTCTGCTGCTTTAAAAGTGTTTTCTAAACCATTGTACAGACCAGTATAATGACAGTAAACAGTTACAATTATTATCAAGTAATGCTGTGGGCTATTTAAATTTTCCGTCAGAATTTTTATTTGTTTTTCAGTTATGTACCCAAAAATAATTGCACTAACAATAATTTACACTGTTACACTTTTTTTCATTTTTTAAAAGTACAGATATGTTTACAGTACTCCTAATATGATTCTTGTTGACATTTTTACCAGTCATTTAACTGTATATAAAAAAGTTATAAATACTCAAAGGGTGAACAAAAAATTCTTGAAATTAATCACAAAAAATGAAATCAACAAAATGTCATTTTGTATTTAGTACATAGTAAAACAATCCATACTCAACATTCTTTGCATCACTCCCAGTGCAGAGATTGTATAACTCAGCCAGCTTTTTCATTTCATTCTCTCTTTGAATCAGAATTTCTTTCACTGCCGGGTCTTCTTGCATCTCCCTAAAAAAAATGTATTTTAAATTAAAAATTGATGGCTTTTTTTGACATTTTTAATCACAAACTATTAAAAATAAATAAAACATAATTTGCAACACTTGTAGGAGATTGACTATTGACCTTAAGACATGTTAATTAATAGTTGTCTTGCATTAATAACCATGATCTCAATGCATACAGTTACTGAATAGTAATTAATATTTAAATTAATAGTTGATTTATAAACATAACCATTACTGATTCTCTGTTTAAACAAATTTATATTCAATATTATATAAAAGTCAATATTACAAATAAATTCATTTCGGGGGGGGGGGGGGGAAGATTGCAACGATTTTCTTACCATGAACAGACAATAATAAAGTATAGTTAATATTAGCAATCATATACAAATGTTATAAAATATACAAACCACAGATGTAATAAACTGAAATGATACTGAAAAAGACACTACATATGAAAATTTACTTTATTGCAAAATCTGAAAAGTAGATTTTATTACTTCATTACTTAAAGTTAAAATTTAAGTTGCCCTTCTCTTTAAATAAATACATAATTTTACACTAATACTACCAAGTTGGCCAAAATGATCCAATATGACCTAGAAATAGGTAAATCTAAATTGTCAGAAGTTTTAGTGTTAAATGAATACTTGTAGAAAGATGTGTGAACACAGATAGGCACAGACTGTATAAATATATAAGTATATTACAATTCTTATCCAAAAAGTTCATGATATATAGAAAATTTACAAGCTGGAATTTTTAAAATTCCACAGCAAATGTTACTTGCATGCATTTAACCCTAATCTGGTCATATTTATACTACAAAAACAATAAAGTATTACAAATGTATTGCACACAGAAGTATTAATAAAATGATCAATAATCTAACACATACAATAGTGATATTATTCTCTGCACACATTAAAATATTACAGTTCTGTAAGACTCAATAATTCAAGAGCCACAATGGAGATAACAATCTGCACTACTTTCATATTTTTATCAATATATGACTATTTAAAATGTCTTCAACAGAATTTATTTTAAAAGACAGTTCCCATCTTCTCTTGGTAAACTCACAGAAAATTTCAGTCCAATTAATTGTGATCAGAATTTTCTAAAATTAAATTTCTCACCAGGTTAACTATGAAACTTGATGACTGTCAAGGCAGATGTCTGTCAAGGCAGAAGGCCCTTCCATGCACAAATAAAAAAATTCTAGGAAAAAAAAAAGGACTAAAACATTTACCTTAATCTATATATATAAAACAGTTCCGTAACTGACTGACTGACTGACAGATAATGCACAGACCAAACTGCTGGACCTAAAGGGCTGAAATTTTGCATGGCGATTCTTCTTATAGTGTAGGGGTGCACTAAGAAAGACTTTTGTAAAATTCTTCTTAGATTCTTTTAAATTAAATTTTTAAGCTGTTTTGGTAACATTTTTTAATGCTTGCACTTAAAATAATAATTTGAGGGTTATAAAATTTATATCACAAGAAAGATCATAAAAATTCCTTTAAAATGAAATCTTTTTCAAATCTTTACCTCCATTTACTGATTTTTGGGGAATTTTTAAAAGAATAATTTTTAGAATTCAATTTATTAAATGCTGATCATTTGGTTTTACTTTTTGTGATACTTGACGATAAATTAATTTTGCGTCACGTGCATAACTACGAAATAAACTGACAAAAAAAAAATATTAAAATAATTACAAGATAAAATGAACTTTTTATATACCATGTTTTTAAATTTTCTGTTGAATCATATAAACTTAACAATTCTATGTATTAATAAATACTTTTTTTAAATTTTTTGATGAATTATCCCATCAACTTGAAAGAAAATTAAGTTAATTGGAAGTTAACTTGCGTTTAACTTTTCATTCCCGTCCCGGGCGATAGATGGCTGCACCAGTCTACAAAACAAAATTAACTGAAAATGAATTCAATGCTGCTTAAAGATGGCTAAAAGTATCAAAAGAATGCACTGTCATCGTGTTCTGAGCTATTCTAAAAGTTTCAAATGTCTAGTTAGTTGGGAAGTTAGTTAAAAATCGATTGCAAGATTTGTACCGGGCAAACACATAAACACACAAACAAACAAACAAGAAAGCGAGTTAATAAAAGCATGTAATAAGGTAAAAGATAAAATTTAACCACTAGACTAATTGAGATAGAAAAGTTTCAACATAGGATTACGTTCCTCAATGACGGTCCTTCTGAGAGAAAAAAATTGCCCTGTGTCGCAAGTTATAATTTTGGCAGCGTGCCAAACCCAGTAGCAGTAAACGGTTAAACAAAAATATACCAAAATGCATAAAAAAAAAGTAAGCAAACGATAAGTAATCTTATGTTAATAACCCACGGTAGTTTCGTTAGAGGAGACTATCTGAAATATTTTTTAAGAATTTAATTCAAATTAATATGTTTAATGGATATTAAAAATACAAACTAATTGCATACATTGACCATTGTATTTAATTTGAATATTTTCTTCTACATTATTTTGGCCTATAAAAAAATCCTTTATGATTTTTATATATATATATATATATATTTGGAACAAATTGCATACATTGACCGTTGTATTTAATTTGAATGTACTCCATAGCGAAGCATGGGTATTCAGCTAGTCATTCATATAATGAATCTTAATTTTCACCTAATTTTGGCTAGGTCTGTACTTTATTAGTGTATATGAACCATAAACAAAATGAATTCATTTTAAAACAAAAAAGAGATTAGACACAAAAATTAAGATTTGAAGCTATGAGTATAAATTTAGGATAGTAATAAATACCTGAACTGTTTCTTCAATTTTTCATTCATTTCTTTTGTTTTCTCTATCTCATTTTCAACAGCAGCAATCTTTTCATCATATGATTTCAGATCTTCTTCCCTAATGAACAGTTATTAAAACTTTCAATACCATAATATGCAATTTCTGAAGATTAATAATAATTCAGATGCATATATACTTATACAGCAGACTCTCATTTATGAGTCTTATAAGCCCAGTACTTCAGAGAAGTAGAAATCCAGGAATATTTCTAGAACTCTAAATATTAATTTTAAATACTGTTGACATTAGTTGACAATCAAGAAAATAAAACAATACACAGTACTTCAACAGTACGTTTCTTATTTCGAAATAATATGGTATTACCATTTAGTCTACTACACACACATTCACAGACTGAGGTGACAAATACTGTCATACTGAAATATCATTCAAGTATGTATCCACCAGACTTCAAATATAATACAATTGCTTATATAAAGTTGTTCAAGTTACAAATTATAACACATAAAATGTAAAAGTCTGTCAAATATAATGAGATAAGATCTCATCAGATACCCAACTATTAGCATCAAAACAAAATGCTTAATAAATTGACTTATTTTACCATTTCAATATTTTTTAACATTTTAATTTGCTGTGTATATATATATATATATATATATATATATATATATATATATATATATATATATATATATATATAATTTCGTTAAAATTATTTAAAATACTATAGTCATTATTATTACACCAAATGGGAGTACAGAAAAAATGATAAATTTTGTGTACTTCAAACAAAAATACATTTGACAAAAGTAATAAATCAGCAGACTTAAAACACAGAAAGAAAAGCTAATAATATTGCCATTAGCTTACATTTTTTCTTTTATTTCACTGAGTTCCTTCCTTTCAAATTTCAATGCACCTTTGCTTAGATGACTATTGTGGACAAGTGACAGATTACTGTCTTTGAGACGATCAATAACTTTTATAATTTCATCAGCAGATTCTAAGTGAACTTCAAAAGGACCCTACATAGAAGAAATTTATGGTGAGTAAAGAAGAAAAGAAAAGATATTTTGTTTATGGCAGGAAACAGTCAAACATGAGACAGTCTAGAATAATTTATTAATTTATTAATACCAGACTTCAGATCATGTTAATTATATTTGTACTGAAGACAGAAAAATGGTTTATTATACTTAATTTTTTTTTAGAATAAAGATGTAAAATACACAAGTTTTATTTAAAATCATGTATGTATAAATTTCCATTTTTCAATCACTAAATTGATTTTGCTACACACTTGACTGCATTATATATAGAGATGTATGACGCTAATGTTGTGCCTCTAAGGCATTGTATAACTTCTTGAGCTGAATATACTGAATGTTAAGCACAGCTGGAAAACAGGTTTAAGCATTCTGAGTTATATTTTAACATATAGAAATGTTATCAGATTCTAATCTAATTAAAAGTCCTTATACTTGATTATGTATTTATAATCAATATATAAATAGAGATCTGGCGAAGTACTTGAGAAATGGAACAGTCTATATGCTCAGTTATACTTTTATTGCACATTCATTTGTTTTCAAAAACAATCTGTAAAATTTAAATTTCTTATATCATATCATTATCAACAAAAGATGATTCCAAAGTTTTAACACTTTACATATATTCATTTTTCTTAGAATTTGCAAGCATAAGTACAAAAAATTTTGCTCTTGCTGTTATTTTGAAATATATAGTTTTGTGAAGCAGTGAACTGTCTTATGCTAAATGGAATTTTGTATCACAACCTTTTTAGTTATGAATTCATAAATGGAATAATGATCTGTAAAACAAATTTTTTCCCCTACCACAAAATTAATAGTTCCCTTCAAAATTCTCTCTTTTTACAAAAGTTTTGTGCTTATGCTACTCTAGCTTTGAGGCATTCTTCCATGCATATAAATAGTAAATTTTGAAAAGGTAGATAAGAATTTATTTTACAAGAATGTAAAATTTGGATGTAGATTCACATTACATCAAAACAGGACTGATATTTCCATTCAAAACCTTACCTGTACTTATTACATAGCTTTTACATTTTTGTTAACTTACTTGATAATTTTTTGAAACAAATAAAATGAAAAAAAAATGCATTTGATTTTAGTTCTGTAGCTGGCAAAAGGAAGTGATATCGATATAATGAAATATCATCTTACAGATGATAATCAACATACAAAGGCTCTATTTCAGGTTAATTTCAAAGATTTTTTTAAACCCTTCTTTATTTTCACCATTCACACAAGTTTAGTAATACTTAACCTTTCCAAATCCTTATTCAGAAGGATTTTAGAATCATGGCAAAATCTAAAACTTTTGAATTAAAAATCAGACTCTAACAACAATCGTGAGGGTTGTCAGGGTCTAATTTGCAAATTTGGGACCCTGGGCACCAATACATTAGAAGTCCTATACATCTCTCTCAAAAATAAATAAATAAATACATAAATAAAATAAATAAATATTTTTTAAAGGGTCTTTGTACTGCAAAACAAGCTCTTATGTTGTTAAAGGTTCCATTTCGAAGAAGCCTAATTATGCTTGTCACACTTTTATCAACCTTTTAACAAACTGAACAAACACAAAATTGGTGTGGACTTCATATGAATGGACAGAGAACAACAGCTTTTTGTGGCAATCAATGAAACAAAATCAGCATATTTACATTAAAGTCTAGAGAAAGTCAAGTAGAAAAGATGATCATGGAAGAGATCAATCATGGAAGAGAAATAGATAAATCTATCTTATAACATTTCAAAAGAGCAAAACATTTTCAATACATACTCTCTCTCCTTTTTCTGTGTGTTCATATACATATACACACACACATTTGTCTCTCTCTCTCACTCACACACACACATAAATAGAGAGAGAAGACACTCATTTAACTAATTATGCATGCACATTCACATGCATAGTTATTGTTTTTCAGTAATAGTATATTAGTACATACATTTAGATCCACTTTTTTCCAAACTAATTTTTTTAAAATTGTTAGCTATTAGCAAAGGGTTTTTCTTTGTTAATGAATGTCAAATAACTGATTGAATTGAATCTGGGGAAAAAAATGCAACTTCAATTCAGTCATTGTTTGACTTATTAGAAATTTAAAATATATAAAGTTAGTAATTTCCTAATTTTATCCACTATAGTGCTTAAAATTTTGCCTTTACTAGTGTCTTATATCTCAGTTCTATAAGTGGAGTATTAATAATTTATACTGAGTGGTGTACAGCCCACCAAACAGTGTAATTTTTAACAAGTTCAATCAAACAAATAGAAGTAATTTCTGACATCAGGAATTTTATATTTTTAAGTAAAAAATCTAATATTCATAAATTTTAATCGCAGCCATTTAAGGTTATTGCAAAAATTCAAGTATCCAGAGTTTAAAAAAGTAATTATGTCAACACAGGATTAAAATGCAATCAGTTAATAACATGGATTGCAGTCTTATAAACATCATCTCCCCTCCCCCCACCCCACCTTTCTATCTTGTCTGATTTCAACAATCTCTTTCTCAGTAAAAGGATGTAATTTGCTTTGTTTTTTCCACAGGGGAAAGCTTGACTTCTATAAAAGAATCTTTGCAGTTGACTGATACATCACTCAGTTGACTTTCTGGCAACAAGTATGAAGTAGCAAAATATGCATCTGAAGATTTGCAAAAATTTAACATAAAATGTTATGAAATCTTTAAAATCCAATAGACAAAGTACTGAATTTTATTCTGCAAGCTATTTATACTAGAAAAAGCAGCAGAAAGACTGAATTTAACTATCCTAGCTCAGAATGAATACACAAAAGTATAATTTTCATGTTAGACAAACTAAACATATAAAATACAAATTACAGAAGAATTGAACAATATACAACATTTTTTACTTAAATATTAATACAGTCAAGTCTACTTACAAAACTCTCTTCAGAAGATATTATATCATCCAGTACTTTCCTACAAAATATAATAATTTAATTAATTACTAAATATATATATTTTTAAACAGATACACTTCAGTTCCCTAATTTTTGTATTTCTATCAAGGTACTATGGAAAAAAATTACCAGAGCAGCCTTGTGATATAATAAGGAGTGAAAATAAGTCTTGTTAGAGCTGATATTATGTATTCTTGTTATTATATTGTGCAAAGATAATTATTTGTAATAAAAGTATAGTATATAGAAGCATCTGAAACTACCACATCAAAGGGATATAATTATCCTTTCAATGTAAATACAAGGTTTGCAGATAATCTCTTGCAAAGGAATGCAGCAATAGACAAAAGATCAATTATCAGTTCTGCGATATACAATGTTTGATTTTATATGACATATGAATCAACAGTGCTCTGCTTAAACTTTCTTCGATTCTGTTTTATAACTTTCATTTTTTTCTGAGAAAAGCAGTAATATTTTTGTCCAAACCATGTGAAGCAGAATGAAATGTACTGAATTCATGGAAAGCACCCATTATCTGAGTATAAGCAACTATAACTCTGGTGTACTTTTTCTGATTATCCTTTACCACAAAACATTCACAGAAATAACTAAGTTACAGGAAGAATTTGATTACAAGTGGGGGAAAATAAATAACAAAACAAAAAGAAAGAAATAATCAATTCGAGTGGAGGTTTGTTTTATTGCAAAATGATTGAAAATAATATATTAATATCATTCTTGTTGCTCATTGTAAAATGAGTGAAAATAAAACATTTTAAACAGACTTAAATATTCTTGTCATGATGAAAATTTTTAAAATCAGCTACTTATGATTACAGTTTATTTCTGAGCATAATAGATCAATAAAATTTTTGGTATAGTAAAATTCTGATCAATTAAAGCATATACTACTGCAGAAAAATGATAGTTAATATTTTTAAATAGTAAATTTAGAAATATGAGAGCAAATAATTTAATGTATGCAATTATAAAACAAATTAATCTTCACCATTTAATCCTTTGTTAAGTACTTCTTATTTTTACTTTAAGATCTACTGAATGATTGCATTATTCTCATTCACTTGCAGTTTTATAAGCATTAAACTTGTTTAGTCTTAACTTTTGAGTCCTTTGATAAAGTCTAACTTTTGAGTAGAATGTTACTGAAATAAGCTCAATAATCAGTATTTCTTATCCAGTTACTTCAGAATTAAATTTGTTTCTGGGCAATAGCTGAATGGTTAGAGCACCTGGATTTAGTAAAAATTCTGTAAGTTTGAGTCCCATTGTTGGCATGAATATTTGTAGCCATTTAGAATTGGCTTTAAACTGTAGGTCCTAGTCTAATTTAGCCCTTGTATAGCAAAAGTTGACTGTAGTGCTATTAACTAACCAACCAGAACTAAAATTGAGAAAATTAATATACATTGGTTTTTGATATTACTTTCATACCTTTTAACCATCAAAAATTTTTATGCAACTGCCTGAATTATTATTTTTATTCATTTACAAAATAAAAGTACTTGAATAATGGTACAGGAATATTAGTTGAGGTTTTCTGGAATGGAGAAATTGAACAATTTGTAGTAAATATTGAATTAAATAATAAAACTACTTAAATGAACCAATCTCAAAATAAAGGAATGGATTAGTATTGATTGAAAATAAGCAAATAAAATTTAAGTCTAAATATTCAGCACACACACAAACACGTATGAGTTAGATCATAAAAGTACGTTTTTTTACAGCCTTTTTCATAACCTCATTTACATTTATTATGTAAACAAAGTAATTTATCTGACAAGTTTAACATAAAAATGCAAATTATTATTATTATTTTTTTTTTAAAGCAGCAACTGCCCAGAATTGTTTTTGTTACAGAATAAAACACATACCAGAGAATAAACATTCCATATACAAAATTGTTTTGCTATTACATGGAAACTGTATTTTTATCCTATGCATTGATTTGCTTACATGAAAAAAGAAAATAGCTCTGTGTGGTAATTATATATGTGAGACACACTGTAGCATGCACAATTAAATGGTGATATTAATGATTAATTGTTTTTTTCTTAAATAATTTGATAGTTACAAAACTAACCCAATAAAAGACTTTTTGATACATCAGCATTTAATTTCATCTAATCAAGTTGGATTTTCATACAATCTTTTCCTCTTACAAGATGCATATTATTATATATTTAACATTTAAATCAATATTAAAATAAGAATACATACTTCTATTACATAAAAAAGTGAAATTGAAAAAAATTAATAAATTGTAAATATCTTTTACTTTTCTTCACTAACTTGTGTGTTAGCATTCTATTTTCAAGACTAAAAGAGGGTCCAAAGCTTATAAGGAAGTCTACAGCAGTAAAAATAAAATAAGATAAAACTTAAGTTACATTTCATCATAAATATAATATTAATGTAAAGCACAGCCTAAAAGTAAAACACAATTTAAAAAAACAAAAGAAATATAGAATTAACATGGTAACACAAGTCAACAATTTCATAAGAGTTCTTGCATTCATCTAATTCCTGAAGGGAAAAATTGATTTACATGTAACAGGGAGTATTATTTATCATTTCCTAACAGTATTCAAAATTTTCAATAAATTTTTTTTAAATTCTACTTGTCTAATTCTGTTTGAAATTAACAATAAGGCATAAACACACATAATTATCACAAGTAACGGACAAAATGTTAGATGAGTAAGATAAGTTTTTTATTTAAAAATTATTTATTCAGTAAATAGCAGCAAATTTTCTTTTGTGATAGAAACAAAGAAAATATTTTCTAATAGTCATCAATGAACTGTGGGGAATTATTAAATTTTTTGGAGTAGAAAAGTCCCAAAATTTGAACAAAAATTTATTAAAAATTAATTTCCATACAGTAAAATTCTTTAACTAATCAATATTTATTAACTAATCAATGAAAAATTTTACTTATCACAATTCAATGCAAAGTTAAGCTATAAACCCATCAAAGACTCTGATTACAAAATCTGTTCATTGCTCACTAGGATTATAAAATCCAAAGCAAAATTACTCCAATTTAAATTCATCTAATAAATCTCTGTTTCCTAGGAAAAATTTTCATAAAATATTAAAAGAATGAAAAGCACATTCTAAAGTTTCTGGCCTATGTGAAATTAAATACCTTAAATGTAAGCATACTAAAAAAAAAAATTGTAATTCCCTAGAGAACAGATTACTTGCAGGCTTGTAATTAACATCATAAAATAAATAGAAAGATAAGAAAAAGTGAGCAGTTCAGAAAATGTGTGTAAATAAGTAGCAATTTTTCAAATGATTGTAAAAATATAAAAGGAATATTCAGATTATGAATCTGATTCTAATCTAAACATTAAATATTTAAGGAGAAAAAACAAAACCAGAAAATAAAGTTGAGAAGTATTATAATAAGTTTGTAAGATTAAAGAATAAAAATATATGTATTTCATAGTAACTTTTACCATTAGGTAGCTCCAGTTTCTTTCCTTTTTGTGCCTGGAATAAATTTAAACAAAGTATAAAGTAATTTTACAAAGTAAAAAGTATATGTAAAATAGATCTATGAATCATAGTTATATAATAGTTATAAATTACTTAGACACAATATATACATTTTTCAAACTATGTTAAGGATAAACATACTTGCACAAATAAGTTTTGAAATAAATAAGACTAATAAATCAGACTTCTGATAACTTTTCAAAATTATGATTCCATTAAAAAATTGCACCACTTCTTGCTGCAAAGTATTTTAAAATCATAATTGCAGTTTCATCAAGAATAGTAGCTATTTATTTATTCCTTTATTTTTTATACATATATACTTTCAAAATATAATTCAAAATAAAAATTCTAAGAATTTTCACAGAAACAACTTACAGATGGTACTAATGAATCTAGGAAGGCATAACACATCAAACATTCTAAAAGCTGGTCTTCAAGTTTCTGTACTTCACTAAAGGAAAAAATAATCATAAAATTACTGAAAAATCACAGCACTAACAAATAATTGTAAAGTATTGATATTAGTTTAAAAGAAAAAATGGAAAAAATATGCATTATAAGTAAATAAAAGTTGTAATAAATAGTATAATGAATATATGAGTTGAAAAAAACTGTGTGACATATTTGCGGAAAAACTTTATGCTTACTATTTAATAAAAGAAAAAGGTCTTGTTTATGTAAAAAGTATAATTTTTCTAGTATGATTCCCATTAAAGCTAAAATACAGAAGAAGTTCTGTTGTAATAAAGCTCTCAATAAGATACAATATAAGAATTAATTCTAGCTATGTTTCTTTAGCTTTGAAATTTTTAAAATTTCTTTAATATATTTTCAAAGTTATTTATATATTTTCAATGCACAAAATTGAAAAAAAAAAAGAAAAGACAATTGATTGTAACTAAAGGTATACTGACACATTACATTCTTATCATAAATCAATAGAGAAACAAATGGCACATAAAAGGAAGAAACTCAAGCACTCTTTATGCTGCTAAAATTTAGATTTATAGAAAAAATTCTCGTAAAATCAGAATAATATGCTAAAATTAATAACTATTAACATATTATGTAATGGTTATAGATAATGATAACATGTAAAGTGCCATATTATAAATAAAATACATGAGAACATTAATTTATTTAAATCAGATTTCTCATGCACACTATTTTAAGATTTATAAAAATGCAGGAATACTTAATGATATTATTATGTGTGTAACTATGGCAGAGTAAATAAAAATTTACCTCTGAAGGGAAAATAATTCATCCTTTGTTTCATTTATTAGTTCATCTTTCTTATTAATTTCTTGAGCTAATGTGACAACTCTAAATAGCAAATGATTAAAAAATAAGTACAGTGGATATAAATATTTATTAATTTGTACATATATATATATATCGTCGGTGTTCTGTAAAAGGGATGCATACCCATAGAGATTTACATACATATTTGCCCTTTTTACAGAACACCAACGATATATTTAAATTCATTAAAGAGATAAGTAAAATTGAAGCAAGTCTTAAACCTGAATCATCAATATTATTAAATAAGCTCGTCCACTACTTCAGAGATACACATATCATGGCAACAAATAAGAAGCTTATGAAACAATGAACATATTAAAGTGAAAATGTACGATTAATGTGTAAAAATCTAAACACTGTTCCATAATTATGGTTCTAATATACAAATAATAATAATAATCAGCAGTATCTAGAGCAGTGATTCCCAACTGATGTTCTGGGTTGTTGTGGTTTTCTTTTTTTTTTTTTTGGGGGGGGGGGGGGGGGGGGGAGTTAAACAAAAAATATTAGTAGGGCTCACTTAAAATAAATATTTAGTTGTATAAAATACTTTCACATCCATCAGACTGCAACACTCATCGATGCACTCATTCCAGAGGGTGAATTAGCTACTCTCATGCCCACAACTGTTAGATTTGATATCAAACATCTGTGCTCTGAGCATTAGTCACAAGTTTCACATTAACCTCTTAACTGGCGAATTGTTTTACTTGAAATGTCAAAAAAGGCATATTTTTTGTTGCCTATAATTAAACACCATACTTAATAGAATAAGAAAACAAAAGAATTTTTTATTAAATTTCACTTTTATTGCTTTAACACTATTTTTATTTTAAATTTTTGGAACACACAAACCCTTAAATGTTTGCTTTTTGCAAGACAAAACCCCTTCAATGTTTGCTTCTTTGCAAGACAAAAACCCCTTATATGTTTGCTTTTTGCAAGAAACTCTACATGCAATGAAGAATGTTTAAGAGATCTTACAAAAATTTCTTTCATACTTACTTTAAAATTTGAAGTTTACACTTTTGCAAATTGTTCAAAAGTCTTTTTTTTTTTGTGGTACTATTTGAAGCATGGTGTAATACAAAGTCCTATGTCACAATCAGGCCAGAAATAATGATCTGAAGAATAATCCAGATTATTAGAAGACAGTTATGAATCTGAATCAGAATTCAGTCCATCGTCTAACAGGAAAGTATTTTCGTCATTTATTTCATCCATAATTTTAAAAAAATGTAGTGGTTTGAATTCATAAGCATTGCAAGCAGTAGAACAAAAATTCCACAAAGCAAAAATTCCCGCGCTTCCGTTTAATAAAGAAAAACCAGGTTGAAATAATTTAAATGAAATGGACAAGTCACAACATCTATTAAAAATATTTTTACTATGCTTTGTATTAGTAATAGTCTTTACAAACTAAAAACACATGGAAACAAAAAGAGGAAACGAGAGAATATTGATGCCCATACGCTGTACTGGCAAATGGGTTAAGGGGTTAATAAAGCAAGTCTTTTTAGGGATTTCCATTGTAGTCTTCTTGTGTAATACTATACTGAATCTCATGTTTATTTTTAAAATTATGTTAATATATCCTATACTAGTGTTTGTCATTTATAACTTTCAATAAATAAATAAAACCAGCAATGAAGTAAGTGTTTATTTGAACTGAAATTGAACATGTTCCATAAATATATTCCAATTTAATTTAATATTTAAGAAATTGGAAATACTAAAATTCCAGTAAGGGTGCCCCAAGTTTCTTATCTCATTCCCAAGGATGCCGCAAACATAAAAAGGTTTGGAATCTCTGATCTAGATGTAGAGTAGAAAGTAAAACATAGTAGTATAGTAGAGTAGAAAGTAAAACACAACAGATTAATAATAATAGCATCACATTCAAAAGTAAAATTATAAAATAATAAAAAAAATGTTAACGGAATAACTGAAACAATTTTTAATGAATAAAACTTTTTTTATGAAATAGCTTATAAAAAATCTTTAAATATTATTTACATTGCTTATTAAAATTTCTTTTAATTAAATAACACGCAAGAGTATAATATTTAAACTTACTTATTGAAACTGTCAGAAGCTGAATGATAGCTAGATTGAATTAACTCAAAGAAGTTTGAGATATTACTTTCTAGTTTTTGTGAGTTACGAGTTAGTTCATCACTCATATCTTTCATTTGCAGCTTCATATTTTCTATCACTTGTTGCCTTATAACTGAGGCATGCTTAAAGAAATTATTTGCTTTTAAAATATGTTTTAAAAACGCTATCATAATTTGATACATAGTACAATTTTTATCACATATGAAAATTTCTTATATGAAGTGCATCATATTTGAGTGCCTTTTTAAATAAATCAAGGAAAATTAAATAATGTGCTTCTTTAAAACTATATGAGTAGAGAAGTGAATATTGCATTTGAATAATTGTAACCTCCAGAGTACAGTGATGCTCAGCTGCTGTTCATTCAAAAATTAATTTACTAATGGTTTAACTTTGAAAGCAGAAAATTGATATAAAATAATTGAATTTTAACACTAAAAAGAAATGGCTTCTATTTAATGCAAACAAAAAAAAACTGGTTAAATAAGTCAAATTTTACAGGAAAATCAATTATGACTATTTAAATTAATAACCATTGAACAAGTCAAAAAGTTATGTGATTACTCATATTTGATGTTAGTTAAATATTATGATCATTAATTTAATAGAATATTTATTTCAGATAACTGAAATCTACATTAACTTTATTATCAATCTGTAGATAGAACAAGAACATACACCTAATTCTGTTTTTGCACGAATCTTTTTTACACGAATTTGATTTAACACGAATTCAAAAAAATATTTCATTCTCTTTTTACGTGAGTAATTTTGATTTAACATGAGCGGTCCAATCCATTTTACTCTTTTTATTTTCCTTTCTTTCTTTCTTTTTCTTTTCTTTTTGTCTAAATTCCAAGAAAAATTTTTTTTATTTGTGTCGTATTATTTTTGACGATAGTGTATCCAGTTCTGTTTTGATTCAAGAATTCAGTCTGCAAAAACATTTTCTTCTTTTATTCTATCAAAAATGGAGAAAATGAAATAAAATGATCCTGTTCTAAATGCAGATTTAATAAAAGAAGGTCTGGAACTGGCCAAAAAATTAGGTAATCATTTTGTCAAACATGACCCTAATGAGGAACGTGCTGGGAAGTTTCAACATGAAATTAAGTTGCTGACAGCCTCTTATAGAGAACTCCCTAAACAAAACACGAACACAACGGTTAATAACTGAATTTGTTCATAAAACTGGTGAATCATCAGCACTAGAGGAGACTTGTGCTGATTTTGCTCGAGAGATCACAGAAAGAATTTCATTAATAGAGGGAGATGATGATGTCCACAATATTTCTAGAGGTAGCATTGTTATTCCAGTTGTATGTAAATGTATGCGCCATTTATTGTCAGAAAGTGAAAATGAAATTAAAAAATTTATGTGTAAAACAGATTTTTTTTCTGTTCATGACAATTTTTTTTTTATTTTCATTACATATTATTACATATGTATTTTGTTGAAATAAAATAATAAGTTTAAAACTAATATTTTCATATGGTTTTTAAAAATTATTTTTTCTGATTTTTTAGACCCGGAACCAATCTTCTTTTCTTCCATAGATACGTCTTACACGTATTCTTCAGGAAAATATCAATCATGTAAAAACATAATTAGGTGTATTTATCTTTCTACAATAATTTCCTTTTCAACAAATTTAGACTTAATAATTCATTTCTGGATGGATAAATTCATAAGTATCAGAAGTGCCAGAAATGTTAAAAAACTCATGCCAAATGCAAATGATAAGGTATTCCCAATATACTTTTATTTAATACTTCTATAAGAATGATAAAATCATGCAACATTTAAAGTAATTAAGATTTCAAAATAAATTTTCAAATCATGGGTCTAAGTATGGATGATTAATAGAAATTATTTATTAAAAAAATATGTAAATACTCAATATTTACCTCATTCAGGAGTATTTCAGTATTTCTGTTTACATATTCTGATATACTTTTCTCCCCAGTTCCATGAACTGTAAATATTTAAAAAAGAAAAATATTATGCATTATAATGAAGTGGAATATGTTTTGAAAATTTATTCAATTAAAATTTTAAGCGTTAGAGCATTATACAATATACAAGAAACTAAGTTAATGCCTGTTTTATAATGACACTGTTAACACAATTCTTTTCTCACATAACAGGTCCATGCTAAATTCACATAAGCAGTCTAATTATTTATATATCTTAACAAGACAAAACTCACAAATATTTATTTTTACAAATTTATCGCATATATTATAGAGAAAAATTCTCTCTAAATTGAATTTTGAACGTTTTTTAAAATTTAGTGCAATAAATAAAGAACACCAGAAAAAACATTTTTACGAATACAGTTGCTAGGGGAGTAGCTACTTAAATACCCTATCTCAGCTGCTGTTTTTTCAAAAATTAATTTACTAACTGATTTCAAAAACTTAATTTTTAAAAGTTACCCTCTCTTTTTTTCATAATTAGACCAAACTTTCATATGTATCATTAGATTTTACAGCTCATATGAGAGAAATGAGTGAAAAGACTGAATTTTTTCAAAAAAAATAAATCTGTACAACTTAGTAGGTATATATTTGCTGTATTTTCCATACTCAAGACTCATTTAACAATATTACAGAAAAAATTTAGAACATGATAGTCAGCTATTAATTCAGTTTCACTTAAAAACAATTCTAGTGAAAAAAAATGCAGTTACATATTTAATTACTGCCTTAAAAATACAAATATAATTCTAAATAATTTAATATATAGCAAAAATATTTCTTTTTCTCAAATCAGCAATACAAGAGGAGAAATAAAGAGATATAACCATACTTACCACTTTTTGTCAATTCTAAGATATGTTTTGGGTCAATTAAATTATTTTCCATATCTTTTAATGCACATTGTACCAACTTAGCTTCTTTTTCAGCCATTTCTCTTAAGCTTCTCATGGTGACGGTAAATGAATCAATCTTTGCAGTAGTAGCAGCAACTGCATGAACTGCTTTTTTCCAAGTAGCCCCTTTCTGGTACTATCCAAATACATTAATTTTAAAAACAAAAGAACTGTTTTCATCCAGAGTTAAACAATAAAGATCTTATGAAAAATATATCAGGAGTTTCAGAAAAATTCTACAAGTAAATAACCAAAGAAAAATCGTAAATAGGCTTGAAAAATCCAATGGATTTATTTAACTGTAGTAATTTGACATAATAAGCAACATATCATGCCTGATACAACAAAAAAATCATATTATTAAAAAGAACTTCTCAAAAACTTTCATGTTTTACAATATAAAAAAAGTAAAAGGATAAAATTGTTTCAAAATGATTATTTCAATTTAGTTTCCCTAACATAACTAACAATAAAATTTATTAAAATATGAAAGAAAGATATGTTAGATATTTGGTTGCTTTAACACAAATTACCAACTGAATAGCGTCACATTTTTATAAGCAGGATTCATTACCATTACTGCTAGTAATAAATACTAAAAATTATCTTTAAGTGAATTACTTTTCCTTTTCCATGTGTAACACTCTTCTGCTTTGAAAGTCTAGCTTCCTCTTCATTATGCATGCTTTGTTTTTCCTAATTACAAAGCAGAGGTATCTGAAACATTTTTAAAAATAAGTTTGATTTATAATGTTATACAGGCGGTTTTATGCAAAAATTCATAAAACAACATAATCAAAGGATAAGAGTAATAAAAGCAATTTCAAATTGAATAAGTCAAAAAACTATTAAGTTTTTTATCAGAAATTTCAATCTGACTGCAGATCATTACGATGACAATCACTATGATTCAATATTACGTTGTACTAGTCTAGCCGAACACACTAAAATATAATTTAGTATATACAATACAATAACCAGTAAATATAAGAGACAAAATCAATTTTTTTAAAGGAAAAATTGCAATACATGAACTTATAATTTTTCTTCGAAAACCTTTGGTAAAAACATTAATACAAAGTATATTCAAAATGACAAAATTTTCAGGTATTTTAAAACATTAAAGTATTCATTAAAACTGATTTTAAAATTCCTTCAGATGTCCGTAATATTTTTTTGGCGGAGTGATATCATTGTTACATTTGATACATCTCCTTTTTAATGTACAATGAGAATTTGTAAAAATATAGAGAGGTTTAATACAGTTAACCTTATTATAAAATGAATTTATTATACTCTTTAATAATATGCTACCTCAACAGATAACTTCTGTGAGATTTGACATACCAGAATAGCTTCTAATGATACATCCGTCCAGCATAAACAAAATACTACACCTTGCCGGCTCTGTTGCTTAGCAACAGAGAAATCACAGGACACTCTGACAAAGCTATTCAACTGTAATTCAGCGGCCGGTGTTTCTTGCTAATCCCTATTCTGTCAAGAAGAATTCAAAAGTAATATTTTATAGAAATAGCTAATAAGTTAGAACTACAATAAGTGCTGCTCGAAGGCGCATGTACACTAATTTTGAAAATGCAGCTTTTCACTACGACCCATCGGCAGATTACGTATCTGATCCTTCGTGTAACATTGGATCCATGTCTGAAACTTGCCAACATTGTGGAGCAAAGAAGTGGTAAGGTGAAGTCACAGGTATGTGCTGCAGCCGAGGAAAGGTTCAACTGCCACAGTTGATGGATCCACCTGAGCCCCTATTTTCTTTACTCAGCGGCACTTCTCAAGAAGCTAAACATTTCCTTTCTAATATAAGAAGCTACAATTCCTGTTTCCAGATGACTTCTTTTGGCACAACGAAAGAAATTAGAAAGCCCGGGTACATGCCTACATTAAAGATACAGGGTCAAGTTTATCACTGCATCGGCAGTCTGCAGCCTCTACCGAGAGAAGAACCTAAATTTTTGCAAATTTACTTTGTTGGAGACACTACACAACAAGCAGAGCATCGCTGTTAAAACAAGCCACAAACCAGATGAGACATAGTACTACAGTTGCAAGGTATGCTGCATGATCACAACTGTTACATCCAGAGCTTTAAGTCGGCTATGGATAAGATTAGCCCGGAATTCAAATTGGTGATCATAGCGGACAGAACCCCACACGGTGAACACGAGAGGCGGTTCAACGCCCCGCAACAGAAGAAGTCGCTTTGATCATGGTGGGTGAACAACATGGGACAAGAGACATAGTTTTAGAAGAAAGAAGTGACACCCTCAAAAAAATTCCCGAGACGCACAGGTCCTACGACGCGCTACAGTATCCACTCATCTTTTGGCAGGGGGAGGATGGATACCATTTTGAACTGCGACTAAAAGATCCAACTACAGGAATGCCCCAAACTAAGAAGATTTCAACTATGCAATTCTATGCTTACAGGATGATGATACGTTCTTCAAATTTCAACACATTACTGAGAAGTAAAGACCTTTTCCACCAATTTATCGTTGATATGTATGCCAAGATTGAATCGGAAAGACTATTGTACATACGAATAAATCAGAGGACTCTCAGAGTTGAACAGTATGCTCATTTGAGGGATGCGGTCATGAATGATGGAAATATCTCCGACATAGGCCAGTTGATCATCTTGCCTTCCAGCTTTACAGAGGGTCCAAGGTACATGCACGAGCGTACTCAAGATTACATGACCTACGTGAGAAACTACGGCAGACCAGATCTCTTCATCACTTTCACCTGCAATCCAAACTGGACAGAGATACAGGAAGAACTATGTGTTGGACAAAAACCACAGGATCAACATGATTTGTTAGCAAGAGTATTTCATCAGAAACAAAAAACGCTTATGAGTCTCATCACAAAGGCAAAGAATTTTGGACAAGTTCAGTGTCATATGTACACGATAGAGTGGCAGAAGCGAGGATTTCATCATGCTCACATTCTGATTTGGCTCAAGGACTCTGTACACGTTCACCGCGTGGATGGCTTTATCAGTGCATAAATGCCTAATGAACAAGAAGACCCGGGACTTTTTTCTATTGTAACTAAGCAGATGGTGCACGGCCCCTGCGGATCCATAAATCCAACCTCTCCATGCATGAAAGATGGAATTTGCACTAAACGATACCCGCGCCAATTTTTGAAAGAGACGCAAACAGGACGAAACGGATATCCACTTTATCGGCGCAGATCACCACAAGACGGGGGATTTAAGGCTGACATCGTTTATAAAGGATCGCAAGTGTCTATAGACAATGCTTGGATTGTCCCGTATTGCCCTCTACTAACAAAAATTTTCAATGTCCATATCAACGTAGAGTATTGCAATTCTGTTAATTCTATAAAGTATGTCTGTAAGTATATTAATAAAGGATCTGACATGGCTGTTTTTCAAGTGAACAGTGGAGAGAATGACTTAAATGAAATTGTCCAGTATCAAATGGGAAGATATATCAGCAGCAATGAAGCAGTATGGCGAATACTCAACTTTCCTATTCATGAGCGCCACCCCACAGTGATTCATCTGAGCGTCCACCTTGAGAATAGACAGAGAGTCTACTTCACACCAGAAAACGCTGCTGAACGTTTCCAAACACCTCAGGAAACGACACTCACGTCTTTCTTCAGACTTTGCACCATAGATGAGTTTGCACGCACCCTGTTGTACAACCAAGTTCCCAAATACTACACTTGGAACAATGGAAACAAGACATGGAACCGTCGAAAACAAGGACACGTTGTACTTGAGCAAACAGGAATAAGGTCAAGCGATGCACTGGGCCGGGTGTACACCGTCCATCCGAACAATTCAGAGTGCTTTCACCTGCGCCTCCTGCTGCATGAAGTACCAGGCCCAAAATCATTTGAAGATTTGAAACATTTCAGGGACGGCTCTGTGAAACTTACAAAAAGGCCTGCTAGCTTAGAGGCCTTTTGGAGAACGATGACCACTGGAACAATGCACACGAAGAAGCGGCTGCATCTAGATCACCAAAGGTTTTACGGAATCTGTTTGCTGTAATTCTACATACATGCTCCATGTCATCTCCCGAACAGTTATGGATGAATCATAAGGAGAGCCTGTCCGAAGACATGCTGCACCAAGCACGCATGCAGCAGTAGAATATGGATCTGGACTACAGTGACGACATCTTGAACAGAGTGCTAATAGACATTGATGACAAGATTATATTGATGGGTGGATCGGACCTAAAAAGCTTTGGACTTCCACAACCCAATCGAAACCTTGATTCAGTCCTGCCGAGTGAAGAACGTATGGAGCGAAATTATGATACGAATGTACTCGCAACATACATAGAGGAAAATGAGCCGAAAATGGTCCCAGATCAAAAGGAAGCATTTGACAAGATCACAACAGCAGTTTTCAATGGTCGCGGTGGCATATTCTTTTTGGATGCTCCGGGCGGTACAGGGAAGACTTTTCTAATCAATCTTCTTTTGGCTAAAGTGCAACACAGAAACAAGATTGCCCTGGCTGTTGCTTTTTCTGGCATTGCTGCAACACTATTGACAGGAGGGAGGACAGCTCACTCAGCTTTCAAGTTACCCTTAAATCTGGCACAGAGACTCCTACTTGTAACATTTCAAAAAATTCAGGAAAGACAAGGGTTCTGAAGCATTGCAAGTTAATTGTCTGGGATGAATGCACCATGTTCCACAAAGCCGCATTTGAAGCACTCGATGTCACATTGAAGGACATCAGAGGTAACAATTGCAGAATGGGAGGCGTAACTATGGTGTTGGCTGGCGACTTTCGACAGACACTTCCTGTTATTCCACGTGGGACCAGGGCGTATGAAATGCAGGCCTGCTTAAAATCGTCTTACGTGTGGAATGACATCGAAAGACTTGGTCTTTCAACAAACATGTGAGTTCATGTCAATGGTGATCCCTCAGCCCAGCAATTTACAGATAACCTTCTACAACTTGGAAATGGAGCCATTACTGCTGATAATACAGGATGAATAGCTATGGGAACGATTGGAATGATTGTGACAACTCAACAACAGCTGAAAGAGGCGGTGCTTCCAAATGTGGCCCAGAACTTCGCTGATCCTTGCCCCAAGAAACGAAGATGTCAACGTCATCAATAAGCAGCTTTTACAAAAATTGCCAGGTAAAGCTCAAGTTCACAAATCGATTGACACCACCTGTGATACAGAAGAAGCGGTACACTACACCACAGAATTTTTAAATACGTTGGAGCCATCTGGAGTACCCTCTCACATATTAGAGCTGAAGATTGGTGCACCAATTATGCTGCTGAGAAATCTGCATCCACGTTCACTCTGCAATGGAACAAGACTTGCTGTAAAGAATCTGATGCCGAATGTGATTGAAGCCACCATTATGACAGGACACTCTGCAGGCGAAGTCGTATTTATTCCCAAGATACCAATCATCCCTTCCGATATACCATTTCAATTTAAAAGACTTCAGTTCCCTGTCCGTTTAAGTTTCGCCATGAGCATTAACAAGGCACAAGGGCAATCGCTAAAAGTAGTTGGACTCGATCTTCTCAAACCCTGTTTCTCCCATGGTCAACTTTATGTGGGTTGTTCTAGAGTTGGAAAAGCCGAAAATTTCTACCTCCTAGCTCCAAATGGAAGAACAAAAAATATAGTATATCCTGAGGCTCTCTAAACTGATATTTCAAGAAAGAAAAGTGAAAGAAGACTCAAGGGAATTTTATCAACGCTATACAGACTTTAATATAGCATTCAAGCCAACAACATGAATGGACAAGCCACAGATCAAGAAGCGTTAATTTAATTTATATCAGCCTTTTGAAAGACACAAATAAGAGGAGCAATGCCGTTTATTTATTTTATGATATTTATACTGTTATTAATTCTATGTTATTTATACTGTGTTTAGTTTTTAAATTGATTTTTGTTAACAAACATTAGACAATTTGACATTTTTACTTTTTAACATTTAGTAGTAGAAGAATGATGAAAGGCTGAATCTACTAAAATTCTGAGATGTGTATAACATTTCACATGGTTTTTTTTAATGTTATTTATACTGTGTTTACTTTTTTAATTGATTTTGGTTAACAAGCATTCGACAATTTCAATCTTATTTATACTGTGTTGTGTTTTTAAATTGATTTTGTTTAACAAGCATTCGACAATTTCAATCTTATTTATACTGTGTTGAGTTTTTAAATTGATTTTGTTTAACAAAGATTCGACAAAGTGACATTTTTACTTTTCAGCTATACTTTTCAAAATTCTTTACTTTTCTAAAGACAATTTGACATTTTTCCTTTTTGACTTTTAGCTGTTTATTATAAATTCAAATTAATGGAGATAATGTTAATGTTTTTTTGCAGGGAGTAATTTTTGTTGACATGAAAAATGATTCAGATATTATAAAAATTGATTGCTTTTTACATTATTTTCAACTCATAAATGGTTTAAATGTAGATATATAAAAGCTTTCAACTTTTGTTAGTGTATTTAGGCCTGTAGTGTATAATAATGTTTAATTTCTATTTGTATAATTACATTTTTTCCCACTGTCTGAATATTTTTTTTTCTGTTCAAATTAATGGAGATAATGTTAATGTTTTTTTGCAGGAACTATTTTTTTTTAATTTAAAAAATGATTGATATTATAAAAATTGATTGCTTTTTACATTATTTACAACTCATAAATGATTAAGGATATATAAATAATTAAGGAAAAATATCCCTACTGGGGAATCCTCGCCTAGCAAATATTGCGAAAGAAGGATAAGGCGCCTTTGCTGTACGCCTAGCGTGGTGAGGAAAACAGCAGTACCGTCATAAAACGCCAGTTAGAGGCCACATTTGCAGTTTTGTCATCTTTGGCTATACTGTGTTTCCTTTTCTTTAATTTTGCCCTTTTCATTTTAATCTCAGTTTTAAGGCAAACTTTTTCAGTCATTTATTTTGTTTTTGTATTTCTATAATTTCAAAACATGCTTTTCATTTCATTTTCTGTAATTTTGCACTCTTGATTTTAATCTCAGTTTTATTTCAGGGTCTTTCATTTATAGTTCTGATTTAAGTTGTGTTTAGTTTTTATTTATACTGTATTTCCTTTTCTGTAATTTTGCTCTTTTGATTTTAATCTCAGTTTTCAGGTAAACTTCAGGTAAAAATATTAAAATATAGTTAAAGAAATGTTCCTCAAACTGTACTATATTAACTGTACTATATTCTTTTGTATGTTCTATTAAATTTAATTTCAATATTTTCTTCTACATTATTTTGTCTATTAAAATATCTGTTACGATTTTTTATAAATATACTAGCTTTATATACCCGGCGTTGCACGGGTGAACCCTTAATAAAGCTTACTTGTATGATAGGTATATTTGTACTTTATGGCAATCTATACCCCTCTCCACTGGTCATCATCCCATCAGCATATTATAATAACCCCCCCCCCCCCATGCTAATGTCAGCATTAAAATGTTTCTTTCAATTTTGATAATCCACTGGATCCCGGCCCTTCGAGGAGTTTGAGGGCTTCCCCGTAAACCCTTGTGAAAATCGCCGGTTTCATAAACAAAGAATTACCTGACGTTGCCCAGGATAATAAAAATGAATGGAGTTAACCTGAGCTCTAGATGTATACGTACTAACAACCGAAATATATACCAATTCACACACACACACACATCTTTCCACACTTCATTTAATTTAGGTTGATCTCTCTCTTTTCTCCTACCACCAATTTGGTGTTCAAAATGGTGATATATAGGAAATATAAATTATTGGATTGTTTCTAGCAATTTTTTCAAAATCTAAAGCGAATGTCGAAAAATCGTGACATTGATCGTGTTTGTTACATTTAATCGTGTTTCTTACATTTTAAATCAAGAATCTTATGGATATCTGTTTCCTTCTTTGAGATATGACGGAATATGTAAAAAACACGTAAAAACATGTTTAGTCCCCCTAACCCCCTTGGGGGCCGAATTTTGAAAAATCCTTAAATTGGTTTTTAGGTATTCATATTCCTTACATTTTAAAGCAAGAATCTTATGGATATCTGTTTCTTTCTTTGAGATATGAGGTAATATGTAAAAAATACGTTTTGCCCCCTCCCCCCCTCCAATGGGGCCGAATTTTGAAAATCCTGAAATTGGTTTTAATGTATTCGTGTTCCTTACATTTTAAAGCAAGAATCTTATGGATATCTGTTTCTTTGTTTGAGATATGAAGGAATACGTGAAAAACACGTTAAGCCCCCTCCCCGTCCCCTGGGGCCAAATTTTAAAAATCCTGAAATTAGATTTAAGGTATTCGTGTTCCTTACATTTTAAAGCAAGAATCTTATGGATATCTGTTTCTTTCTTTGAGATATGAAGGAATACGTGAAAAACACGTTAAGCCTCCCTCCCCGTTCCTGGGGCCAAATTTTAAAAAATCCTGAAATTGGATTTAAGGTATTCGTGTTCCTTACATTTTAAAGTAAGAATCTTATGGACATCAATTTCCTTCTTTGAGATACGAAAGAATATGTAAAAAACACGTTTTGCCCCCCTCCCTCCCTTGGGGGGCGATTTTTGAAAAATCGCTTCTTAAATGACGCCTTCAGCACAAAAGTAATAAGCTCTTAAAATTTGATATCTGTATCTCCAATAGTTTTTGCTGGGTGTTGATTCCTTTATATATATAGATAAAACACGTAAGAACACGTTTAGCCCCCCTCTCCCCCTTGGGAGAAGAATTTTGAAAAATCCTGAAACTGGTTTTTAGGTATTCATGTTTCTTACATTTTAAAGCAAGAATCTTATGGATATCGATTTTCTTCTGTGAGATATAAAGGAATATGTAAAAAACACGTTTTGCCCCCCTCCCCCCCCCCTTGGGGGGCGAATTTTGAAAAATCGCTTCTTAAATGACGCCTTCAGCACAAAAGTAATAAGCTCCTAAAATTTGATATCTGTATCTCCAATAGTTTTTGCTGGGCGTTGATACGTGTATATATATATATATATATATATATATAAGTCAGGACTTCTTCCTTTATACTGTCCGACCACAGAACGAAGAACCACGGTTGGCATAGTGCCAAGACGATTCTATTCACCCTGTAGGTAAGGCTGCTGAGGAAGGAGGGGGAAAAGTCTCGTATTCTCTCGACATTCTTTAGAATTGGTTACTAACTGCATTTGCTTGCTTTTTCCTCGTCTGTTATTTTGATTATTATATTAAAATTAATGGATCCTTTACCCAACACAACTGCTAGGAATAAGCTTTTCCGTAGTGATTGTAAACGTATAATACACAATGTAATTAAATTGTGTGATAAAGAAGCACTAGAAGGAAATGTGAAATGACCGAGATATCAATGTCCAGTGTAAAAAGAATACGCAGAGAAGCAAAGGGTGAAGAAACTCCAAAATTTGAATCTTCGAGGAAACGTCAGGAAAAAAGAACCACCGAAAACGTAGCTTTAGATAATTTTGATTGCGATGTAATTCGAAGAACAATTCATGAATTTTATGCTGTCCATAAAATAGTACCAACAATTCAATAGTATCAACAATAGCTCTCATGTTGTTTCATTAGAAAATATGTATTGGAAAAGGGATGGTGTGATTGAAGATTTGGTTGATCCTCTGCAAATAGATATTTCAGACACGGACAGTGATTCGGATATTTCATCCGATGAATATTAGATTTTTCATTGATTTTATTTGATAGTTTTTGATACAAAAATAAAAAAAAAAATTTTTTACCGATCACTGATGTATTTTTTCTGCAGCTCTTATAAATATCACAGTGAATGTAAATATACCATTTTTTAAATTAATTTAATTTACAATAAAATGCATTTTTTATATCTAGATTTTTAATTATCATAGAAGACTGAAATTATAAATTTGTATCTCATATTCACACTTCGATTATTTATAAAATTATGAGAAAGATCTTAAATTCATTTTAAATTTTTTATTGCTAATCACAAAAGATTGAAAATTTTGAGTTGTATATCCTAATTATTTCTGCAAATTGTAAAACTGTGAATCAAATATATTATTTTTATTGCATTATATATATATATATATATATATATATATATATATATATATATATATATATATATATATATATATATATTATTACAATATATCACTTAAAAATGGAATTTTTCAAACCCTCATTTTAATATGTTTTTCGGTTTTTATTTATACATTCAATCAAAAGAAAAATTCTGAAAAAGAAAGTTGGTTGAAAACATTCTTTCACAGTTCTTAAACAAACACACCCGAAAATATCCACTCCTATAACACTCCTATTTTTTAAATAGATTTGCTTCTTTCTTTTTATTATTTTGAAAGTATTATTCACATATTCGATCAAAAATAAAGTTTTAAAAATAACTTTAAAATTGCGGACAAAAAGCAGTCTGAAATACATTCCGTATTTCATAAACAAACACATCCGAAAATATGACGTTTTCCCCTATTTTCTAAGTAGACTAGCTTTTCTCGAGCATGCGTAACAGCTTCCAGGGACCTCGCTTCCGTGGTCGGACTGTAGATATAGATATTTTTTTGGCATTAATTGCATACATTGACCGTTGTATATATATGCAATTTTAATGTACTCCGTAGTGAAGCACGGGTATTCAGCGAGTATCAGATAAAGGTATTGAAGCAGATCCCAAGAAGATAAAGGCTATTCATGAGTTTGCAGTGCCAAAATGTAGAGAAGACTTGCAAAGATTTCTGGGTAAGATAACATACTTGGCAAAATTTACACCACATCTGTCAAACTTGACTCATTCATTGCGACAGTTACTGAAAAAAGACATTGAATGGCTATGGGATGAAAATATTCAAAGAGACTTTCAGCTAATAAAGCAAACTATCATGCAGTCCCCATGTTTACAATATTTTGATGAGACTAAAGCTGTAACCGTGTCTGTAGATGCTACCAAAGATGGGTTAGAAGCAATTCTACTTCAAGATCGTAAACCTGTTGCCTATGGATCAGCATCACTCACTGAAGCCCAACAAAACTATGCTCAAATTGAAAAAGAGCTATTAGCTATAGTTTATGGCTTGGAACATTTCAACTACTATACATATGGAAGAAATGTAACAGTACAAACTGATCACAAACCAATACTTGGCCTTAGCAAGAAACCATATGATACAATTTCTCCTCGTCTTCAAAGCATGCTACTTCGGCTCAACAGGTACAATGTAACATTAGAATATGTATCAGGAAAGGAATTACCCATAGCCGATGCACTGTCCAGAGCACAGTCTATAGTTGACACTTTTGATGATGGGTTAAATCAAGAATCTACAGTGAAAATAAACTTGTTAACACAAGTTTCTTCAGCAAAATGGGAAGAAATTGCAGAGCTCACAAGAAATGATTCTGAGCTGCAAGATGTGATATTTCACATAAAAAATGGATGGCCTGATAAAAAAAAGGCAAGATTAGCTGCTCAAGCATACTGGCATTGTAAAGATGAACTTTATATGAGCCAAATGTCATACGTTGCACTGGTCCTAAATTTGTTGTATTCGAATGGACTGTAGACTAATTATATTAAAACCATTGTCGACCATACGACACAAGAATTAATAGTTTTATTTACTTAAACGAATTACTAATGTATGAACAAAATCAATACATGAAACATCGACCATACGATGTTCGAGCGAAACAAACTTTTTTATGCAACAAACGATTTCAAAACAAATTCTAATATCTTTTAGTTTACGATGCCAACATAAGAAATAAAAACTATGATACCTATATTTGTATTCTTTCATGGCGCGTTTGGCGATTACCAACATAGCCATTGGCGTCAACATTCTCCCCAGGTTGAAATATTATATTTCAAAATACATTAAAATACAGTTATTACAATTGAATACATAAAATGAACAATATATTACAAAACAATTTTGCCTCATATTTTGGCTTAAACAAGTTCTAAATGAATACAGATAACTTAAAATGTAAATAATGTTTTCAATAATACACGAATATACAAATTAAATATAAACTCAAAACATAAACCAACTAAAAATTTACATATTTTGATTAGGTAATACACATAACTTTCTAATACTACGTTTATATATACCGTGGTTTGTTTTCACCACAGCTACTCTAATTCTATTATCGGATCCTGGTATCACTTCTTGAATACGTCCAATCAACCATTTACATGGTGGCAAGTGATCTTCTTTAACTAAAACCATTAGACCAGGTTGTAAATTTTGTCTTTCAACATGCCATTTGGTGCGATTTTGTAAATGATTTAAATAACTAATCTGCCATTTTTTCCATATGGCTTGAACAATTTTGGTGGTTTTTTACCAATTTGTTAATAAATTGTCTGGTTTGTTCACTATTAGTGGTTCAGGGATTGTATTCAAAATGCGTCCTATCAAAAAATGTGATGGAGTTAAAACATCTAAATTATCCACATCTGAGCTCATCGGAATTAACGGTCTGCTGTTTAAGATGCCTTCGATCTGAATTGTAATAGTCTGGAATTCTTCCAAGGTCAGCTTTCGATCACCAATAGTTCGTCTAAGATGGTATTTAAATGATTTGACACTGGCTTCCCAAAGTCCACCAAAATTCGGGGCTTTGGGAGGAATAAAATTCCAGGCAATGCCTTCTGAGGCTAAATAACAAGCTAAATTTTCCTCTGGCTTTTTAACAAGTTTGTACAATCGTTTTAATTCTAAATGCGCGCCTACGAAATTGGTGGCATTATCCGTGAACAGAGATGAACTTTTACCACGTCTAGAGAAAAATCTTTTTAGCGCCGCGATTAGCGCTTCTGAGGTTAAATCTGTGACAGTCTCTAAATGTACCGCCTTTGTCACAAAGCAGACAAATATAGCTATGTATACTTTGTGGTATACACCCTTTCTTTGTCCTTTAAACTTTACATAAAAGGGTCCACAAAAATCTATTCCTGTGGCATTAAAGGGGGAACTCGGGTTTATTCTTTCCGGAGGGAGATTGCCCATAAGCTGACTTTCCGTAACAGGTTTTTGTTTAAAACATGTAACACAATTGTGGACAATTTGTCGAGCGATACTTCTGCCGTTTAATGGCCAGTATTCTTGGCGTACTAAATGCAATAAATTCTGTGCTCCTACATGCAGATATTTCCTATGGTAGTAATTCATCAAAATTTTTGTAAATTTGTGGTTCGCAGGAAGTAAAATGGGATGTTTTGCATTAAAATTTAAATTCGATTTTTCTAACCGTCCTCCAACTCTTAGAATTCCATTGGAATCTAAAAAGGGTTGGAGGTCCTTTACCTTCCCTTTTATAACCCTTTTACCAGCTAAAAGAGCAGATATCTCCATTTTAAATTCATTTGCCTGTATTTGCCGAATGATAAATTCTGTCGCTGTTTTCTGCTCCTGGGGTAACAGGGGGCCTCTGTACCTGTCCTCTGGTTTGCTTCTAGTATTTTTCAAAAATCTGAAAATAAAACTAAAAATATATACAATTTTAGAAAAACTATTTGATCTGTCTAAAACTCTATTTAACAAATCACTTTCTAAAGTCAATACAAAAGTCAATGAAGGGACCGGCAATTTCTGCAATTCTGGAACCTCCACAGCTGTTGGGCAGGGATTATCCTTTAACGACGAAAAGTCATTCAAAAGGAAAGTGGGACCATCCCACCACAGTTTGCTATCTCGAAGAGTTTCAGGATCAACACCTCTAGAAATTATGTCAGCTGGATTTTCTTCTGAAGTTACATGGTGCCATTGATGAGTCGAAGACAGTTCTTGAATAACTGCGACCCGATTCGCTACAAATGTTTTCAAAGTATGTGGTTCGTGTTGAATCCACGCAAGTACTATTGTCGAATCGGTCCAGAAATGAACGCTATTCACAGATATTTTTAACGGTGATAGTACTCGGTTCACTAATTTTACTAGTAATACTGCTGCACAAAGTTCTAGTCTTGGAATTGTTGTACGCTTCAGAGGCGAGACTCTTGACTTGCTGCAGAGTAACTTCACTGAGACTTCCGATGATGTGCCAGTGGCTTTGATATAAACTACCGCTCCATAGGCCTTTTCGGAGGCGTCCGAAAATCCGTGTATTTCTAGCTGACAAATACTATCATTCAAAATATAGCGATCGACATCAATACTTTCAACTACTTTGAGGTTTTTTACAAAATTTTTCCATTCTTGAGCTTCTTTAGCTGAGAGTGGCTCGTCCCAGTCAATCTTTAAAAGCCATAATTTTTGAATAAATATCTTTGCTCGAACTATAATTGGTCCTAAAAGTCCTAAAGGGTCGAATAATCTAGAAATATGAGATAATATTGATCTCTTAGTGCACTTTGATGAATATATTGAGGGAGAAACAAAAAATTTAAATTTATCAATTTTTGGATTCCAAATGAGACCTAGTGTCTTTACTGTTTCTCTTGATTGATCAAAATGATATTCTTGATCTTCGAACGGCACTGATTTTAACAGTTCTCTTTCGTTAGAGGACCATTTACAAAGTTTCATTCCACCAGCTTGTAACATTTGTATCAACTGGTTTTGTAACTCCTTAGCACTACTTAAATCATTGCTACCTGTGACTAAGTCATCCATGAAGAAATCAGAGAGAGTCACAGCTGAAGCAAGAGGAAAATTATCTTTCTCTTCTACTGCAAGTTGTCTCAAAGCTCTTACTGCTAGAAATGGAGCTGAGGCTGTGCCATATGTCACAGTTTTAAGTCTATATTCTTGAAAAAAGTCTTCAGGAGAATTACGCCAAACTATTCTTTGTAAATCTGAATCATTATTCGTAACTAAAATTTGTCTATACATTTTAGAAATATCAGCTGTCAGAGCATATTTATGTAATCTAAATCTTGATGTTATGTCGAAAATATCATCTTGCAACTTTGGGCCTACCATTAGTGTTTGATTTAGAGAAATGCCTGTTGATGTCTTAGCCGAGGCATCAAATACTACCCTCAATGCAGTTGTCGAACTATCCTTCAAAACAAAATGATGCGGAAGGTAGTTTGTTTTACCCAACACTTCATTTCTCTCGTAATGTGGAACAAGCTCCATATGACCTAATTTTAAATAAGCGTCCATGAATTCCTTATACATGGTTCTACAATTAGGCAAGCGTTCTAATCGTTTTTCTGTACTTAGAAAACGCTTAATAGCCATATCCTTTGAATATCCCAAAGATTTAGTACACTCTTTGAAAGGTAATTTTACACAAAATCTACCCGATACTCTAGTATAATGTTTTACAAAATGATCTTCACATTGAATTTCTTCCGGTGTTAAAGAACTAACTGAATTCACTTCTTCCAGTTCCCAAAATTTTTTTAAGTTTTCTTCAATATATTCTGAAGGCTTCAATAATCCACAGAATTGCGTGTTTACAGAACTAACTACTGTTCCACTAGCTACATAACCGAATACAGTTTCTTGCAATAAAATACCATGTGAAGGTAAACGAAATTGTCCTGACCTTAAAATTTCAAAAAAATACTCTGCCCCGATAAGCAAGTCAATTTTGGCTGGATTTGTGAATCCTTCATGTGCCAGTTCAATATGCGACGGTAAATTCAAGTCATTTATGTTTATTGGGATATTCGTAGTAATGTCTGTAATATTAGGTACAATTAAACATTCCATACTGGCAGAAAAATTCCTGTTCTTATTTGCAACTTCTATAACTACACTTTTATTTACAGTGACCGATGTATTATTTAATGTTGATACGGGAGCGTATATTCTTTCAGCTCTTAAACCCAATTTTTGCAAAAATCTATAAGATAAAAATTGAGCACTTGATCCATTATCTAAAAGGCAAATGGCAGGAATAAATTCCCCTAACATATTTTTCACATAAACCCGTGCTGTTTGAAGAAGAATATTTTTCCTTTGAGAGATTAAACAGCTTGAAACTGCTTTAGCTTCGACTGCTAAATTATGTTGTGGTTTCTCATTTTCGTTTGGGATAAATAAATTTGATGACTCAATTGGCGTGTCAATTGGCGCCGCCGACAGGGTGTCTACACTTTCTCTATGAAGAAGTGTGTTGTGCTTAGCTTTGCATACATTGCAAACGTACTTCGAATTGCAATTTACAACTTTATGTTGCGCACTGAAGCAATTAATACACAAATTATGTTTTTTTACAAAGTCAAATCTTGCAACGAATTTAGTTTTAAAAATGCAGAACACTTAAATATGTAATGATTAAGAGATTTACAGCAAGCACATACTTGATTGTATGATTTCACCATAAGTGATTTCGGTTTTTGGTATTTATCAAAAACTTTCAATTTTGAAGAGACACTACGTGATAAATTATCCAACATTTGGCATCTTTTTTCCAAAAATGCAATTAAATCATCAAACTTCGGAACTTCCGTGGAAGTTATATTTAGCTCGTATTGCTTTCTTGATTCTTTATCGAGTTTAGCCAAAATTATATTTAATAACACAACATCAGATAATTTATTTCTTTCAAGATCCATTGTATTTAGTGCTCTTAAATTTTTGTTAACTATATCTATCAAACTTCGCAGTTCCTTAGAAGATTCATAAGTTATTTTATCAAATTCTAGTATTTGCTTAACATATACATCAACTAACACGCGTTCGTTTGAATATCTTTCATTTAAAGCTGCGAAAAGCGTTTTAAATGTATCATTAACAGTTTGTAAATTCTTGGCTTCGCCGACTAAAGCCGAATGTAAATACTGCAATTTTTGAGTTTCATCTAAATGAGAATTATTGGTAATAATATTATCAAATTGCAGCTTAAAACAACTATATTCTTCTATTTTTCCCGAAAATTTAGGAATTACAATTTCGGGAAGTCGAATATTAACGCTATTATTTACATCTTTATTACCATTTGAAATAAATGAGCTATTTTGACAGGTAATCAAACTATTAATTTTTACCTGTAATGCTTCGATGCGAAATTCCATATCCAAAAATTCTTCTTCAATATCCGATATACCTTCTTCGGGATCAACTTTCTCGAAAAACTGTATTCGAATGTAATCCAAACTTGATTGATATTTCAATAAATTTTCTAATTTTATTTTTAACTCAGCAGCTAAAATATCCGATGGGGCTTTTACCTCCTTTTCTTTTAAGTATGTCTCTATTTTAGTAATCTGAGCCTTCAATGTCGATTTTTGTCGATTTAGCGCAATGAGTGCCATTTTTTTTCTCCGGCTACGTGGACCAACTATTTGAGCCAAATGTCATACGTTGCACTGGTCCTAAATTTGTTGTATTCGAATGGACTGTAGACTAATTATATTAAAACCATTGTCGACCATACGACACATGAATTAATAGTTTTATTTACTTAAACGAATTACTAATGTATGAACAAAATCAATACATAAAACATCGACCATACGATGTTCGAGCGAAACAAACTTTTTTATGCAACAAACGATTTCAAAACAAATTCTAATATCTTTTAGTTTACGATGCCAACATAAGAAATAAAAACTATGATACCTATATTTGTATTCTTTCATGGCGCGTTTGGCGATTGCCAACATAGCCATTGGCGTCAACAAACTTTATGTAACAAAAGAAGGAGTAATATGTCAAGGACAACGACTTGTAGTGCCAACAGCCTTTAGGCATGAAATTTTGAAAATATTACATGTGTCGCATAAAGGTGTTGTGTGTAGTAAAATCAAAGCTAGAGAATACTTTTATTGGCCTAATATAAACAATGAAGTTGAAGCATACGTATTAAAGTGCAAGATCTGCCAGAAATATCAACGAACAAACCCAAAAGAAACCATTTATGAAGAAGACCTTCCAGAGAGACCATGGCAGAAAGTAGTCTGTGATTTTTTCTATTTCAAAGGAAAACAGTATCTCCTGACGATAGACTATTTTTCTAAATATGTTGAATTAAAGCCAGTAAGCAGTACAACAGCACAAGCTGTAATAAACATCTTGAAGTCCATTTTTGCCACATATGGACTACCTGAAGAGCTAGTTAGTGATGGAGGACCACCATTTAATTCTAATTTTATGAGAAAGTTTCTCAAAGATTGTGACATCAAGCCTCATATTACATCACCACACTTTCCTAGGGCAAATAGACAAATTGAGAGATGTGTGCAAACAATTAAAAAATCTCTTATTAAAGCTGCAGAGGATGGTAAAGACTTATATGCAGTAATGCTAGACTACAGCATCCAATCTGCAAAAGATATGCCATCACCTGCTGAATTATTAATGGGCAGACGTTTGAGATCTTTTTTACCCTCCCATCCAGATATGCTGAAACCAAAGTTTAACGTAAAAGATGCTCGCATTGCTCTGAAAGAGAGGCAGGTCAAGCAAAAGAAATATGCTGATAAGCATGCATCACGACTGCAAGAACTCCCAAACAAGACAAATGTTTGGTTTAAGCATAAGATGAATGAGCCTTGGAAACAAGGTTTCATAGTTCAAGTAGGACCACAACCTAGGTCATACATTATAAAAGGGAAAGATGGTGGTACCTACAGACGAAATAGGTACCATATTCGTCCTGATAATAATTCGAATGTGGATAACAGTTTAGCCTGGAATCGAACTGTAGAAGATCTTTGGGAAAGCTCCAGTGACTCTTCAAAGACTCGACAAGCTCCAGTTAGTAGTTCTAATGATCAACTTAGTAGATCACCTGAGATAAGAAGATCAGAAAGGACAATTGTGAAACCTATTCGTTTTAGAGACTATTAATTACGACTTTTATCAAAATATTTATTCATTTAAAATATCTGTATTTGGACTGCAAAGTAAGATTTCAGTTTGTAAAATTTTGTGTCTCAAGTTTTAAAATTCACTCATCTTAATTTGTAAAATGTAATTTGTTACTTTCATTGGTAATATTTGTAATTGTAATCTTTTAAAATTATAATCTTTTAATCTTTAAGAAAAAAAGGGCATGTAAGATATTTAATATATATAAATGTAGATGGCAGCACCTGTGTACAAAAAGTAAATAAAAGCGTATCAGCCATTAACTTCAGTTAGAAGCTAGCTAGCTGAGGACATGCCTGTAGTAACGATGTAGAGTTTGATTGTCCGCAGTTATCTCAATTCATCCACCTAAATAATAATGCTTATGAATATTAAGTCATTGAGAGTATCTTATACTGATGTCTCTCCTAATGTGAAAGTTTGATTTATTGGCCACGTTACGGTACACCACCCTCAAATGCGTCTGTGCGGCGTTTACTGACTGCGCGCTTTTTTCCTTTACCGCCCGCAACTCACTCACATCGTTTGCTGACCTATGCTAACGCAAATCATGTAGTAATTTCCTCAGTGCACCGCAGAGAAAGATAATAAGTGCTGGGCGTCTCATTCATCACAAAGTCGCGATAACTCTGGGTGGTGTACTCGTCTGCTAAACTTGAATTTTCCGCCCCCTGAAGTTGGCGCCTGGGGAACGGGCCCCAGCTTGCCCCCCCTAGATCCGGGGCTGTCCATACCCCCCGTTATAATGTCATTACCAGTCAACCTAAATTCTTAAAACTGCTTTTTATTTAATATAACTACTTCCCCCCCCCTCACACACAAACATTTTCAATACTATTGTAATCATTATTGAGAACGGTAATCATGAAACATTCCACTATGCATACCGAGGATAAGGAACTATAGCTCCGAGGAGCCCCCCCCCCCCCCCACAAAAAAAAAAAAAAAAAAAACGAAAGAAAGAAGGATTTGTAAGATCACAGGTCTGTTTATTCTGTGACTGCTATACTAGCTACTTTGTCACACGAGCATCTGCCGTGCGTAACGGCTCTTTGAAATGTACACAAATGCGCATGCTCAGACACTTTTCCCAAGGAGCCATTACGAAAGCCGTTACGCTGTAGCAACCCTCGTATTCTTGGCAGAGTATTGGAGAACATAGTTGCTGTGGCAACCGTGTTGGCGTGGCTATTTTTTTTAAATCTGCAAGAGTTGAGATGTGACATTGCTGCAAGGGATGTAGCGCCATTATGTGCAGTACTGCAGGCCTGGGATTGTTTTCAGTTTGATGAATTTTATGAAGTATTTATATTTTTTATGAAGTATTTTTATTTATTTTTATTTTTTTATGAAGTATTTTTATTTTACTGTTATAGTTCTCTTAATATAAACTGTATATTTTTTATGAATCGTCAAGGTTTAAACCAAATGGAAAATACTTGTTAATTTCTACTGTTTTCTATAAATTGCAGCATCTTAATAGCATTTCTTTAGCTCCAAAAACATCTATTATAATTAATGTCTATGCAAGGTTTGTTTTGTACTTCATTTAAATAGATACAAAGTATCTCACTAACATAAAAGCCAGATGAATGCTTGTTGAATGCTGCTATGATAAAAGTAAAGCAGTATTTACAGAGTGCTTTTTTGGCTATGAAGAGTTTTATGAAGATTTATATATATTTTATAAATTACAATTTTTATCTTTATTTTACTCAAATGTTTATGCTACAGAGTTATGAAAAGGTGATTGTAATATCTTATGTTAAGCTAAATGTCTATGTTCATTACTTCTTCGTGATGCAAGAAAAGAAAGCAGTGAAAATTTTCTTTTTTTGGGATGTAGAGATTTGGCCATAATGCGAAAAATGACTTAAAAGTAAAGAATAGGTAAGAAAGAGATTTTTTTATCAGAATTTTTTTATTTTTTCTCTTCAAAAATCATATTATTTCTCATCAAAATTAGTTTTTGTCAGTTGAAAAAAAAAATTACTTTGAACACCTTTTTCACAGTGACTTTTACCCATAAAGTTGAATAGTTTTTACCTAATTCTAAAATGTTCCGGTATAAATCTATGATGGCAAATTTTTCTCAAGAATATTAGCAAAAATATTGTCCATCTTTCAAATGAACTATCTCTTTATTGCTACGTCAAAATTTTCATCATCTCACGTCCATTCGTCTTTTTAAATTTTATACTAACGAAGAAATTAAGTCATATTTAAAAGATCACGGAGGTTTTCTAATTGGTAAAAACGATGCTATTCTTCTAGCTTCGTAACCATTAAGAAGGAACGCGAGATGACATAAACAAATATTTGATGTAAAAGTTTGGGGAAATGAAGCGATAAACCGCATAATATAGTTACCCTATATCTTGATGTTTGAGGAAAAAA
Organism: Dolomedes plantarius; assembly: GCA_907164885.2. Lineage (NCBI taxonomy): Eukaryota > Metazoa > Arthropoda > Arachnida > Araneae > Dolomedidae > Dolomedes > Dolomedes plantarius. Next base: position 136,613,481 of record OU015493.1, on the reverse strand, counting down.
AGGCGAGAAAACGCCAAATATGACGAACCAGCGATAACTTGGCATTCTCCGTTTTCTGCTCGAAAATAAGTTCCTGAGCATGCGCATTTGTGCACATTTCAAAGAGCCGTTACGCACCTCAGATGCTCGTCTTTGTCACAATACGGTGGCAACACTCTCGATCAAACTACAAACTTGGAAAATACACATGTGGCTATTACCGTTTTAAAAATTATATTTCTTATTTAAATATTATTAAACCATGCAAAGTGACGATGTAAGTACTAATTGAACGTACCTTTTTTCTTTATTCTTTTTTATGTCTCGTAATATTCTTGGAAAATGTATGTAATAAGATGTATATCATGTTTACATATTGGCTCTCGATGTAGATTTTCCTACGCAGTGTTGATTCCGATGCAATCACGCTGTAGGAATTTGAAATAACATCCCTCCCCCCCTCCCCCCCAAAAAAAAGGCTTTTAATGTTTTGTTATTTGTAGTAAAACTACTGCGAATGCCGAAAGTATATATCGCTCCCCGGCAAGAAAGTGACACAACTCAAAAATGTAGCATTTGATAAAAATCAACTTAAATAATACTATACAGCTTGAACTAGCATTATAATAAAACTGATACAACTGCCCTCAGGTGGGAAATTGCGAGATAGAGATGTGTCGCTTTTCGTGCACGATGGGGCATTTTATACATATTTTTCAAAGACATAACCTCAAAAATTGCCATTTTTTGAGTTCTGTGACTTTTTTTGCCGGTGTGCGATATGAAGATAACATTCCTCCACACCTAAATGCTACCTGTGTTTCTGCTCGGATGTTTTGATTTAAAATGGTTTCTTATTAAAGATAAAAAATCTAGTGTCTGGAACTTTATGACAGACTATTATTTGGCATGTCTTTACAACGTGTTGTAGGTCAGTATGACTATTGTCGATGTGGTGTTGTATCTGTATTAAACTGTTCTCTTGTTGGTATGTAATGACAATCCCCATTTTATTTTAATTCTTATTTCCTGGAGATACTCTATATTTGTGTGCATGTCCACCATCTTGGATTTCCCTCCCCCAGATTGGCACAATTTGTTGGATTCTGTATGGCGATAATTTGTGCCTTCTGGTAACCCGCTGGCAACCCCTTATAACCAATCAAATTGCGTCGATTCTCAACTCGTCAAACTCATTACTGACGTTGTGTGTGCTTGCTTTGACACGAGGATTGTTATTATTATTATTATTATTTTTTTTTTTCTGTTTGAAAATCTGATTGCACCTTAAAAATGCACCCGAATTTTTCTATCTGAATTTTCGGAAATATATATTTCTTTTGGGTACGTGGAAATTTTTTTAATATATTTTAATAATTTTTAATTATTTCTCACGAGGATTAATTTTTTTTCTGTTTGCTGTTTGATAATAGGCATTCTTATATATATTGGACAATCATTCTAAAACTAGTGTAATACGGATAAAACTGCATCTCTTTCCTATTAGTGCTTGTCTGTTGACCTTCCTTCCCGTCCCTTACTATCTCCCTCCATTAATATCTTTTGTGTCAGTGCCTGTCTGTCCCCGCCATCCTCCTTCCCCAGTCGTGACAGGAAGCAACACTATATAAAGAAAGAATAGCCACCGAGAAAAACCTTGCATGTTAGAGTTAAAAATCTTGAGAGAAGAGTCTTGTAGATCCCAAAAAGGTATTACTTCGACCACTAGACATTAAATTGGGTTTGATGAAACAATTTGTCAAGGCATTGCCAAAAGAAGGAGAATGTTTTAGATACCTTTGTGAACAGTTTCCTCGGTTATGCATGGCAAAGGTAAAAGAAGGAGTGTTTGTCGGACCTGACATCAGAAAACTAATGACGGATACCAGCTTTGAGAAAAAAAATGGAATCAAAAGAAAAAGCAGCATGGGTATCTTTTAAACTAGTTTTAACCAGTTTTCTGGGAAACAAAAAGGACCCAAATTACAAGTCAATCGTCGCTGACATGCTGTACAACTTCATGAAGCTGGGTTATAATATGAGCATAAAAGTTCATTTTCTCCATTCATACCTTGACTTCTTCCCTGCAAATCTTGGTGATGTCAGTGAAGAGCAGGGTGAAAGGTTTCATCAAGACATCAAGGAAATGGGAAAAAAGGTACCAAGGAGGACGGAACGTTAACATGATAGCGGATTACTGCTGGATATTAAAAAGGGACGATCCTCAAGCTGTCCACAGCAGGAAGAGCTCTAAAAGTTTTGATGTGAAGCGAAAGCACTTCTACAAGGACTTATAGTTATGCACTTTTTTCTATATTCTGTTGTGTAAATGTAAACCATGGCATCTTTTATCTATTTATTAAAAGTAGAACCTTTAGAAAAAAATTTACAAAATTTCGTTAAATTGAGTTTTTCACCCAAAATACACACCCATTTTGTGAGAAAACCTGATGTGATAGAAAATAATGGATTTCATTTTTGAAATTAGCACTGAAAAATACATAGAAATCAGTTATAAAAGTACAAACGACTTTTAAAAATATTTTTTTTGCAGACCTGTGTAATCTATTGTACAAGGAATATAGTTTTGAAGTTTGATTCAAGTGTACTATGTATGTATTAGAAAATGTGGTATTTTGAAAGTATTTTTTTCGAATATATTAATTATTTTCCCTAAGGATACTTTAATTTTTTTTTATATTATTTATTTGTTATAAAGTTGATAGTTAAATTTTATGCAATTTAAAAATACTTTAAAGTTCATATCTAGTATTGTACTTTTTAAATAAAATACCAGCATTTTGAATACATTGTTCTCCCTTGAATTTTCAATGTTTTCCTTAAATGTTGCCCCCATCTTTTTCAATCAATAAATTAATCTGATTTGAGTTCAATTTGTTTTAATTTCATAAATTTGGAAATTGGCTGTTTAATTTTTGGACCTGTATATGGTGTCTAAAACCTTAATCAATTGTACTTTTCATATTTTATTAATGACTGGATTTGAAATTGTAGCAACTGATTTTAAAGCTACTACTCTTGAAACATACATAAATTTTCTGCTACTTTCTTTTGTGGAATAATTGAAATATTTCTCAGATAAAAGCCGAAGATCATTCTGAATATTTACCATCTATTAACCAGAATTTTTATGTTTATGTCCATTACTGAAATACAAAGTTCTTATAAAATAGTGTAGAACCAATATACATCATCAGCAAATTGAAAAATGCCTGTTAATCTGAAAGTTCTCTTAGTAGTAGTTTCCATGTATTTAGTAATGTGGTTTGAAGCATGAAACTTAAATACCATTCTGTTTTTATCTTTTGCAGGTTGTTTGGAGTATTATTAATAATACATTTTGTTCTCATAAAGTAAAGTAAGTACATTATTTATGCATATAGAAGTCTAATATATAACTTGATCTATTTTAAGTTTATATGAATGCTGCAATATTTACATATATGTTTTTCTTTAGCACAAAGACACAACAATTTTGCCGGAATGAGTATAATATTACAGGCCTCTGTAATCGAAATTCATGTCCACTAGCTAATAGCAACTATGCTACAATACGAGAAGAAAATGGTAATGTTGGTCTATCTCTTCTCTTGAAAAATTTAATGCAAAAATATATATTTGATTATACAGAGGCTGTTCACTCATTTTTTAGACGATGTATATTGTATTCACAAAACTAAATTACATAAAATTCTTGTGTTTTAAATGTTCTATTTGACATCCCTTATTCTGAACTATCTTTCGACACCGCAGATAATAATGCCTTTTGAAGTGTCAGAAGAGGTATTCTATCCCATTCCTCCTGAACAGCTTTCCAGAGTCCTGTAAGGGTTTTGGGACGACGTTTGGATAATGCAGAGTTTAAAAGTCCGAAAGCACAAAAATCCATAGGTGATACATCGGGAGATTTAGTAGGGATATCAGTGAAGGGTATGGCCTTGATACCAGTTTTTTGTTCCATTTCTTTTAGGAAATTTACAGTGGATTTTGATGTGTGACTGCTAGCTTTGTCCTGATGGAGTCTCACAGATTGATGGCACTGTGGTTAAAGCGATGGTATTTCATTCAGAAAAATTGGCGATAAAATATGTTCCTGATAGTATTTGGAGTTAATCTTGACATTTTTTCCACTCTCTTTATTTTTAACTTGCCATTATAAGAAAAACCAGCAACAATCATGAATCCCTTAGAAAAACTTTCTTTTGATTTTTTGAACCATGTACTTAAATTTTTTTCTCCCCTTTTATGATAATAAATGGCTCTTTTTTTTGTTGCAATCATTTAAATGCACCCATGATTCATCTATTGTGACAATTGTTTTCCATTTTTCTTTGGATAAGTGTTTCTCATATAGAATTCTGCAGCGTGTCCTGCGTTCAGCAATATGATTTGGAAGACGATGCACATTGCGTTTTTTCCGCTTTCTTAAGATTTAAATCAACGTTTATCATTTTGTTTACAGTGGACACTGAGCATTTTAATGATTTTGCAACTGTCCTTTGACTAGGGGGATTTTCTTTTAACATTAAACAACGTACCTTTGCAATAGTCGAAGATGTCCATTTTTTCCTTGGATACTTGTTTTGAATTTTTGTCCCACTTGAGGCTCCAATTTGATGTTTTTTCCCTTTCTTGTTGACGATATTACCTATCGACGCTTTAGATATCACAAAACCACAATTCTCACATCGTTTTTGGATAACGGGGTATGCATATTTCTCTTCGGAAAGAGCGTAAATGTAGCCTTCGAACCACTGCTTTGTTAAAAACGCCATTTTGAATAAAAACAAAACTTTCAAGCCGCAGACGATAATTTTGACTTTTAAAAACATAGTACAATTGCAATTATTTCTTTTGCAGCAAACGATTTTTTATTACCGCTTACCAGAATCGTCTAAAAAATGTACGAACAGCCTCTGTAGTTGTTTTTCTGGTATGTTTAAAACATTTTAAATTTCTAGGCTGATTATCAATGAAAAGGAATACCTGTAATTTTAAATCTTAGTTGAATAATATTAATTTGAAATATTTTCCCTTCTCTATTAATACCAAGTTTCTAAAATGAAAAGTGTAAATTGTAGTTTCTATTCATAAATAGCAAGAGAAGTGTCTGAAATGTTTGTGTTTATTTTTGCTATACAAAGAATTGCTATGTATCGAAGGCTGATTAAGATTGTAATAGTGCATTGGGTTTTTTCAGTTCCTCTTTTATTTAAAGTCTTATTGTTATATCTGGTTAACATAACTTTAATGATGGTGAGGTTCAGATGAATGGAATCCCGGGTAAAAGATCTGAATTCTGTTGGTTGTTATAGTTCATCACAATTTTCTGTTGTAATAGTAGTATGAAAATGGCTGTAGTCATGCAGGGCTAATTAATGAAGACATTTTTTTTTCTCTATGTAAAATGGTATTAAGGTAGATTATTTTGTAAAATTGAATTGAAAAAATACTGTACTATTCCTGTGATTGGTTATTTAACCTTGTTTTTTCTAGTGTTTTATAAATAAAAAATAAAATAATCAGTTACTGCCATGTGCTTACTGTATAAAATAAAAATTATAAGCGTACTAAATTATTAATTTATTTTAATTCATTAAAGGAAACATGTTTTTGATAAATATGATCTTTCATCACAGCTAAATATGAGCCCCTGACAAAAATGGTTAGGGTGTAAGTGTTCAGAACCTATCTGCAGGTTTGAATGCTGCTGTAAGCATGTGTTGTTGCTGATTGGAGTTGTCTCTAAGCAACAGGTCCTTGTCAGTTTAGTTCTTATAACCAACCAACCAACCAACCAATTGTATGTAGAGCCTTAGAATGCCAAAATAACATAAGCAAATAATTAATATATATCTGCTTGTGTGTTATATAAAATTCATTTTTCATACTATATATATATATATACACAGACAAGCAAAATATTTAGGAATTCAGTACTTTTTCTGTGGCAGATTTCCATCTCAGTTGTTTCCTGAATGATAGTTTTGATTGGAGACATTTATTTATATTTATTCCTGCTTTATGTAAAATAAATTTAGCATATATATTTGCTGTTTTAGATGGTTTATGTTATGATTTAAATCTCTTCAATATCTTATGAGTGAGCTAGTCTGCATCAATGTGTGATTTTTTTTTCTTTGTATTATTATTAAAAATGTGTGAATTTTATTTCTTTGTATTATTTTGCTGCTACAGAGATCTAATTCTTATCTATCTTTGATCATAAACTGAATTCTTTGTTTTATAACATTCTTGTCATCTGTTCATATTACATAAATTTTAATTTTTCATTCTCATTAGGACAGTTAGAATATCTGCTTTTTTATGCCTCCCTGTTGCAGCTTATCTTGTAAAATTCTCATCATTAGTATAAGTTCTCATAATTTATTAATGTGATAAAAATATATTTTTTTTTACAATTGAAGTATATAGTTATATAATAATAGATAATGAAATATTTTTTCTGCATTTTAGGTCTTTGTTACTTGTATATCAAAACTATTGAAAGGGCTGCATTTCCAGCCAGACTGTGGGAAAAAGTAAAACTATCAAAAAATTATGAAAAAGCACTTGAACAGATTGATGAAAATTTAATATATTGGCCTCATTTTATCAGGCATAAGTGCAAGCAGAGGTTCACTAAGGTTACTCAGTACCTCATTCGTATGAGGAAACTTAAAACTGGTCGACAGTAAGTTTCTTTCCGTATTTCTTATATTTTTTATAGATAGTTTTCAGAGCAAAGTTTTGAAATATTTTCTACTCTGTTAAAGGGACTTAGTGAAACTGCTGGTCATGATCCAGCATGGCATATTTTTTTTTCAAAAATGGATCCTTAAAGCATTGTTTTAATAACCCTTCAAATAAGACCCATAAAGTTTCTATGAAAGGTCCTTAAAAATTACTCAGTTTTGGAGTATGAAAAAGAGTGAGAACCACAAGCCCATATTTCTGAATATGTTACAAGCTGATTTTCCTCAAGTTATCAAACTCTGATCAAATTCCATAAAATGATCCAGGTTCCTAATTTTATGTATGCTTTACAACTATAAAATTCCTTTGCATGAAAAAGAGTGAGAACCACAAGCCCATATTTTTGAATATGTTACAAGCTGATTCTCCTCAAGTTATCAAACTGATCAAATTCCATAAAATGATCCAGGTTCCTAATTTTATGTATGCTTTATAACTATAAAATTCCTTTGCATGAAAAAGTGAGAACCACAAGCCCATATTTCTGAATATGTTACAAGCCAATTCTCCTCAAGTTATCAAACTCTGATCAAATTCCATAAAATGATTCAGGTTCCTAATTTTATGTATGCTTTGAAACTATAAAATTCCTTTGCAGCTTAAGAGCTAGCAGGAATGAACTAATCATCAATGAAATTCTTTAAGTTTCTTGGTGCACATTTGTCTTTATATATTAGAATATTTAAGTATATCAGTGAATATGACAGTACAAGTAATCATATAATAAAAGCATCATTTTTAGTGGCTTGCTTGATTATTATTTATTTCTTACTCTTTTGCTTAGAGGAATAATAGTAAGCATTGATAAAGCATTGGATAAATGATAGTTTAAACTTAGCTCAGCGAATTCTTAGTATTTTATGTAATTTTTTAAAAATTTTTATGTATTATAAATTGAAGTATTTTAAATAAAGTAATTCAGTTTTAAAAGATTGTACAAGTTAAGGAAACATTAGCCAGAAAAAGTATAGTTTAAAAGTGATATGCTGAATTTTAGAAACATGTTTAAAGTACTTAAAACACCCCTGTTTTATCTACCAATGTGTTCAACTCTCTAAAAACTCTCTTTTTTTAAAGTCAACTAACTTTAATTTATAACTTCATAAAGCTTTTATTTTGAAAAATATTTTTTAAATCTGAAAATAAATTTTATGATAAAAACCATATAGCAATAATGATGTAGAATTGCTTATAGCATTTTAAAAAATGGTTAAAAATTGGTAAGAAAGAAATGGTTTTACTGGTCTTTGCTTTTTCTCTTTAGTGCTTGTATTTTACTGTTTTCCTAAATCATTCTTTCCTCATTTCAGGAAAGAACTAGTACCAAAACAAAGAAAAATTGAGAGGCGAGAAAGACGTAGAGAAGAAAAAGCTTTGATTGCTGCTCAGCTTGATAATGTGATTGAGAAAGAACTTGTAGATCGCTTAAAAAGTGGTCTTGTAAGTTGTTTTCTGCTTTGTTCATTTGCTTAGTAAAATACTGTAACGTATGTCATAAGTTTTTTTATTATAGAATTTTTTTTAAATATTTGTTTGATTATGCAGGATGGTTTTATATTAGATATAAATATGTATTTTTAAATATCTTTTTACTCATTTTTAATCTTTATTATTAATCAGTATTCTTAAATAAGCCTTCTTAAATAAGTCTTAAATAAGCTCTGTATATTGATTACAAATGTTAGGCTCATTAGATATACTTTTAGAGTTATTTAGATGCTTAAAGTTATAATTTTTGTTTATTACTAATTTTTAATGTCACTTTTGACCAACCAACAATGTCAGATTAGGTGTACAATATTCTGTTTATGGATGAAGCAGATAATTCTGTTAAAAAATTTCAGAGAAAAATTTAATGATATAAGGTCAAAGATTGTTGTATGTTTTGTAGAAAATTCTTATGAGTTCACATAAACTGTATTTCAAGTTGTATAAATTAGCTGTATGTATTTAATCTTGAAATTTTGAATAACGATGCATAACTATTTTTATTTTAAAATTTAGTATGGAGATATCTATAATTTCCCTCAAAAAGCATTTGAGAAAGCGTTGGAAGATGAAGAAATTGAAAGTGAAGTAGAGGAGGAATCAGAGGTAAGATAATAGGATTTTAATTTTATGTTAAACATGTACCATTTACTCATGAGGTATATGTAATTTAATATTAAATATGCATATTTTCACTCATAGGTTGCACTACTAGCAAACATGTAATGCAAAAGAATAAGATTGTCAAAGAACAATCATCCATGTTGTTTGGTTAAATATATTAATTTTTAAAGGCATCAATTTGCCTAACAATTAACATATCAAAATATGTATTCACATGAGTCCTATGGAACCTTCATTCATTAATATACCTTAATGCTACTTCGTAATTTTTTGTGTGTGGTTTTTTTTAAGGTCGTATGTAATTTCATGATAGAATTAAATTGTGTACTGTAAAAAACTTAACGATTAAATAGGTTATGAGTTTGTGAAAATCTTGTCTTCATTTCATTGGTGAAAATTCATTTAATGGAAAGGGAAATCAAATGGCAGCTATGCAGTTTTTATACATTTTTTTATTACATATTTTATTATTCATTTAAAAAAAATAGTTATAAATTATATTACATGCAAATATTGTGTATTATATTTATAATTTTCAGTTACATGCATCAAGATTTTCACATTTTATAAACCCCTCCCCCGTTTTTTCCTCTCCTTATTTCTACTTCCCTTTTTATTTTTGTTATGTTTGCATCTGAAATTAACCTTTGGACTGTTGTGCCCGAGATAGTCTCTGGGTGGAATTTTTTTTCTTGCATCTTATTATCAAACCCTAATCTATCTCGGGACAAGTTGATTTGGGCTTTATTCAATAGATGGTAGCACTAGTAATATATACCATATCTTGGGAGGTTAATTTTTGGAATAAAAAAATTGAAATTTTTTATACCAAAATCATCAAAATAACTTCACAGTTAAAAGGTTAAAGAGCCCAACAGTGCTTAGAAGTAATTGCTATATTTGTTGCTGGAAACAGTATAGTTTTTCTCTTTCATGAGCTAGACTTATGAAGATATTTATTTGCAATTTATTATATCCTTTCTATCGATCATTTTGCACGATTTATACTATTTTAAATTTCTTATTTGTGGGTCACAAGTTCTTCCAAAAATTGAATTTTCAACTTAATTTTTTAAAAATTACTGAATTGAATTGTAATTTATTTTACAATAATTTTTAAAAATATTAATAAATTTTACTGCTTAAATGATATTTAATCACATAAAACTTTATTAAATCTGTATAGTTTTTTCAAAAGTATGCCTTTAGTTAAGTTTGAAACTGGTTTATTGACAAGAGAAAATAATCAAATGTTTCAAGGTTGTGTAATATGGTTAAAGTTTTGGTCAGTCCCCAGGGCTGTTGAGACAGGAGGGAAGAGGGAGTGAGACTTCCTGAATCCTGTGCTGGCCTTAATACAGGGGCATAAAACTTGAGAACTTTTTCTCCTGGTCTTACATCAGTTCCCAGTGCCCTAGATTAGTCCTTACTTAAGTGTTGCACATATTTAAAAGAATTATCATAAATACTATCTCCATTTAAGCAGCTCTACTTAAAAGTTGCAAAAATAGCCTAAAAAATGTTGTATATTTATTAAAGTGTATGAATATTGTAATCTGTCATGTAATTTCTTTTATGAAAAAATAAAAAATAGAGACATTTGATTTCATATAAAGAGCATAATCTTTTTCAGTTATGTAATATAATTTCAAATGTTTAGAAACTTGGAAATTACCTTTTTAAATTTTAAGCAATTAATAAAAAATTATGGGATTTTGCAGGAGCTTACATGTTTTAGTAGGAGGTTTCTATAAAGTGTAGAAAATAACTTTTCAAGTGAGACAATAGCTTTATTTTTGAACTTTGAGTTATTTAAGTTTATTTAGAATTTGTGCAATGATATGTTACAAATTCTTTGAATAACCGCTGAAGTCTCCTTTCGCTGAATTGTTTTTAAACTTAGGAATAATATTCTCCTTACCTCAATGATCCCACTATTAAATCATATTTCTAATTAGATGCAAAAACATTTTCGATAAATTGATTAAATAATATTAGTCTTATGTATTAAAAAAATTATTCTTTTATTTTTATTGGAGTATCCTGTGTTTGTTACTTATTTATAGTCAATTTTAAATTGCTTTTTTTGTGTCTCAGGCTTATGTTAAGAGACATTCTTTTTATTTCTGTGTAACAGTTCAGATTGTATTCTCTCCTCTTACTTCCTTCATTTATGACAGTAATAATCAAAAATATTCTATATTTAGTTTATGATGGTTTGACTTGTCAAGATAAAAGAATTTTTTTTTTGCTTTGCTTTGTTTAGGAAGAGTATGAAAGAGAATTTGTCGCTGATGAAGATTTTGAAGAAAGTGATATATCGGACTTAGAGGTAAGTTGCAAGTCTTTGTTTTAAAAAGTGGAAGAAAATAAAATGGTGATTTAGAAAACTTGAAATGCTTACAGAATGTGGCTTTATTGCTTTGGATAGTTTATTCATAGTTTTTGTCCTTTGCATGTTGCTAGTGTGTCATTCATTTAGTGGCGCACCCAGGATTTAATCTTTGGGGGGGGGGGGGGCAAGTTGAACAGATAAAAATATTTATAATGCAAATTCAATATTCATAATGCAATTTCTATTACTTTGGGGAAGGGACCAGAGCCCCTTGGCCCACCCCCTGGGTGCGCCACTGCATTCATTTGAACTGTAATTGATTTCTGCTATTTTCAGGGGTATATAAAAAAAGAGTACATCTGAATAACTCATTATTATAGCTGTGTTATCTTAACCAATATTATTATTTTGTTTACTTCTTAATGAAGACATTGTTCAAAGATACCAATATTTCATATTCGTAGATTTAAATCTCAGTTTTAAAGACTGGAAGGCGAAATAAAGTGAGCACGGTAAAAAACTTTAAAAAAAAACCAAAAAAACACCTACTATGCTAGTATTTTATTAATGGAAAAGAGAAATTATTGTGTAAAGACACGCCTTGAAAATGAAAACTATAAATTCAATTTTACTTATATATATATATATACTAGCTGTACCCTTCCCGGCGTTGCTCGGGTAATGTAATTACCAATTTTTTAGTCACCTTAACCCTTTGTTAATGGGCGTCGCTGTCATCCTTTTCCTCACCACGATACATTATTTTACCCATATAAATTTAATCCTTTCTGGCACATTTTGGCAAAATTTTTGACATAGGATTACTTAAAACTTTCCACAACAGTCAGCGAGACGAAAAACGTTTTCCACAAACACACCACAAATTATATGATATTAGCTAAGTGTTGGCGAAAAAAATTACGGCATTACTAAATGCGATTTTTTAATAGATTATCACTGCAATAGTAATCGATTTCCTTTAACCACCCGATCCCTCATAGAAAACAAACGCCCCAACACATCACGTGATTGACGTCGAAAACGACCGATGAAAACGGCTTGACGTCGAAAACCTGTTTTCCCCCGCTTTACCTTCGTCCGGAAATGAAGAACGAAATCTCCAAAATGAAATTTCTCACAAGAGTTTCCGAATCATAAAATAAATTATTAAAAAATAACTACAATTTGTAAATTAATTTTGGTTCTGGATTTCGAAACTGTGATGTCTAGGGTCTCTGAGATAAAAATTTCGTAAAAATGTAACGACATTTACGTATCGATTCGACAATTTGGAAAAAAGGGTCGCGGCCAAAATCGCGTTTTTTTCGAAAAACGGGTGCGTACAGGCGATCGAAAAAAAATCGCAATTAATCGATAAATTAAGACAGACAATTTTAATTGTGATTTCCGTATAGTGTCATCTTTCCCGTATAGGCTTGTCCGAAAAAAAAAAATTCTTGGACGGATACGTTAGGATTTACGGAGCTTTTACTCGTCCGGGAGCTCCAAATCTTGACTAAATATTTAATTACGGAAAATCTAATTAAAAAATCGAAAAAAGGGCTTCGAGGTGCATAATGAGACCTTGGGGGGCATCTTCGTGTCGAATCTCAAGACTGTCCGACCTGCCGTCTTTGCGCCGTGCCGCGAGCAGACAAAAACTCGGTCACACACACACAGACTTTGCCTTTTATATATAAAGATATATATATAATTTTATATATGTAGCAGTTCTTACTATTTTTCATATCTTATTACTCCTGTGTTTTGTAATAAAATATGTTTACTATTTTAATTTCTCAGAGTTGAATGATTTTTATCAGAAATCCCCTTGATCTTCAAAAATCAGCCAATTATTAAAAGCCTGGCTTTGTTTGACTAAATATTTATCTTGCTTGGTAAAATGCCAGTTCCCTGGGACACAGTATATTTTAAAATTAAATCATCCTTGTAGATTTTGTATTTTTTCTAAATGTGTAAAAGACATGCTTAAAACAAATATTTTAATTTCTTTCTTAAAATAAAGATAATGGAACTGGCATGGATTATAGCAGATATTAGCTTTCAGGATCTGAAATCACAAATAACAAAATCTGATGTTCAAAATGAGCAAATTATTTCCTAAACTTTATTTCTAGTTATACTCAAAATTTGGTAAAGCTTTAAAAGTAGCTCTTGACAGAGTTCTAGAGGATGACTGAAGACTGTTATTTTGATAAATAAAATTAATCTTACCTAGTGGAAATGAAGCCAGTTAAAACAGCCAGTTCAATACAAACATATTGTAGGATATTGAAACTTCAGTTACTAATTTTGCTTATCTTTCTTAACAATAATGAATGTTAAGGAATATAAATTTCTTAAGTAATCTAATATTTTTTTCAACCTAAAAAATTTTTAAACACCTACTAAGCATGCAGACATGTGATAGTCTCATTTATCAAACAATTTTTGCTATTGGAATCTGCATTAGAAAAGTTGCCTTTTTCTGTTGTGAGAATATCTTTGTAACCAAGCTGTATATTAGCTTTAGTTTCTTTCTTTTCTTCTAATGGGTCACCCTTGATTTCCAACTTATTCATGGTTCTTTCAATGTTTTGCAGTGTCCTTTAGAAAAAAAAAAGTGCTGAATAATATAACTTTAATGTAATGAAATAAATTATGTAGTATTTTAAACAGAAAATCCCCAGAAAGAGAATTTTAGTGTGTGAAATTGGTAAATCAAAACATACAAAATGAAAACATACTTTTAAAGCACTTAGTAAGCTTTCATTCTTTTAAATGTATTTTAAATCTCTTATTTGAAGAAAACAGTAAGATGAAGCAGAGAATTTTAAAATTGTAATTGAAAAAGTCTAACAAGAATTTTATACAGCTATCAGAACTGAGAAAAAAAACCATGAACCAGGTTCTCAACAGAAAATTAAAGCTGCCCCCTCTAATGCAAAAGAAAAAGGCTATTTTAAAAGTGAATGAATTTTATTTTTAAGCGTTCAGTAATTTGTATGATTCTTTGATTTTTAAAATTTCTAATAATCAATAATCATAAATGAAGTACCATTTGAAAATTAATGTTTCAGATGTAATTTTATTTATTTACATTGACAAACTGACTAATACGTATAAACAGAAGCATTGAAAGGAAACAAATTTGATTTCTATTTTTTTTTAACTCTTAATTAGATCATTACAGTATCTTAATAGGAATGTAGGTATTGAAAAAAATATTTATATTTCTATGTAAACTGCTCTCATTTTTGGTATGAAATTTTTGTGCTCCACGTTTCTTATCAAATCTTGTCTGATATCATTTATGCTTGATCCTTCTAGGATTTCGGTAAAAATCTAGTGGAAAATAAAGACTCAAGTTCAGATGAGGAAGGTGAGCAGCCCAAACCGAAGCGCAAGAAATTGACAAAGAAGAAACCATTTGTACATATAGAATATGAAGAAGAAAAGGAGCCTGAACCTGTTCTTGCAGAATGAGTGCAAACCAAATAGTTTAAGCTTTTCTTTTATAAAAGAAATTGTATTATATTTGTAACAGAAATAAAACCATGTGTGTACATATTACTAAAATTAATAATCTTTCATGTTCAGTAGATTATTGAAAAGGCATGTCATAATTAATAGTTCAAAGAAATTCCTCTATATGGGATTTAAAAGGTTCAAGGCATATATCATCATTGCAGGAACTTATAAAAATAATAATTATAGACTTGCATCAGTTTCATATATAGCCAGAAGTTTTGATGGTAGCTGAGTATGGAGAAAATTTACAGAGGGTTTTACAGTCATGAAACGGTTAAATTTTCTGTTTGGGCACTGGCATAACAAAGATTGATTGCCCTTAATGAAGTGCTCAGTGTTTTTCACTGAGAAGAAGAAAAAAAATTGAAATTTAATACCACAAAATTACTGCTATATTAAAGTGGCACCTTTTTTGTCATTTCCCCCTATCACAAATATAATCGTGTGATATTAAAATTCTTTAAAAAATTTCATTTATGAAAAAAAAGACTACAGTTATCTGTTGGATAGTGCTAAGTAATTAACTTTAAAGTCCTAGTTAATGTTATTTTTTAGGTATAAAATTTTGCTATGTACTTATATGCTTTTTTGAACTTTCATTATTTTATATTTTGGGTGGGATGGGTATTATATTAATGGTAACACTGAAGTTAACTGAAAAAGAAAGAAATGAGGTCACACACAAATAAAATTTTCACAGAGGATTAAAATCCTAGCTCTCATTATTATTTAATTTTATGTTCATGAGAATACAAAGCTTAAATGCCAGTAAAAAAGATACATCTATTTCCTTACAAAGGAAAAATACACTTTGAAATTTTTAAAACAGTACTAGAGATGGAGTGGTGAAATAGCGTAGCTTAAGGACCCAATGTGTATCTGCTTTTCAGAGCTTATTGGATAAGGATGTAGACCATTTATTTTGTGAAAAAGTAAAACTTTCTTAAGCTGTACTTAATTTCAATGAAACAAATGGCAAACATCATGATCAGCAAAATACGTTATTTGCAGTAACTTGTTATGCCACATAGGAAGTGCTTTGGAGTCTCAGAAATATGTCCAAAGGTATTAGGAGGGCTGAAAATGCCATAAAGGGGTGAAAAATTACCCCCTTGATAATCTTCATCTAAGATGATTTGTCATAGATGAAGTGACATAAAGATAAAATTTAATAAAGTAATTAAAGGTTTAGCTGTGAGCATAAATTTAGAGTGGTATTTAAAAGTTTTAAGCTGTATAATATCATTAATTTATTATGTACAAAGAACTCTGTATTATTTCTTATTGTTTGCAAACACATTTTGTAAATGAGAATGAAGTTTAAAAGGAGGTGCTTTTTTTAAAAATGAATCATTTCTCTCTGTAAGAAAACTTCTCTGAATACTTCTCTGTAAAGAAATGTAGAAGTTCTGTTTTCTTATTAGCACAAATAATATTCTTACAGAGATGTAATTTCTAATTTCTTAATCCAATAAATTTTAGTATGAGGAATGGTCCACATTTGTGCAACTGGGAGTACTTTGCAATTGATCTGAAAAATGACATTACTAGATATGCATGAAGCTGTATGAAGCATATTGCAATCTGAGAACACAGTTTGTCTTTTCCTAGCGTCGAACTTTTGCTTAATGTTGTTAACATCTTCACGTGTACAAGTAATACGCATTTTCACGAAACAGCACTTCGAATATCACATTTAGTCTTGGATTCTAATTTATGTCAAGTTTTAATCTTGGATAGTGAATCCCAGTACATTTTCTAAATTTGCTTCAAATTGCGGGTAAGTCCGGAAAGCAAATGCACACTGTACTTTGCAGACATCATCTTTGAGTATGAATTCCCTCGAATATGTGGATGCCAGCTGGAAGCAGTTCGTTATTCTCAGAGACTGACACACCATCTGTAAGAGACCAATGTGGACTAAAATATCGATGTAAAGCAATCGTAAACATTGAAATAAGCAATCGGGCGGCAAATACGGGAGCTGAAGTTAGAAGAACATGTATTAGGCGGGCATATCGTGTACGGACAGGGTTTTTTTTTTTTTTTTTTTAAAGACTAAGGGCCTGTTCACAAAGGAGTCCGGTAACGGAAGCGTAAAAGGAAATATGGCGCTGAGATGGAAATAAACCAATCATAGGCGTTAAAAATTTCGTTGTTAATCGTTTGGAGATTTGTCATTGGTTAAATATACTATTTCAATACTTTAACGCTTCCGGTACCGGACTCCTATGTGAACAGGCCCTAACTCAGCACACAGATCAAGCTGTCCGAATGAGGATGGAGTAATCTTTCAATTGTCTTAAATATTCCTGTACATACATGATGTAGTATTTTGTCTATAAAAGTGTTGTTTCTAATGCCCCCCCCCCGGCAAGAATTTATTCCAAACCAGGTCATATAGATCAGCGGATTAAGGGGTGCGGCTCCGGTTTATAATGACACCACAGTTTTGACCGATCAACCCCCAGTGACGGCATCTGGGGGGATCGTACCCTCTCTAACCTCATAGAGGGATTTTCCGGTCTACGGATTTAACATTCCCATATCCGGCCTAAATACTGTAAGTCAGAGCGCTATCGCAAGGCTACCTCGAGCCCCCACAGTAAAGAAGTAACTAATTTAAATGCTTCTGTTTGATTGACTGGAGAGCGTTACACTTAGCTTATAACATTTTGACCTCTGTAAATAATTTTGATCATCTGAAACCCAATGTTCTATTTATTATTGTGTATTTTAGGGGAAACGTTTTGTAGGTTTAGCTCTGCTGGTTTTATTCTTCCGTTTTATTTGTTTAAAGACTACTTTTCAAAAATTCTGTTTAATAAATTTAGTTAATAATGACGTAAAATGTGTCCTCCCCGCCACCCCATATTAAAAATTTTGCCGAAAGGAAAGGGGAATTCGCTATTTTTGTTGCGTAAGCCAGTGGTGGGGTTGCCGATAGTTTGAAGTAAATTTATATCATAACGAATTATTTAATTAAAATTGTATTTTAAATTATGTTAAATTACATATTTTACATAAGGGCGTGGTGGCCCGGTCAGCAAAGGTGTCGAGCCAGTGATATGCAAGTTGCTGGTTCGATACCCGACGCTGACAAAATCGCCGACGTGTACACTAATGGCGGATGATGGAATATGATTCACGGAAAAAATCTGTCGTATCTGTAATGTCCTCCAGGTTTCCAAACATTACTTGTGGAGGTGCGGGGTCAAGTGTTCCGGTCTCGTCACTTGACTCGGTTCAAAATTACGGGACCGATACGTTTCAAACGGGTGTAGCGTGGACCCACCCCTTCTGGTGCACCCGGGGCAACGCGTGCAATGCATGAGGCGAAGCGGTCACACATTTCTGGCTTCTCCCGGAAAAAGAGTATCGCTCAGCTCCCACCCATTGGGGAAAAAAAAGATTTTAAAATTTTTTTTACATAGATATATTTGGTTATCTAAAATTAAGGAAAAGTCACAAAAATAGCGATTACTCAAAAAGTTACGCGTAGAATTTAATGAAACTTATACACATTATACAACACATAGGTAGATATAAAATAGCATAAAAAGAAATCACCAGACAATTATGATGTTATAGAAACTAGCATATGTATACAATGAACAAATCGGATGTGTCAGTTTGGTATAGGAAAAGTACCTTTAATATGGCGTATGATCCCCCCGAGAAGCAATACAGCACATACAGCGATGTGTCATGCTGTCAATTATGCGGTCTATGAGTTCAGTAGGAAGTGAGAGCCATTGCTCTTGCAAAGCAGTTGAAAGCGTGACTAGGGTCCTAGGACGAAGATTGAGAGCAGCTATACGTAGTCCTAAAGCGTCCCAACCATACTCGATAGGATTCAGGTCCGGTGATCGAGCTGGCCACTCCATGCGCTGAATTGTTTCCTGCTCAAGATAAGCATCCACGATGCGAGCTCTGTGCGGTCTCGCGTTATCGTCCTGTAGCACGAAAGCATCACCTATTGTCCGGCATAAGGGCGCACATAAGCATCAAGGATGTCATCTATATAGGTGTGAGCATTCACATTTCCACGGGGAAAGACATGGAGGTCTGTGCGTCCACCCAAAGAGATACCACCCCAAACACAGACATTACTAGATCCGTATGCATATCTTTCACGGATGTGTGATGGATGAAAACGAGTTCCAGGTTCTCTCCAAATCAAAATACGCCTACTATTGCTTTAGAGGCTAAACCTGGACTCATCCGTAAAGAGAACAGCCCTCCATTGATCACGCGTCCAGTGGACATGTTGACGTGCCCACTGCAAACGCTCCCGCCTATGGCGTGACGTGAGCGGGTCGCGAATGGCTGGTCGCCTCGCCAAAAGACCACTCTCGTGAAGCCTTCTACGCTCGGTTGACGTTGATACCAACCTCCCAGAGCTTGCAGCGAGGGAGGATTTGCAGGCGGAGTTGTGGTTCTATTCCTTCGTGCGCATAATGACAAATATCGGTCATCGGCACTCGTCGTAGTGTATGGCCGTCCTTGGCTGAACCTCCTGGATGCCGAATCCGTGGTTAGAAATTGTTGCCAAAGTCTATGAACCACAGACGGACTCCCATTTAGCCAGCTGGCCACGTCTGTCTGACTTTGTCCTGCCTCTAGTCTCCCAATAGTTCGCCATCGCAGTTCTTCGGTCAAGTGATGCCTAGAGGTCATTGTTACAATTTGGCTATGCCAGATGTCTAATCTCAGCCTCGCAGCGACAATTGTCGCCTTGCTCTGAGACATGCACTTTTATTTTCCTCGCAAATGACGTATTCCGACTACAGCGCCACTATTTTGCGTTATGTAGTATTGTTCATCACCTTTTATTTAACAACATATTCAAATTTTAAACAGATTGGCCTAGTTTTGAACGTGTTATCCCTCTTTTTGTGATTTTTCCTTAATTTTTGATAACTAGTGTATTAAAAGACATATAGGATTTGATGTTGTTAAATAAGGTATCAAACGTTCTTACAATAGTCAGCAAAAGTTAATAAAATAGTATACCAACATTTCCTAACTTCTTTTTCCTGTTTTTTTGTTAGCATTTTCTTAAATTTTGAAAAAAAAAATTGCCGTTATCAAAAATTTTTATTGAAAAAAGTGGGACGCGGATCAAAAAAGTTTGCGCACTACTGGCGTCGGTTTACCCATTTCCCTGAGCCTGGTCTGGGTATGTGGTCATCAGAATTCTCACAGTGATTAAAATATTTGGGGAGAAATATTGAAACATGCGAAATCGAGGAAACCTTTCCTGAAGTAAAGGACGTTCATACATAAAATTATGAGCATTTCTGCCGAGGCTAGGTGAAAAAGAGCGTTAAATCGACGAATTCATTAAATTTAGGTACATGTATATTAAAATTAGTAATAAACATTCAAAGAATAGTCTCAAATTGCTATTTCCTGTAAAATTGTAGAATGATTCCGCCTCGTTTAGAAAGTTCCGAAGCTACATCAGATTAAGACCTGATAATATGGGTGAAACCCAGGACAAAGACTGGCTAAAGAAACACGTTTTAGCATTCAACCATTGAAACATCTCTGTCGACTCTGTCGCCACATTAAATGTCTACTCGAAATTTTTTACGGGTGTTGAACTACGACAATTTTTTTGGTGTTACAAAATGTCATATTTTCATTAGCATGAACAACGGTCTAAAAATGTGTCTTCAATGAGAATTAAAAGCGTCTTTTAGCTGACGTGTTGATTTTATTTTTGTCATATTTCAATTTACTTTTATTTCCTGTTGTAAAATATTGCACCATGAGTAAAGTTATTACAGTTTATGTTCAGTCATTATCATTATAAACATATGTAAGAAAATTCAGTACGGTTTGTTCCCCGTGAATCCTTTTTCGATATATATTTGATACTAAAATACACATAAGCGGACACATATGTTTAGGATTAAAGTCTTCTTATCAGACGATTGAGTTGATGTTCTTTTAAACAACATAATGTTTGATTTGGTTGGTAAGTAGAGCGTTTAGGTCAGGGGTGTCCAACCTTTTAGCTTCCTTGAGCCACATTGAAAGAAGACGAATTGTTTTGGGCCACACAAAAATATACCTAACATTAAAAATACACTCATGTCCATAAATTAAGGATAATGCCAGCTCCGGCAAATAAAGGTTCAGAAACAAAACCAACGTGACTTATTCATAAAGCCCATTTATTAAACAAAAGATAAAGAACAAAAAAGATTGTGTATGTATGATACCATTCATAAAAGCTATGATTTTTGCTCCATGGAGCAATTGTAAAAAATATCTCCTTTACAAAAACTTAATATTACATGGTTGGTATGATGGTTAATACATTGTATGTCTCCCATGCGATGAAATAAAGTCCGTACAACACCTAGGTATGCTGAGTATCAAATTATGGAGCTGATCTTGGGGAAGATTACTCCACTCAGCAAACAATGCTTTCCGAAGTTCCGGTACACATGTAGGAGGTGGTTGACGGGCTGTAACTCGGTGGTGGTCGTTGGCCAAGCATGTCCCACACATGGGTGGTGTTACAAAATGGATCTATCGGATTCAAGTCAGGTGAGAATTCTGGCCATTCCATACGGGTGATATCCTCAGATTGAAGGCATTCGTTTACGATGTTTGCTCGGTGAGGACGGGCGTTGTCATCCATAAAAACAAATTCTGCGCCCATGGCACCCCTAAACAAACGTACATGTTGTTCCAGAATGATGTTCCGATAAATGTGGCCGTTCATGGTTCCGATTTGAACATGCAGATCTGTTCTGGAGCCCAGTATAATTCCACCCCAAACGAGCAATCCTGCACCACCGTAACGGTGTCGTTCAATGATGCTGTCTTGGTGGTAACGGGTACCTGGCGTTCTCCATATGAAAGTCCGACGTGAATCAGACTGCAAGCTAAATCTGGACTCGTCGGAAAACATCACACAAGCCCACTGTGACGATGCCCACATTGCATGTTCTTTACTCCAGGCTAATCGCTGCCGACAGTGAGTTGCCGTGAGCGTAACACATCTGACAGGCCTGCGAGCATATAGACCAATATTTCCCAAACGTCTGTACACGGTTTGTCTTGAAACTGTGGCACCCGTGGCTGCAGATAGCTGACGAGACAGGTCGGATGCAGTGGTCCGTCTGCTTCTTTTGGCAGTTACTTCCAAATACCGGTCTTCATTCGGCGTTGTAACTCGGGGGCGACCTGTACTGTAACGTCTACTGACATTTTCATCATCTTGGAATCGTTGCCAAAGCCTAGAGATGACACTCTGGGCAATTCCAAGTTCCTCGGATACTTCCATCTGAGTACACCCACATTCCATAATTCTACCATCCGGTAATTCTACCACGTAAAATATCATCCACATGCGTCCTCTGTGTCATAACTATTCGGTTATGGCACTGATCGGCTTACAGAACGCTTGTGAACAATTTTACTTCTTTGCCACTATTCCTTATATACCCCTCTCTTACACTCTCGTCATTGTGACATACTGTAGGCGTCATCTGGTGGCTTCCTGCAATTTGCATATTATTCTTGAAGATGTATGTGATAATTCTACAGGTGAAATTTTTACTTTAGAGTTCGAATTCCGTGTGATTCTGAATTATCCTTAATTTATGGACATGAGTGTAGTTGATGAGTATAAAATGTATATAAGTGGTTAACATATTTATTTCATTATAAATTTTATTTATAATTATAAAGATAACTATAGGAGTCATAAAATTAATATGATATTTGACATTGAATTTGAGAAACCATTGCATCAATATCTGGGTCAGTTGAAGCGGTTGCAATTCTCAGGGAGTTCTCAATATGTTCATCCGATATTTTCTTTTTCTAATTTGACTTTAAGTGTGCTTCACTCTTGAAAATAGTTGTTCACAGATGCATGTGCTTCCAAATAATGATGACATGCAGTGAGGGATATTTATCTCTGGGCAGGTATGGTTTATAAATGTCCAACAAAGCGGCTTCATTGAATTCTACTTTAAGTTGGATGTCAGATTGCAACTCAATGCATTCCAATGCATTGAGTATGATTTGCAATGGTACTTCATCAAATGAGAATTTTCAACAGCAATGGCATTACCTTCCAAGTTTAATGACCTTGTTTGTGAATGTATTCATAAGATCATGGAGATTGTGTGTTCATGGTGTTTAATTCTTTTACACTAATTTTAATATCATTACTAATATGAAATGTTAAATGTGTAAAATCTGCATATTTCATTTTTGTAATGAAATTAATATACAGAAATTGCATACTGAATTTTGTATAGAATTAAAGATATTTCAAATGATGTATTGTCGATTTGTTGAATGAACAAAGCGAGACTTGTAATGGCCGCCTGCCATCATCGCCGAGGCGGGCTATTGATTATTTTATTTTATTTATTTATTTATTTATTTTTTTTTTTGGGGGGGGGGGCTGCTTTGAGCTCTCTTTCTGGGCCGCACTAATACTTTCTTTGGGACGCGGGTTGGACACCCCTGGTTTAGGTCATCTTCTGCCACACCAGGGATAAATAAACCAGGTCGTGATTCCGATCGGCTACTAAAACCAATGCCAACTGCCGGAGTCAAACCCACAGACTCTGATGCTGAAGACCATTGCCTTTCAGTCAATATGCACTTTTGTTATTTCGACAATTATTACTGAGATGCCCAAATTAATGAAGATTAAGTCAAAAAAATTTCACAAATATTCTGCTCCCATTTTGTCCAAACTAGTGCTTAATTCCTCAGGTACATTAAAGCTAAAATTCTTACTACCACTTCAATTTTGACTTATCATACCATACACTGATCGAATGAAGTGTTGTCTACCAATATATAAAAAATTATTATTTAACTACAAAATGATGATATAGATGACATCGCGTTTCGGCAATCACCCGTCCCGTTGTTGTTGTTCGTAATGCCCTCCTAACCAGAAGTTCCAGCCAGGTCCATATAGGCTTTGGGCAGAGTAGTGTGGTTCCGGCTTATAATAACACCACAAGGGTCGGAGTCCGACTTGGCTAGGTGCCACCACGATTTTGACCGAACAACCCTAGGGGCGACATCTCGGAGGGGTTCGTACCTTCCCCCACCCATTGACCTCATAGGATTTTCCGGTCTACATATTTAACGAGCCCATATACAGCCTAGACATTAAGGTATTTAACGGTGCTTGTCGGGGTTCGATCCAAGCACCCCCAGTACCGAATTCCAACGCACTACCGATAGATTACCTCGGGCCCGCCCGTCCCGTTAGAAAGTATGAATGGATAGACGATTTTGCAAACTCTTGCCATTTTAAACGCACCCTTTTGAGAAAATTTATTTTTGAAATTTCTTACCCCTTCTTTCGTGCAAGAGCATGTAACACATGGTGATAGTCTGTCAGAATGACCCATGGTCACCGTCATTCTTTTTCCATCTTCGTTCATCTTTTCACAGAAACTTGCATCTTTCCAGTGTTCCAGATTCATTGGTGGAATATTCTTACAAGCCATTCGGGGGTTTCTGTCGGATAAAAAAGTTGAAGTAAATTGTGAGCAAAGGATTTCGTTCCGTAGATAATGTTATGTCTTTTTATAAAATTAAAAATATGATTGAGGGTTAAAGGAAAAAGATTAAGGCTTTGTTCACATTGCGTACGTCAGCGTCAGAGTTACTCGCATCGAAATATTTTAAACCAATCTCAGACCCTTAGAATTTCCTGACTAATCGTCTGGAGGTCTGTGATTGGTTAAGAAATTGCTGATGCGAGTAACGCTGATGCTGATGGATTCTATGTGAATAGGCCCTTACTCACAAGAAATCGTCAGGAAGATCAAAAGCTTTCATTTGCATAGATTCTATCGTATCGGAGTTATCACAGATGACTTTCGCGAGGTTAGCCTTGCGTATTTCTTGCAGTTGATCTGGAAAAAAAATAATTCTTAAAGATACTACGCTCAGAAAGTGCCATTTACTTATAAATATGCTAGTAACAAATATAATGGTACTGAATACTAGTGAATTTTTCAGATTGCATAATTTTGAACTGGGTAAAATTATATGAATGTACAAGGATAATAAAGGATATTATTAATTGATCAATGAATTCGCAATTTGATAATACTGAACAAATTCAAATAGAAAATGATGATCAAATTCATATTGATTAATGAATCTACTAGTTTGGTTTACGAATTCAAATACGACAGTATTGAATGAAGGGCTAAATAAGTAGGCAACACTGAATGAAATCGAACTCTTTAAGATTAGATGGGCACATAGGATATACAATATTTATCCGTTTAATATAAACTGATCAATAGATCCAGTTAGATAGTAATATTACTATCTATCCAGTTAGATCAATTGATCAAGATATGTATGATCAAACACAACAGCACTGAACAGTTTCAAACGGGATGACAACGAATGGCTTTAAATTCAATAAGACTATATGGATTGAAAATAAAAAATAATGAAGGATTCCAACTGAATAACAATGAAGTCAAAACTGGGAAAAACTTTCTATTATAATAAATTAGTCGGTTAAACTGCGATTTGATAACTGATATAAACGGATGAATATTGAGGAGTTTCAAACCTGAAATCATATAATGGATTCCAAATTGACTATAATGATTAGATCAAGTAATTGGATCAACTGGATTAGAGTTAAGGCTGCTGTGTACTAACCCTACTGGATTCTCTCACCTCAGTGATAACCCATGGAAAAAAAACACAAGTGCCTTGGCCGTTCGACTAACGTCCACTATTCTGTTTAAATGAAACTACATTATTTTTTTTATTTTACAGCTTATTTTAATATTATTTTTCCTTTAGCGAAATTAATATTTTTTTCCCGAATGCGGAGGCACTTGCCGTGTAGACATTCGTCTATACTTCACCGCAGTTTTGCTGGCCATTATATTATAGGAGCATCATATACTCGGACCAGTATTACCCCCTATGAAGGGATGACAAAAACAGAGGTATTTTAGAGGCGCAACACCGGGATTCGATCCGAGCACCCTCAGCACCGAAAGCCAGCGCTGTACCACAAGGCCACCTCGGACGCAACAAAAAAGTTGTACAAATTAGTATAAATATTTTATGTAAATATATTCGTACATGCCCTCTTGATTTTTTTAAAAAAATTTCAAGTGTCCATTAGCTTTATATATATATATATATATATATATATATATATATATATATATATATATATATATATATATATATATATATATATATATATATATATAGGTATTTTTTTCCCCTACGACTTCCAATGCTTCCAATACTCCAGAAGAGGGTCCGACATGGCAAATATGGCCTTGCGGTGTTCAATCCCAGCTGGTGAATATGTTGCCGCTGCAATTTAAGGCCGCTTTGTACTAACCCTATTGGATTCGCTCACCCCAATGTTCACCAATGGAGAAATTGCGTCTACTATTTACAGCTACATAAATGTTGATAATCCGGTGAAAATGGCATTCCCAGACAGCCTGAATTTTTCTGCACCTTAAAACCGGATTCATTTTATAAATTTCGTCCACCAAAGGAATTGATGAGCGTTTAAGACACACTAGACCAGATTTTTTTCACCGAATAATTTAAATTTTAAAATATTATTTGGATATATTTTTTTTTTTAAAGAAAAGTGCCCCAAGATGTAAAGTTTCTTTTTCTATTATGAAATACAATTAAAAAAATCTATAAATCCAGGTCAGCAATCCATGAACAAATGTTCTCAATAGGTTAACTCTGAGGTGAGCAAATCCAGTAGGGTTAGTACACAGCAGCCTTAAGACTGAATACCCTAAGGGGCGATATCTGTCGGTGTCATACCCTCCTCCAGACCCTTCCACTATACGGAAGGACTTTCCGGCTCACAGATTTTACGTGCCCACGTATATATATATATATATATATATATATATATATATATATATATATATATATATATATATATATATATATATATATATATTATTACCATACCCGACGTAAGCACGAATGCATTCAATGGCGCTTGTCGGGATCCGAATGGAGCACTCTCGTTGCCGAAAGCCGATGTGCTAACCATTAGGTTGCCACCAATATTTTTTTAACTACTTATACTTATATCAGGCGTTGCAGGACAGTATACGTTTGACGAGATTACTCGTTCTGGGTATGAGTGGCTAAATCGTCAATTACTTGTTAAGCGTCAGCATGTTAAATTGTTTTACCAAATAAATAAGTCACGAGGATATTGTATTAAACAGCAAAATTACCTTTCGAGAACCTTAAAAATGGATCTTGCGTTTCGTACCAGAAGCGGTCGCACTTCCTCAGATGGATGAACTGCCGGGATATGATGCAGCCGAAAGTTGGTCCAACGAGAGCTCCGTACATCGATTTCTCTGTTATGCCTCCCGTAAAGAGATCGATGTCATCGACGTCTCTGAAAACGTTGAACCTGGATTTTATTTTTCAGAGGTAGTCACTACATAAGTAGTGCAAGCTGTTTGATAATGTTAGGTCGTTCATGAGGCGACGATCACTGGAAAACTAACTTCACCTTCAGTTATATCTTTGCCATGGAAATTTCCATAAGTAACAAAAAATGAAATATAATGTTTAAGTTAAAATGATATTAATACATTTTTACTGACGTTTTCATGCGTCGCTAGGAATAAGCTGTATATTTTGAATACTAATATTTTTTAACGTAGGATTACGTTCCTTCATAACAGTCCTTCGGAAAACAAAGTTTCGGACATTAAAACCGTCCGTCATCGCGAGTTATAATTTTGGCAGCTCGCCAAACCCAGTCTGTATCGCTTGGGCAAGCAGTAAACAGTTAAACAGAAAAGTACCCAAATGCGTCAAAATTTTGACATATATATGCTACATACGTATGTATGTATGTATGTATATATATATATATATACATAACACATACATACATATATACATACAAAAGAGGTAAGCAACGATAAGTAGCCCTACGTTAATAACCCACGGTAGTTTCGTTAGAAGAGACTACCTGAATAATTTTTTTTTCTTATAAACTGCTTGAGAAAAAGATAACTTACTGCCTCGACCATTTGATTACCTTTAGATAAATTTAATATATTAAAGAATTTGATTAGAAAATCTCAGGTTGAACTGGCTTTGAAGCTATCATATCGTTGAACTCGGGAGAACTTAGAAGAATTAGACCCTAGGTGCTCACAAGAGAAAACGAGTTCATATTGCTCTGAAGGGTTAAACCCGAATTGTTCTCCAATAAATGACGTTTAAAGTCAATCCAGAGCCATTGTTTGCATTGTTCCTGAATGGCTATACGTGTGTAGTTAAACGTCTTTCTGTATATCGAAAATGTTGCGTATTGACTCAAAGTTTAATACTCAGGGATTTTATGTCTTAAAAGTAAGTAAAAAGGAGTGATCGCGGGCGCACTATTGAGGAAAAGGGGAGTAAAATACCATTTTATAAATAAGCACATGGGTTTTATATGGCTGAGAAAAATTAGCTGGTGAGGTTAGCTGATTTCGATTAGCTAGCTGATTTCGATTAGCTAGCTGATTTCGATTTGAGACTTTCGTGATTCGCCAAAAATCGCGCTAAAATTGTCGGGAAATACAGTGTCCGGGCTAAAGGTATCCAAAAGTCATGCCTTATTTTTACGGAACTACCCATTAAAATTTAAAAATATTTATTTAAATAGAAAGAACATCTCACCAAGTTTTAATATCAATCATAGATTTCGATCACAGTATCATAGATTTCGATGCGTGCACCTTTTGTAGCACGACAAACGTCTAAATGGTAATCCAGTTCTCTCCAAGTGTTTCGTAGCATATCAGGAGTTATTGGACATTTTTGCTTGGGGATTCATTAAATCTGTTGTGTATAAACAAAAACTTGAAACTGTGGATGAGTTGAAGAGGCATATCATTCAAGCAATTCGTGTAATAACTCCTGATATGCTACGAAACACTTGGAGAGAACTGGATTACCATTTAGACGTTTGTCGTGCTACAAAAGGTGCACGCATAGAAATCTATGATACTATGATCGAAATATTTGATTTATATTAAAACTTGGTTTATATTAAAACTTCTTTCTATTTAAATAATTTTTTAATTCTAATGGGTAGTTCCGTAAAAATCAGTCATAACTTTAGGATACCTTTAGCCCGGACACCCTGTATAGCTTAGCCGTTATTTTAAGGTCGAGAAGGAAAATGTTTAATTTAGTTATTAAATGTTTCTCAATAAATAGAGAACTGTCCTTTAAGGTATCATAAAATAAAACCCTCTTAGAAACTATTGATCTCGCTCAATAGCTGTCGTATACCCCTTGCAGGGCTGAATGGGTGCGTCTCTGGTTTTAGCATAGGCTACTGGGTACCTATGCTAAAACCAAATAGGCTACTGGGTATATATATATATATATATATTCATTCGAACTGTTCTGCGAAAAACAAACTTCCCACATGTGAAGAATTCGGGTTATTCTTTTGGGCGGAGGGCAGATTACGAGATTGAATCGGCTTCACTTTTTCACCCGTTTATCCCTACTGATGTACGCCTAGGCTGTACTCATAAATCATTCCGGTACTTACTCATACACGCTGCTCAGTCTATGTATGATATGCTCGGGAATATCTTCCTTAAGGTCGTCAAAGCTTTTCGCCCTCGTCCTGTTGCACAACTCTCTATAGTCGTTGTACGGAGGCAATCCGTGGTCTCTTCCTCGCTGAAGATTCAAAGCCACGAGGTCCATGCCAGAGAATGGAACCCTGTTGTCTTCGAACAGATGGTTAGTCACTTCAGAAGTGATGGAATGGTCAAACACTTCGACGCTGCTGCTTAGAAGTCCTCGGAGTACCTCGTCAATAGCATTCTCTAAAATCAAAAAGGGAAAGGTAAGATAAGTACATGGAATAGCACCAATACATCTTAAAATTTCCTTGTGTACTGTATTTTTTTTTCTGTGGGTTTAATATACGTAGATTGTTCGCATTCATTTAAACTCAAATATCCGGAGTTTGATATGAAGTAAAAACTATTTGAATAGCAACAAATCAGTTTCATTGAACCAAAAACATTAAATGGAATCGTCATTCTTGACTGAAAACACTCTCCATGAATGAACTTCATGCATTCTTCGTTTCTAGAGAGACCAAGACCTCGGTTTAAACCACTATTAGTATTATCATAGGGCACCTATAACGCATTGCAGATGTAGAATTAGTTTCGCGATGAAGAATGAACAAAATTAACTTATTAATACACCCAACTTTCCCGTGAATGTAGTTAGAGCTCCCAGTTGTCGCATTTATAAGCTACGTAAACAGATAGGGTTCGATCGATTGCAATTTTAGAATAACATTAGGAAACGAGTCTCGCGTCTCAAGCAGCATAAGTTCGTTTTAGCATGCTATAATTGTCTTAGAACTTTCATCCTCTTACTTTTAGCTTATATTTGCAATTCAAATATAACTTTTGAAATCTGAGAGCGATTTTTTCCCCCTAGAATTTATGCATAATCAGCTGGATTTGAATATTTATTTAGAGAAAATCTAAATAGTACCGCTTTCATGCCCCGACTTAATGATTAATATCCAAATCCCAATGAACTCTGAGACGTCAAATAAAATAGAAATATTGCCTTTGTTGTCACTGTAAGCTTTAGAACTTAGATATTCTATGAAGCGGTTTGGTTTATCAGCGAAATCCCAAATGGCCACTGGTGAGTAGAATATGTATTCCCCTCAAACCCTGTTTCGGAAAAGATAAAGGCATAAAATAGTTCTTCCTTCCGAATTTTTCAAGCTCTAATAACAGTAACTTTCACGTCCGAAAGAAGATTGATTGCTTTGTATATACGTAGATGTTTGAACACTAAGGGAAAAGGAAAGCTTGCGAAAATTTTAGAATTTTTATCTCTTACTTAACAACAAATATCCCAAGGGATCAAAGAAAGAAAAAAAAAATTATAAGACTTATTTGTAATGACCTTCACTTTCTTTTTTAAATTTTTTTTTGTAAGTATGAGGAATAAAATTTAAGTTGTATTGTTTTAAAGCACTCTTGAATTTTTTTGTTTCGTAAGTTTTGCTTTGAAAATGCCTTTAAAGTTTACAGAAAAAATTAGACTTTTCTTCGCTCATATTTTAGGTTTATTTCTTATTTCTAAGACAGTTTCTCAGTTTTAGTACGTTACATACACATAATTTTTTTTCTCAGAAGTGAGTTCTGATGATAAATTATGAATGGAAATTTCTCCACTACGATGTAGAATTTTGCATTTGCTGGTGTAAAAAGTTATTTTTCTTTTCTTTCTTGGCTCTAAAGCAAAAGAATTGTATGTATGAACACAACGTATATAAATACAATCTTGATTTTTTTGTGGTTGTTTCCTTTTTTATTATTTAATAACTTAAAGAAAGGAATAAACAAAATGACAGATTTGTAACTAACCTTAACGCAGTAAATATTAATTATTCACCTAAACTTGAGAACGAAAAACAAACCGAAAACATTTTAGGATTTTTTTAGAGTATATCCATGTTGAAGAGGAACAAACAGCATCTTAAAATCCACACTAGACATTAATAAATTAAATTTCAGAAGAATATATATATATATATATATATATATATATATATATATATATATATATATATATATATATATATATATATATACACACCGGGTGTCCCAAAAATGACAGACGATTTGGGAAATCAATTAAAGATAAACGGATGGTGATAAAAATGCACGGTTTGCTGCATTCTGCTTAGGTAACCAGGGAATTTATTCTCACGAATTTTCAAAATTAGGTACAAAGTTCGACAACAAATGGCGCTGCCGACAGGGAAAAACTATAAAACAATGTTTTCAAAGCAAGAAGCATACGCAAAGTTGCATGGATTGGCCTCCCTATTAGCCAGATTTGACGCCATTTGATTTTTTTTTTTTTTTTGGGGGGGGGGGGGGGGTACTTCAAAGACCAGGTGTATCGTCACAATCCACAAACTGTAGATGAACTGGAACAATACATCTTTGCTGTTTGTCAGAACATTCAAACTGAAATGATTGCACGGGCGTCTGCGAATTTTGACCTCAGACTGCGCCACGTTGTTGCTGCAAACGGTGGTTACTTTGAAAACATTGTTTTATAGATTTTACTAGTCAGCAGCGCCATCTGTTGACGAATTTTGCAACTAATTTTGAAAATTGGTGAGAATAAATTCCCTGGTTACCTAAGCAGAATGCAGCAAACCGTACATTTCTATCACCTTCCGTTTTTCTTTAATCGATTTTTCAAATCGTCGGTCATTTTTGGGACACCCGGTATATATATATATATATATATATATATATATATATATATATATATATATATATATATATACAGTTGGTTCTCTGTTTAACGACGCTCTACTTAACGACGATCTCTATTTAAAGACGATATTTCCCGGTCCCGGTCCTTTCGACGTAAAAAAATTTTTTTTAAAGACGATTTTGTTTCTATTTAACGACGATTTTTTCTTACATAATAAACTTTTTCTTCAACATTTTATCTACTGGAGGGTTACTTTCTGTGGGAGAGTTTGGTTTCAAAAACAGACCCGGAATTTCCATTATGTTTGTTGCAATCATAGACTTGTTGCAGTGGAAAAAACCGGGGGAGGGGGGGATTACTGTTTCTCGGAAGATCGAACATTCTTCCCTGGTGGATCGAATTTCTTAGTGCGGGTGTGGAATCACTCTATTGTACCTACCATGTTGTCATGTGATTTACGAACTGTCCAAAAGCACCCCTCTCTCACTCCTTCTGGGAAGCACGTGTTCATGTTTAGAGAATTCATGGTTGGGTGTAGGAGCTCATTCTAGTACGAATACGAGGTGAGCAGAGCAAAATGGCATCAAAGCGAAAGCATCTTACGCTACACGAAAAAGGGAAAATTATTGAAAACTGGGAAGAAAGTGTTGGAATAACAAAAGTCCAATTCGCAAGACAATTTCAGCTACCCGAGTCTACTCTCAAAGGCATTTTAGCAAGCAAAGAGAAAATTCTTGAAGCAGCACAAAAATTTGGTTTGAGATCGAAATCCAAACGGCAGAAAATTCAATGTGGCCGATCAGAAGAGTTTGAGAAGGCAGTCCTGCAATGGTTTCATCAAGCAAGAGCATCTAACATTC
The DNA here is from genome assembly GCA_907164885.2 of Dolomedes plantarius. Taxonomy (NCBI): domain Eukaryota; kingdom Metazoa; phylum Arthropoda; class Arachnida; order Araneae; family Dolomedidae; genus Dolomedes; species Dolomedes plantarius. The sequence continues at coordinate 136,580,547 of OU015493.1, read as the reverse complement.
CAATTTCCGGAGTGATATTTAAAGAAAATGCTATTATTCTGGCAGAAAAGTTTGGAATGCAAAATTTTCAGGCTTCGGCTGGTTGGCTAACAAAGTTCAAAGAAAGATACGGGCTTGTATTTAAAAGCATATCTGGCGAAAGTGGCTCCGTAGAGGAAAAAATAGTGGATGAATGGAAAATAGTGCTGAAGGGGAAATTAGATAGATATGATAAGAACATATTCAATGCAGATGAGACGGGCCTATTCTACAATATGGTGCCTAATAAAACCTTAACGTATATGGGCGAAAGGTGTTTTGGTGGAAAACACAGTAAGGAACGATTGACTGTTTTACTGTGCACTAATTCGGATGGATCTGAGAAATTTCCACCACTAGTTATAGGCAAATCAAAGCAACCAAGGTGTTTTAAGAATATCATCAGGAAACCTTGTGAGTACCGCAATAACAATAAAGCTTGGATGACATCACAAATTTTTATTGACTGGATTAGAACATTTGATGCAAAAATGCATCGAGAAAAGTGAAAAGTTTTACTTTTAATCGACCGATGCACTGCACATACTCCAAATATCCCTGGACTTACAAATTTGACTATCCATTTCTTACCAGCTAATTGCACTAGTAAGTTGTAGCCATTAGACCTGGGTATCATTCGCAGTGTGAAAGCATATTACAGAAAGTCTTTAATTAGGAAATTAATAAACAATTCGGCTGACAGTATAAAAATTAGAAAATTTACAATCTTGGAAGCAATGCACATGATAACATCAGAATGGAAAGAAGTTTCTTCATCCACAATAAAAAACTGCTTTTGCGTTGCTGGAATTCACAAATAACTTGTAGTGGAACTGCAAAGTACGGATGTAGAAATCAACGAAGATGACATTACCCCTGAAGAATGGAGAAGTCTTGTTGAAGATGAGGATGTTTCGATTCAAGATTTCTACAATTGTGATAAATATGTTTTAACAACAGAGTTCAGAAATGTAGAACAAATTTATTAAGATATTGTAAACGAAAACACAGTGTCAGACGAAGAAGGTGAAGTTGAAGACACGGAAAACGAGACTCTGCCACCGTCTTACACAGATGCAATTTCTGCTCTAGATGTTCTCCTATGCTATATTACATCGAAAATGGAAGGTGACTCATTTAACATTTTAGAAAATCTGGAAAAGAGAATAACGAAAACAAGGCGAATGAAGCAATCAACACTTTTTGAATTTTTTAAAACGTAATTTATTGTATTGTTTGTACTCTTTTTTTTTCAATGTAATTTAAAATAACTTTTTGTGAATAAAATAATGATGATAATAAAATAACATTTTTAAACACGCCAATATATTAAGAAATATATTGACAGTCCTAAGCCTATAAAGTGTGAAGGGAAATGTTATTTTTTCACAAATTCTGTTTAACGACGATCTCTACTTAAGGACGATTTTTCACGGTCCCTTGAAAGTCGTTAAACAGAGAACCAACTATATATATATATATACTATATATACACAGGTTATCAAAAATTAAGAAAAAGTCACAAAAATAGCGATTACTCAAAAAGTTACGCGTAGAATTTAATGAAACTTTTACACATTATACAACACATAGGTAGGTATAAAATAGCATAAAAAGAAATAACCAGACAATTATGGTGTTATAGAAACTAGCATATGTATACAATGAACAAATCGGATGTGTCAGTTTGGTATAGGAAAAGTACCTTTAATATGGCGCATGATCCCCCCGAGAAGCAATACAGCACATACAGCGATGTGTCATGCTGTCAATTATGCGGTCTATGAGTTCGGTAGGGAGTGAGAGCCATTGCTCTTGGAAAGCAGTTGAAAGCGTGGCTAGGGTCCTAGGACGAGGATTGAGAGTAGTTATACGTAGTCCTAAAGCGTCCCAACCATGGTTGATATGATTCAGGTCCGGTGATTGAGCTGGCCACTCCATGCGCTGAATTGTTTCCTACTCAAGATAATCATCCACGATGCGAGCTCTGTGCGGTCTCACGTTATCATCCTGTAGCACGAAAGTGTCACCTATTGTCCCGGCATAAGGACGCACATAAGCACCAAGGACGGCATCTCTATAGGTGTGAGCATTCACATTTCCAAGGGGAAAGACATGGAGGTCTGTGCGTCCTCCCAAAGAGATACCACCCCAAACACAGACACTGCTTGATCCGTATGCATCTCTTTCATGGATGTGTGATGGATGAAAACGAGTTCCAGGTTCTCTCCAAATCAAAATACGCCTACTATCGCTTTGGAGGCTAAACATGGACTCATCCATAAAGAGAACATCCCTCCATTCTCACGCGACTAGTGGACATGTTGACGTGCCCACTGCAAACGTTCCCGCCTATGGCGTGACGTGAGCGGAACGTAAATGGTTGGTCGACTCGCAAAAAGACCACCTTCGTGAAGCCTTCTACACCCGGTTGACGTTTATACCAGACTTCCGGAGCTTGCAGCGAGGTAGGATCTGCAGACGGAGTTGCGGTTCTATTCCTTCGCGTGCATAATGAGAAATATCGGTCATCGGCATTCGTCATAGCGTAAGGCCGTCCTTGGCTGAATCTCCTTTATTCCGAATCCGTGGTTAGAAATTGTTGTCAAAGTCTATTAACCACGGACGGACTCCCATTTAGCTATCTGGCCACTTCTGTCTGACTTTGTCCTGCCTTTAGTCTCCCAATAGCTCGCCATCGCAGTTCTTCGGTCAAATGATGCCTAGAGGTCATTGTTACAATTTGGCTATGCTAGATGTCTAATCTCAGCCTCGCAGCGACAATTGTCGCCTTGTTCTGAGACATGCACTTTTATGCTCCTCGCAAATGACGTATTCCGACTGCAGCGCCACTATTTTGCGTAATGTAGTATTGTTCAGCACCTTTCACTTAACAACATATTCAAATTTTAAACAGACTGGCCTAGTTTCGAACGTGTTATCCCTCTTTTTGTGATTTTTCCTCAATTTTCGATAACTAGTGTGTATGTGTGTTATCCCTCTTTTTGTGATTTTTCCTCAATTTTCGATAACTAGTGTGTATGTGTATATATATATATATATATATATATAAGAATAAGATGAAACAGAAAACCAGTAATAGCTCTAAAGGTACTTGCAGCCAGGAACAAATAACATGAAAAGAAAAGTATGAATAAGGTTTTAGACAGCATTTCTTCATCAGCGGTGTCAATGCTGTCTAAAAACCAATGGATTGTTTCCGATGAGTATGATTTATACAATAAACACACTCAGACACCGTACAATCCATGAATAACAGAAGAATTGATTAATAATTGAATAAAGATTGAATAAAAGTACTTAACCAAAGAACACCAAGCCTGGCGCTAGTCAGAGTGGAAGTTAAGAACTTGTAACCGCAAGATGACTGACGTCACAAAACTTGCAACCATTGAGGTAGTGGATTCTCAGTTACAGACTTACTTAGGTTACCGTATTTTAGGACTATTATACCCTTATTTATTTAGTTTTTTATTATTATTACTACTAAGAGTTATTTTTATCTTTATTTTAATTTTTTATTATGATTTTTATTTTAATTTTTATTTTTAGTAGTTATTTTTTCTATTTTAACTTATTTTTATGTTTAACATATTAATGCAACAGAACAAACTATTCATTAAAACAAAAACAACCAATTATGTTTTTGGATAGACTTACGGGGTAATTATTCCGTGTTAGCACAGCTTTCAAGTCTAAAATATGCTTAATCTTATTGTCTTTAGAACATAGCCTATTTATACGAACTAACTGATTTACAATAATGTTATTAAAAACAGATTTATGTAAACAGGTTAGATAATTTTGAAATTTAACAATATTAAAATTATAGTCAGATCTTTTGTCGTATAAGTCAAAAGTAAATTTTCTGTGAGTATTTAATTTAATATTAATATCTAAAAAGTTTTCATTAATATTATCATGGCTACTTTTAATTAGTTCCAGATTAGGAGGGTAAAAATTTAAGTCTATAGGGTTATTACTTTTATTAATTACTATTATATCATCTATATATCTAATATATATATATATATATATATATATATATATATATATATATATATATATATATATATATATATAAATGAATGTTTGTTTGTTCGTATTTTATGCGCTGCCGTACCGTTCATCCGATTGCGATGAAACTTGGTCAACTTATTGCTTAAACTTGCGCGAAGGTTATAGACTATTTTCATCCCGCTACGACGTTCCATTCCCGAAGTATGTTAATACAAGTTTGAGCGGTTATCAACGAATATTTTTGTTCAAAGTCATTGTAACATTTCATTGTTGCCCATTAAAATATAACATTTCCGTAAAAATAAATAGACATGAATTAAAAACATGATTTATTCATATATTGGCGCATGCAAGAACGAATTTAATATATTATTTTCATATACGTAGCAACACCGGAATATTTCTTTTTAAAAATGAAAATATAAGGATGGAAAGTCATTCATTTTCAATGAATGCGTTATCTATCCATTTCATGAATTGAAACTATCCCAAACTACCTGTTCAAACTCAAATATACTGAAGGACACGTCCATTTAGCTAGAAACACGTGCGTTTAGCCTTGACGTGATGATTTATATAACTGAAGTGACATTGAAACATAGTAGATGATTTAGTTTTGAGAAAGAATTACAATCATGAAATACGTGTATATTATAATTAAGAAAATCTGAAAGTGGCATTGAAACGTAGCAGACGATTTAGTTTTGAGAAAGAATTCCGGAGCATGAAATATGTGTATATACTTTTTCTATAATAATTATCAGATTTGCTGTGTTTTAATATTCAATGTGATCTCAATCCATTCAAACATTATTGATTCTTTTTCTATAATAATAAATCCATTCAAACGTAATTGACTAGCTGTAAATTAATGCTTTAAAATGCCCAAAAAGAGGAGAGCAACTTTTAATCCTGCAGAAGTAAGGGGAAAATGTCGAAGATTGTTGAGAAATGAGCAATGTGATGAAAAAAAAAAACAGAAGAGCGCGAAGCCAACAGAATTCGAAATGCAGTTAGACGCACACAAGTATCTGAAGAAAAAACATTCCCAAGAGCTCGAAGGCGCCAGAATTCGAATTGTAGTGATCCGTAGCAGTGAGACTGATGAAGAAACTTTTAACGCGTCGAACATACGATCGTCTTCGAGCTTCAACATCGAAAGGAGAGGAAAGCGATGAACAACGACAGCACCGACAACAAACTAATGCTATTTGCTACTGCAAAAGAATTTTAGCGGAAACTTTAGAACATCATAACATGAGGCTAATCATTGAAAAAAAATAATAACAGAAACTTAATCTCGATTGAAGCCGGGTAATACATCTAGTATATATATATATATATAGGAACCCAAATCCGAAATCTGACAATGTCCGAAAAAGAGGCTCAGAACGCGAATGGATCACAGACAAATGCGCCAAGTCCGAAATGTTACATTATTTCGGACTTGGGTTATTTACAAACGATCATTTCGCGTATGGGCAAATCAGAAGTGTGCAAAATACGAAACTTAATTTCATTTCGCACTTTGAGCATTCTAAAGTGCTCACTTTGCGAATGGGCAGTTGAAGAATGATCAAAGTCAGAAAACAATCATTTTTAACTCTAATTATTTGACTAAATAAAAGGAATTAAATGAGTTAAAAGATTATTTTAACGATATGTATTGACTATTTTAAAAACCCCACAGTTAAAAAGTATGTCCATAGTGAAAAAAATGAAAAAATAGTAAAATAATAAATGATGGGAAAAATTATGAAAAATGCATTGTTACTTATTCTTGCACGCAGAACTGTTATGGCACTTTGAGTTACATTTGATGCCAGTTGATAGGCACTTGCATCTTTTGCTGTCACACTGCTTTCTAAAACTGCAGTGGACGAAACCTTGTGAGCTTCTGGGGTAACTGAGGTTCGAACTGAGTGTACGAATCTTGGAACGTCTTTATCAGATATAAAGACGTAACACACCCTACACACACACACACACACACACACACATATATATATATATATATATATATTCAATGCGTCAATTCGGCGGCCTTTGTCCCTTTAAACATCCGCCTGTTATCACCGCGGTTATCCTGGCCTCTTTATTATGGAGTACCATATAGTTGAACTAGCATCCCCCCCTACGAACCGGTCCCGTAAGTTTGAACCCAGTCAAATGACGAGACCGGAAATACTTGACCCTGCACCTCCAGAGGTATTTTGGGAACTTGGAGGACATTGAAGCTACGATAGATTTTTCTCGTGCACCAGCCACCGTTAGAGTAACTAACATGGGATCTAACATGGGTAACTAACATGGGAATCGAACCCAAAACCTTCTTCTCAGACAGATGTGCTGTATCTTTATGGTGAGTTAGTTAAATCATGATCTTCAATGGTCAGCCCCCGTAGGCAGTTTGGTTTGTTGTGAGCCCGCATCAACACAAAACGTCTTGCGATTTTATCTATACAGTTTTAGAATTAGATTTATTTGCAGGCAATACATACGAATGCAACCATAAATGTTTCAACTTTTATGCTGAAATGAGCTATCAAATAACAAGATGCAAAGGAAATATTTTAACAAGCATTTTAGGTGCATGGGAGGGTGGATAATGAAGTTTCCGAAGTAAAAGTTGGTATCTGCCAAAGCTTCATTGGAAAAAAGGAAAGAAGAAAGGTTAAAATAGATCGTACGTTTGAATGAAAAGTCCAAGAGATATCAATGAAAAGCTTACCTAATGTAATGAAATTTTAATACAAAGTAATAATTACTAAAGAAATTTAGGATGGTACCTTTTACATTTGTTGAGAAGAAAAGAGAAAAGGGGTTCGAGTATCAGGCGAAGCATGCGTCTGAAGTAAAACTTCATTGTGAGTTTTTACTGCACGATATTCATAATGGAAAGGAGCTCTGAGCTCCTAGTGGTCAACACGTTAGGATTCTGTACCGAGGGTACTCGGGTCGAGTCCCGACAAGCGCCACTGGATGCTCCCGTGTCTACGCAAGATATCAGCACGTTAAATCTGCAGGCCGGAAAGACCGTTCGTGGGGTTTGTAGGGATTGGATGAGAATATGAACCCTTAAATGTCACCCCTGGGATTGCTCGGTCTAAATTCGGTCTAAAGTGGCACCAGGGTAGAAGTCGGACTCCAGCCATTGTGATGCGCTATACAGTAGAAAGTGTTAAAACTGGAGCAGCACCCATTCAGCCCTGCTTGGGATGTACGAAAGTAGCACGATGGTGGAATATTTACATGAATGCTATGAAATTTGAGGCTGGAGTGTAAAAAGAAAAAAAATAGTACTACTCGTTGAAAAAGCAGAGAGTGGCTTGGCAAATTTAAATACCTTGAATAAAGAAATATGAGCTAAAGTAGACTTGGGAATTCATGTCAATTGTTCTCCACATTTTTATCGATAAAAAAAACCTTGTAATACGGTTTGAAGCAAAAAACTATAAATACCCCAGTCAAAATAGACCCGATTTTGACGAATGGCTAAAAAAAATATGAAAGTTTTGAAAATTGGTGGAGATGTTTGTTTGAGCATGTTAATGAACGTACTAAAAGTCCCCACCGATCAGACTTGAGCTTTCACAGCCATCTTGAAAAATGTGTGGACTTTTTTGGTTTTTTGCAAGTAACTTCAGAAATATTGATTTTATGTAAAAAAATTGAATACAAAAATTGAAGAGCCTTACATTATGAACAAAAACATTATTTACATTTTTTTATAAGTCTACCACGAACAAAGATAATTGACTTTGAAAATAGCGAACAATCACGCGTAGGGCGCGGATGCGCGGGTCATCCCCATCGCGATGGATGACCCGCACATGTTGTCAAACCTCTGCATATCAAAGCTCGATATAAAGTTGCAGCAACACCCAATCCATTGTTATCAGGCTGTATTGTGAGGCTTGGTGGATTCGATCTTTTTATGTCATACTTAGGCTGCATTGGGTACAAAATGGCTGGAAGTGGGTAAAAATAAATACTTAATTTGATGTATGCAACTACGTTAGTAGAAAAAACGTTGCCTGGCCATGCATACGCTAGAAAAAAACCTAGCTTATTTATTTACCCAAACAGCTTTAGCAAAAATAAATTTTGACGCCATGGATATAATTGATTTCAAAAGCAATAATCTCCATGAGTTGTTTAGAGATTTTGCTACTGAACTACTATCACTAGAAACCATAAATGGACATACTCATATACGAGGCATCGAGATTAAAATGAGGAAGACTTTGAAGCAGTTGAAAGAGAATGGCCCAACTTCATCCCTCTGGGTTCAGTATTTTGAAATGGTAAAGCTTATGAAAGCTTGATCACCCTCAATTGTACGGTGAAAGTAAACGGATTTAATACATCAGTAAACCCGTTGTTGCTTTTCCAGAGCATAGACATTGTTAAACAAAATGACGAAGAAACGGCTCGCATTTTATTTAGAATATGAGTTAGCTCCTTTTACGTTTGCTCTGTTTAATGAAGCTGACATGCGAGAGACAACGACATTGGCTAGGTACGACGTTTTTGAAGTTTCAAACAAAGACCTTAACTTCCTGAACTGCGTCAACATTGGGGACAGTGGTTTTCTCCTACACCGTGTCAAATGGGAAACACAATTAACTTTTTCGGATGTTTGCACAAATTAAGTTAACTATATAAAAAAAGCATTATGGGACCAGCTGTATAGTCGTTTTTAAAGGCTAATCCAACACCAATAGCAGTACAAAAAATGGAAGAAAATCTACGGTCTATTGTGATAAAATCTGTAGACATAAGTTTTGATGGAAACATGCGAGTTACTGTTCAACAATAACAGTTCCTTTCAAATGAAAACAACAAGAGCAAACTGATCAGCATGCTATCAGCTGAGCTGGAAAACAGTGGGATTCGATTCCGACAATGTAATGATGAAGCCGACATTCTCATTGTAAATACTGCAATTAATGAAGCATGTTCTGATAACAACATCGTTGTAATCATCGGTGAAGATGTTGACCCCCTGGTTCTATTAACAGCTCTCACTCCTACAGAAAAGACATTTTCCTTGTCAAAACATGCAAAGGGAAAGCAAAGAAAAAATACATTCGTCAAATAAAATACAATCATCGGGACATACCAAAGTATCCTTTTTCTCCATGCTTTCAGTGGATGCGATACTACTTCTGCAGCAATCAACAAAGGAAAGAAAAATTGTGTAAAAATGTTCCAAAGTAAAGATATGGAACACAACGTGACAGTAGTTAATAAATGCAACTCATCGCATAATTATGTTGCTTAAGCAGGAGAATGTTTTTTTCTGATCTGGTATGGAGCACATCCCAGTGAAAAGTCCCTAAATAAGTTTGGGTACAAATGCTTCGAAAAATTTGTCACTAAAATAAAACCATATATTTCGTCTCTTCCCTCAACTGAAGAGGCAGCCATGAGACATTCCTTTCGGTTTTATCACCAAGTGCAAAAGTGGTTTGGGAATGAGTAGAATCCTGAAGTGTGGGCTGGAAATGTCAATAGAAAACTATCGTGCCCATCACAACTATGGATGCAGTGGCTCCCGTTTCAGTTTTAAGCATGGTGTTTCACAACTGTAAGACTGACTGGGGAGAAAGATGCGTGTGTCGGAAAGCAAGCATCAACTTCACAACGGTCTACAGTAACTGCAATGGGGTATGTCACAATGACATACCCCATTGCAGTTATTGCACTGTTGATCATGAGGCTCCAATAAAAGGAATGGATGAATGAGGTGGTGCTAGTTGACCCATAGACGATCTTTTCAAGACTGACGACGCGAACAATCCCGTACCGAAAAAAGCACGACAACCATAAAGTAGGTTAGCTTAAAAAATTATATACAGTGAAAATATGGTAGTGAATAAATCCAAGTTTATTACATTCGTTCATAAAATTAAAAATGATAAATTATCTACATACCAAAAAACATTAGTCTATTTTCTTGTGTTTAAAGATTGCTCAAATGAGGGAGAGGAGAGAAATCAAAGGAAAGCGCCTGCAACGAGACTTGGACGCTACATTCATAATCAACCCGCATTTAATAGTCAATATTTTGATTCATGTTAGGGTTACGACAAAATGTATTTAATATTTTTTGTACGCAATTTAATGTTCTTTAATTTTTGTATAAAACTTTTTTTTACATAAAGTTAATATTTAACAAGTTATTTACAAAAACACATAAAAGGCCTTCAAAATCTTTAAACAACTCATGGAGATTACTGCTTTAGAAATCAGATATGTCCATGGCGTCAAAAATTATTTTTGCTAAAGCTGTTTGGGTAAATAAATGAGCTAGGATTTTTCTAGCGTATGCATGGCCAGGCAACATTTTTTTTTTTTACTGACATAGTTGCATACATCAAATTTAGTATTTATTTTTACCCACTTCCAGCCATTATGTACCCAATGCAGTCTAAGTATGACATAAAAAGATAGAATCCACCAAGCCTCACAATTCAACCTGATAAAAATGGATTAGATGTTGCTGCAACTTTATCTCGAGCTTTGATATGCAGAGGTTTGACAACACCCCCCCATCGCGATGGGGATGACCCGCGCATCCGCGCCCTACGCGCAATTGTTCGCTATTTTCAAAGTCAATTATCTTTGTTCGTGTTAGACTTATAAAAAAATGTAAATAATGCTTTTTTCATAATTTAATGCTTTTAAATTTTTGCATTCAATTTTTTTACATAAAATCAATATTTCTGAAGTTACTTGCACAAAACCAAAAAAGTCTACACATTTTCCAAGATGGTGGCGAAAGCTCAAGTCTGATCGGTGGGGACTTTTAGTATGTTCAATAGTATGCCCAAAGAAACATCTCCACCAATTTTCCAAACTTTTGTATTTTTTTAACCATAAAACCTATTTTGACTGGGCTAAAAAGCATTGTGCCAATTTGAGATACTTTAATGCCTTGTAGCTTTTATGGGACGAATTATTTGGGAAATATTATATTAAAAAAATAGATAGGAACGTGAATACTTCGGACTGTTTTACGAAGTTACTTGAGGCGAACGAAGTTTAACCATTATTTTGCAAACCACTATAACAGACGTCATCATTGAATCGAAAACTTTTCGCAATCTCAGAACCTCTTCTGAGCGGACAGGTGAACTAAGCTATTGGGATTGTCTCATGAAACGCCACGGACGAGATAGAAAGTAGATTCACAATGAGACAAAATGAGTATGAGCAATTACTACCTGAAAGCTCCCTTTTGCGACGTATTCTGGATTTAAAATTTATTTTCTTGTATTTGAGTACATATACTTAAAATTTGACATGCATAAAAAAAACTTGTTTGAAATAAAAATAAATAAAATCGGTATTAAGACGTAATTATGGTCAACATAGCAATTTTTTAAAAATATATTTTTAAAAAAGAGTAAATAAGCTGAAAATGTCTTCTTACTCTCGTATAATGCATCGGGATTAAAAAACGCCGATCTTAGCCGTATTGGCTGCTTCTTAGACGAGCTCCTGTAACCGGGCATCAGTCGCTTCAGCATGGGCTTCAGAAGAGTGTGTCCGAAGCGGTACGCTGCAGATGAAAATTCATTGAAGATGGTACCAGCGCACGATGGGTCGTATTGAAAGGTATCGGGATTCATTTCAAGATCTTTTATCATCTTCTCGCCCAAGATTCTTGGCAGGAAATCCGTGTAGGTAATGTGCTGCATCATCGCTCCTACGATGCGCCTAACTGCAAATAAATAAATAAATATTTTACTCCGGAAAATGCTTTTTAACCCTTCAGCGGGCGCGCTAATTTTTGGAACAGCAGCAGAAGCGCGTGGCACAAAGTCCAATGTCTCTTTCAACCTTGATTATTCCTTTTCTAATAAACTTTGTTTTTTCAAATTGAAAATACTAATTCTGCGTTTTATGACAAGATATAAAATGTTGATAATATTGAGATATATTTATAATTAAAGGCCAAGGAATGCGATACAATCGCCTTATTTCAAAACTGTCCGGCTTATTGGATCTTAGGACAACTTGCGAATTAATTCCCATTATGTACAAAACCCCAAAAAAATGAGATTGTTCGTGATATGCGGGATACCGTGTAATAGCTGCACATTCGATCGACTACATCAACTCCTGCTTTTGTCGTATTGTAATCCAGTTTAATCGCTGGTTTACCACGGTTAAAACACGACTAACAATGAATGGAAAGAAATACAAGGGTCAGAAAATCAGACCTGCGTTAGAAAGGGTGTAGCTATAAATAGAAACTGCTTAGAACATTCAAAACTGACATGTAAAAATAAACCATTCAAAATTACGAAAATGTTGCACTTTGTACACGGGCGCGCCAGCTGGAGGGTTAACTAAACTATTACAGTTTGATACTCAGTTACCTCCAGACATTGCAAAATTATCCATTCTCGTATGGAGCTTTGCTCAATATGATAACATAAAATGCCAGATTACTCTCCATTATTGAAAGTTACTTTTCTCTTTTTTTTTAACGGATAAGGGAAACAAGTTGGTTTATCCTTTCTCAAAAGGAAGTTCCCTAACTGGTTTCTTTGTAACATTTTATTTTATTTTACAAATGCCAGTCATTTGGCCACGAGGCCACTAGACCACGGACTCTCCAATACTTCGAGACAAAGGACTTAAAATTCAGAAATGCGGGGAACACGTCAAGACGTAAAGCGGTCATAGATTGGCTCAAATGACACAAAATACAGTCGGGAAAATCAGCAGACCAATCCGGAAAAGATGTTCTGAGACAGTCGTGGCCGGTCAAAAGTCTGAAACATACGATAGCAGCAAAACGCGGGGAGTAAGGACTCCCCTCCTCCCTCAAAAAAAAAAAAAAGTTAACATAGGGTAGACCAGGGCTTTTCTCTAGAGGATTCACTAGACGCGGATTTAAAAGTACTTTTGCATGTTATTACCATGTTTTTATTAACTTGCTTTCTTGTGTGTTTATTTGTGTGTGTGTTTGTCTAGTACAAATCTTGCAATCGATTTTTAACTAACTTCCCGACTAGCTAGACATTTGAAACTTTTAGAATAGCTCAGAACACGATGACAATGCATTTTTAAATACTTTTAGCCCTCTTTAAGCAGAATTAAATTAGTTTTCAGTTATTTTCATTTAATTTTGTTTTGTAGACTGGTGCAGCCATCTTTTGACCGGAAAGGGAACTAGTCAAATGCAAGTTAACTTCCAAATAACTTCATTTTCTTTCAAGTTGATGGGATAATTCATCAAAAAAATTTTAAAAAAGTATTTATTGATACATAGAATTGTCAAGTTTATATGATTCAACAGAAAATTTAAAAACATGGTATATAAAAAGGCTTTTTATCTTGTAATTATTTTTATAAAAAGCTTAGAAGAATGGTATGTCAAGGGCATGTTAGGTTTCTGCAGAATTTCTGCACCCCTCTTAGATGGTCAGTTATATCATTTCCAGTTAGGCACATTGGGCAGGGATACACTTTGTAACATAAAACAGATAAGAATACCATTGTAACAGAGCACAAACTTTATAAAAGTGTTTTTCACGACCTAATTTACATTCTAAAATTTCCATATAGTCATAAATTACTCATCACAATGTTAAATACATAGCTACTAACGGTAGGAGTAATCCAGTCTAATCAAAGGAAATCCTTACTTTCACTCCTAATTATGATTTTAAGCATGGTTTTTTTCTTTCTTTCAGTTTCTGTGTACTCACAACGTCAGCTAACCGCTAATGACCAAACTTCTATTTCTCAAATTCCGCTTGCTTGAAAGCCTAAATGTTTGGAGCTAGTAACTTTCTGATGAACAACACATTTTTAAAATCTAGTTAAACTGATTTGAAAGGGAAATATCAATATTTTCTCTTAATTGGGTTCTACTTAATTTTCTTACGTTAAATTTTATTCTCTAATGTTGGTTAGCATTTATTTCTTTTAATCTTATTTCTGCTCTTTCATCTTCGTTTAATTTTTACACGTTTGATTCTCTCCATTTAATCTCTATCATACCCTAATATTATTCCTTTTATGTTTACTTTCCTGTATTAATGTATAATTCGCAAAATGTTTATTAATATTTATTTTTGGTTTGCATTTTATTAAGTCTTATGAATAAGTATCTTTTATTATCGCTTGCTTGCATTTAAATTACTCTTTTCTTCCGCCTCCTTTTAACACGATTTCTCAGCTTTCAATTCCCCCTCTTCGTGGTTTTCTGCTTTGTAAAATGGCAACATTATTGTTGTATTCCTTTAATTTTTATTACGCAGCCACTTTTTCTATTTTAATGAAGAAGAAGAAAAAAAAGCTGTTTTAAACAACCTCGAATTTCGAACTGAGTTCTAAGGAACTCCCGTAGTGCATTTATCAGACATAATTTATTTTTTTATTCCCTTCTCTCGCTTTGTTACGTTTACTTCTATTGTTTGATCAAGTGCATTACACCGAGGTAGCATGCGTAGAGAAGAAAAAAACTTTCTTCCGTCGGCTAAGAAATAAAATAAAATGCATGTAAACTCGTCTGAAGAGGAGGAGGAGCGTGTAAGAGGTAAAAGATTCTACCTCTTAGCTAGGAAAACTATTAGCAAGGGCACTTGCTAATAGTTTTAATTAGCGCTACGGCTTTGCAGGTATAACAGTTCATGGAGTAATTTATAATTTGGGAGTCTATCACAGTAAAAAAAAAAAAAAAATCAGGTAGTCTCTTTTAACGAAACTACTGCGGGTTATTAACGTAGGATTACTCATCGTTGCTTACTTCTTTTGTATATATATATGTATGTATGTGTTATGTATATACACTCTCACAAAAAAATATATGCACCCAGAAGAAATCGAGCTGCTATCACGAAACTTGGCAGGAATGTAGTCTGGTAAGAGATATGAAAATGCTTAAAATTTCAACGCCAATGAGACAAGGGTAAGCGCGCCATGCGCATATGAGATGCTTTGCTGGGAGAGTTTAAAAGCATGATTGCTCGTGCCATAGAGTTATTCAAACAAGTCTGTCGACTTGGATGGACGGTATTGTGACTAGAGATGCCTCTGAGACGTAACCGGCGACAGTACGAACAATTGTCGGACTTTGAGAGGGGGCGTATAGTAGGCCTCAGAGAAGCAGGTTGGTCGAACAGGCGTATCGGCCACCACCTCGGTCGGAGCGATATGGTAGTTGCTCGATGTTGGCAAGAATGGATCACGGAAGGGATAGTCTACCGTCGCGGAGGGTCAGGGCGTCCCAGGAACACAAATGCGCTCGAGGATCGCGCAATCATAAGAGCGGTCACGTCCGCACCAACAATGTCGCTAGAATCGGTTCGACGCCATTTACCACCTGCCAGACATCCGGTGGTATCAGGGGAAACCATTCGGAGACGACTGGCCGACGCAGGTCTAAGGAGCCGACGTCCATTAAGACGCCTACCACTGACCCCACGTCATAGGCAGTGTCGATTGGATTTTTGCCGACCTCGAGCAAGCTGGAGTGTGACCGACTGGAGACGTGTGATCTTCAGCGATGAATCCCGATTCCGTCTCAATGCAGATGACCAGCGCATACGCGTGTGGAGGCGGCCAGACCACCGGTCCGATCCGGCATTTGTTGTCGAGAGGCATACGGCGATTACACAAAGTGTGACAGTGTGGGGAGCGATTTGTTGGGACACAAGATCACCTCTAGTCGTCCTTCAACGAACTTTCACGGCACGCCGTTACGTGGACCAGATTTTAGCGCCAGTTGTACTGCCTATGCTATCAAGTCACCCAGGTGCCATGTATCAGCAAGACAACGCTTGTCCACATACTGCGCGACTCTCCCAACAATATCTTCAAGGATATGACGTACTCCCATGGCCTGCCAGGTCACCAGACCTCTCACCAATAGTGCACGTCTGGGACGTGCTTGGAAGGAAACTGCAGGCGTCCCGGAATACTGGTGAATTAACTGCCCAGTTGCAAAGATTATGGCATGATCTTCCGCAGGAGATCATAGGTGACCTCATTGATTCGATGCCACGCCGTGTTTCAGCTTGTATAGCTGTCAGAGGTGGATTTACTACTTACTGATATATATATATATATATATATATATATATATATATATATATATATATATATATATATAAATATATGTGTGTGTGTGTATGTCACTGTCAGTCAGTCAAAATTTTGACACAATTTGGTACTTTTCTTTTCTGTTTAACTGATTACTGCTTGCCCAAGCGGTACAGACTGGGTTTGGCGCGCTGCCAAAATTATAACTCGCGACGACTGACGGTTTTAGCATCTGAAATTTTGCTTTC
This sequence comes from Dolomedes plantarius, assembly GCA_907164885.2. NCBI lineage: Eukaryota > Metazoa > Arthropoda > Arachnida > Araneae > Dolomedidae > Dolomedes > Dolomedes plantarius. The sequence continues at coordinate 136,564,171 of OU015493.1, read as the reverse complement.
GGAGGACCGTTATGGAGGAAAGTAATCCTACGTTAAAAAAAATTGGTGTGATTTCGTGACGTCAAAATGCCGTTTTGCTTGTACAACAATACAGTTTTTCGATCTGTTGCGCTGAATCGATGTGAAATTGATTGAATTTATATCAAGTCGTAATATGACACGTTTCACCCAGAATATTTACAATCTTGATTGTTCGTATTTCATTTGGATCTACAGTTGAAGTTAATTTAACTGAAAATTGTTCTGCATGAATGAAGGTTTGTCAGGTTCGTGAGAAGATAGGTTGAATTATTCCAGTGTGTAATTAATATTACAAGATAATGCATAAAAAGAATACCGTGAAACATTGTCAACGACAAGAATGTATCAGACATATCTACCTTCTTGGTAAAGAGTTTCGTCGTCCCAGTGAGGATTCACTTTCGCCATTTCATCAGCTAGACGATTATGTTCCCGCATCCAGATTGTGTGCATCGAGGTTAATCCCGGCTGCTCGCTGGCACGGATGTCACCTATCACGACATAGTTTCAGTATATTGAATAAAATACAGCCTTGTTCACACTGGCTCCGCGGCGTAGCGCAGCTTTCCTCCGTTGGCACCCATATTGTTAACATGGCCTGTGATGGATTTGACATATCAAGTGGTCTTTACGCCATTCGTCAGCATTAAAATTGAATCAACTTCAAAGGATGACGTCATTGCGTTGGGCTATCCGACGGGTTAAAAACTGTTATCGCTGACAGACTGCTCCGCCCCGGAAGCAATGTGAACAAAGCTTTAATATCTTTCAGTTACCTGGTTAGTACATAGAACTAGAAACATAAATCACTGGTGTTAATATTGTAGTCTAGAATAATGCATTTATTGTCTGTAAATACAAACACTTTCTGATATGCTTCGATTCTTACACAGTGAAAAATATTGCTTCCCATGATGGGAGATTTTGTGTTTTGGGACACTGATACAAAAAATGTTGGAGAATGACGTGAAATTTCTTATTTTTTCCCATGCACTTCAAACTGGCTGGTTTTGGAAGTGCTACAGTAATCTTTTGCAACACGGATATCTTCGTAGTATACAGAGCCCTTTCATGACTTCATGTCACAACATTTCTTTTTGTTTGTATCTTAGAAGCTTGGCTCCACAACCCTGATAATATTCATCAGTAAAATGAAAATATAATTGAGAAGTACGCATTACAAGTAGAGTATTTTATTTTTCATATGCGCTATCACAATTTATCTACAGGTGGAATTGACGAACAGTGTGATATTGTAATGCAAGCAACTAATTATTTTCAACTCATCATTTTTTTTTTGTTATCCTAACAATAAACTGTCCATAACGCATTGGGAAGTATAAAAAAATTATAATTTTAAACTTTAAAATTAAACTTTAATGCTAACAAAGCATTTCCACGTTTTATATTGCCAACTGTATGCTTGCAAATTCAGCTCTTTTAAATATAAATTCCTTAAGGCTGATGTGTACTAACCCTATTGGTTTCGCTCACCTCATTGTTAAAAAATGTCTCTACAATTTACAGCTACATAAATGCCGATAATGCAATAAAAATATTTTCAAATAGGCTGAACTTTTCTGGACCTTGGCACAGGATTCATTTTATAAATTTCGTCCACCAAAGGAATTTAGGAGCGTTTAAAACGCATTATACCAGATTTTTTGCCCCGAATAATTTTAATTTTAAAATATTGTTTGCGTTTTTTTTTAAACAAAAAATGCCCCAAGGTGTAAAATTTCTTTCTCTATTACGGAGTATAATTAAAAAAAAAACTTTCAATCCAAGTTGGCAATCCTCCTTGGACACATTTTTTCCATAGATTAACATTGAGGTGAGCGAATCTACAGCAGCCTTAAAGCACGTACACTTGTTTAGTCAACGCAAACGAACTCTTTCCCGGAATAAAAACATTTTTTGTAAGAGCTTATTTACACTTGATCGAAATAATGATTCAATCCTTATAATAATAACAATCTGAATAATACTAATTTTCAACATGATTTCATTAAAAAGCGTGAACATGTATAATATTTCGGAAAAAAAGAACGTTTCGTTACAGTATACGTCGGGAAAAACGGTCTATCTGCTTAAAGGCCTGTTCACATAGCAGTCCGTTAGCGTAAGCGTAAAAGGTCAACGGAGCGTTCACTGATGATGATAGGTGAATCAACGGATGATGTCATAGCGGTCAGCAACATGGCTGGTTAAAATTTAACGCTTACGCTAACGGACTGCTATGTGAACAGGCCTTAAGACGGTCGGCCCTCGAGGTATAAAATACAGCATTAGCTGCATAACAGTTTCAAGAAAAGAGGGTTACTTTATGGGTACATTAATACGAAATTTACACGATTCGGGGGTATATTTCGGATAGCGTGGGGGTCCACTCTACGCTATTGTTAAAAAGTTATTGGCTATTACTGCGTCTATTAGTGAAATTACTAAGCCGGCATAAGGCTATTAAATTTTTTGGGCTAGTACTTGTTTTAGAATATTCTAAATTTGCCTCCGACACCTCCACGTGGTGGGCCCTGGGGGACTACCTTAGGGTAGTTCGCTAACGTCGGAGGAGCGTGGGTTAGAAGCGATTTAAAATAAAAGTTCGCAGCTGAACAATGGGAGCGGAGAAGGTTGATATGGAGGATCTGAGAATCCTGACAGAAGACATGGTGAAACTCAAAGTTAGGCAGATAACAGGAGTTATCAGCACGGCTAAGCTAACTGTTGATATTAAGCGAAATATTAATAAGGACTTGATGGATCTGGTGGACTCCATTAATGATCAACAAAAGTTGATTCACTACCATAAGGGACAACTAGATATACTTAGAAATCAGGGAGCTAAAAGCTTCGCTGTGGTGACGAAAATGAAAGATACTGACAAGAGAAAGTTTATTAAGAAGGCGAAGAAGGAGGTTGTTTACGAAGTTAAGATTTTCCCGCATAGGGAGCAAGAGTCTGAAGTGACTAAGAAAGCTGTAAAGGATAAGATAAAGCCTGAGAAATTGGGGATTGGAGTTGAAAGATGTAGAAATATTGGTAAAGGAGGCTTATTAATAAGGACGGAAATGAAAGACGATATTGATAAGATTATAGAGGAGTTTGGCAAAATAGAGGAACTTAAAACAGCTTATAAGATTCAAACTCCAAGTAAAAGAGACCCTAGGATAATTGTTTATGATGTGCAGGAGGAGCTAACAAAGGACAAGGTGCAAGAGATGATCTTGCAGCAGAATGAAGAGCTCAAGCATGTGGAGGTTATCACGTCTTTCAAGTCAAAGAGGGGCTGGAATTGGATATTACGAATCAAGGGAGAAACTTATCAGAAGATGAAACATCTAAAGAGAATAAAATTGGGTTGGATGTGTTACAGCTGGAAGCTGTACAATAAACCTACAATTTGTTTCAACTGTTGGAGATTTGGGCATCTTGGGAGAGACTGTCACAATTTGAAAATTTGCAAGAAATGTGCAGAAAAAGAGCATGGCCAAGAGCCATGTAAAAGAGGGCAGGTTTGCACTAATTGTGAAAATCACCAGAAAAGAACGGGAAAGAAAGTTGATGTGGCGCATCTACCAACGGATCGACAGTGTGGTAGACTTATATTGGAAGAGGAGCGATTAATGGAGAGGACCGACTTTGGGTCGAAAGAGGATATGGCTTCGAGCGACACGGATGATGATGAATTCTATGGACTACTGGAAAAGTTCAGGACGGGACGGCAGTTAAGCCCCGGCTGTTCCACTCTAGAGGACCGATCTTCGAGTTGATAGTCGGCTTCTTGCACAAGTGGTGCATTTAGATTATTTGTTTATTGAATAACTTTGTTGTTATGGTTGAAAACGGCTTATGTGCTCGTGTGGAGCAGGTTTTATGTTATAGTTATCAAGTTGTGATTGTTTGGTTGACTGCACGGGTGGTGCATGTATTTGTATTTTACGTTCAATCAATAAAGTTTGGTTAAGCGATATATTTTGCAGAATGGTGGCTGCGTGCTTAATAAGGAAAATTAGTTTTTATATGGATGTGAGCGGTGTCATGTGGCGCTGATTAAAAGTTTGGGGAGTGAAGTGCTCGGTGTCACGGCACGGTACTTGGGCCGGTGAATGGTCCTGTGGAGCCTAGGTCGAGCGGGTTGCCGTCGTGGCGACTAGCATCAGTAGTTAGTTTTTGGCTTATACGCGTCTAAAACGAAGGGGGGGGGGCGTGAAGGTTCTGAATACTTACCCGATTCGAAGCACAGTCCAGATGGAGCTCTGCATTCAACATTTGTCACATCTTGAGGAAGAAGATCTTTTCCCCCAACAGGGTGCTTAGTGGAATTCAGTTTCCCCCCGTGTGACAATCGCAGCATCCTGGCTTCGCAAGCATCCGATCCATACATGTTCGAGGCGTCAATGTATGAGGTCACTTGGTCCATTTGCTCTCGGCGGCCTAAAAAAGTAAGAAACTTCTTTACAGAGGGTTTCGTTTTCGGTCATTTTTATCATATTGGGAATTATAATGGTTCCATCTTTTACTGTATGTTTTTATCTTTCATAACTTTTGTTGTCTTCCCTTTTTAAAACTTTAGATCTGAAATGTCCACTTCCGTATGAACCTGCGTGACTTTCCTTTTCTCGTGAACGTGCGACTTTAAAAGAGGAGACTCATCTATACTAATAAAAGGAAGTGTTTGTGTGTTTGTGTGCTGCCTCTAGACGAATCTACGAAACTTAAAACTATGAAATTTGGCACACGGGTAGTAAAGAGTCTGAACATGTGCACCTCGAAGCCCGAATTTTAAATTTTATTACCGTTAATTTTTAATTGATAAAAACCAACAATTTTGGAAGGGTGAATCCAGAAATGGAAGACACTCCTTTTCAAATTCGGCCATATTTGAAAATGTCAAAATCGATGTATTTTTTTTTTCATGAAAGTACATAAATGTTACATATTTGGAAACAGCTTTAAAAACTGATGATTTTTTCTGCGTACACTTAATCTGTTACTTCAATAGTTTTAGAGTTATTTGGATTCTAATCTTGAGATCATACGATGTAAACAAAGAGTGATTCTTTCACAGCGTGATTATGCAATTAACAACACCGAAAAAACATTTCTATTATAAAAGAAATAAATTTTATTAAAATCTTATTACTTCTCTTAATAATATTAAGATGGTTTAAAAAAATTATACACACTTGAAATTAATTGATTTCATTTTTTATGCAATATTTGATTCTATTTGCGCTAAGGTCCGCTAGATGGCGTCACGAGACTGATACAGTATGCGCTGTATCACAGTCTGTGCGCTATTTATTGTTGCACCACAAAATTTAAATACCTTTATTCGTTGTTTTTTAGTGTTTCCATTCTCTGACAATGATTGCTGGAGAGAGCGGGTCCCTAAACCGACCGGCTAGACCGGCTAGTTTAATAATAAAATAACACTACCGCTCTGATTCGCATTATTACTACATCTGCCGTCTTTTACATTTGCAGCGCTCACAGCGCCATCTCTTGGCGAGAAAATACTTTAACACTTTTGTGCAATAGAGGGAAGGACTTGTTCACATTGCTTCTGGAGCGTAGCGTAGCGTTCGTCCGTTGATGCCAAGATTTTTGATATAACATGTGATTAGTTTGACTTATCACGTGGTCGATGCGTTGAGCTCTGTGATTGGTTAAGATTTTTATCTCTGACTCTACACTCCGTTCCGGAAGCAATGTGAACAAGGTTTAAGAGAAATTTATGATATATATATAAACATAGCGGAAGAACAGGCCATTTTTGTTTATCGTTAAGAAATTAGATTAGTAATGAATATGGGTACCTATAGAGGAGTACCGAGAGTTCCCGGCTGTTCCTTACTTGCGTTCAAATCTGAAACCTTATTAACAGTTCTAAAAATCATTTCCAGAGGTCAATCAGAACCAATCAGAGATGACTCCTGGAACCGAGAATACAATTTATAAAATTTTCGAAAATGAAGCAGAGTTTGAGTAAGACCATGAGCTTTATCGTTTCATATTCAACTCCAGAATACGACGTATTCCTTTTTTTCTATTAATACACATTAAAATAGTCCAAATATAAGTTTCCACTTAAAAATATTTTTTGAATTCTCCGAATTTTGTTTTCAGAGACGGTGCCGTAATTGAAAGGATTCTCTCGCTGTCGTATGCCCTTGCAGTACTGAATGCGTGTATCTCGGATTTAAGTACATGCCAAAGGGCGTCACGAGAGGCGAAGTACCACTTCCGCCCTAGTGCACCCCCCCCCCATTTTAGAACGAGAACCCCCAGGGGCGAATTTTGGTGGTCTCGCAACCTCCTCCCATCCCTACATACCCCAAGGAGGGACTTTACTACCTAAAAGATTTAACATGCCCATACCCAGCTTAGGCGCGAGAGCAATCAGTGACGCTTCTAGGATTCGAACCGAACACCTTCGGTGCAGAACTCCGACGAGTTGATCACTAGGTAGTCCCGGGCCTTTAACATGATCTATCTTCGATATTAAAATCCATTTCCCAATACCTTATCTGACATTGTTTGATATATCCGGTATAATGAACTAAATGGAATTGATTTACTGAGTATTCAAAGAAAAAATTATTAGTGTTGATATGGGAAACTTTAAGAACTGAAAGTTAAATGAATCATTCTTAAATTATTCAAAAGCTTTTAAAATTAAAATTTGTAGTAAATAAAGCAAAAACCACCTTTACCTAAAGTCAGCTGTCCAGCGAGAGATCTTGCGAATGAGATGCAATTTTTGCTAGAATTTTGGTGAACGGGTGGAAAGAAGGGATCGTTTGGTGGTATTGGGATAGGGAGACACTCGGGATGAACAGTGGTAGCCGAATCACAAGATTTGCAGTCCAAAGGCTGGCGATGAAGAGCTAAAGAAGAGATTAACACATTCAATTGAAACATTTATTGGTGAAGATATATCAAGCTCCATTGCTTCAGGCAAGATGCTCTTCAATTTTAGAAGCTAAAGTAATGTTAAAGATAAATATGATGTAAGAACTAAAATCTTCATCGGAGAGATACACCAACAAGACTTAAGTTTTGCTTATTTTAATTTCAATATCATTATTTTCAAAATTATCATTCTATTTACGACATTCATAAATATTCTTTTCCTTTAACTGGAATTGATTTCGTTGTCTTTCTTACTTAAATTCAGGTGGTAATGACACCTCTTATTCTTCTCGTACGAGAAAAATAACAAATAAAAAGTTCAAATTTAAAAAAATGCCTCCCGGATCGTACAGTAGTTAGCGTCACGTGCTTCCATGGTGTGGGTTCGGGTACGAATCCCATATAGACATTTCCGTGCTGTCCCTTTATAGGGAGCAGTGTTGGCCCAGTTATAGGGTGCTCCCATAAAAAAAGCAGCCTAGAGTTTTACATGGATTTGCAATCCCCTATCAACCCGTAAATATGTAATGGAATAATTTAATAGCAATGTACGTATCTTTTTTGCTAACATTTAGTTCGCTGTAGTACCTTCGTGCATTGGTGTCAGCGTAATGTCGTGGTCCAAAAACTGCCCCCATTGCATGAGTGCGAGGCTGTAACGTTCGTGTGGTGCCTCGGTATCATAATGGACTACGGACGAGATCAGTCGAGGTGAAGGCAAAGGCCGACCGGACCGTCCAACACTCCTGGGAGCACTGATCCCTGTAGATAAAATAGTGAGACAGTCGAAAATTATACGTAGTACGCAAAGATTTCAAACCAAATAAAGTCATTACAATTCAGGAAAAAGGGGAAATGAACTGACACGGACGTACCATCTTGATAGCGTGGAGGTAGTAACCTTTGTAGAGTGACCAAAGACTTGCCCCACGTCGGATTCTGGATGTTGTTGCACCAGCCAGACGCTGATCTGAAAAGAAAAAACGATTTCAGGTCATTATAAGAGAGGACATATTTTCCTATTTTTCAGATGAATAATATTATTCACATAAAACCACAGGAAATTCAGTTATGGGTTGAAAGACTCAATTCATAAACTGAACTTAAAATTCACGACATTAAAACACCACGATAGCCATCCACATCGTATAAGTGGGTAGCATCACGAGCTTCCATTGAGTGGGCTTGGGTTTGAATCCCTATTAATTCTGACTATAATTCTGATTGTTACTGACTCTTAAAAGAGGAGAATGCTAAAACATTTATACACATTCGATGCGGAGCGGAAAATCATAAATGTTGTGTATCTGTCTCGAAAAGCGGTAGAATTATGAATTGCTGAAATTCCTATAACATATGTTCTTTGCGTAACTGGACGAAGTGCTACACTAAGTGAATTTACAAGTTCACCATCCCAGTGAGTTAATTTCAGTATTTTTCTAGCTCATCTTCCCATTTCAACTAGTGATGCGACATCGATAACAAAACATCGATGTTTTGAAACATCGATATTCAATATTAAAACATCGATGCTAATAAAACATCGCCCAAAAACCATCGATGTTTTTAAACATCGATGTTTTTGAACATCCATTTTTTAAAACTGGTTTAGTAATCTCTAACATTAATGTTACTTCCATTAGTCGTGGGGGAGGGGGTGATTTAATTTTACTCTCTGATTGGGCAGGCACAAATGACAAAAACTTGGTTGCTTTGGGCTACATTGATGACTCAAAATTCTCGTTGTAAATACCGCCATGTTTTGCCTTCAAATGTCCAGATAAATTCGTGGTATTGCCAGAAGTTTTGAGGGACTTAAGGCAAATATTGCATTTCGCCAATTTGTCAGTGGTTTTGTAAAAATATTTCCAAACGGTACTTTTGGGAGGCATCTTACTAATAATATTAACGTCAACTTATATAAAACCAGAACAAAACAAAAACTTAAATGGATGCACTCGTGTATATACTATTTGTAAAATAAAACCCCATGGAAGGTTCTGGAGTGTCAGGAACATTCCAAGCGCTCTGATTGGTTCATTGGTTGTTAATTGCCATTTGTCTGTTTGCTAAGGAATCATTCCCCCTATTGTATTCGTCCTTTTCAGAATTCAGACATACATTTACTGAGTGTGAAAATTATGCTACGTGGTAAATTTTTTTTATTTACAGTACTTTTTCATTTTAAAAAACATCGAGAGAACGTAAAACATCGAGCACAAAACATCGATGTTAAAAAAACATCGGCTTCAATAAATCGATGTTTAAAACATCGATGTTTTTATCAAAACATCGATGTTTCGAAAACATCGACATCGATGTCGCATCACTAATTTCAACATATGCTGACGTTCCAGATATAAGGGAAAGTTGAAGCCAATTTTGAATATAATTGATTGAAAGCCCGCATAGAGTAATTAGAGAGTAAGTTTATTTTTTTAGATGTAGGAGAGGGTTGTGAAGAATCAATTTCAAAAGGCTAAATGAGATCTAGTTTAGGAGGTTTACAGGAGTTTTATATGAAGAGGAGTTGAATGCTCTGCAGGCCCTCAATCAAACATTTTTTTTTTTAATGAGGCAATGCTGGAGTCATTTCATGGTTCTATTGGAAAGGCTGAATCTACCTAAATTGTGAGGAGTTTAGTATGGAAACAAAAGGAGTTTATTATGGAGAGGAAGTTTATAGGAGTATAATATGAAGAAGGGGTTTATAGTTTAATACGGAAAAGAGTTGAATGCTTTGCAGGCCCTCTAACAAATACTTTTGTAAGAATATATTTTTTAAGAGACAATGAAGTCATTTCATGGTTCTGTTGGAAAGGCTGAATCTACCTAAATTGTAAGGAATTTAATATGAAGAAAAAAGGAGTTTATTATGGAGGTTTATAGGAGTTTTATATGGAGAAGAGGTTTATAGGAGTTAAATATGGATAGGAGTTGAATGCTTTGCAGACCCCCATTCAAACATTTCAATTTTTATGAGGCAATGCTGGAGTCATTTCATGGTTTTATTGGAAAATTATGCTAAACTAGAAATTTCAGCCTTTTCTAGCTGAATTCTGAGGAGTTTATTATAAATTTATATATTTTAATATTGGGTTTTCATTTCATTGATGTGTTATAACATTTCGCATGCTTTTTTATACTATGTTATTTATACTGTGTTTAATTTTTAAATCGATTTTAGTAAACAAACATTCTTAAAATCCCGGGCAACGCCAGGAACTTCGACTAATTATGAATATAATTGATTGAAAGCACATATAGCGTAAGTAGAGAGTAAATTCATATTTTTTTAGATGCAGAGAGGGTAGTAAAGAATCAATTTCAAAAATTAAGATCTAGTTTCCGTTTTCCTTAAATCGTTGAAGTTACAGACTACGTACCTGTAAGGCGTAGTGTGGTCGCAGGGCATCGTGGTCAGTTCCTCCTCCAACCTGCATCTCCCATCAATGCTGTGATCCGTGGTGACTCGCATGCCTTGCTGGAGATAATCTTCCACGTCTTGCGTAGACAGAGCGAGCATCATAACCGTGATCTCTCGGTCGCTGGGTTTACGTTCATGGTCTCTTCTGTAGAAAGAAGAAATTATGTAAAAACTATGAGTCATTTCTCTTTCATTATACAGCGGACCCCGTTATAGCGAACCTAGTATATAACGAACTCACGGATATAACGAACGAAAATTTTGGTCCCGTCGTTTTCCTATTGTATTTAATGCTAATTTATCCTTTTATAGCGAACCTCCGAAATCTTAAGAATCGGCTATAACGAACATTTTTTTCAGTCGACAACTGAATTTTTTTTTTCAAACTTTTTAAGAATGTTCAAGATACAAAGAGTGTTGAAGAAGATGATGAAGATTTACCTATCGCGATGCGGATAGAAAAGTTCAAAATTTCACCATTCTCAGATTGTGGCGTGCAATTGTTCGAAAAATGTGATGAGGAAGTCATTACATGTGAAAACCATCTCAGATACTACAGCAGCGATGAGTGTAATTAATGAGTTTTTGTCTACACAAACAGTGGAAGAAAGAGTGTTGCAGTCATTTGATATATTGGACAAAGAAATTCATAAAATGTTTTTGAAATCGGCATCACGTCAGCAGAAGATTACTGATTATTTCTGTATAGAAACAGTGAGCAACAATTAAAGGTAAAATTAATTTATTTCTATTTGTCTTCATTTTTAGTTAATTTAATTAGTATTGTGTCAGTTTAATGTAATCGATTTTAGCCAATTTAATTCATTAATGATCATTTTTAATAGATTTTATCATTCTTTTAATACATCATAAATGAATATACATAGCAACTAATAAGTTATACATTTTGTGAACTCTAACATTTTTCTTAACGGTTCGGATATAGCGAACAAAACCTTTGGTCCCTTGAAGTTCTTTATAACGGGGTTCGACTGTATTGACCGATTTACCGATTCTACTTTTTGAGCTGACATAAATTATATCATTGCTAAAATAAAAAATTAACTATTTCTGAAAATTTGTTCGTAATTTTTTTTTAGCTGTTATCATGATGTGCTAATATATATGTGTGTGATAAAGCACACAAACGCACAAAGTGAGACTATGCGAAGTTAAATACTAGAATAGAATTGATGATCTCATTATAAACATGCCACACAAAACATGCAAACAATCAGTAGTTGGAAATCCCGTAGGTTACATTTATTTCAAAAGCACTTATTTAAAAGAGGAATATTAAAGCTTTGAGAAGAAATTTTTCAAAATGCACGGCGTTCAAATTCTTTCGAATTATTGTTCTTTTTATGGACTGGAATCAAATCAAATCGCTCTCCCGTGACCACTGTTTCTAAAGAACGTTTTACCGTCTGGGATTCATGAAATTTTGAATTTCTTAGATTGAATCTATTTCTTAAATTACATTTAAAATGGTTTCATAAAGTGCTTTTGAACTGGTCCGCTTACATTTTTTCTCAATGACCATGAAAATATACTCGTCCTACCATGAAATTGATGAGCACTCTATTAGATTAATACTTGAAATACATTCTAGACGAGTTGTGGGAAAATTTAAAATTTAAATATTATTATTCTACTCCCACATGCATGCAGTCTTTTACCATAGACTTTTCCTCATTTTTCTCACTTATTTTTGATTTGATGAATAATAATTTTTAGGTAAAGTTAAAATTTTTAAAATCATATTTTGAAACAAATATTATATTTCCTTAATGCTGCTGTGTACTAACCCTATTGGATACTCTCACCTCAATGTTAACCTATGGAGAAAATTTGTCCGGGGATTGCCGACTTGGATTGAAAGATTTTTTTTAAAATTGTACTTCGTAATAGAGAAAGAAATTTTACACCTTGGGGCATTTTTCGTTTTAAAAAAATGCAAATAATATTTTAAATTTTAATTTATTCGGGGGGGAAAATCTGGTCTAGTGTGTTTTAAAAGTTCATCATTTTCTTTGGCGGCTGAAATTTATAAAATTAATCCTGTTGCAAGGTGCAGGAAAGTTCAGGTTATTTGAAAATACCATTTTTATTGCATTATCAGCCTTTACGTAACTGTAAATAGCAGACACATTTTCTCCATAGGTTAACACTGAGGTGAGCGAATTCAATAGGGTTAGTACACGGCAGCCTTAAGCACTGACAACTTAAAGCATTCAAATTCTTCTTCTAGTTTTGACTTAACCCAAAATGTAACTTTTCAAGTCCACAGCTAGAAAATGTTCTTTCAAGTTGTACTATCTTTAATTCTTCTCCAGATACTTGAAATAAAAGAGAATCCTTTAGTGTTTTTTTTTATATAAACCTTTAGCTTTATTTAATTGGGCTGCGAGACCATTTATAATGGTCTCGCAGGTGTGCGAGTGCCATCGCTTTGTTCGCTCGTGTACGAGTCGCTTTGGTGTGTGATTTGTTTTAATAGAGAAAACGGAATATGATGAGCAGGTTATAATGAGGGAAACTCACATTTGCGACTCCTGCATAAATTGCCTGGAGGTCAGTTCCAGTACCAGCGACTTGTTCGCTATTAGCATGGCTTGCCTCTTCGGCCGCAGAAAGACGTGGTGAACAGCTTGGGCACTTCGATAGTCGGCAACACCAATATCTAATAGGGGAGAAATACAGTAAACCTGAAGTTAATGAATGTTTCGCATTGGAAACCTTCTGTAGCATATTTTTTTTTCCGATGCGGCAGGCATTTACGGACATTCATCCATATATCCTTTGATTTTTGTAGGTTACTTTGTAACGGAAGCACCTTAAAGCAGGGCTCCCCAGAGACTTTACGGGACCTGGGGCAAACTTCTATTGGGGGCCCCCAAAAAAATAAAAAATGGAGACGAAAACACACATTCAAAATTAAGTTACTCATCCTTCAAATTTTTTTACATGAATGATTAACATAGTTATTATACTTCATTGTACTGCTCTCTTGTTATATTCCCCAATAAATATGACATATTCCATCCGCGAAGCTTTTTTACTATCTACTCGTATTTTAGTAGTTAGTACTGTCTTCAATTTATTAGAGAGAATGTAATTTTATAGCAGTTAGAACTAAACAGTTATATTTTTCATTAAAACTAAATCGTGTATTTTTCAGAAGACTATTTTGGAGTAAGATAAATCTAATTAATCGATTTTTTTTGATTTTTTTTTTTTTTTTTTTGGGGGGGGGGCTTTTTTCAGGAGATTATTTTGAATTTTGAAGTACGGTGCAAGTTTCAGAATTTTCTTTCGGATGAAATCTAATAAATTAATTTGTTAAAATTTTTTGGGGCCCCTACAGCAGTTAGGGGCCTGGGGCAAAGAGCCCCAGTTGCTCCCCTCTCTGGGAGGCCCTGCCTTAAAGGCCTATTCACACTGTCAGCGTCAACGTTCAAGATTCCATTGCCGCTGATTGGTATATGATAGGTTAAAAATTTTTACGCTAACACTCCGGATTCTATTTAACAGGCTCTGAGGTGAACCAACTATATTTCCTATTAGGCACAGGATTATCCATGCCTTAACCAGGATTCGAACCCGGGATCGCGCTACTGAAAATCCCCACGCTAGCTGCCATACGATGTGAGCAGAGTACCTTTTTTTAAAATTTTATACACAGGGTGAGAATCAAAGAATTTCTTTATAAGACATCGTAACAGTGATAACATCAGACTTCTATACCAACATGATATAAGGATGAAACTGTGTCTGAAATTCTACGCTTGCAGTCGATAAGTGAATGCAACTTTCTGTGAAGCGGTCCCGAAAATTTAACATACTTCTTAGAATTTCAGTTCTTTAACTTGTCTTTGAAAGAATGGATTCTGGGGAAGTATTTCTCATGATCATAAAAAAAATGTTTCAATCATTCATAACATGAGAGTAATGGCTTTTCTTTCTTTTGTAGAAAATTTCTAACATTTTAATAAAATTTATATATAGCATAGTTCTTTAAGAATTTCAGCGCTATTGATATCTGAGTGCCCTTTTCGCCTCACAAGTAACATTGGTATAGTTTTCGAATAAAAGTTCACCAGGGCGAACAATTTTGTAGGATTTGTACATTATAAGAAGCGAAGATATAATATATGACTGATATTCATAAAAATAACTCTACTGACAGCATCCGATGCTTATAAGGCAAAAAACTACATTTGGGAAATTTTGCTGTGTAATTGTAGTTGAATAGATTAATGCTATCAGCACATCACGAAAACTTGTATTGCAACGTTCATTTAAAGATTTAAAATTAGTTCTCGGTAAGAAAAAAAAAGAGTCAATGTTTATTTTTGGAAAATTTCTTTGAATGAAAAAATATATATATAAAGTTGATTGCATTCAGGGCTATAACTTACTATTGCTGAAAGTTTCCTGTTCGGCTTCTATCCTCTTCTTTGCTTGCCTCATCGCTTCTCTTAACGATGTCAGTAAGGTCTCTTTAGGTACTTCATAAACAGGAGATACTAAAAAGACCAATACTTTTCACCAGACAGTTCATATTTAGCGCAGATGAATACTTGATACATTTCATATATTAATGCATAGAAATGCGTAATGTTTAAGAAATATTGGTAAAATGCATTTTATGAACATTTTTCATAGATTGCAAAAAAATTTTTTAATTGAATTCCGCTGCTTTTATCTGTAAATTTTCTCGACATCGACGGTAAAAAAAATGAGAAACTATCAAATACTTCATTAAAGGAAGTTTATAATCATCAAAACATGCAATAAATGGAAAGAGTTTCTCCATATTTATAGATAAAAACTTAAATAAAACAAAACAAAAAATAATTATATGCATAAAAATACCTTCTGTACAAAAATTAATTAATACCCAGGCTATTTTGTTACTTTTTCTTTCCTGCAAATTACTATTGATTAAAAAAAATTTAGTTTGCGAATGTTTTATCGCTTTAAAGGCTTTGAGGTTCTACAAGTGTATTACTATGATTGCATGTGCTTACATATTTATTAAAGTTAACAGGAGAACGTGGTTAAGATAGTTAATAGTGGATGAAAAGGCATAAACAGGAATTTAAAGGACATGATCAAAAACAATTTTGAAACACGTGAACAAAATTCATAACACAAAAATTTTACATTAATTTACAATTTTTTTTACTTATTAAACGAACTTTTTATTGGCAAGCAGAAGAGAAAGAAAGAATGTATGTGAACTATAGAATCTTGTCAGAAAATCTTTATAAGATACAGTCAGGTCTTCCCGAACCAAGATAAGTAGATGATCAAAAAAAAATTTATTGCAGTTTATATCAAAATTAATTTCAATCTGCATCAGTCATCAATAGATATCTTTACATTATGTAATATAAATAACATTTATAGCACATATTATATGCGTATAACATGTGACATATATTAAAATAAAAAAGAGTTTTATCTTTATAAAAATACATAAACTAAAGTAACTCAAATTTATAAAATAAATAATGAAGAAACAAATAAAAGGGACTTGTATAAAATTTTAATTTGCCTGTATATCTGGCCCCAAAAGATGGCTTTAAAAGGTGCAAATATAACCATTACAATGACTTTATGCATTAATCTTACTTCAAATCTCAAGATCGTATTTTATATTTGAAAGCTTTCAGTATCATTACCTGTTTTCCACTTTGAAAAATCTATAGAAGTCGAAGATACACTGCAATTTTGGAAAGCGTTTCTGCGAAAATAAAAAAAATAAGAAAAATAAAAGTACGAATATATTTTTAATCAACTTAAAGGAGGGAGAAACCATTTATATTGATACTTACAAGAATTGGTCTGGCATGAGCAGCGGAGAAGGTTGTAGCTGGCGCACGAGCTTTCCAGCATTATCGCAGATGATCCTAGATAAGCTCACTTTTCGGATTTCCTGCAACTGGTCTTTAAGAAGGAGAAGAAAATATTATGAGCATTACTTTACCTAACACGACACCTAAGATAAATTACAAATTACTGGTTCTTTTCGTTGCTATCTATCTTCTCAATAAAGCTATGAATAAAAAAATTTGATAGGGAAAAAGAATGTAATGAGACTGAATTAGTGAGAAACATAATACAACTAAATCTTTCATATTACTTATCCGGGATGCTGCCTTTACATAAGAAAGTATCGGCATTTTTTAATGAGACAATTGCTACAATTCATAAAGTGCTAAGTACATCACACACTTTATGATGACAGGCGAAACTCTGTTATGGAACCGTCAAAATTATGTTGCAGTATTTCAACCGATGATTAATTATTATTATTAACACGAGATCGAACTAAACAACGTCATTTAAAGTATGTTATACAAGCCCGTGGCTGTAAAATCAAAACATATGGTACCGGAGTGACTGGTATTGTACCAAGCGTGTTTGTCGAGCTTGAAGTCGGTTGAGGTCTCCACTTACTGATTTTACTTCAATCAATGAAGAATAAACGTCACTATGCGTGAATTCATGCATTAAAGGGCTAATTTACCATAATCTACACTCATAAATTGGATTGAAATCCTGATACACTGTATGGTAATAGTCTACTAAGTCTTCAATTTAGGGAGAATAAAATGTTAAAAAAGTTTAGAAATATTAAAGGGTGTTTAGAAAATGTAGTCCTGATGACTACTCGAGTAACATGTACAAGCTTCTCGAATACCATCAGCAAATAATCTCGTAGCAGCATGTAAAAGGTCATAGGATGATTTGTGACTGCTTGCCGAAGTAATAGAAATTTGTGATTTCGTACATTGTATGAAAGAGCAGAAGCAGACTGATTCCATATGATGCCAAGTAAGGCGAATACTCAATGGTGATTATAGTCGCACCTTCAGAATTTGAGTGACGTTGTACCCGGCATTCATCGGCTCAAGAGCAGTGGCGAAGAAAATGTACTGATCGGTTGCTTGACTGGTTCGTTTGAGGGGTAAGTTTTGCAACACGAGGGCCAAAGAGAGTGCAGTGGAAAGATGAATCTATGTATTTGTTGCTTAAGCCCGGCGACTGTTTAAATGAGGAGAAAACCAGCAGAATTCCAAATGCGATTTTATGCAGTGAGGGGGCAATATGTAGAATTCGTTTATGACTCGTTTAAAAGGTTTACGATGGGGGTAATATCACAGATTGTAACATTAACTAGATCTGATTGAATATACTTATATATTCTGAAGAGCTTATTTTTATGAACGATTTGATAGCTCCACAGAAGTAAGCCTTGCTTGCCTCAGAGAGACATTTTCACGCATCCCATGGAATTGTTAAATAAAGGTTGATTTCAGGAAACCATGGAGCAGTTATTGTTTTCGCCCGGCCAAAATCTTTATGAGAGAGTTATACTTTATCCCGATCAAACCTAACGTTAAAATATCATTAATGAAAAAAAAATTATACGAATTTTGACTGGTATTAATCAGAAATGAATAGAAAGTATCTCAGAAAGACTTCAATTTGTCATTTGGGTAAAAAATGCCAGGTATCAATATTTTGCCCTAAACCGTTTTATTTGAAGATATTTATCTCATTTTACAGCATTAAGATTCATAGCTTTATATTTTAATCATATACGACATGAGTCAACAAAATTGAAACATTTGTTATCACTGTACTAACAGTTTAGTCATTTATCTTAACATCTATTAACATACAAGATCGGGTTTACCTTTCGAGAAAGCATTAGGCGGCATATCATTCTCGTACCAGAATCTGTCGCCTTTCTTCAAGTGTTGAAACTGGCGGCTCAGGATGCAGGCGAAAGTAGGACCTACCACTCCGCCTACCAGAGGTTTCTCTGCGAGTCCTCCGGTGAAAAGATCTATGTCGCGAACATCGCTAATATAAGAAGTTAAGTGTGAATTAAACAATAAAAATTAAAACTTCCGTTAAAAAATCCAATGAAGTTTTTCCTTAAGACTGCTGTGTACTAACCCTATTGGATTCGCTTACCTCGATACTAACCTATGGAGAAAATGTGTCTACTATTTACAGCTACATATATTCTGATAATCAAATACAAAATGGTATTTTCAGATAGGCTGAACTTTTCTGCACCTTGCAACAAGATTTATTTTATAAATTTCGTGCCCCAAAGAAAATGATGAGCGTTTAAAACACACTAGACCAAATTTTCCCCCCGAAAAATTTAAATTTTAAAATATTATTTGCATTTTTTATTTAAACGAAAAATGCCCCAAGGAGTAAAATTTCTTTCTCGATTACGGAGCCCAATTAAAAAAAATCTTTAAATCCAAGTTGAAATCCCTGGACTCATTTTCTCCATAGGTTAACACTGAGGTGAGCGAATTCTACACGGTTAGTACACAGCAGCTTTAACAGTGATCGTAGTCAACAAGCTTTCGTGATGACGAATCATTAAAACTTACTAAATAAGTGTCATAGAAAGGAAGGAAAAGAGACAGTCAAAGTAATAGTTACTAACACACAAAAGATATTTTTTATGTAACTGAAATCTTACGCATAAACTCTGGTTATTTTTTCAGCTGCACCAGACGGCATGATTTGGCGTAGGTCTGTGAAGTTATGGATTGCAGGCGTCAACCTACAAACCCTCCTCCATTCGACATAACCTGGGATCCCATGATCTCGTCCTTGCTGTATGATCCACGCCGCCAGGTCCATGTAACCACTTTCGACACTGTCTGAAAATTTATAAAGGTTTCTAAAGCATGCAAATATGAATTTTTGGAATGGGTAAATGGGAAGGAAAGTATATTGTAAGTTTAACAATTGTGTGATGAAATAAAATTAGTCAGATCAATACTTATATAAAATAAGCACGTTATTTTTTTTTACCTTGCGCTGATTGTGCAGTTTCGCATAATACAGAGAGTAAAAAAACAGGTAGAAAAAATTCCTTCTCTGAAAATCCTTCCCGTTTTGTCCTCTTTAACTTTCGTTAGAACATAATGATAAACTATCAGCTATGCTCAAGTGAGTAATAAAGTTATAGAAACACGTTTAGCAATAAGAATCTTCTAAGCTCAAGTCCTCGCGAGCAAAATTTCTCTTATTTTACACTTTATTGATATGTTAGCGTCTGCAGTTTTTATAAATGTTATTTCCTGGAAAAAAATATGTTCATAATATATTTTTGACATTTTTGTCTTCTTACCCCGCACTTAAAATTCCTCTCTCTGCTACCTGTTTGTCATACAATAAACACTCAAAACATCTGTCAGAAAATGTATACCGAGTGGATTCTAAAATAAGAAAATCGATTTCTTCCATAAATCTTGTTACAGTGTAAATCCCATTATAAATACAGAATCAAACCCTCAGTTCTCCAAAAGCGTAAGAGATGGTAGGTTGATGCAACGCCAAAAAACTAAATGATATATTTTTTTAATTCAGCGGAAAGTACAGTTTACTCTGAGGACATTCGCTAATATACACGCGAGACTGCTTCATAACGAGATAATCAGTGGTTGAATCAACATTACTCCCTGTGAAGGGACAGCACAGATATACACTTTATAGACAAAAATATTTGGACACTGCAGAAAATCGGCAAATATGCAATTTCTGGGTTTGCCGAATGGTATGATGGGAAGGGTATGGGCAAAATAAAAAGCAGCTTAAATGAACTAACTTTTCATTCACTCTAGTGGAGCTATGCTGCGTGGACCTGAACTTACCGTGTTCCAACGTGGGTTCATCAGAGGATACCATTAGTGTAATATTTTTATGTGAGCTATTGCATCCAAATTGGATATCCCAAAATCAAGTGTAGTTTGTGTTATCAAGCGATGGAATCAAGACGGAACAACAACAGCAAACATAAACGTCCCAGACGACCGCATAAACAGACAGAAAGGGACAGAAGATGCTTGGTACGCCATATCAAGAAGTCGCGCATTTCTCCTGCCCTGCGATCGCTGTAGGAACTGGAAATGCATTTGGGAGCTCCGTTAGTGGTAAAACTCTCCCCAAAGAGCTGCACTTGATCGATTATCATGGTTAAGCAAGCTGCATACACGCCATTGATTACACCTGTTAATGAGAGGTGTCGTTTGGCCTGGTGTGTCGCCCGACGTTGCTGGACCGTTGAAGAACGGAAAACTATTTTTTTGGAGTGATGAGTCTCGGTATTCACACTTCCAGTCTCCTGGGCGTGTTTGAGTGTGGCGACAAACTGGTGAACGGTTTCATTCAGACTGTGTTGTTCCAACAGTGAAGTTCGGAGGATGTCATCTTAGTGTGGGGTTGTTTTTCCTGGGTAGGATTCAGCCCATTGCTTTCTGTACCTGGTACCATGAACGAGGCTGACGTGTACCTCGACATTCTGGATAATTCAGCCTTGCCTACACTATGGCTGTACTACAGTGATGATGGTTGTTTCTTCCAACAGGATCGAGCTCCATGTCATACTGCAACACGTGTGCAGGACTGGTTTCCAGAAAATGAGGTGAATTTTGCTTGGCTGACCTTCTCAGAACCCCTATCTCAAACCGATAGAGCACTTGTGGGACGAACTGGAGCGACGGATACGACACCGCCACCCACGCCGATGTTCAAAACAATATCTTCTCACTGCCTTGCAAGAGGCATGACCAGCTATTCCTGCTCAGACTTATAGAGAACTTGTAGAAAGTATGCCTCAACGTGTTGCCGTTGTAATACAATCAAAAGGAGGGCTGTCGTATTGCTCGTCCAATGTTATTTAATCGGGCGTGATTTAGTTGGAGTAGTACATTAATTGTTTATTTCATAAAGGGGTAGTTGGGTGCGTTGTGTTTAAATTATTTGTTAATAACCCATAGTTCAGGACGTAGTTAGCAATATCGAACAAGTAAACTGAAAACTACTGAAAACAATTAAAACAGAGAATTAATTAACTTTAAATTAAACTTAATTTTATTTACAATTTTGTACATTTATACATTTTTTCTTAACAAAACTTTCGTGAAAACCCTTATCCATACATAAGATCAATTTCTCGTTCTTTAAAATACAATTCTAAAAGATTACTTTTCAAAAGAAGGCAAGGGAGCACAGAATAACTAACCAAAACATATAATACCAATTAATTCTCCTATCAATTATTTCTACACCTATTCGTAAACCAATAGCTAAAACAAAATCAAACATCAACCAAAAGAAAAAGACTGATCTCAACAAAATGAAATATTTTGACTCACTCGATGTGTTGCGTTCCGGTGTACTTGTAGGTCTACTTCTGTTTGTGGGCCAGGGAACTCTTGCTTCTCTTGCTTCTATGGGAGTTTGCTGCTGTCTTCTATCAACTCGCGCACACACCAAATATTTTACTTCACAATTTATATTTGGGGAAATCAAAATTTCTACCCAAATGCCGTAGCACACAAATCTAATAAGGCAACGGGGAACTGCCGTTCGACCCGATACGCCAAAATCAAGAAAAGAGTCTCTCCCTGAGATCGTAGAACTTGCTATTTTTGGAGAGGGGGAAAGAGCGAGAGAGAGATCTTTTGAGTTTTTCAAACTCCTCAATTTATATTATTTTGATACCCATTCTTCTTTTTTTGTCTCCTCCTTCTAATTTCTTTTTAACCATTCCTGAAAGTGCCAAAATTCCATTTGCCTTCGACACCTTGACCTTATTTAATTGTCCGCCCCTGTTTCCCCGACGTACGCCTAATACCGAAACCGCAAATGCCAACAACCACCCAAGTTGCTTGTGGTTTTCACATGCCGCCGTTGTAAATTCGAACTCAAAACCCTTTATCGTGTAATGTCACTTTTGGAGACACCCCTCTTAACTACGTCTAGCGATCTAGCTCTCCAAGCTGACCGCTTCTTTCTTTCACAGCAAACACCGGACCGCTTCGCTCTTTGATTATCATGCCGCTTCTAGCCATCACTACCAATTTTAACAGTTTGAATGTAATGATGAAAATTTTCTAATTAACTTATTCTTTTAATATTTTTATGAAATCTTCACCTATTCGAAGGCGCATCATTACAAGGGCCTACAAGTTACTAAATAGAATAATAAAGCACATTTTCTGAAAAACATCAAGTGCCCAAATACATTTTTTTGTCCATATAGTGTATCTATCTATGCCTTGGCCGGGATTCGAGTCCAGCCCCTCGGAGAGATATCTTGCGTCTGTAGCGTACTGGAAATATGGTCTTATTTTTTCCCAAGACCCCACAGATTGCTTGAAACACAGCTGCGTGTGTGTCGGGGAAAATGTTGCCAGTTTCCACCGGTTTTGAACACGTGGGGGATTAAAAAACGTTTTCCCACAGATGCAGCCAGAAAAGCTGTCATCCTAACGAATCTGCAATGTAATAAAGTTTCGGCGTTACGAAGGAACTGTCACCAACGATTGCCGACACCCTCTTTGAGGGACAGATAGACGCTGCATAGAATCCACCCTGAGTAGACGTGTTTTCTAGGCTCCGGTGTTTTGGGGCCGGGCCGGGTTCTGGAGCATACGTTGTAAATCTACATGGGATTTAATTGAATATGTTGCACTGGTTAAATGTTATTTTTTTTTCTTGTAAATAAATTGTTGAGTTTTTGTTTAAAAAAATTGGCCTTCGCTTTTTAATTAGGACTCTGTCTTTCTTGCTATGGATCCCATAGTAGTAATTTTTAGCAACGCCTCAGAGAATCGCCTTAACCATTTGTCGTGACGCTACACGTCATTCGCCACTAGACAGTTTGGGCGGCTAATTGAGGAATATTAATGTTGTTCACGCCTCTTGAATAAAAAATGGAAGCATCATATTCTTCCTAAATACAGGTACTAAGGTATATAAGACTTATTCAGGTATAGTTATTTAATGCGACTTTGGGTATTTCATTTAAATTGTTAAAATACATACCACTTTCCGTTTCATCAAATAAGTTGTTATTCATTTCTCGAGTGATAAACTCGTCCATGGATTGCGCCCTTCGATTCATCATTCCTAGGAGGAACTGGTCAAGGGCGTCTCTCTGGTACAGGGCATCCGGATGGAAATGGGACTCGCTAATCTGCATGGAGCCGACCGTCTCATGCTTGGGTGTCGATCTGCTTCCCATGGACTGACTGTAAAGGAAGAAATGAGACGGCATCATGGAGTAGAATGAAGCCCCGACCGCAGAAGCGAATGCATTAGCAGTTCCAGGATTGAGATTGATGTCATAACCGTTATAGAAGGTATCTGTGCTTGTTTGGAGGTCGAACTGCCGGAGAACTTGAGTTCCTAGCAGGGCAGGCAAAAGCTCTGAGAAGGTTACGTGTTGAAGCTGTTGGGAGAGAAACGGTATGAATGATATAAAAAACTATATGTTCAGTCTTCGTAATGTTTAATCTGAGTTCAAGATTAAGAGCAACACATTAAATCTAGTACTATATCATTTAATTTCAACAATTTTTTATCTTTACTTTGACTTTATTCGGGTGGAAAAGTGTGCACCTATAAAAGCATCTCAATAAATAAAAGTGTGTGTGCATTGTTCTATATTCTAATCATAAAGTCATAGATCGACAGAATCACTTTAATTCTAAATTTTTTTAAGTTTAGACAACATGGGGATCTGCTAGATAAAAACGCTTTCATTATTGGAAGACAAACGATAATTAAATGAAAAGTTGAAGAAAAGTGTCTTTGTGAGTGCGAGGTTATGTATTCTTTACTGTATTCGTAATGTATTCTTAACTGTTGTTGTTGTTGGTGCTCCTAATGCTCCTTGGCCGGAAGTTCCAGACCAGATCCATACAGGCTTTTGGCTGATGTGTGCAGTTCCGGTTTATATAGCATCACAAGGGTCGGAGTCTGTTTTAGCTAGCTGCTACCTAAATTTTGACCGATCACCCCCAAGGGCGACATCTAGGGGAATTATACCCTCTCTGACCTCTTAGAGGGACTTTCCGGTCTATGGATTTAACGTGCCCCTATCCGGTATAGGCACGGAGATATTTAATGGCGCGTGTCGGGATTCAATCCGAGCACCCTCGGCACCGAAAGCCAGCGCATTACCACAAGGCTACCTCGAGCCCGTATTCTTAACTATGCTTACTAATTTTATATTCTATCTTAAAATTAGCACACGCGCATTCTTGGGATGCAGAAAATATACGATGGTTCTTTTTTTTAAACTCATTAAAGTATTTTGGAACGTAATACTGAAATTTCTCAATAATGTAACTCACTTCTGCTCCTACAATTCGCCGGGTTTCTTCAAAAAGTTGTTCATCATTCCATTGTGGATTGACGTAGGCTAGTTCTCTTGCCACGCGGTTGTGTTCCCTCATCCATATGGTATGCATAACCATAAGACCTACATTTTCGTTAACTCGCACATCACCTGGAAAACACGGGAAGGAAAACATGTAGAGGTAATCAAGAATGAAGTTTCAACAGCGAAAAGAAATTTTATAACCATTCATATTGATCGAAAAATTTAATCAAGAATCTTTTATTCGGGGAGCTCTGGATTTTCTGGATTGTTAAATACAACACATGGCTGTAATAATCGATCATATGTGTCGGAAATACTTTATTCGTTACAGACGCCAGACAGATAAATTCAGCTTATCGCTTTCAGTGTGAAAGTGGGGTGTGTATCAAACGTCTATTTTTATACACGGATGGTTGTTTCTCTAACATATGCTCAAGCTAAGAAAAATAATTGTCTGCGAAACAGAGTACACTTGGGGGACGATCATGTGATAAAGTATAGTAACCAGGGGTCTTTAGAAATATTAATTAACACTATCTACAAATTATAAACGTTATCTCTCACTCTCTCTCTCTCTCCATATATATATATATATATATATATATATATATATATATATATATATATATATATATATATATATATATATATACAGAAGTGTCAAAGACAATTTTTACCCCAATGACAACTTAAAAATTTCCTAGAATAAAATTAGTATCTAGAGATAGTATCCAAAAAAAAAAAAAAGATACAAAATGGTACACATTCTGCACTGGGGGGTGGGATGTATCAAAAACAAAAACAGTTCCATTGAGTATCTATGAACAGTCACGGAAAATGCTTCCTCCTATGTAAATGACAACAGATTTGGGTGTCTCAGTACCGCCGCCTGAAACACTAATTCACGTTCTGCATCAGTCCGCTAACGCACATTAGTACGCTGTCCATTAAAATGTTGAAGAGAACTGTCGGGATACTTTCCCATTCTTCCCTCAAAGCAATTTTTAGGTTCTGAACAGTTTGGGGAGTGGAGTTCCTTTGAGCCATACATCTATCAAGAACGTCAAAGGTATACTCTATCGGATTCAAGTCGGGAGAATACGCAGACCATGGCATGCGGTAAATATCCTCACTTTCCAGTATGACAGATACCTAATCTACCCGATGTGGACTGGCATTGTCATCCATGAAGACAAATTCGGAGCTACACGGAAAAGACAAATGTGGCCTCGATAATCTCCCTAAAATACCGGTTTGCCGTAACGGAACTTGTCTGAAAGGTATGAAGAGGTGTTCTACTATTATGCATTATGCCCTTTCATACCATCACCACTAGATCATAACTTCCTGGACGTTCTGCTGACGGTAACGGGTTACTCGTTCTTTCCACACTAGCTGAGGCTCACTCTTGACAGTGAACCGAGTGTCGTCTGAGAAGATCACTTTGGACCACTTTTGCTGATCCCAATGACGACGTTCGTTATACTACTATAACCTTTTTTGACGATGGCCGGTTGATAACGGAATGCATTTTACAGGCTTCCGTGCATACTAGCCAGCATGACTGAGTCCACGAGAAATGTTTCTGGCAGATACAAAAGTGCCTGTAACAGTTGCACTACTGTGCATCAGTAGGTTTCTTTTCTTTTTCACTACAAGAGACTCATATCTGTCATCCAGACGTCTTGTACACCTTCTACAACCGTCATGCTTTCGCAGAGCTGTCCCTGTAGATTCAGCAGTTTTTTTCCTTCGCGAAATGGCACTTTTGGACACACCCTCGCTTTTCCAACTTCAATCCCACTTTATCCTATCTCGAACTGTCCAACGACTCGTCCATGGTTATACACACCGTAATGATGCCTTTGGGGTATTTTGCAACCAATATTTGATGTGAGTCAAAATTACGAGTGAAAAGTTACAGTACAATCTTCCAAACTCTGTAACGTGATTTTACCTTAACACATCCCTGCCTCCGATTTCGAATGAAGAATAGCTAATGAGGCTCTGCCTTTTATACAGATGATAAAATAGGCATAACAACACCGTTTACACTGTTTTTCTTAAACCTGTGCGTATGCTAGGTGGCGCTGCAGGTCAGAAACTAGTTGTTACTCCTTAACAATTATCAAGCAGTGTATTAGCTTGCGTTTCATGATTGGTATACAATTTCTTGAGGAACTCAAAATAAGTAGCATATTTATAATGAAGCATGAAATAAACTTGATAACATACTAATTCTTTCTAGCACGACAAATTTCTGTCTGTATAATGCTTATTCTTCTATTAGTAGTCTCTATCTACATACTAAACACTTTATTTTTCACGGTTTTTAGAGTTTATAAGCTCTTAACACAGCAATCATTTGCTTTTATCAGAGTTGACAAAATATTCTATTGTAATTACACTTTCTACATCAAAGAAATAATTAGAGAAATAAATTAGCTTTTAATCTCCAGTAATACCATTTTGATAGAAAGTATCAAGGAATTTAAAGTTGTTGGAGCTCCAAGGTCAAAGACAGGACAAATAAATCTGTTATTACTGGAGATCAGGTTTATCTCCAGTAATTAAGTGACAATTGGGATCAAATAATACTCAGCACATTAAAAAGCCTTAAATTACGCCCTTATCAGTAAAAATTAATCTAAAAATAAAAATAAAGTCGAAAAAGTGATAAAGTGAAGTGAACAAGAAAGAAAAAAGAGTTTAAAAAAGAGAAAATTTAAAACTAGTAATAAATTAAAATAGGAGTCGCCGGGTTTTGAACCTTGGAGGAACTATCAGGAAACGTGGGTGAACTGTCAAAGTCACAGTGAGACACTATCAGAACGCTTAATGATGAGAGTAATACGTAATGAGATAGGTGAGAAGTTCGCAGGAATGTTGAAAGAAAGTATGAATAGAGAAAGAAAGCTCCTTGCCATTAAAATCACTTATTCTGCAGTGTTAACGTACAGAAAATTATGGTAAATCAAATCTTGCTAATTCAGTAAATGTTCTAATGTTATCGATATTATTAACATCTACTAGGGCAGATCTATATCTTACAGTAAGCAGATTGTTGCCACCTTCATGATATGAAAGAATTGCAAATTTATCCCATCGACAGCTAGTTAGTGAATCGCTTTGTCAGCGTTAAATTGCTAAGTGGGCAACTATTGATACTTACTCCACAGGTGTATTCAAAATATTAAAAATATATCCATCAGTATATAAATACGGTCTTGGGAGGAAAGTAAGTGAAAATTATACTTAAGCAGTTGGTAAAAAACCGGCCACGTGGTTTAGAGGCCCGGGTTAAGACCGTTATAGATCAGGTTAATGGATACTGGCCCTTGGAGAGAGCTATAATGAACGTTTAGGAAGCATATGATAAATATTCATGTCGGGGGAAAAATTGAATAACTATAAAAAAAGGAATAAATATGTACTGTCTTTTGAAACGAATCTTGAGTGGTTCGTTTCAAAAAGAAATGAGACAATACTTTAAGTACCGCTTGAAGTAACAGTACATTAAGGAACTCATTATGTAATGTTTTCTCATATTTCCGAGATAGTTTAGCTGGTAGAATATTATATAAGATGTTTGCAGACCGGGGACAAATGCTGGCTGTGACAAAAGTTTTTTATAATTAATAAATTTTAAAGACACCCCAACAGCACTGGTATCAAGAGAGATTATGGTATGCCTCCCTGTCTTAGCACACCTGTCTTTTGAGCGAGTGGTGTGAGTTCATTATTCTCTCTGTTCCCAAACTCTGATAAAAACTAAAAATATAATATTCTGTTAAATATATAAAATATGTATTCTACTAAAGAATATTTGTTCATCAGAAAGAGATGCAACTCAACAGGCCTCCTCTTAGTACACCCTGGATAACGCTAATTCTGTTACAGCTTTTTCCAAGCTAATTTTACCTACTTCGGCAGCAATAATGCAGGAAGAGTTATTGACGATTTGCCGACCTTAAAGAAACTGGAGCTGATTTACTTTCCCCTCAGATACTCCGACTTAAATTACACGGAAAAAAACAAATCCTGACTTGACCTTGGCCTCTGATGACATTGTCGTAAATGCGGAAAGAGAAGTTTTAGACGACCCTGGATCTGGTCAACGCACCATCATTTCCTGATTTGAACTAACCAAACCCTTCCTGAAAAAGGCAACATTTTTTTTATTTATTTATTTTTTATTATAGCTTTCGAAGAGGAATTGGAAGAAATCTTTAGTGAATTTTCCCGGCAAGACCTGCTTTTTTCATGGTGCATATACATTGGTGCAGAGTTCTCTGCCTGTGCCTTGGGGGAATCCAGTGATTTATGTTCACTCTGTACTCTGTACTATGCCTGGATCGCCTCCTCTGGCGGTCCATCAAAGAAAGGGCGGGGGTCAGAGGGTCAAATGGTGTCGAGCGGGGTCGGGGGAGACACCAGATCAAAGAAACCTTGGGGGAGGGAATGGGGGTGGTTCTAAATACCGTGTCTAATGTTACCGTGACTAATGTGATGACAGGAGTCGGGCGTCTGCAGGCAGAGAACTCTGCACCAATCTATATGCGCTATCACAGATGTATAGATATAGCTTTTTAAGGCTTGTAGCTTAATAGCCAAATGCCTGGAATGTCCAAATGAATGTTCATGAGAGTTTGGGGGGAAAGCACATGCACCAAGAAAGTAGATCTAGCTGCTTGCGAATTCAGTAATGCTTCATCTATGAGAAACTACCCCAAATAAAAATAAAGTCTATTTAAGCAAATATCCAAATGTTGTCAACAACATTTTCTATTAATACTCTATGTGTATAATAAGAAATATAACTTTCATAGTCTAAATATGAATAATGTACGATATTTTAGCACATCTTATTCAAAACACGCTTCTTGTTAAATCAGTAGCTTTATCGATCACACAAAATTTTCTAAAAAATATTTTTTAAGCCTGATTTTATTCAAAGCATCCAAATGCTGTTACCTGCAAGGAAACATTTGTGGGACAACCCTTTATTGCTTGATCTACAGTCGTGGGGATTGGAGGTATCTGGCGGCAGCAGATCCAGATCTTGTATTTTTAATAATCCTTTCTCGTGTGTCCGGAGACGTCTTACCTCTTCCTCTGAAGACCCATAAATTGCCGAACCATCCAGAAAAGATGTCACCTGAACGAGAAAGATATATTTGTGTATTGAAAAAAAATTGCATCTCTGACTCTTCGCATAAATAAGGGAGCAGGAAAAATTAACTTGTGTAAGCTAGGAAAAAAATGGTAATAGGATAAATGGCACATTAATTATAGCCATAACCTAACAGTACGGAATAAAATGGTCATTTTGGAGGAAGGAGGAATTTTTCGAATCAGCGACAATATTTCTCTTTTAGCGGTCAGTGGGCATCCATCAAGTTCAGCAATTAATCAGACTAGCTTCTGTGGAAAAAAATATGGGCTTCCTATAATGTAGTCAATTTGCAGCGTACAATAAGAAATTGGATTCGTTCACCTCAATGTTAACCTATGAAGAAAATGTATCCAAGGACTGCCGACTTGGATTAAAAGATGTTTTTTAAAAAGCTGTACTCCGTAGTAGAGAAAAAAAATTGTACACCTTGGAGCATTTTTCATTTAAAAAAAAAATTCACATAATATTTTAAAATTTAAATTATTCGGGGGGGGGGGGGAATCCTAATCTGGGAAAAAAATGCTCCTAAATTCCTTTGGTGGACGAAATTGATAAAATGAATCCTGTAGCAAGGGGCAGAAATGTTCAGGCTATCTGAAAACATTATTTTTATTAGATTATCAGCATTTATGTAGCTGTGAATAGTAGACAAATTTTCTCCATGGTGAACATTGAGGTGAGCGAATCTTATAAAGTTAGTACACAGCAGCCTTAAATCTGCTACGTAGTAGCCATATTACATTCACTCAGATCAGTATTAACCTATGAAGAAAAATTTTCCAATGATTGTCGACTTGGATTGAAAGTTTTTAATAATACTCCGTGACAGAAAAAGAAATGTTTTAAACTGCTATCTTATTCCTTTTAGAAATATCGTCCACCAAAGGAAATTATGTGTGTTTAGAACTAAGTATACCACCTTTTTCCCCCGAATAATTCAAATTTGAAAGTATTATTTGCTTTTATTTTGAAGAATGAAAATGATACACGAGTAAAAAAATGTCTTTCTCTAAAGAAAAATCTTGAAATCCAAGTCGACAATCACTGGAAAAAATTTTCCTTAGGATAATACTGAGCTGAGCGAATCCAATATACTACTCAGCAGGCTGATGACTAATACACAAGTCCGAGCATAAAACGGCGATAAGAATTTGTGCCAAAGTTATTTTGAAATTTCCTCCTTTTCTCAACATTTTCTACATATTGTTTAACCATAAATTTTCTTTTTTTCTCTTAAAGAAGCACGAGACGGGAATTCTGTATTAAAAAGAATAAAGAGAAAACACGTTTTCCGTGCGTGATTTATTACACAAACAAGCAAATATTTAAAATAATGTAAATGCTGGGAAGCCTTTGTCACGAGTCTGTGCTGCGATTGAAGTTCTTTTTTATCCCATTTGAAAACTGAGATCTGACTTACTTGGTTAATTTGTTCCCTTGGTCCCAGCGTACATCCTGCGCGTGGTACGTTGGAAGACCTGACGTAGTTGACGCAGAAGTCTTGCCTCGTGCTATCTCTGATAGGGTAGCATTCCGGATGTATCAGATTAGCAGGAGCCCCGCAACACTTGATACGGTGCCCTCGATACCCTGTAAAACATTTTGATGATTTAGTAAGCATATTAAATAAACTGGTAGTTATTATGGCTATTCTAAAGAAACATTTCACATTTAAAAAATTCATAACATAAGTTGTCCGAAACAGACTGTAAAACCTTGTTCACATTGCTTTCCGAGCGAAACGAAGCGTCAGCGATAAGAAATTTTAACCAATCACAAGAGCTCAACGCAATGACCACGGGATGCGTCAAACCAATCACAGGTCATGTCTACAATTTCGGCGTCAAAGGCGGAACGCAACCCTGCACTTCGTAAGCAGTGTAAACAAGACCTTAAATTGCTTTAATGAAGATGTATTATTTACCCAGGTAAAGATTAAAACTGTAAACTGTAAATACTGAAGATTATTCTCGAACTCCGTTTAAAGATGTACATGTATGTTTAACACCGTATTCCGCACGCTGTTAAGCATGCGACGTCTAACAAAGCTTTCCTTTTGCTTGGCCATAAAATCAGCCGCTACGTTGAAAATTTTTAAATTTGAGTTTGACGTCAGATTTCAGCCGATAGTCAACTAAAACTATTTCTTTTAAAACTAGGGGCTTCGCCCCTAGGCTCGCTACGCTCGCTTTTCGTACGGGGCCTTCGGCCCCTAATAAGACTTACTCGTAAAAAAATATTTGCTAATGCTATGTGACATTAACGTGACCGACTAACTACATTGAAAACATCGATTTTCGACAGTTGGTCGAGTTTCTTTTTATTTGTGTTTCGTATTCTTTGGACCTTCCTCTTTCCAAAACTGTTTTTCTTTTTTCTCTAGGTGATTTAGAAGAAATTTTATAGCCATTATAAAATATATCGTTTGATTCAAAATCAAACCGGAAGTTGTCCTAAAATTACACTAATTTGCTCATTTTCAGAAATTAAATTTAGTTTTTTTTCTAATTTGAAGTTTCAATAATGTTTTTGCAACATCCTTAATACTTTTTGGCAGTTATATTATTAGTTTATTTTTGAAAAACTGGCAACAATTCAGTTCTCGTGATTGCTTGTTTACATCATCACGCTGATATTTCACTGAAAACAAGAAATATTAATATAAAAGATTAAGATTTAGAATAAAAAATCAATGCTGTAGTAAAAAAGAAATATAATATAAAAGATAAGCTGCAATAAAGTAACTTATAGAAAATTAATTAGTAATATATAAATCAATCAATAAATTAAATAATATAAAGATATGTATTATAAATATAATATAAATTTTAAACGTTTCTTGAAGTCAGGTAAATTTCAAGAAAAGCCAAACAATGTTTGAGAGTTTAACATTTGTTGCCTCTCTCTGCTTCTCTTTAGAGTAAAAAAATTTCAAGAATTCAGTATAAAAATAACGCTCCCGCATGAAGTATTTATTTTGATAAAGATACATTTCCCTTTTGAAAACAAAAATAATAAACTGAACAAATGAACTTCAAAAATGATAATGGCAACAAAGATCGTTTGTTTACAATCGTGAATTTGAGTTTTGGCATGATTAATTTACTAATTATTGACCGATTTTAATTATTTTAGGCTTTTTGAGACCGCCTGAGGGTGGGTAAGGAGAATTTTGAAGTTGATTTTAGTTTTTTTAAAATTATTTTTACTTTTTTCCTCTGTTAGGGCTAATAGCGAGATACATAGGGGGGATTCTCGGGCAATGTAACAGCTTCCATCCATTTACTGTTGTCACCCTTATGATAAGGGCTTTTCATCACTGTAGAATTATCAGCTTTAAAATTCAATTGAAAATCGAAACTTTAAGATAGAGACTTGAAATGAGGTTTATATGAATAAGAAAGCTTTCAGCTTTCATATGATGTAAATATTTTCTTTGTAAGATAAAAACTCGAGGAGCATCGATATTACATCCACATATGGGACGATATTTCTTGAAAAACTGTGTTTCAAAAAATATTAGTCAGTTTTAAATTATTTTTAAACAAATGAGGTATAGTTTGAAAGAGAAATGTCTGTAGTCTTAGATTGTAAAAAGATCAAAATTCTACGACCATTTTTTGGCGAGTTATCGTAATCTGAAGATGAGAAAGTCAATATTTTCCCACAAAACATAAAATTTAAAAAAATCTTAAAATCTGACGAAGATGAGATATGTCTTACTTTGTTCTCCCCATTTTCCTGCATCCATTGGTATCGCTCTCGATCCCATACCCCCAGCGGTTTCGGAGGAGATAGCGTGGCAAGCTTTTGACAGCGGCGGCGGTAGCGGGAGTTACTTTTTTTTAGCATAGAGAGATAAGTTATCGGTTACATGCCAATAGAAAAATGCCAATTTTTCCTGAAAATCCTGCTAACTCTGCCTTTCACTTTTTCGACACATGAACTAAATTTATTTTTCAAAATTAAAACTCGTGGGAAACGGGAATGGAAATAAAATGAGAGTTCGCCACACTGACGGTATAGTTCAGCTGGCAAAATACCGACCCAGTTTCAAACATCGATCCTGGTAGATGTTCGTCAGAAAATGGAAGCTAACACATAATTATTAACGTTCCAATGCGCACAACAACGTATGAAAAACCTATATATGTATCAATTAAATGTACTAGACACATCATAAAAAAATCATAACGAAATCGCTTCAGCTCAAACAATATAGATGATTAAGTTGCAATTCCTGTGAAATCATAGAACTACCATTTACGTGACTGATGCATTTTTGTCGTTTTTAAAAACTTTAAATATAAGTATTCGCTTTAATATTATTTTTTTTAATTTATGCAGTTTTTAAAAATACACTATGGGGTGACGATTCTGCTGAAGTGTTTTATTGATAGACTTCTTTATACACATTAGATATATACAAGCATGAAAACATTTGACTTTTCCATACAGACATTCTATTTTTCGGGAATAGTTTAGAAACTAGAGCGACTCGTTTTATACTGCGGATGTTTAATAGATTTTTTTTAACTCTCAGTTTAATTCTTCTTCCTTCCTCCATTTTTATCTTCAATTTTTCAAACTAGCCTGTCATGTTTTGCTATATTTTCTGTCACTTTGGTTATTTTGTAATTTGAAATAATATCAATTAAACGACTGAAGTAATTATGTTTCACATTAAGCATAATTAATTGATGATCGTACTTTGAATCTTCTGACAAATCTATTTTGAGGAAGGAAAAAAAATCATTAATTGAAAATTCAGTCTAGAAAAGCCTACAAACACATAATTTTTTAAAACTGTACACATCCTTAGAAAACATTTCATTAAAACGTTCTCAAACTAAATTCAGAAAACTTCCGCCCGACAGACCAATTAATTATAAAATGCATTTATTTGCGCTTCAGCATAAGTGAAATAAAAGACAGTAGAAATCGAATAAAGCTTAAACTCGCAATTGCCAAAAAGTACAGAAAATGAAAACACGTTCTCATTATTTCAGCTCGTAATCAAAATTCAAGAGTCCCATTTTAAAAAGCTTTTAACTTTAATGAACCGGATCGCTTTGTCCAAAAAATCAATAGGGACGTTCTTTTCTCCAAAACAAAGCAGAGAAATCGGAAGTTAAAACTTCTGTTCACGTCTTGTTAAGCTTTCGTGAAAAACAGGATCCGACAGTGAAAAGACGGCGAGTGCAGTGAACTACTTACAAAAGCCGGACGAGAAGAGTGAGAGCTGGCAATGCGATTAACATTTAAAAATTCTTCGAATTAATAATTAGAAATTAACTTGCAAGTGTAATTTAAAACATCCAGAAGAGACGATGAAAAAGGATTGGTTGTTCGGGATAAAAAATTGAATTGAATTGACTAGTTGTCGTTAAAACATATTTTAGCGCGATAATTTTTATAGAGAAACATTTTTTACTCTAAACATAACTTTAGACCAGGTTTTTTCAAACTTTTCCTGCGATGGAACACTTCATAAATCCTGAAATTTTAACGGAATACCTTGTCAATTTTGTAAGGTTAATAACACATAATCAGTGAAATTCTAAAAAAAATGAGAAAAATACATTATTTATATATTTATTAGTTAATTTTTTAGACAGTTTAGAGCATTAATCGGTCAAACATGTTTTAATTTCTTGTAGCCGTTGCAGGATATAAAACAATTCTAGGTTTTCGCGGAACAGCTATTAACTTGTCGTGGAACACCAGTGTTCCGTGAACATAGTTTGGGATACCCTGCATTAGACAGTAGATTATTTTCTATGAATTTATTCTCGCCGTGTTCTATGTAAGAACTTCTTAACTCGCTTAATGATCAACTAAACGGTATCCCTAACTGATGTTTTTACGCAAAATAAACTAAAATTTCGGTTCTTTGATGCCATGTTAATGCCTACCATGTAGATACCTTTGAACATAATATGCAAAATCTGTTAATAGTATCCATCAGATTCTGTATCATTATAAATTTAGGTAACTGGTTAGTACTAAAACAAAGCATATGCCTAACACTTTGTTTTTTTAGTAGGAAGGACTGATATATACTATACGGAAAACAACTTACCGTATACATAGAATCTGTCAACGCCAGCGTTACTCGTATTGAAATATATTTAACCAATTACGAACCTTCAAACGATTAGCCATGAAATTGTTAAGGTCTGTGATTGTTTTAAAATATGTCAATACGAGTAACGCTGTAGCTGACGATTTGTATGTGAACAGGCCCTTTTAGGACGCACTTTTTTCCCCATAGAAATACGCCTAATATATGGGGTGCGTCTTATGCGCCGGTAATCAAAATTATGAATTGAAATTTCAGTCTGTCTAAAACTTCTGGCTTATATTTATATACATGTATAAGTATTCTATTGCATTTTGTGATTCTGCGAAGAAGTGGCTGCGAATAAATCATTTCCATAAATATTTTCTGCTCTGTAAAAAAGTTGCGCGATATATTTTTTGCTTCATAACTAAAAGAGGGGGTCATTCCAGTAAAGTAGAGGTAAAATCCACCGACATCTAAAGTTACGATTCATCCAATGTGCACATGCTGGATCACATTTCAACAACAAGCTCCTGGTCTGTAGCGTTATTCGATTAGACGAAAGCTACAATGTTCCCTAGTCACATTTTTTATGGACATAAATAACTATAAAATTAGTACAGTAAAACATTATGTAAATTTATGAAAAAAATGTAGAAAATTTTCCCCTTAAAAATTTGTATAAAAAGGGTCTTACACGATGGTACATCCTATAAGCCGGCAAATACGGTACTAGTTTTAAAAATTTCAGCGTGAAATTATGAACAATAAACCCGCATAAATATCAGATTTAATAATTTATTGTTCTTATTTAAAATTTGTAATTCCACTTTTTTTATATTACGCCATATTATTATGTTAAAAACCCTCTTACAAAATATACAGTATATCCCTCGTATTAGGGGAAAGTTAATATGTAATTCTAAGAAGGGACGCCTGTATTTAATAAGGCAAAATTCCCAATCTCATAGTCGTCCCTTATTTCGAGTTGGCAATGAACTTAAAATAAATATAAATAAAATAATGAATTTTTGAAATGTATATATGAAGTAAATATTAAGTGGTTTGACTTACACGGTGTATGAAATAACTCATTAATGATAACTTTAATTTTTGTTCTTCTTAGTAATATGTTTCAACGTATTTTAACTTCTCTTAAAATTACAAAAAAAAAAAAGAATTCAAGAAAATTTTTCTTTTGTAATTTTATGTATTTAGGGTGTAAAAATATTAGCTTTTGTTTCTTTACGAAAAATCAAGAAAAAAAAATTAAATTTTTTCCGAAAGCAGAGTTTATGTGCTGTCAATTGCAAATCTATTTTTGTCGAATAGTTAACATTAAAAAATTATTGTCATCCTACACTAAAATTCATGTGACTGAGTATGAATGATAGCGTAAGACAGGGTTTTACAAACGTTTCCTGCGATGGAACACTTCGTAAATCCTGAAATTTTAACCTTGTTTATTTTTTAGGTTATGTACTAACAAATAATCAATAAAATTTTTTAAAAAGAGAAAAAAACGTTAATTATTTATTTAGTATTTAGTAATTATGCATGAATACTTAATTTTTTAGACATTTTAAAGCATTAATCCGTCACACATGTTGGAATTTCTAGTAGCCATTTCAGGATATAAAACAAATCCAGGTTTCGGCGGAACACCTATTAACTTTCCGTGGAACACTAGTGTTCCGCGGAACATAGTTTGGAAAACCCTGGCATAAGGAATAGTAAAGTAAAACTGCAATACTCACCGGACGTTTATTAAGAAGCATAAAAGTTTTGCGCCTCACAGATGTATAACAATATAAAAAAATATGTGATAAAGAGCAATACAAAAGAATGATGCTAATAAATTTCAAAAAGTATTGCAGTTAATAAAGAAGAGAAATATCTATTTAAAAATGAATAAAAGCTTTTACTCTGAGAAAGCATCGGTGTTACCAAATGTAAGCAGGAGTTTTTATTGGAGTTAAATTTTTCAATTACTGTTCGGATATAAAAAGAAAATTAACTAAAACACAATTTTAAACATAGTGTTTCATTTCAAAATATACGCACCAGCATGTTGGGATGTATGAAACACATCGTGAAAAATGAATTCTGCGAAGATGGCCAGCAGTACTGTTAGATGAGGATGAGGTCGCTCTAAATCAGAATGGACGGCCAGACTGACCTGTCGCGCAGCAGGTAACTCTCTTCCGGACACGGACTGTCTGGGGACAGTGATATCTGAAACGAAAGAATAAAATCCTTTGTTAATCTTACGTACCTTCGTAAATCATATATAGCTCTTACGTAGTTTTGGGAGAATCAAGACAAATCAGTATAATTACACAAAATTTTTGCAAAACTATTTCTAATGTGTTCGTCAAGGAACAGGATTCATAAGTTCTCTGGTACCTCATATCCTCCGAATATTTTCTGTGGATGTAGTTTTGCTAACCTTGAGAAAGGCAATGGTCGTTATATTGCATTTAGAAGCTTAATTTTGTTCACCATCACTATCTTTATTTTTATTCATATTATTTAGGCTCTTTCATGTTTCTTTAGCGTTCGAAATTCATGTTAGTTACTTGTGCCATAGAGTTTTAGTGACAGATTAATTTCAGGCCTTGTTGTTGTTCCTAACAGTGACGTAGCGAGGAGGGGGGGCAAGGGGGTCTATCATGCCCCGGGTGCCACTCGCAGAGAGACGCCAAATGGTCCTTTTCACTAATTCTATATATTACTACATGTTTTTCGGAAGGTGGGGGCGCCAAAAAGGTATCGTTCCCCGGGCGCCAGTTATGCTCGCTACGTCACTGGTTCCTAATGCCCTTTGGCCGGCAGTTCCAGACCAGGTCCACGTAGGCTTCGGGCTGATGTATGCGGCTCCGACTTAAATAGCACCACAAGTGTTTGGAGGCTGTCTTATCTAGTTGCTACCTCAATTTTGACCGAGAAACCCCAGGGGCGACATCTGGCTGGATCGTACCCTCTCTGACTACATAGATGGCCTTTCCGGTCTATGGATTTAACGTGCTCATATCCAGCCTAGGTATTTAATGGCGCGTATCGGGATTCTATCCGAGCACCCTCAGCATCGATAGCTAGAGTTCTACCACAAGGCTACCTCGAGCCCACCTCCTCGAACTTTGTTAATTACCGTTAGTTATTTTATGAACCCCCCCCCCCCCCCCGTTTACACAGAGGCCTTAGCTACATTCATAATCCCCAACGTTTAGCCGAAACGTTCTCGCATGTTCCGTTTCTAAGGCACTGAACTGGCGTGACTTCATGCCATTTGACTGCGATTCTTTCATTCGAATCTTCCATTGATTCTCTCATTCGCGACGTGGTGCTTCCTTGTTTACCAGTTTACGGTGGTGCATTTCATTGAAACCCCATGCTCCTGTCTGATTTCACCAATTAAGACTCACGTCTTGAACCGCGGTTAATGCGGCTGCCGGTTCCAGTTCTGGTTCGATGCTTTCCTCTATTTCTTTTTAACGGAACAGTTTGCAGATTTGCTGAACTGAAATTATTCATGATATCCGGGGTGCTGTTTGCTAACGCCGCGTCGCCACGGTTCCTAAGCGGTGAGTTGTAGGTGGTTGGTGTGGGCGTACTATTTGTAAATTACGCGAATTTTATTTTATTCTGTTAGCCACTATGATGTGAGGTTCTTGTGTATAATGTTTAAGATGGTTTAGTGTGTAATGAACAAATATCTAAATGCAGGTTCACTCCTGGATTACCGCTTGATAAAAAAAAACACCATATTTCCTGCGTAACGTTTTTCGATCGGGTTTCGATTGGTTGCTGTATTCAACTCTATGGTCATCTATTCCTGAACAAGATTTTGTGAACAGATCGGGACCTATGTTTAAATCCTACGAAAACGCACAAGCCAACCACGGGACTCGAACTCGCAGATTTTGGTGCTCAATCCCCGACTCCCAAGCTGTTCGACAGTTCGTGTTTTAAAACCAGTACTAAATAGAAAATTCTTTGAACAAGCTGAGTCGAGAAAAATTGATAAAACGTAAAACACGATATCTAAGGGGTTATAATAGAGCCCTGGATTGGCGACGAAGCTGGACTCCATTCCTACTTTGGGCAAAGTTTGCTTATAATGAGATAAGAAAAATATATTAACGACAGAGGTGTAAGAGATGTGGTCTTTATAATCTGCTACAACATTTTCACGGGGAATTAATCATACAGAAATCTTAAGGGATTTTCCACATTTTTTAATACAGTTATTTTTTGACGAGGTAAGTGTTTGGAAACTAAAAATATGTTTCGCTGACATTTTCTCATAATTTTTCAGTATAGATAGAGTAGCAAATACAGCAATTTTTCATGAATTTCGTTTTATTTGTTTGGGTAATCGAAAGATTGGTATATTTTTATAACTTAAATCTTTCGTTTAAAACTCTCTCATCCTCAACGCCATAACTCATGACAGCTTTGTGATAGTTTTATATCGTGTGTTTTTATTCAGAGTCAAGTGATGGGGGCAGGAATTTTAAAATGGATTGAAAAGAATAATCTAAAGTAGGTACAGTCTTATCAAAATAACTAAGAAATGTCTGAGATTTCTCAGACATAATATAATTATGTATACTCAAATGTTGCATCATTTTCAAACGCAGGAGTGTGAAGTGAGATTCTTCTAACGTCCTCTATCACTTATAAATATTGTCAACAGATTTGATTGTACTGAATTTTTTTTTATGAATGTCATACCTAATATTAAGAGCAATTCGTTTTGCAAAGTCTTGGAACTTTTCCCACGAATTCTGTTACACGTGAAATAAACCGAGAAAAATAAGTTAACGACCAAAATAAGAATGATTTGTAAGATTTATAACTGAGATGTTAAATATTTCTCAGCAACCTATGATTTTAAAATCTCTCGTCCTGAAAACGAGTAAATGGGTGTAATGTAGCAGACGGAGTTTAATTTTAGAACTGAAGGTCATGCCTTTGTGTTCGCGTGCGGGTGTGAGAGGTCATTTTCTTGAAGAACCGAGGTCATCTTCTTAACGGCAGTTCAAGACAGTGGTGTTTCGCATAAATAGGTCATACTTTTTTTCTCATCCCCATTCTTTATTTTTAACAGAAAAGTAAGTAATCTCCAGCTGTCAAGAGCCAACTTTACCAAAAAGGTCATTTTAATATTCTCAAAGAACATAATGCCCTGCTAAACAAAACATGCATTGAAACATGCAAACCATACTTTCACATGAGAAAGTTAGCCTATTTCCTCAACATTTATACTTTAAGTTGTCATTGAGAACAAAAAAAAATGTAAGAATAGCCTGAGTTTTTAAGTTATTAATCAGTGACCCGCAGTTTCGAAATTTTAAGAATAGCATAGGGCGAATATAATAATCACCTGACCGCAAAAATTTCATCAAAATGTGGGTTCACGAACTCTCATCTTGCACGAAAAAATGAAATAGCTTTTCTCTTGATCAAGAATTTCAGGCTCGTTGCGATCTTACAAATATACCAACTGGTCAGATGTGTTAATAAGTTCTTGTACGTTCACTTCTCAAACTAATACGAAAACCTTATCAGCTTATGGCATTTTCGTGTTTGGCGATATTTAAACAACGCTGGGCTTTATTTCATTCCATTATTTCTTTAATTATTTTTAGGTTTTATAAACAAATCCCAGAGCACAACTTTACCTTAATCAGCCAGTGCAAGAGGTATCTATTTTGTAATGCTGCGTCACCCACACCCTCTGTTCCCCCAGTATGGTGCAGATGAAAACAGCTTTCGTCACATTCAGTGACCCAAATTTACTCATTATTTGTTTAATTCCTGTGTGCATCTTCAAACTGACAGCATTTCATCCCGTTCGCAACAAATAATAACGGTTCCCGAACACCTCTGCTGCACGACGATAGATGCACCCAGAGGGCGTTTGTCACAAAGGCCTTGCATTCAGTAGTTGTTTCTTTATCTATTGACTCACTCTACCAAAATTTTAAATACTTATTTTTTTGACCTGCTTACAAACAAAACCATTTCTTTTAAGTTCATAGCACCATTTCGAGGGATCGCGTTCGTTCCAGGTTCAAATTCTATCAAATTCCGAATTTTCAACGCTATTTACTGTATAGAGCTATTATTAAGTGGTCTTGGTACATCTACAATTTCTGTAAACTGGCCCAAGGGACGTAAAAGAGTTTAGACACTGGAAAGATTTTTAATAACAATAATTAAATGAAATTCTTTAGCCTGAAATCGCAATCATCGCTTCAGGTATTGCGTAGGTTTGTTTGTCTGCTTGTTTGTTTCGCGGTG
The DNA here is from genome assembly GCA_907164885.2 of Dolomedes plantarius. Classification (NCBI taxonomy): domain Eukaryota; kingdom Metazoa; phylum Arthropoda; class Arachnida; order Araneae; family Dolomedidae; genus Dolomedes; species Dolomedes plantarius. The sequence goes on along the minus strand of OU015493.1, from coordinate 136,522,032 downwards.
AGTATGCTACAGCCTACTTTGATATGTTCCGTTAGTAGAGTAACAAAACCTTTCCATATTTTTACGGATATATCTTTACAGTCTGTCTAAAGCGAATTGTTTTTAAAAGTGTATATCAGCTTTAGGATGTAGGAGGGGAAATATGGAACCATAGTCATGAAAATAACTTACAGTCCGAATAGTCTGGACTCAGATACCGGACGTACGCTGTGTTGGCATTTCCCCAACGGGGATTCTGTACGTTGTTACAGTATCCACTGTAGGCTCTATACTTCTTTGGACGACATGGAAAATCAACAGTCAGGGGGCAGTTTTTCTCTAAATCAGTTCCACGAACATCGACTGTTGGCAAAATATGCAGAATCTGATCCTTGTTAAGTTTATACCTAAAACAGAAAAGAATGTTCTTACGAGATAAACAATAAATAGTCCTTGTATCACACAATTCCAAAATTACTCTAAAAGTAAAAATAAAATCAAAATGAAAGAAAAAACATTCTTACGATGGACTAAAGAAAAGAAAATGTATCTTAAATCTTAAAATCGAATCTTCCGTATCTTGTTAGATATTAAAGGTTTGATATATCATTAAAAATTTGTCTATACCATCAGATATGGAGTTAACTGTGACTATCAAAAAATAAGATAATTATCCCGTTTTACTCGAACACCTTTTAACTAATTAGAAAACGTTTTAATGGAAAGTAAACTATGTTATAGACAAGACTTTCTCGTCGGGGCAATTATTATTCTGTAAAAATTAGTTCTTTATTAATTAATCTAATCACATGTATGCGAAACTCTATTTATACGAAATGGTGTGAAAAAAATCGGGACCCATCTATATATAAAATAAAATTATGGTTAAATATAAACGACCAACATACTGTGTCGTCGGTCTGTAAAGAAAAATTAAAAAAATGTGTGGAAAATCGTTTAAAATAAGATATTATTTGCAACTCCAGGGTACTTCATTGGTAAGAGTGCCCATCTGCCAATCAGATGGTTTGATCACAGATCAAAGTATCGGTTTTTAGAGGAAACCATTACATATATATATATATATATATATATATATATATATATATATATATATATATATATATATATATATATATATATATATATACATACAGTAACCACCGCTTATAGTGATCAGTGGTTATAAGAATCAACCGTTTATAAGAATCAATATCGCAAAAACAAAAACAAATGTATTATTTCCATGTTAAAATTTTCAGATTTCTTTAAAGAATCAATCCACAGGTTTTAAGAATCATCTTGCAATCTTCGCTTTCCTTTCATTTTTCCAAAATAAGCCACTTAAAATGCACGAAGTTCTTTCTTTTTTTTAAAGGAAAGATTGTTAATATGGGATGGAATACAGTCGTAAAATTCATCCCTTTCTTTGTTAGACATAACATAATAGTTTCCCCTTAAACGCTTTAGCACAACACTGTCCTATTAGCTTGACCCAGGGGCATCTTTACCCGTGCGGATCCGATTTCACTTTTCTCCACTGACAAACAAAAATAGGGACTCTTTTATCCCACCTCCCACATCCTGGTTGCGGCTTCCTGGACCCTGAAACACATAGATCTTCGGCGGAGTGTCCACTAAGGCAAACGTGACATTAGTAGATTCAGCACGTTATCAAACCATGAAACATAAGCTAGAAGGTGAATCTTCGTCTGAGACTATTAGTATTGAAATTGGTATAAACAGCCCCCTGAAAACTTCATTACGTCAAACTACCATAGAAAACTTTATCTTGCTCCCTTCCTGTAGTTGAAATGTTAAAACTGTTAAGCAGGTATGTTGTAACAAATATTGGATTTTTTTTCTTCTCTTACTATAATCATGTGTATCTACTTATAGGTCTAGAAATTAAGTTGTATTTTTAAAATTATAAAAAACAATTTTAATGAAAGATAATTAACGTAAATTAAAGAGTATTTTATGGTAAATTATCTAATATATGTATATATAGGTGTGTATGTGCCTGTCCAAAAACCTAAATTCCGGCTATAAGAATCAACCGCTTATAAGAATCAAAAACAGTAATGACAAACGTGATTCTTATAAGCGGAAATCACTGTATATGTGTGTGTGTGTGTGTATGTGTGTGTAGGACGTGGGGTTGATGTTGACGATCACAGAGTAGTTATCAACCATGGTTAACATAATTAGCATTTATTTACAATAGAAAGAAAGCAGGATCCGTCTCCAACGGAATCTACAACAAGAACCTCGAACAAAACTTTCATCAAACTTCTCGCCTCCTTTAAATTACACTCTAAGCTTATCATTTACATTATATTCAAACTCCCGCTAACGCTGAACCCCGTCTGTTCAGTATAGTGTCCTCACTTTATCTCCTCTCCTCCCGCGCCGTTAGTCTTATAGCGCGTGCAGACTTGCACAGCGCTCTCTGCCTTTTCCAGTGATTTATGTCTCTGTACTCTGTTTCCCTGCGCCGGATCGCGTCCTCTGGCGGTCCTTCAAAGAAACAGAGTGAGGTCAGCGGGTCAAATGGTGTCGAGCGGGGTCGGGGGAGACACCAAGATCAAGAGCGGGAAGGGGGGTGGTTCTAAATACCGTGTCTAATGTTACCGTTACTAAGTGATGTGACAGGAGTTGGGGAGAGAACTCTGTCCAATGTGAATGCACCATTAGGGATGCGACATCGATGTCGATGTTTTCAAAACATCGATGTTTAAAACATCGATTTATTGAAGCCGATGTTTTTTTAACATCGATGTTTTGTGCTCGATGTTTTACGTTGTCTCGATGTTCTTTTTTAAATGGAAAAGTACCGTAATAAAAAAAAATTACCACGTAGCATAATTTTCACACTCAGTAAATGTAAGTCTGAATTCTGAAAAGGACGAATACAAAAGGGGGAATGATTCCTTAGCAAACAGACAAATGGCAATTAACAACCAATGAACCAATCAGAGCGCTTGGAATGTTCCCGACACTCCAGAACCTTCCATGGGGTTTTATTTTACAAATAGTATATACACGAGTGCATCCATTTAAGTTTTTGTTTTGTTCTGATTTTATATAAGTTGACGTTAATATTATTAGTAAGATGCCTCCGAAAAGTACCGTTTGGAAATATTTTTACAAAACCTCTGACAAATTGGCGAAATGCAATATTTGCCTTAAGTCCCTCAAAACTTCTGGCAATACCACGAATTTATCTGGACATTTGAAGGAAAAACATGGCGATATTTACAACGAGAATTTTGAGTCATCAAAGTAGCCGAAAGCAACCAAGTTTTGTCATTTGTGTCTTCCCAATCAGAGAGTAAAATTAAATCACGCCCTCCCCCCACGACTAATGGAAGTAACATTAATGTTAGAGGTTACTAAACCAGTTTTAAAAAAGGGATGTTCTAAAACATCGATGTTTAAAAACATCGATGATTTTGGGGCGATGTTTTATTAGCATCGATGTTCTAATATTGAATATCGATGTTTCAAAACATCGATGTTTTGTTATCGATGTCGCATCACTAGTTAGTCTACAGGTGGCGCTACTTAACCCTATGTACCCGATCAGCGTTCCTGATCATACATCTCTCTCTCTCTCAGGTGTGTCTCTCTCTCTCAAGTGTGAAACAGAGTAATAGATTACATTATTTTCAATATTTTGAAGGTTTCCTTATTGAATATACTACTTTTGAAAATATTTTCCATGGTTTCAGAAAGCCATATCGAGAGGCGATTTAAACTCCATTCACTAAAGATTTCTTAAAAATTTTATAACTATATCAACCTGACGGTGCATTTTTTAAGAGCTTAAGCGATAGATGGAACAGCTCTTTGTTAAGAGTACAAAAATATTACTACTTAAGCAAGCTAAAACATGTAGAAAATCAAGTCTAAAATATCATCTGTGTGCCACTTCGTAACTCAGAGGTCTATTTAAATGACTAAAAAATTACTGATGTAAATTATTACAATCCCACGTCTGAAAAAAAGTGCTTAAAACTCTTAAATTTTTTTTCTCTTTGAGAGTTTTATCTCTAGAGAGAGATACGTTGAACAGAACAGCTGTAATCGATCACTGAAGAAAGATAAAACATTTTAACTCCTTATGGCTGCAGGACAGTAGCCATAATGGATTTGCTCGGCTCAGTGTTAACCCATGGAGAAATTTTTTCCAATGATTGTCGACTTAGATTTAAAGATTTTTCTTTTAATCATGCTTCGTAATAGAGAAATTGTTTGCTCGGGTATCTTTTCCATTCTTTGAAAGAAACGTAAATAATATTTTTAAATTTGAATTATTTGGGGAGATAATGTGATGTACTGTGCAAATTATTTCCTTTAGTGGACGAAATTTCTAAAATGGTTAAATAAAAAGTTTCTTTCTCTATTACAGAGCACCATTTTTAGAAACATCTGTAAATCTAGGTCGACAAATTATTGGGAAAATTTTCTTCATACATTGACGTTGAGCCGTATGCATCCAATAGAGTAACTACCCAGCAGTTACACTGTTCTTTAAATTAGATTATTTTAAAATAACTTTATACGTGATATGAAAGAGGATTTTAGATCTTTTTCACTTAATTTTTCACAATTTGATGCACCTTTTACCGAATTTTTAAAAAAATATGTTTAGAAAAATCAGCAAAAGCTAATTCGTCCGCTGCACTTTTACTTGTTTCAGTCGAAATTGATTACCAGATCCTGTCGCTGGTTAATCATCCATGTGATATTCAGTTTCTTTCTCTATTACAGAGTACTATTTTAGAAAAATCAGTAAATCCAGATCGACAATGATTGGAAAAATTTTCTCCATGGATTAATGTTAGAAGCCAGCGCCATTTATCGGCATATTTTATTTATAAAAGGTTGCTATCCCTAACTTTAATTATATCCCGGCAATTATACACAAATAAAAAGCCCCTAAAAATATAAAACACTTGTAATTTCCTTTTAATTTAATCATGTATCCTCGGATGTTAGCTTTTACCCCGGGAAGTACGCTGTACGAAATCTTCGAACGACGTTTTTGTAAACAACGCCATGCATGTTGGAAAATGATGTTATTGTCATTTTCCGGTGAAAGTTAAACTTTCATTGTGTTTTCATTCGCTAAATGCAAATTATCGGGAATATTCAAATTTTCTGTCAATATTCTAATTTTCGTTGTTGTTTTGGGATTGGCTGTATGAAATGTAACTGCAGCTTGTTAACCTTGAGTTCTTGGACTATAAATAAGGAATGAAATTGTAGTTCGGCGGTGCTTTTGTGTTGCAATTTACGCTTCCGAAGATATTAAAAACGAACATTCCTTTTCTCATTTCGGTGAAACTTTCGCTCTCCGTTGTCAGTCTTATGAAATATCTGTGCTAGAAGGCGATGGCCTAGGTAACACAGTTAATCACATGGTCCTATGGTAGTTCGGCGGTGGTGTATTGCTGTTATATAGATTTATTTTTGATACTTGACATGTTATACTCTTGTATTGTATTTGTTACTTAGTTGTTTCTTTTTACCGGGAAATATAGCCGGTTAATGTATCTTTTAAATGTTTTAATCCTTTAAAGTTAAATAATAACTAACTTTAATTTTATCTTAAATTTGGTTTGGCTCAACTAATTTTTTTTATTTTATTATTATTATTATAACGACGATGTTGAAACTTAAGCTTCTGAGAAATTACCGTGCTCAGCACCACTGCACATTGAATACTGCTCGATTGGGTTTTCGATCTTCTATATCGAGACCCTATTAATTAACACTGAGCTGTATGAATCCAATATAGTATCTACACAGCAGGTTTAAATCAGATTAGCTTAAACTAACTTTATACGTGATATTAAAAAGAATTTTAGACCTTTTTACTTAATCTCTTACAATTTGAAGCAACTTTTGCCGAATAATTTGTTTAATATGTTTAGAAAAAAATCAGCAAATTCTCATGCTCCGCTGCACCTTTACTTGTTTCAGTCGAAACTGATTACCAGATCCTGTCACTAATTTATCAGCGATATAATATACAGTTTCTGGCCTCATCTTTTACGCATTTGCTAACAATTTGCTCAAAACCTGCCTTCTTCACCGCAGCGAGAATGAATAACTCCCGGCAGAAGAGTTAATTGATGGTTAATTTAATTGAGGCGTGTGAGCCTCAGTTTCCGTCTGCAAGAGAATGCTTCTCATTACTCTCACTTATTAGCATAATTACTCGCATTGAATTTGGTGGCATGGGAGTCGTGCTATACGAGACGTTAACCGGAAGCTTTTTTTTTTATGTCAAATTAATCTTCAGAGTTCTCAAACTGTCCCTAAACAGAACTAGACCGAAATGAAAATGGACTATCTTGAAGCTAATAAACGAGTTCTCGGCTTGTCAAGCGGGAACGGAAAATGTACGACGAATGTTAAAAAAGATGCTGCATGGTTAAAATTCAATAGTGTTTCTTGTAAATAACTTATTAATATCCAACTGAAAACTACTTATTTTTCCTATGATATATTTTGGCAGTAACAATATTTTACAGTCAAATAACCCAAATCACAGATGCACGCTTAAAAAAAATAAGGCTATCTCCACATAAAAACGTTAAAAAAAATTAACTGGTACAATAAAAATTAATGAAATAAAAGTCATAGCCAGGTTTGCAAGCCCACTTCCCAATTTTCACTCATTGAAGCTGGTTTCGTTTTTCTGGAACATATAAGCGAAAGTCCTAAGGTTATATTATAATGACGATCGAAGAAAAGTTCGAATTTATAAATTCTTTTTGCAGATAGAATACCATTTTTTAAACACCGCATACTTATACTAATCAAATTTTATTTCTTTAGAATGTACACACAGCTACCAAAATCAACGGATCGTTAATTTGTTGACTTAGAGCGGTATGATCCCCTTTTGCTGCACAAATGATAGTTAGACCAGGACCTACAGTTTAAAGCCGATTCCGAACGGCTACAAGCACCCATGCCAGCCTTGGGACTCGATCCCAGAAGATCAGTGGTTTCCAACCTGTGGGTCATGACTTCAATCGTGAACTTAAATCCAACGTTTAATTGAACAAAAAGGAGATTTGAAAGATATGGAGAACATTAAAAAAACATTCCTCCCTCAGTTCAAGATGTGTAAAACGAGGAACAGAACTTAAATCGTGAACCCCAAGGGGGTCACCCCCTTGGGGTTTGCGGTGTGTTTTCTGGGAGGGGGGGGGGGGAGATAGCCACCGTTTTATTCAATGGAAAAAACTTTTTGGCGAATTTAATATTTTTTACCATGAAATTATAGAGAAGTAATATTTTTTGTAGGAAAATGTGTCATTCAAATTGCAAACACAGTTCGTTAGAAATCTACCGACTTTATTCGGTTGACAAATGAAAATCATGGTTACTTACTACGTACAGTACACAAATTCTAAACATAAGTTTGTCTTTCCTCAGTCTGTGCTGTCACTTTTGTAGTTTCCCCTACGGAATAAAACAGTTATGTATTTATATAAGAAATTCACTTTTTTCCTCGTTACGTAACTCTGATTCTATACGGTAAGTTCTCTGTTTTTCTTGATATTCTGTTTAGTTCTGTTCCTGGATTTACACATCTTGGACTGAGGGATGAATGTTTCTTAATGTTCTCCATGTCTTACAAATCTCCTCCTTTTTGTTCAATTAAACATTTAGTTGGATTTAAGTTACGGAAAATACCTTTTAGTGATTTTTCTGTATGTCTTATAAGACGTTTTTAATGTAAATATGCAGGGGGAGGGGGGGAGGCCGCAGGATGTGCGAAAACTATTTGAAGGGGGTCGCGATACGAATAAGGTTTAGAAACACTGCTCTAGATCGAATGCCAGCGACCTAGTCATTCGACCATCGCTCTAATTGATCGATGGATCTTCATCATTATGCATATTTCAAGAAAGTCGTCTTAGAAAATATACAGCTTCATATAAAATTTAAACACGCATTTTTTAAGTCTTCTTTTTATCGCGTGAGGTATTACGATCACGCTGATGCACTTATTCGCATTTTGAAACGCATTCGATAAACAACAAACTGGTTCGGGACCCGGACATATAGCCGGATCTGAGGCTTCCTGTCATCCAGGCAAGAGCCCTTATCTATTGAACCTTCGATCATTAAAGCAAAAAACTTCATTCTCCCTCGACAAACAGAGACTTGGTGTCAATTTAAACCCCGTCAAAAACCACGCAATTTGTTTAGGCGGACTTTTTTAATACAATTTTGAAAGAAAATATAAAAAACCTAACTTCATTTTCATAACAAACCGTAAGTTTCATATTACGTTGTTTTAACGGACAGACCAACGTCTCAAGACAATCGTCAAATTTTATATTTATACTGAGCACAAAAATTCGAATTTCAAGTTCAAGGATGTGATGTATTTTTGAAAGTTCCTTCCCGTTTACGGTAAAATTTCGTTGTGGTTATGAGGATATGTATGGAATTTCCCGTGCACTCACCACCTTTTTTGAGATCGAGAGAAGATCGCGGTTTCAAGATACGAAAAGAGTAGAAAATTTCAAGAGAGAAAGAAATAGTTAAAAGGGATATATTAAGGCTTGTGTTGGTATACATACAATCCCTAAACAAACAAACACATATATACACCTATACCTCGCTATACGACTGCTCTTTATACGGCATTTCGCTATAACGGCCTTTTTTAATTATGGCACTTTTTCGATTTACGGCCCACTATGTTTCGTTATACGGCCACAACAGCGGAAAGTGATGATGGCAGCATATTATAGCTTCGTGATTCTTCATGTTAATGATCGTCATCACATTGAAACAGTTTTTAAACATTTTATTTTATGTTTTTATTATATGTATACATTTGTGCACATTTCTTTTGTTTTTTGTTTATATGTTTATTTTTTGAATTTCTGTTTATTGTTACATTATTTTGTACTTTTATTTTTATGTAAGAATTTTTATAGGAAATAAAAAGAATAAAATGCTTTATGAACTAGAAACTATATCATTTATAAAAAATTGGAACAGATCCAAAAATTAATACAGATTAAATTTGTGTGAGTTTGTATCCAAATAATTGATTCGTTATACGGCTTTTCGCTTTACGGCCAACTTTTACGGAACTTATCTAGGCCGTAAAGCGAGGTATGGGTGTATTGTAATTTAACTTTTAGAATATAATTCATCATTTTGACAAAAAAAAAAACTTGATAATTATACAATTTTAGATCTTTAAAGTGAGGTATGGGTGTATACAGAAGGTCGTTCGCACTTTATGGAAACGATTTTGATAGTTACGTTTTATGCATAAATGCCGTATTTCTTGCGGCGATTTGCTTCTATCTGATAGCCATGGTTCTTGACAATAGCTCTAGCTCGAATTTTCCCATGAAAGTAAACTATTTCTTAGCACTATCATGTCAATTTTACACCATTCCTCTTGGATCGTTTTCCAAAGTCCGTTCAGTGTTCTTGGATGCCGTTTTCGTAAGGCTCGCTTTAATGAACTGAAAGCACAAAAGTCCCTTGGAGAAGCGCCAGGTGATTTTACAGGTATTTCATTTAATGGGATACACTTTATTCCTGTTTCTGATTCTTTCTTTGCTAAATAAGCGGCAGTTGATTTAAGGGTGTGACTAGAGGCTTTGCGCATATGAAGCTGAACTTTATCAATGTCCTTTTCATATAATACTGGAATTCCTTCTTCAAAAATTGGTTCTAAAGTGTTCTGCTGAAAATAGAGTGAATTAATTTTGGCTTTACTTGCGACTTTTATTATTTTTAATTTGCCGTTGTAGCAAAATCCTGCAACTATCATGAATCACTTTGGGAACTTTTCTGTACACTTACGAGGCCATTTCGTACGGTCATCCCCGTCAGTTGAACAATAGAAAATTGATCTTTTTTATTACAGTCATTTAAATACACCCATGCCTTATCGAGTGTTACCACAAATTTTCATTTTTCAGCAGCTAGGTGTTTTTCATATAATTTCCTACGATTTGTTTTTCTTTCAGCAATATGCTTTGGCAAAAAGCAGATGAACTTTAGATTTAAACATCTTTTTTAACTTCAAATCTTTATGAATGATTTTACTTACAATACCGGAAGACATTCCTAGTTTCGATGCAAATGATCTTTGAGTCGGCGGATTTTCTTTTAGGATCAGAGACTTACTTTCTTGATATTTACCTGCGTTCGAACAATCTTAGAATAAGGTTTCGCGATCATATTTTCATTTTTACTTTCAGTTACTTTTTTTTCCATTCGAATTTAATATATTATAAATACCTTTTCTTGAAATGCCATAACCGCTATTTTTACATCGCTTCATAATTTGTTGAGACGAATATTTCTCCTCGGAAAGCGCAGTTACGTAACGTTCGAGCTATCTGTCAAGTTTAGGAGCCATTTTCTAAATAAATCTTTTATTTTACATTCCAATCAAAACAAAAGAGTAGCATACGATTATTCTGAAGTTGCCAAATTTTTATTTTAAAATGCAATCGAGAAAAATAAATTACAAAATCGTTTCCATAAAGTACCGAATATAACGACCTTCTGTATATATTGATATTGATGGCTTTTTCGCAATAGATAGTAACCCGCATTTTTTAATTGAGTTTTCTTTTTCTTCTTACTAATACAGAAGTACATGTCGTGAAGACATTCACCTATAATTCACCTCGCAGTTTTGCTGGCCATTTTATTATTGGGGCACCATATAAGCGGACCAGCATTACCCCTTAGGAAGGGACGACACGAACTGAGGCATTTTAGTGGCGCTTCGCCGGGATTCGATCCGAGCACTCTCAGCACCGAAAACCAGCGGGCTGTACACAAGGCCGCAACGGCCTTTTAATGGTGGTATTAGTACCACTATCATAAATTAGCATTCTGCACTTGCTTGCAATACCGCGTAAGCCTGTACCCATTAGGAAGTGAGCATTCATTTAGTCGGCAATATGACATATAACAGCAAATACTACAAATTGATTCTGATAAGACGTGAATTATTAATTCAACAAAAATTATGAGTAAACAGTTTAATAACATAACATATACCATGCACAAAACTATAAACAGGAGGTTCGTTTATAAATTATTTATTTATTAAAACGTTTTTCCCCTTTCCTGGACAATTCATCTGTCAGAGTTACATCCTATTGCAAATAAACCATCGATATACAGTTATTTTCTCATAACAATATCATTTGTATTTCTCACTTTATTATCTCTTTGTGTTGTGTAAAACTGTGCATTATTATTACTCGTATATTTTAAATCTAAGCAGCTTATTTAAATGAAAGCGTTATCCTTTCCTAGAAGTAATGTCACGATTCCATTTAGCTAGCAGATAATCAAAGGTGAAATCTACAAGTCTATTAATATGTTCAAATATCGATAAACCTGTTATTAATTGTCGAAAATTTTCATTAAACACATTTGTAGCTTTTGAAATTTAAAATCATTGCTCAAACTTATACCTACTCTCTATAAATCTGTTAGCATTAACCTACTCAGGGATATTCAGAATTATTATGCGTGAAAAATGGGTTTTAAAATATTTTTCCAACGGAAGGACTTATTCGTATCGTGAAATTTCTACTCTAAAGTGATAGCCACACGATTTTGACCACACTTTCCCCCAAAAAACTCAGCTCTTGTGTATATTAAAAATAAAGTAAATATACGGTAACAATATTTTTACCTTATTTTTAATATACACAACGGTAAATTAAAAATAAGGTAAGACTATTCTCTTTTTTATTTGAAATTGAGGGCTGTATTATTTTTTTTTAAGATAGAGGAATTCTGATGCCACGTAACATCATTTCTCTGCTCGCTAAGCGAATTTTAAAATACACATCCCAATTCAATGGCATGTTTGATTAAGCTCTTCACTTGAAGACGCATTCCATTGTTCCTTTACTAGATGACTAAGCTGAAATTGAGTAAGATGCTAGCATCAAAGCAAGACGGTGAGTTCTTATCTTCAGTATATTTTCGGACACAACAAAGGGCAGACCAAGGATGAAATTTTGAATTCTCCAACTGCATCTTTGGTGAGTGATAAAATTCATTTACAGCAAAATTAAGAACTGAAAATTTCTGATAAAAATGAGACTAAAACATAAAATAAAGGTCTGATTTGTGTTTTATGAGAGTTTTTATATCACACACACACAGATACATATACATATATATATATATATATATATATATATATGGGGGGGGGTATGTGTGTATACACCTATGTGCGTGCGTGTGATATAAAAACTCTCATAAAACACAAATCAGACCTTTATTTTATGCTTTAGTCTCATTTTCACTAAAAATTTTCAGTTCTTAATATTATATATATATATATATATATATATATATATATATATATATATATAACTCATGTTTCATTATAGTTAAGTGTAAGTCTATTTATTGGAAATATATGTAAAAAAACTTTCTAAGCAGTGGTACTCTAATTGATTTGATATTATGAGGGCAAGACAGTGACTTCTTATCTTAAGTACATTTTCGTCTATAAATTACATCCATAAATTACGTATGTGGTTCCATAAATTACATCCATTAATTACGTATTTGGTTCGTTAAGTATTAGGAGCAGAGAAATCCTAGTCGAATAAAATAACTTTCTGCAGAACATTCAACAGTGTTTACTTAGAACACAGAGCACTTTGTATGCATATAATGAAAATCATTAAATACACATATGCTTTGAATCTTTTATATCTTAAGATCTTCAATGTTTGAAAAAATGAATAATTTTTAATTTTATATGTCTGTTAAAATTTAAATAAATAAATAAATAAATAGATAAATAAATAAATAAATAAATGTGTGTGTGTGTGTATTTATAACTCCTCGCCGGAAAGATATAACGTTTCATCGTATAGGAGTGCGGGGTCTAAAAACTTTCTGAACAGAAATTTTGGGTACACTCCAGGAGAAAGAATATTATTGAAGAAAGCAAGAGTTCAGACGCATGATATACAAATACATATTTACATTATAGAAGAAGAATGATGTCTAATAGTATATACAATATTCATTTATATATCACTTTTATATTATTTTTCTTTATATATATATATAGAAAAGATAAAGGAAGTTAAAACTATCCTTGTTGAATCGCTAAGTCTTCTTTGATAGTATGAGAGATTTTACACCACTCAATACATGAGTATTACTTCTTGTTACTTGAATTAGTACTGAATTCTCCAGTAATTAATAACACTTTAAAATCGCAGCTTTTAAAGTTAGTTATATCACCTTTACCTTTTATCTGTTTTACAATTTCTAAGCTATTATTTATGAAATAGCCCCCTTCTTTACTTATTTTTTTTTTGTAAACGATTTTAAGTATACTCAAAAGTTTATTATTAGCAAGAGTTAGCAGCCCACAGTTACAGTTCTAAATTTAATAATACCGATTGCGAGAAACGTTTTAACATATAGTTGGCAACATAAAAAGTTTCCCTATTACGACATTTAAAAATCGCTCCTATGACTATAAATGTGTGTGTGCTAGTGATTCGTTGCACTAGCTTGGCGTGGAGTTAAGTATTTTAGTATCTTAATATTTTAGTAGAGTATTAGTTAACGTGTAATTATTTTAGTATTTTAGTATTGTATTTTTGTATCTCTGTATATTATTTTTCTGTATTTATATTTTAGTATTTTAAGTTATTTATTGTTTATCCTAATGATTATAAGGTATAAAAACCATTCATCATGTAATTAGGTTTTAGATTACTCTATATTAAAATTATATGGTTTAACTTGTCTGTTTCATTTTAAATGTTTCTTCAATAATAGTTTTTAACAGTCTTGGTGTTATAGCCGACCTCCGGGAGTGTTGTCTAGACGCTAAACATGTTTAACCGGGATTGGGGTGTCCCCCCCCCCCCCCCCAGTCATCAACTATACCACCTCCACTTTTTTTCTGCTTAAATACTTAAATGTATATCATGGTTTATGTTATTAGAGTATTAAATGGTCGTATATGTCCCTTTTAGTTATCTTAATTTTAAATATATATATATATGATACAGGGTGATCCAAAAAGAAACATCCGATTTTTAAAAAAAATCATAACTATTCATCTTTTAATCCGTTTTGATCAAATAATGTATAGGCAGAAAGAGGGAAATCTCGAGTTTCACGCAGTTACCGACAAGTAGCGCTAACGCTCTTCCTTTGCCCGCCACTTCAGTGTTTGTAAAGATAGCGACTGCACAACAGAAATCATTTTGTGTTCTACGCTTTGCGAAATGTGAGTCCGTAGCAACTGTTCAGCGTGATTTTCGTCAACAAAACCCTGGTAGATTGAAGTTCCTACCTCTCAGAGCATTAGGCGATGGAATAAATAATTCCAAGACACGGGTTGTCTGTGTACGCATAACAGCCGTGGAAGCAGTGTATGTAGACATGCTCGCAAAAGTTTGGGACGAATTTGCCTTCCATATAGACATATGTCGTGCATCCAAAGGTGGGCATATTGAGCACCTTTAATTTGGTTTGTTAAAAAAAACTTTATGATTAGTCATGTAATATAAAATTAATTTTAAGTTTCTATGTTCAATATTTTTCAAAATATATTCATTTCAAATCGGGTGATTATTTTTGAAACATCCTGTATATAATAAAATATTCATTTTATTTTAATGTTACCTTCGAACCATAAGACGTATTGATTTCACATCAATTTTTAATGTAAAAAAATACGTCTTATGTTCCTAAAAATACGGTGTATATGTTTTAATTGTGTAATTTTAATTTGTAAGATTAATAGTACGGTTAGAAGACCTGAAACGATAGTAGTAATAAAAAAAAAAGAACTCACTTTATTGATATAGTTCGGGTTGCTTCTTCAGAAACCAGAGCTGCTCTCGAGATATTCTTAGCAACTACTTTTGTCTTAGCGGAGGCAGCAGCAAACCAGGCAGGACTACCAGGCTCCAACACCACACCTGAAATGATATTTTAAAAGAACTTACGTTTTCCATTCATACTCGATGCTGTTAATAAAAATAGGAAAATGGCTTAAAACTAATTTGATCGTGTAGCATTTTAGAAAGGAATAAGCTCTTCGTAAATGTTCACACTGCTAAACATCAGTTCATTGTCGTCAAAGATATGTGTGTTCTTGTTGTTGTTTTCTAATGCCACCTTGCCCCACCCTCTCTGGCGTCATAGAGGGATAAACAGTAAATCCAACGTAAATAAAGCACAAATAGCAGTAAGGTGCAATTTTGCATACGGCCGTTTCGAAGCTGCAAATTGTACTGCTATTTGTACGGCCGTATGCAAAATTGCACCTTACTGCTATTTGTGCTTTATTTACTTTGGATTTCCTGTTTATTCCTCGAGCACAAAGGTTTTGTCTTTTCTTTTCAAAGTCATAGAGGGTCTTTCCGGTCTATGGATTTACAGTGCTCATATCCGACCTAGACACGGAGGTATTTACTGGAGCGTGTCGGGATTCGATACGACCACCCTCAGTATCGAAAGCTAGCGCGCTACCACAAGGCTACCCCGAGCCCGTGTGTTCTGGTCTACGCCATGTATGGACGCGTTAAATCTGCAGACTGGAAAATCCCTCCCTGTGGTGATAGGGAATGAGGCCACCACATGTCACCCTTGAGGTCGGGGGGGGGGCGCTAGGTCAAAAAATTGTGGTGGCACCTGGCTTAAGTCGGACTCCGACCTATGTAGTGTCGTAAAACTGGAGCAGCATACATTCACCCTCTGTGTCCTTGTGTGGAATGTGTCCGGCCAGGTGTATAAGTCGTTAGAAAATTATAGTCAGATAGCTACAATTATAATCACTGTTGTCTGAATAACAGCTCATTTTAGGGATTCATTTAAAGCAAACGTTTCTTTGATAACCTATAGAACATTTCACGAGTGTTATAGAGAATACAGATATATACAGATGTCTGATGAAAGAGTGATGTTAAATTTTTTATCGTTGCTTTTTTTTCGGTTACTTCTATACGACGGCTCTCTTAAATAAGTAAATGCAAGAATAACGTTCTCTGAGCCTTTGGTAAGTTCATATAATTATTTGGTTGTGTAATGATAGCGCATAGTTCTCGGATAGAAGGATGTCTCGAGGTCGATCCAAAGCCGATTAGTTGATATTTATGGAGAACAAAAGTAATGATAATGAGGGAAATAAAAGGCAGAATTGTTTTTATATAAAATCGCTGGAAGAAACAAGGTTATTTCCTCTGACTTGTTCTACTGAAGTGGGGAAGAAAGGGGCATTAAGGCTGCTGTGTACTAACCCTATTGGATTTGCTCTCCTCAATGTTAACCTATGGAGAAAAAGTGCCCAAGGTTTGCCGACTTGGATTGAAAGATTTTTTTAAAACTGTATGCTGTAATAGAGAAAGAAATTTAACACTTTGAAACTACTTGAACACCTTGATCACCTTGACAACACCTAAAAAAATGCAAATAATATTTTAAAATTTAAACTATTTGGGGGAAAATGTGGTCTAGTGTGTTTTAAACACTCCTAAATTCCTTTGGGGGGAAAATTTATAAAATGAATCCTGTTGCAAGGTGCAGAATTGCTCATGCTATCTTAAAATACTATTTTTATTGCATTATCAGCATTTATGTAGCTGTAAATAGTAGACACATTTTCTCCATAGGTTGAGGTGATAGAATCCATCAGGGTTAATACACAGCATCCTTAAGTAAAAGATAAAAACAACGGTTGAAAACTGTACACTACACGCCGTGTTTGATTCTCCTGCCAATCAATGATATTATAAGGAGCAGAAAAAGTGTGATAATGTGTGAAAGTGGCAGAGATGTCATAGTCACGCTTATCTCCAATGTGGTCAACATTAGTTCTAGCCAGGGTTTCCCTCCTATGAGCCCCCTAGTAAGACATGATCTATGAAAGCTTCAGAGACACTTTAAATCAATGTTAAGACTTATTGTCTTGCAGACATTTACTGAGGAGTTTCTGTGCAGTGGGGACTAAATGTGGAGTTATTCATTCTATTGTTGTCGGAATTTATTTCCGTGATTACGCAAGCCCATATTGAAGACTCTTCCTATAATGATGGTGCTTATAAATGAAGGCCTTATTTGAATAGTGGTCCAACTCTACTTTTAAAAAAAATGGAATTAGCCTCACTTTCATGTTCATGCAAGTCATTTTTATCTTATTTTTAAACTGGTACACATCCAGCTTATTTCTGTTGCCAACAGAGGGCATTACAAATCAGACTTCAATAGTCATTTCTCAGCACTCATTAGACTTTAAGGCTCTGTATCTCAAAATGAACAAGAACGGAGTTGTACCACTATTCAAATAAGACCTTCAAATGTTCTCCATCATGAGTAGAGGGTTATTCACACAGTGAGATTTACTCCCGTTGCCTAGAGTGGATAATTCTCTGAACCACAGATTATAAGATCCGTGGGTTGAGACCCATTGTGGCGACCCGTCGTCATTTTCTTATTTCAGCCACTATACTTTTCATCACAGTTTAAAGAAAAATCAGTATTTTCCATTGGGAAGTGGCTGTATGTAGGAAAAATATTCAACTACCATTAAATCACAGAGTCATTATGATAAAGGAATTGGCGTTTCTTCAGGATATACCCAGCCAAGGGACTCCGAATGACCAAAAAAAATTGGGGTTGTTGAATACCTTAACGAAAAAAATATGTTTGTATTAATTGGATTCATCTATGAGAACGGAGCTTCACAGACTTTTTAAAAATGCATCAGAAATCTAAAAAGAATCATTTAGGAAGGTAGCAACTGAATACATTCACATTAGTAATAGAATTTTTTAGTGTGTACCTCAAAGTTTGATTATGAAAGTATAATTGTAATCTGCGTTGTATGCACAGTCATCAAAATTTTAGATTACCATTCTTGTAGATGTTCACTTCATCTGTGTTCAGTCTTCTTTCAACTGCATCCACTGCTCTTTCAACATGGGCTGCCAATTCTAGGGATGAAATCCGGGGTATTCTTGGAGATGCTATGACTGCAGCTCTGCTTTTACTGATGGGTTTGAAAGATGCTTGCCTGGAAAATCGCCTTCTTATTACATCTGTCGGGTTTAGACTAGTCGCAAAGTTGTTTGGCAATGTCGAAGTGACCAAGAAAAATATGTTCAATATGCTCCAGCTAAAATTTTAAAAAATACATTTATTTTAATTCAATGTTGGTCCTTATCTTATTTCAAGTGCTGTAAGTAATTTAATGTACAATTATCTCCTTTATGAAAACTCTATAGTTTTACGAAAAAAAATTTTTTTAATGCCGCAGGCTTTTAGCCTGAAGTTTGTTGGGTATTTCATTATGGAAGTACCCAGTGTGTTAACCAACGTTATTCTTTACGAGAGGACAAGGAAGGGCAGAGTGTTTTGCTAAACATTGTACAACGAGAGCGATGTTTGTGGAAATTCTTATACCGACATTCAGTCCATTTATTACTTGCGATTCGGGCTCCGACACGTTCGCTAGCCAGCCGTATGACGTCATAGCGTCCCGCACTGCCAAATGTATCCCGGAAACGGACAAGGGGGCTTCGGTTCAAAATTATTCGTGAAAGCGATGACGTCAGACATTCCGCCGTACGAGTTTATAGTTTTTTCGACACCCTAATAGCAAGAAGTAGCGCTGGAGACGACTTTAATGTATCCCAAAGCTCTCTTACTTCCAGAAACTTATGACCAGGTTCCCGAAATAAACCGCTGGCGCAGGCTTCGAATGAACCACGAAAGCAGTGACGCCAGACTGTCGCGATTACCCATATGTCCACTACCAATCGAACAAACGCTGAGCTTTAGGGACGATCCCACGCTTCCTTCACGCGTCGGGTCTCCCCGAGGTCCGAGAATACTCGAATTTTCTAATTTTTAAAATCGTTGGAAGAACGGGGCGATACGGGTTCCAATCTCGCAGCATGACGTCATAGCGCTAAAGACTTCTTGAAAGTCCTTTCTGAAATCTTTCTTATCTCTAAGGGACTGTTCACATAGGGGCCTGTTCACATAGGATACGTTGCGTTAAGAAAAAGATGACGTTGAGGCGAAAATAAACCAATCATAGGCCTCCAAACGATTAGCAATGAAATTTTTAACGCCTATGATTGGTTTATTTTCGTCTCAACGTCATCTTTCCCTTAACGCTACGCAACGGACTCCTATGTGAACAGGCCCTCATACTCGAGATATCGGGGCTAAAACCTTTAACAAACCTATACATGTATGACGACATGAATCGGGGTTATTTTTTTTTTTTATGAATTTGTCTGAACTTCTTATAGAGAAAAAAATATATGAAGGAAATTCAATCATCTAAAATTATGCGAGAAAAGTTAAACTAAAATTGATAAAGGGAAGTAAAGAGATTTTGCGTAAATAAGCAATAAAAAAACTCTATTCGCAAATTTCAAAAGCCGAAAAGGCCTTCCTCACCAGGAGATAAATTGCAAATTGCCCTCACTGCAAGTAATGGAGTAAAGGCAGTTTCGGCTTTTGGAAGTTGCAGTTAGTTTCACTCGTACGGTGCTGTGTTTATTAATAAATTGATACAGTTTAGAAGTAAAATTTCTTTTGATCTTTTTGTTTCTAAATAATTTTCGAAAAATTGATATTGAAAATACACTTCGAATAGTTTTACTTTCAGTTTGAAGAAAGAAAATTAATTGATAGATTTTTTTCCCTTTGTGCTCTAAATTATGATACCTTGCTGAAAGTAATCTGCTTGAGTATTTTAGGTATTTAATCTGTGCAACATTTCTTTTAAGTCCCAATTGAAAAATTCTGCTTTTACAATGATTTTATGCACTTGAAAATCATAAAACTTGAAGTTTTTATCACAAGACTTCTTTTATGTAATGTGAACCGCTTTAAATGTAATGTTGTTTGTATTATCTACTTTTATCTGTATAACATTAAAATGAAGTTTTTTGTTGTAACTCAACTCAGCAGATACGAGGAGCACAGTAGTACGGTATTTGTAAAGAATATGGTATTCCATAAATAACCATAATAAAACAAATTTTTTAAAGTTCGGGGCAGAGGTTACCGATTTATAGTATCTTTTGTTGTTGCTGTTGTTGTTGTTGTTGTTGTTGTTGTTCCTAATGCCCCCTGGCCGGAAGTTCCAGACCAGTTCCATGTAGGCTTTGGGCAGAGGAGTGCGGCTCCGGTTTATAATAGCACCACAAGGGTCGGAGTCCGACTTGTCTAGGTGCCACCACAATTTTGACCGAGCACAACCAAGGTCAACGAATGGAGGGGGGGGGGGGTCGTACCTTCCCAACCCACTGACCTCATAGAAAGACTTTCCAGTCTACGGATTTAACGTGCCCATATCCGGCCTAGACACGAAGGTATTTAATGGTGCTTGTCGGGATTCTATCCGAGCACCCTCAGTACCGAAAACCGATGCGCTATCGATAGGCTACCTCGGCCCAAGGTATCTTTTGGTTTGAAGTTCCGGTTAGCTAGCATTTAGAGTTCTTAACTGGTGTGTTCTAATTTTTTTCGGTAAATTCCCGATGAAAAGGTTTGAACAAAAATAAAATTAAGATGTTGCAAAATTTGGCGAGAAATCGTCTCAAAAAGTATAACGAATGGTCGTTAACGGGAACTATGCAAGTAGCTAGAACTAGACAGTACAAACTACACATCAACTGGCATTACAGAATTATTTTTATCGTATTTCATAATGTATTCAAAATTGAGCTTTGGATGAAAGTTACGTTCATTTTAAATTTCATTTCTACCGCCTGTCGTATCAAAGAAAAATCTATTATTTATGATGGAACTATTTTAGTTCCAGCAAAATGATGATAGCTCGTTGATGCAGCTCACTAAAGAAAAGAAAAAGGTTTGGATACTGTTCCCGTTTTTGTTTGTGTTTTTGTTTTTAAGATGGCAATCGATCAAAAATGTCACCATGCTTTGAGAGTTCTCAAAATAAGAAGAAATGTTCCATTCCGATTCTTGCCTGATCAATAACACGAATAGATTGAAGAATTTCATTAAATTTTCATGAAATAATTGTTACCTTTAAAAAATATTTCTGATTAAATTACTGATAACCTATAATTAGTGGATGACCTAGTTTACAATTATTAACGTCTAATTTTCTGCATTTTAACTATCTCTTTAAGCTAGTTCTACGAGAAGGAAAGATAAGAGAGTAAGATTCCCAGGGACCCAAAACTTTAAGATGCCCAGTTCAGAGGACTGGCGTGAGAAACAAACGTGCCCGGGAACAATTTTTTCACAGCATCAAAGAGGCATCGAGAACCGTGCCTGTTCTAGATGACTCTCTCTCCATAGAATGGTGAAATTGTGCTAGTAATTACTTGACATTTGTTCAAAGCAGCGGTGTGCAAACTTTTTTCGACAGTGACCCACTTTCTTAAAAAAAAAATCACTCGACCCCGATGAAAAATTTTTGGTAGTGGCAAATCCTTTTTCTTAATTAGGAAAATGTTAACAAAGTATAGAAAAAAAGAAATAAGCACATTTCGACAAACTCTTTTAAGAATCAACGAACTTCAGATTTTCAATATAAATATTACCTTCCGTCATAACACTTTAAAAAAAACAAATTTCAGGTAGTCTCTTCTAATGAACTACGTTATTAACGTAGGATTACTTATCGTTGCTTACTTCTTTTGTATGTATATATGTATGTAAGTTTTATGTATTTATGTATCTATATATATATATATATATATATATATATATATATATATATATATATATATATATATATATATATATATATATATATACGTATGTATATATATATACGTATGTATATATATACATATATGTATGTCAAAATTTTGACGCATTTTGGTACTTTTCTGTTTAAATGTTTACTGCTTGCCCAAGCGATACAGACTGGGTTTAGCGTGCCGCCAATATTATAACTGGCGACACAGGACATCTGAAATTTTGCCTTCCAGAGGACCGTTATGGAGGAACGTAATCCTACTTTAAAAATGTCTTGCTTACCTTCTGTACTTGTTTTTCTCAAATCTCCTGTGACTAAAACTTCATATTTAAATATTAATAAGTATTTGTATTTCGATTAGGTAAATATTGACAAAAATTTAAATTACAGAACAGCAAGCTTATAATTATAAATTATAAGCTTCATATTAAAACACTGAAAACTTATAAAATTTATTTATTTATATAAAACTTATAACAGAAAAACATTAATGAGGAGGATGAGCCAGATAATATTTGTTAAATATTTGATGAAATACACTCTGTCACTAAAAAATATATCCACCCAGAAGAAATCGAGCTACTATCACGAAACTTGGCAGGAATGTAGTCTGGTAAGAGATGTGCAAATGATTAAAATTTCGACGCCAATGAGACAAGGGTAAGCGCGTTATGCGCATGTGAGATGCGCAGCTGGGAGAGTTTAAAAGCTTGATTGTTTGTGCCATAGTATTATTCAAACTAATCTGTCGACTTGGATGGACGGTATTGTGACTATAGATGCCTCTGAGACGTAACCGTCAACAGTACGAAAAATTGTCGGACTTTAAGAGGGGGCGTATAGTAGGCCTCAGAGAAGCAGGTTGGTCGAACAGGCGTATCGGCCGCCACCTCGGTCGAAGCGATATGGTAGTTGCTCGATGTTGGCAACAATGGATCACGGAAGAGATAGTCTACCGTCGCGGAAGGTCAGGGCATCCGAGTAACACAAATGCGGACGAGGATCGCGCAATCATAAGAGCGGCCACGTCCGCACCAACAACGTCGCTAGAATCGGTTCGACGCCCTTTACTACCTTCCAGACATCCGGTGGTATTAACGCCAGTTGTACTGCCTATGCTATCAAGTCGCCCAGGTGCCATTTATAAGCAAGACAACGCTCATCCACATACTGCGCGACTCTCCCAACAGGTTCACCCCCCGTTTCGCCGACACTGAAATTTCCTTCCCCCTCTCGTTGTAAAATTCCCCAAAATGAGGAAAATCACCACCCCCGTTTCGCCCCAAAAATGCCTTCCTCCTTCTCGTTGACAAATGTTTATTTACAAACTACACTACTCGCCTGGAGCGAACTGCTCCAGGCGCACGAATCATGGTGCAAAATTAGAAAGGGTGAAATAAAAATTTGTGAAAACTTTTGTATAAAAAATTCAATTTGTCAGATTTTCTATGAAATATACAAAAAATAAATGAAATATTTTTTAGATAAATAAAACAAAGCTTTTAAATATATTAGTATGCATTTTACTGAAATCATAACTTTGATTTCAGAAAATATTCATTATAAATTTAACATTTTATAGGCCTATAAAAATGCATGATGATTGCTAAGAATGTTTGAAATCACTACTATAGGCATTTACTATGCGTATCGTAAGTTGCGTTTTATAGCAAAAAAAGTTACATGCATCCGGGGAATCCCACGAGCGCAAGTTAACACCGGCGCTGAATCGAGGCAAATATTCGGAATTTTTTTAAAGCCAGCATAGTATTTAGAGTTTCATATTTCCTTTGTTTATTTTGTACAGTGTAAGGATTTGAAGTTGATTCTGGAATGAATGTATAATATAATTTTTAAAACTTATTGAGTGCACTGGCGATTGTAATTTATTGTTCCGTTTAATTGACTTTGTAAAATTTATGACTATTTTACTAAATTACTTATATACAGTGTGCTTTTGGATTCATCGACGTATAATTTTAAAAGTAAATGGTTTGTTTATAAATTATTATGTTAATTGAGGTTGCAACATACAGAATAATATTTAGTTTTATAACGTAAGAAAATAAAATTGTTTTTAAAATTTCTAAAAGTAATAAATAAAAAATTATCAGCAATTAACAGATATATTTATATATATTCTGTGTATTAAATTCTGTTAATAAATACCATATATTTATATATGTATTGTAGGTAGTTAGAGATGTAAAAAAAAACTAAGTGGGGCTCAGTTTAGAAAACGAAGACTAAAAATGTAAGAAGCCGAAAAGGAAGTTTTAATGAAAGTTGCCAAAATATGAACATTTTTTAAAACGGTCGATTCAAATAATGCACTCGTTGAATTTTAATGGAAACAAATCGTAAGATCAAGGCAATAATTCTCCAGACAAAACAGATACAGATATTACGAATATTTCTTCGCCTGAAACAATTCAAACAGAAAGTGAAATTCTTCCACAACACATTGATATAGAAATAGACTCGTCTGACAAAGAAAAATTTTCGGAACAATTATTTTGATAATTGTGCAAAGTAAAATACTCGAACCTATTAATACAGTCTCGAAAATGCTGCAAGGTACTCATGAAGATATAGAGAAATCCGCTGAGATGCTTTCATCACTCCTAACCCAATTCCAGAACTTATAGAATAATTGGGAGTTTGTTAAAAAACGATACCTTTGAGTTATCAGCTGTATGGAATATTAAACTTTGTTTTCCCCAAAAAAGATGCATCTTGTGAAAAAATTCTTTGCTTAATTACAAGTAGATGAACTCATTTAAGACAATGAACGATATTTGAAAGTCGAGGTGTTTTATAAAGGAATGGATTTAATAATTAATCAATTTACTATTAGATTTGAATCCGTTCGACAGTTATGTACACTTTTTAAATGTTTATCACTTGCCTTAAATGTTTATATCTTGCCGCGTCACTTGATAAAAGTATTCTGGAAGGATCAGAATTGTTACAATCGGCATATCTTTCCGATATTTCACCTAATTTTGGACCTCAATTGCTTCGATTTAAAATGTGCTTTTATATTCAATTAAAACAAATTACTTTAATACGCGAAATTGCTGAACTACTTTTAATTCACACCACAGACTCAAGTAGCTTCTTTGACATAATTACAGCTTGCCTGATATTTTCACTTTACCGGTGACGATGACGACAGCAGAAAGAAGTTTTTCAAAGCTGAAATTAATCAAAACATTTTAGAAGTATCATGCCACAACACCGTCTTAACTCATTGACCACTATATAAATTGAAAAACAATAACTTTCCAACTTGATCTTGAGAAATTGATTGATCGATTTGCAAACGAAAAAAAGGGAAAACGACAATTTAAGTTTTTTTTTCTTTGATGTGGAAACTAAACATGTATAAGTGCATTTTGACAATACAGTTTATAAAATATGTAGTAAATATTAGTAGGTACTCCGTACTTAAAGAATAATAGTTTGTTTTATTATTTTAGTAATATTTATTAAATTGAATATCTTATTGTTGAAATGTCTTTAATTTAAATTTAAGTGTTATTCAGTAAGATTTTAAATCGAAATAAGAGGATCAGATAGAAAACAAATTTCGCCAGAACTCTTCCGAGAAACAAGGGGGCGCACTGATTGTACTTGAGCCAGGGCGCTGAAAATGTAGCTACACCACTGCTATGCATATTCATAAAGAAGAAATCTAGATGTCTTAAGAGGATGGTGGACTTTTAAATTACCAAAAATCGAACGAAAATTTGAATTTTTTTGTGAGGTATTAATATTTTAAAAATATGTAAAAATTGGAATAAAATGCATTTAAAATATAAAATGAAAAGTAAAATGAAAACTTGGTGGTTTTAGAAAAGTAAATATTAAAGGTAGGTGAAAAAAATATCTTTTAAAGGGCTTTTTATCAAAATGAGTCATTTCCAGATTTGCAAGTCTTTGAAATGCTCCTTGCGTCACAATTTTGGACGAAGTCTAATATTCCTTAGTTCGTAATATACACTAAATATGCTTTGGCTTACGTATAAATATATAGTTACTTATATATTCTTGGAACTGGAACTGTCATTTCTGTGACGGCTCTTTCTTTCAGTTTCCGCTTCTCTCCGCTGGGAGAAGGTGTTGACCCAACCCTCTCCGACTTGAAATCCCTAAATATCTCAAAAGGGAAGCTTGAACGGGAAAAAAGGGGGGGAAGGAAATTTTGTGTCGGCGAAACGGGGTGGACACCCTAACAATGGGTTCAAGGATATGACGCACTCCCATGGCCTGCCAGATCCCCAGACCTCTCGCCAATAGAGCACGTCTGGGACGTGCTTGGAAGGCAACTGCAGCCGTTCCGGAATACTGGTGAATTAACTGCCCAGTTGCAAAGATTATTGCATGATCTTCCGCAAGAGGTCATAGGTGACCTCATTGATTCGATGCCACGCCGTGTTTCGGCTTTTATAGCTGCCAGAGGTGGATTTACTACTTAGTGATTTGTAACCTTTTTCATGCCATATCTTCTTAATAAAACGGTATGTTCTTCTGAATTTGTAATCATTTGCTTATCTCCTCATACACTACATACATGTTAAGTTTCGTGATAGTAGCTCGTATCCTTCTGGGTGCATATATTTTTTTGTGACAGAGTGTATTTGAGAGTGCTAACTCTTATATTATCATCTGAGTTATGTCTTGATCGCAGTCATGGCTACTCATTTTGAAAACTCATTCTCACGCCGATAGGTAGAAGAAAATGGAAGCAATGCAAGTAGAACCTTTTGCTGGTGGAGTTTTTATTGTTTAACAACTTATTTAACAATATCATGTATATTGTTTGAATATATGAACAATAGAAAGAAAAATATTTAAAAAAATATGTAATTATAGAAAATTTAAAGCATATTTTTAATAAAATAATTCAGTATGATATAAATTTATTTCAAACTATATGGAACCCCACCAATTTTGTTTTTGACCCCCCCCCCCCCCCCCCCCGTGTGTCGCTACCCGCATTTGACGCACCACTGTCATGTTGAATGGGAAAACAGCCACATAACTGAATCACATGAAAAATGAGTCAGAAAATTTCAAGTATCTTAAAATTTTCAACAACAGACATTTGGGATGATAAAAGTAAAGAGAAATAAAGCAAATTTTTTCAAAATCGGGACAAGTCGTGTTCTGCAATCTCAAATTTTTTCGGATTATGCTGAAGACTGTTAAGTATTAGTTCATCTGCAAGGCCTGTAGGAGGCAGCATTCATAATATATTTTATATAAGCATACACATATATTATGAATGTTTATAATAGGTATGCTTAAAAAATTTGTTTTTTTTTTCTTCATAGGTTTTTGGTTTAACTCCTAAAAACACCATGAAGGAATCAAAATACACTTTTCTTCATACAATTAAGCCGAAAAAACAGTTTCTATACCCACGCAGAATCCAAAATTTAAGATTTCACAAAGTCTAGTTATCGCAAAAGTCATTTTTTTTCTTATTTACGTCACTTAGCCTTTGACCCACCTTTTTTACAAGTCTCTAAAAACTGAAAATAATAGTCTCTGAATGGTGAAGGATTACTGTCATGGGGTGTTAACTCATTTCCGGAATAAACCCAAAATTTAGCACGATAGTATGTTTGCAATTACTCTAAAGTAAGGTGCTCAAAAAAATCACAATCAAAAAGTATTCCGAACATTGTGAATTCCTTAATCACATGTTCCACTTTCATACATCTCGAGATGTTGATAAACCCTATTGTTTAATACCAATTATGTTTAAGTGTTTTATTTACAAACCATCACATATTTCTTACGTAACGAAAAACATGTATAAAACAATAAAAAGGTCTCCATCCATCCATCCATCGGAGAGCCGGTCTGACCGACTTTCTAAAAAAGAATAAGAACAAACATTAAGACATCTTTTGATGTCGTTGGGGTTTAGCATCATGTTCTTTTGTAATTGCAAAATAATGACGGA
Source organism: Dolomedes plantarius (assembly GCA_907164885.2). Taxonomy (NCBI): domain Eukaryota; kingdom Metazoa; phylum Arthropoda; class Arachnida; order Araneae; family Dolomedidae; genus Dolomedes; species Dolomedes plantarius. The sequence continues at coordinate 136,494,298 of OU015493.1, read as the reverse complement.
AGTTTCAAAGTGATTCCATGCTATATTTACACACACTCTTTTAAGTGGATTTTCTTCAAAGAATTTTTATTACTGTATTACTGAGTATATACATATAACATTCTTGTTTGTCATGATTTATGTGAAGGAAGAAATGACATTCATATCTTCTTGAATAACTCTGAATGAATGATAACGTATGTAATAAAATATTACATATAATTATTATATAATATGTAATATTTCATTGCATATATAAATGAATATTCTATTATATACTTTATATATTTTATATTTTATATATATTATTTATTATATTTATTATTTTAGTTTAGTAAAGAATTAAATTAAAAATTCCAGTTGCCAATGGTTGGTTCTGCAGTTAATAAAAAGATTATTTGGTCTATAGTAATAATAACATTTTCTTAGGTAGCTAAACATGTGGCGTACCCTGCCAGATACTTAACTTTTAAACTTTTGTGGGTTGGTTCTATGCATAACGCTGTAAAATTACCATATATTTCGGACCATAAGAAGCACCTTTTTACATAAAAACATCGATTTGAAATTAAGGTTCGTCTTATGGTCCGAAAGTAACATTAAAATAAAATGAACATTTTATTATATAAATTATCTTTATATATATATATTTATTTATTTATTTATTGTATATATATTATATATATTTTATATATATTATTTATTACATTTATTATATATTTTTTTATCTTCATTAAATAAGAAATTGAAAATATCTTTATATACCTAACAAAATACAAAATATTTTTTTCTTTAATCGCAACTGCCGTGCCGCACCGGCGCCGCATCGCTCGTGTGCACCGAGCCTAAAAATCCTCCCATAAATTTGAGGTGCGGCTTGCTGTCCGGTGCGTCTTATGGTCCCAAATATACGGTACGAAGCTCCTTTCGGATAAACAATATTTGTTTACAAATATATATATTTATAACTTAAGCTCATTTTAAAATAAATACTTACATAGAGAGTTCCATTTGGAGGCACAGGAGAAATATCATCTATGTGAAAAGGCAAGTTATTTATCAAGTTTTCAACACTTTTCCACAACGCTGTTCAATCCAATAGCCAGTAATGTCTGTGTTGGTAAATCACGATATATAAAGGTAAATTCTTTTTTATTTGTCACTGTTTTATCTGTTCGCAGTACTTCTCGATAAATCGAGTGTGTTTGCATTTTTGTAAGCATTGTTTTTCAGCAAAATCATAATTTCGAAGCTGAGCTCTAAAACTATTTATTTTTTTCTGATTTATATTTATTAAAGTACTTTTTTTATGAATATTTTACCATACGGCTGCTGTGGATCCGCTCACATCAGTGTTAACCTATGGAGAAAATATGTCTCCTATTGACAGCTACATGAATGCTGATAATCCAATAAAAATGGTATTTTCAGTTAGCCTGAACTTTTCTGAACCTTGCAATAGGATTCATTCTGTAAATTGCACCCACCAAAGGATGAGCGTTTAAAACACATTATAGGAGATTTTTTTACTCAAATAATTTAAATTTAAAATTATTATTTGCATTTATAAAACGAAAAATGGCCCCAGTGTGTAAAGTATCTTTTTGTATTACGGAGTACATTTTTTTAAAATGTTTAAAACCAAGTCCGCAAAAAGTTTGTCCTTGGACAAATTTTCTCCATAGGTTAGCATTGAGATGAGCGAATCCAATAGGTTTAGTACACAGCAGCCTTAAGCAAACAATGCAAGTAGCAAGGTTTGGTTTGGAGCGATACGGTCAATTTTAACGTAGGATTACGTTCCTCAATAACGGTCCTCCGGAGAGAAAAAAATCAGAGTCCGACCTGCGTCGCGAGTTATAATTTTGGCAGCACGCCAAAACCAGCAGCAGTAAACAGTTAAACAGACAAGTACCAAAATGCGATAAAAAAAATCAAAGAGGTAAGCAACTATAAGTAATCCTACGTTAATAACCCGTGGTAGTTTCGTTAGAAGAGATTACCTGAAATATTTTTTTGTTACACGAAGGCTAATTAGACCATGTTCTACTGCTTAAAGCCTCCTCCGAACAGCTAAAAGCATCCAAGCCAAGAGTGGGACTCGAACCCAGAGACTCTGGTACCCAAAATCAATGCCATAGCCATACGGCTATCGTCAGGCGGTAAGTAGCATGAGTTTCTAAAAAGCACTATATTAAATTACATATTGCCCTGCAAATCCTTTATTCCCAGGGTATTAGAGTGTGGAAATAAAAATGATAAATACACCCAAAACATATATAAATAAAATAAAGTAGGATCACATAAAATATTCAAGTATTAAATAAAACAACTTTCATCCATAGGTCCCCAAGGTTAAAGATAAATTCATGCAAGGGCGAAATAAGTCTAGAAAATTTTGGTCCTAGAGTTTAAAAATATTAATAAGAATCCTGTAACATTATTACCATTATTTGTAACTATTATCTGAAAATTGGTTCTTATTTGAAAAAAATGATTTTCAACTAAACCGAAGAATTAATGATTTTAATTTAAAAAAAAAAACATTCAGTGGTTTTTTATTGCTTCAATTAAATGCTTCTCTCACATTTGCTGCCAGTCGTTATGGATCAAGATTTTGCCCGTCGTGGATAAATGCCTGTTATGTTGCTTTATGGTTATTTGCCTTAACATAGCCTTTGGAAACGTCAGCAAGTGTACAGTTCTATACGCCAACATGCAATTTACGCATTTATATGCAATATATACGCATTTTTATCTCAAAGTTTTTCTAGTCTTTGCTTTCTTTGACATCTGCTGCCGAATGACTTTCAACCTAAATGATTCCCGACTGTTTCCATTCTTTTTTACCCAATTACTTTCAAATTTTGACCCTCCCACCCATCCCAATTATTTTTTCATATTTATCACATTTAAGAATCTATGAAAAGGAACTTAAGAAATTCCCCAGCCAGATTTTATAGAGTTATTTATTTCTAACTTGTTTTCTTTCTCAAATCTGGAGTTATTAAGCCCGGTGATACATTTCTCTGTGGTGACTTGTTTAACCTTCGAATAGTAAAATGCGATGCTATTTCTCCTAAAGCTAGCTCACCAATCAATAAACCATCCTTTTGAGATGCACATATCTCCCCTCCAGGAAAAAAAACTCTCATTCTTCGTCTTCACAGTGTTCAAGAACTTTAGAAACTGCGTTGCTGCCGTTAGTACTTAAGTAAGGATCATGCTAGAAATTATGTTTGTTTTCTGTTTTTAAATGTGTGAATGAAAGAAAAAAAATTGATGAATTTTGTTTAAACAATTCCTAAATTATGTTTAAATAAGGTTTAAAGTAATATTTCTTATAATCACATGATGTAAAATTAATTTATTGTTAATTTTATGCACTAAAATATTGTTCACATTAAATTTTAATTTGGTTCTATTTGTGATAAACATCTTTAATAAAAAGTTACAAATGAACTTAATAGCAATAGCAAATTTAACATAAAATAAACTTACTAGCAAACATAAAAGCGTACGAAAACTTGAAAGAGATTTTTCAGCTTAAATTTGCTTTACTAGCTGTAAAATCATTGTGATGCTGCGAAATGGCTTTGCCGCTACAAATCCGTGTCACAAAAAAAATAGATTAGAAATTTTTAAGCAGAACAAGGATGTTTTCGTACTCAAAACGTCAGAAAGGGGGAGAAATACGGGGATTTTTACAATTTGAAAAAAAAATTGAGAACTAAATTTTTTTTTTGCTCCCAGCTTTAAAAAATTGTTTAAATTCGCTGTCGTTTTGGAACGATGGAATCAGTATATCGCTCACTCCTTTCAACAGCGTCATATCTCAAAAATCGGCGATTTTTAGTTATGCCTGTTTTCAGGATGCCCTGAAAGAGTAATATATCCCTGAAAGGTCGTCATATCTCACCACTCAATATTAGCCACTAGAAAGCAAAAATAATATTTGTTTTTAATACATTTTATTCTACTTTTAAACTTTAAAATCACTCTCCTGAATAATCTCGTTTTTTTTAGATATGACGTTGTTGAAAGGAGTGAGCGATATATTTTTTTTATATCACCTTTGACCTCGCGGGCCACTTCTTAGGTTCTTTCGGACCACCAGTGGTCCGCGGATCACTGGTTAGGTATCACTGCTTTACCAGATACCTCATATACAAAATGTAACATTAAAATTACGTTAAGCACCATTTCATTATTTGCCAGCAACACATAATTTGGTGGGATTTAAAGAAAATTTAAGGAAACTGACAGTTATATAAAAGTACTTCTTAATAATTCGTAACATTATGGTGGAAAGATAACTAGTTCCAACAAAATAAATTGTACGTGATAAGCGGAAGAATACTTCGTGAAAGCAGGCTATCACTTTCTTGCCCCCTATTTATAGACTGAGGGATTATACAGTTTATAAGTTCTCCGCAACTTCGGCGAAACTTATTTCTTGGCTACTACTGTTAATTAATTACTCTATTGATTTATCTCTTAAGTTTTAATTAATGACCAAATTAATTTTCCTATTTAGTAACAGTATCAATAATTTCTGCAAAGGGATGTTATGATTAGATAGCTCTGAATGAGTATGAAGCATAAGTTCTTCACATGTGTCTAATGTCTGGCCCTAATTTTTCAATTTTTTAATTTAATTCAGTGTGTACCGAATTTTTCGGACCATAAGAATTTTTACTCAAAAAAAATCAATATAAACTTGGGGTGCTTCTTATGGTCCGAAGGTAACATTAAAATAAAATGAATATTTTATTACATATATTATAAAATTTTACTAGTTGAATAGCCGTGCTTCGCTACGGAGTACATTTTAGGATAATTACAATGAAAAAATAATGAAATTGCTTTTTAGAGAATTTCCTTATAGACTTTTTTTTTTGTTTCCTCACTGGGCGGAACTAATATTACCAGGTTCGTCCGCGAACTTAAGCGTGAGCAAGCTACGTAAAACTGACCGTGGGAGAAACAATTTTCTCTTACATCTACGCCAGCGTATTTTAAAGTTTGACCTTAAGACTTATTTATCGTCATGGCGAAGCATACTTTAAGGGGAAATTGCAGTTTTATATATATAGGTTTAAAATAGTATCCATAAAACAAAATAATTTGAATTAAATTCTTAAAAAACTTCCATCTCATTTAATATATCCATCAGCATTTAATAAATTAAATTCTAAAAATTAATCTTTAAAAATTCACCAAAAATCAAAAAATGAAGGTAAAGATTCAAAAAAGATTTCATTTTAAAGGAAGTTTTATGATCTTTCTCGTGAAATAAATTTTATAACCCTCAGAGTATTCTTTTAAATGTAAACTTTAAAGAATATTACAAAAACAGTTTAAAAATTTAATTTTAAAAAATCTAAGAAGAATTTTTCAAAAATCTTTCTTAGTGCACCCCTACACTATAAGAAGAATCACCATTCAAAATGTCAACCCTTTGGGTCCAGTGGTTTGGTTTATGCATTACACAGATCTACAAAAAAAAAATATTTTTTTGGTGCCTTGGATTTTAGAACTGATTTTAGCTTTATTTGGGGCGCTGAATCTAAATATGAAATCGGTTTTTCTCTATCAGCTCTACTTTTTTAGATACAGTAAAACATCGTTTATCCGGACTAACTGGGACCATAGGCAATCCGGACAATCGAAATTCCGGATAATCCGGGAAATATGGGTAGTAAGCAATACACAATGCTTAACTAAGAAGACTTACTTTGTTTTGTAACAAATTAAATTACATAGTATTGTTTACAAGACATTAAAAAATATAAAAATAACTTTTCACATCATTTCTTAACAAAGAATTGGTAAGTCTAGTAAAGCTTTCTTAAACTCAACAAAAAGCCTTTTAGTACCATAATTTATTGTACAATCTATGCAGGAACTGTCCATTGAATTAAACGAAAAAGCGAATATCTGACGTACTTGTAGTTACGCTCTTCTTATCATAGTTAAAAATTATTATCTAATGTGAACATTAAATAAAAATGTCTACAAATCTGATCCGAATTATTTGGAGATCTTGATCAACTAGAGCCGGATAAACGAGGTTTTACTGTACATCCACCTTTCTATCAATGTTTTTTTTTTCTATTCAATACATTCAAGTATGGCTGATTTGCCCTCCTGAGAAACTGGACTCCTGGGAAAAATGAGTCTTCCTGAATATTTTCCAGATGATTGGCGCCTATTTATTGACAGCTCAAAGCGAAGTTTGAAATCTGTCCTTCTACACAATTGGAACAAATATGGTTCAATACCAATTACTCACTCAACGAAAATAAAAGAAGAATATGACACCATAGCTTTGGTCTTGGAGAAGATAGAATATCATGAACATCAATGGGTGATTTATGTGGACTTCAAAATGGTAAACTTTCTCCGTGGACAGCTAAGTAAGTGGCTATACCAAATATCCTTGCATCGTGTGCCTCTGGGATAGCAGAGACAAAGCACACCACTGGGTTAGAAAAGAGTGGCCTAAGAGAGAAAACATGGATGTTGGGGCAAAGAATGTCATTAACAACCCCTTGAATCATTTTTCCTCCACTGCATATCAAGCTGGGCTAATAAAGCAGTATGTAAAAGCCCTTGATAAGAACGGATCATGCTTTGCATATATAGGGGGGGGGATGCTTAAGTTGAATACGGAAAAAATTAAAGCAAGAATATTTGACGACCCAGAAATAAGACAACTCATTAAGGATCCTGCCTTCGTAAATTCCATGAATGAGGCTGAGCGAAAAGCCTGAACTTCATTTGTTGCAGTTGTCGAAAATTTTGTGGGCAAATGCAAAGCTGAAAATTATGTTGAACTTGTAAGCGAGATGCTAAACAGTTTCAGATCCCTCGGGTGTAGCATGAGCATTATAAGTTGCACTATTTACACAGCCACTTAGACCATATTCCTGAAAATTTACGAGACAACATTGAGGAACAAGGTGAAAGATTTCACCAGCATATTAAAACTATGAATTGACCGTTACCAAGGAAGATGGGATACGCACATGATGGCAGATTACTGCTGGAGTTTAAAAAGGGACTGTTCCAAAATACATTCAAGAATGTCACGGAAAAGAAGTTTCCGAAGTGTTCAGTAACTAGTTAGTTTCATCGATGACTTTTTCCTCTTTCTTGCTCTTTGCATAATTAGATATGTACTACTGCAATATTCTCTATGATTTTAATCTTTCTTTAACATTTCAAAAAAATATAATAATAATAAAAATTCCGTGTTTAATTTTTTAATTTGATATATGGATTTAACTTAAAATAGTGTAATGTATATTTCACTAAAATGCTATATCTTAGAAATTTGAGCTCCTAGGCAAAAACTAATGCCATATTTGAATCCAGGGCATCAAATTCATATAAAATCAGCTCCAAATACCCCGGCACCAAAACCACTGTTGCCCTGTGTTATCTGTCAGTCAGTCAGTTACGGAACTGTTTTATATACGAGGGTTGGAGCAAAAGTCATGGCAACTATTTTTTTTCTTGAAGATACCAGTCCGGTTGGAAAATGTGACATATACAGACGAAAGGACAAGGTCTTGGACAATGAATAGCACTGAAATATCGTAACACACTAATTTATTACGGTAGTATACAGGGCAATATGGCCTTCACCATGCAAAAGAATGATAACACAGTACACATAAAGTTGACATGACAAACCTGGGCCTAAAGACCCTCAATGTAGTCCCCTGCTAGTGTCACCACACGCTGCCAACGATGTGGGAGACACTGAATACCATCAGCCTCAGCATTTGCCGCACCATGTGTGAATCGGGTCATCTGTTGGCGCACAGCATTAGCAATGTCCTCTCGTGTTGCAAACCGCCTACCACGTATTGGTTCCTTAATCTTGGGAATGAGATCAAAGTCACAGGGAGAAAGGTCAGGAGAGTACGGTGGATGCTCCAATTCTTCCCATCCCCAACGTCGGAGTAGCTGCCGTACACACCCTGCTTTATGTGGTCTTGCATTGTCCTGCAGGATTATTGCACTGTCCACAAGATCCGGACGTTTATCCCGAACGCCACATCGTACCTGTCGCCCCAGGAAGTCCCTCTAGTACTGTGCGGTCACTGTTCTGCCATGAGGAACAAAGTGGCAAACAATGACACCCCTGACGTCATACGCGACGATCACCATCAATTTGACTGGGGAAGGATTCTGACGGAACTTCTGCTGCCTTGGTGATCCAGGATGTCGCCACTCCGCGGACTGACGTTTCAGTTCTGGTTCGTATGCCCTGGCCCAAAATTCATCGATGGCGATTATTCGTGACAAGAATTGATCGCCGTCCTGTTGCCAGCGTACAAAGTGGTCGGAGCATATTGCATAGCGCACCCACCTTTGAACTTCCGTCAGTGCATGCTTTACCCACCGCGAAGCGATTTTGCGTAGCTGTCGCTCATTACGCAATATCCTGTGGACGGTGCGTTTCTCGATGCCACTTGCCCTCTCTAACTCCAGTAACGTCCATCGTTTGTCTTCATCCATGAGCTGCTCGAGGACGGCACGTGCCAAGTTGGTCCGCACACTCACCGGTCGTCCCGAACGTTGCTCATCACTGGTTGACACACGTCCTTGATGAAACTTTCCTACTCACCGTGCTACTGTACGATATGATAGGGCATTATTCCCAAGGGCTTCTACTAATTCACTGTGACATTCCATCGTATTTCTCCCTCGGAGAACGGCTATTTTGATGTAAGCGCGCTGCTCAACACGGGTTACTTCCATCTCGCACGACACTCACCAACTGACTGGTTTCAGAGCCCTCGCTGCGCTACTACCAGCTATCACAGAGCCATCTGTTGTTCTGCATACACACTATGCCTGCAGAACTTCCACACGACACATATACGTTTGTGATCCGTTCACATATCTACAAGAAAAAAAATAGTTGCCATGACTTATGCCGACTTTTGACTCGTATATAGACTAGCTGAAAATCCGAACTTCGCTACGGAGTACATTCAAATTAAATACAACGATCAATGTATGAAATTAATCCCCAAAAATATATATATTCTATTTATAATAAATACCACGATCAATGTATGCAATTGTATCAATGTAAAGTATCACAAAAAAAGAAACCCCGTGATTAGCATTTAATAAATTAAATTCTAAAAATTAATCTTTAAAAATTCATCAAAAATCAGAAAAATGGAGGTAAAGATTCGAAAGAGATTTCATTCGAATTTTAAAGGAATTTTGTTTAATCTTTCTCGTGATATAAATTTTATAACCCTTGGATTATTATTTTAAGTGCAAACTTTAAAGAATGTTACAAAAACAGATTAAAAATTTTATTTTAAAAAATCTAAGAAGAATTTTTCAAAAATCTTTCTTAGTGCACCCCTAAACTGTAAGAATAATCATCATGCAATATTTCAGCCCTTTAGGTCCAGCTGTTTGGTCTGTGCATTATCTGTCAGTCAGTCAGTCACGGAACTGTTATATATATATATATATATATATATATATATATATATATATATATATATATATATATATATATATATATATATATATATATATATATATATATATATATAGATTATATATATATATATATTTATTATATATATTATTTGTTATATTTATTATATATATATATATATATATATTTTTATTATATATATTTATCTTTATTAAGTAAGAAATTGAAAATATCTTTATATACCGAATAAAATACAAAATATTCTGTTTTAAAAATTCTCCCATAAATTTGAGGTGTATCTTATCGTACGGGTGCGTCTTATGGTCCAAAATATATGGTAATTTAATGAATTTTCTTCATTCTTAAGCAAACATTATCTCTATAAGCAAATAACAGCATGATAACTGCATTAAGATAACATAACATCAGAAGTCTATCAATATGTTAATTAAAGGGTATTTCCAAGTCTTTGTACTCGTGTTTACTTCCAGATAGTGGTCAAGATAAATGTGGAATCTTTATTTTTAAAACACTCATTACTTTCAATTCTAATGCAAATGTTGGGAAAATGTGGAGTGTGTATTTCCATTTAAGAAACGAGATCTGACAGCAAACTATTTCCTACATCTGATAAGTCCCTATATATAAATATCTGATGCTTAAAAAAACGCAAAAGAAATTCCTTATCATATTTCTTGGAGTTAGGAAAAAATAAATGAATCTGAACATTTTTTTCTACCTTCAAAGCTCGGCAAATTTCGAGGTCATAGCATAAAAAATTGCCTTCTCTTTGGAGAAAATCGAACTTTTTTTCCGGTCATATTTTGCGATGGAATAAAATTTTGCTGACTTTTATTTGTGAATCTCACACAGAGGTACACCGAAATACTTCCTGTCTTGGAATAACTTTTCCGAACTTTATTTTTCTCATCAATAAGCTGATAATTTCTTTCTTATCTAACATTTTCTGCGTATTTTCTTTTCAAAGTTCCATTATTGAAGTGAAACAATGTGTATGTTAAAAAACATATTTCACCACTAAGTTAATAGATCATATATAGATAGATTACATTGAGAATATTATATCATTGTTTAATTTTTTCATATTTACTAAACTAAAAATGTTGTAAAATGAAAGTATGACCACTGTAGCACCATTTATCTATCTATCTGTCTATCTGTAAATTACAATATTAAATCACATATTATTATACCATCATCCGCGGTGAGTAGAAAAGTAAAGCTTACTTATGTAAAATTTACTTCTTTTGTTAAGGCTGCTGTGTAATAACCCCATTGGTTTGCTCACCTCTATGTTAACCTATGGAGAAAATGTGTCTTCTATTTACAGCTACATAAATGCTGATAATCCAATAAAAATGGTATTTTCATATAGCCTGAACTTTTCTGCACCTTGCAACAGGATTCATTGTATAAATTTCGCCCACCGAAGGACTTGATAAGCGCTTAAAACACACTATACCAGATTTTTTTTCCAAGTATAATTTAAATTTCAAAATATTATTTGCATCTTTTTAAAAAAACGAAAAAAGCCCCAAGGTGGAAAATTTCTTTCTCTATTTCGGAGTACAGTAAAACCTTGTTTATCCGGACTAACTGGGATCATAGACAATCCGGGTAATTGAAAATCCAGATAATCCGGGTAATATGGGTAATAAGCAAAACAAAATCTTTAACTTAGCAGACTTACCATTTATTACGATAAAAAACTATATTTTGTAAAAAAAATTACATAGTCTTGTTTACAAGACATTAAAAAATATAAAAATAACTTTTCACATCATTTCTTAACAAAGAATTGGTAAGTCTAGTACAATTAAAAAAAAACTACTGTACAATTAAAAAAAAAATCTTTCAATTCAAGTCGGCAATCCTTGGACACATTTTCTCCATAGGTTAACACTGGGGTGACCGAATCCAATAGGGTAGGTACACAGCAGCCTTAAGAGCACATGTTCTCAACATGTGCTCGTCACAAAAGACTTATTCTAATAAGGCACTTCACCTCGTTTACGTGAGCTTCTTGTGATTAGGTTTTCTCATGGTTAACTTCAATTTCATCATTGCATATCAATTTTCCTAAGACAATAAAACGTAAGCTACTTTGAAAATCTGCGCTGAATTAATTAATAATATGATGAGTTAGGGCAGAGGTCCCCAAACTTGTTTGTCTGGTAGACCCCCTCCGAATTTTTCTGTTTTGGGGTAGACCCCCTGCTATCCTAATACTGATTTTTTACAAATTCATCAAATTTAAAAGTGTTTTTGAAACTGACACACAGCTACTCACTTTGAGAAGGTTTACTGTAGAGTGAAAAATTTTTAAATTTAAAAAATAATCTTAAGTTTTATAGTTATACATTTATTAATTAAAACGACACAAAATGCAAATCTAGTAACATGTTTAAATAGAATAAATACACAACAAAATCAATGCTTTTAATGGGAAGGATGAACCTGATGCTTTGATAGCAACATTTCAATATTGGCTTCATTTTAGTCAGGTCTAACCTAAAATCTCCTTGGCGAGTGATTTCTAATCTGTTTCTTTTTTTTTTTAATAAGGAGATTGACAACCGCACTGAAACCCCTTTCGTCGAGGTATGAAGATGGAAAAGCTATCAAAATCTTTTTCGCGATAGTCCATAATGCAGGATGTGTAACCAGTATGCCTCTCTGAAGCCATCAGAATTGTTGTTGATATACCTTTCTAAACTGCACCTTAAGTTCTTCGTTGGTGATTATACCGATCAGTTCTTGAAACATGACATACGTTTCTTCAATGTCCCCGTATGGATTGATAATCCAATGTGGTATTTCCATAGTCAATACATCTTCAAACCTAATTTCAAAGTCTGTGTGACGGACATTTAAATGTTGAACGTAGGCTGAAAGGTCATCTTGGCAGTTTGTCTGTGTCAAATTGAGAAAGTGCAAGTTCAATATAACGGCCACCTGCTGGCACTCGCTGCAACCGTTCCAGTCCATGATGTCGCAACACAAGTTACACATACTGAGACCGAAAAGTGAATAGATTTCTTACATAATTTTATGAAATATGCATATAATTAGGAAATATATCTATCTATTATAAGAAAGTACTTGTATTACGTAAATACTTTCATAGGTACTATCTGTGTGAGGCAGATTATTACATTTATGTGAAGCCAAAATTTTGGTTAATGCCTGTCTAACTCGTGGACCCCCATGTACATCTCATGCACCCCCAATCTTCTTTTTCGCTGGCATGGACCCCTTGCAGGTCTATATCGACCCCTGGGGGTCGAATTACACATACTAGGGTGTGTAACTTAAGCATATTACGTTTGAAAAGAGGACAAAAATATACAATACTCTGCAAATTTGACACTTCGTAATAGCTTGGAAAAGAGCCATGTAGATAAATATAATTCTTTCCCATACAGCATCATTTCTCAATCTTTTTATCCCCCCGAAACGTAAGAAAAATAGAGTGACCCCCCCCCCTCCACCCTCTAGACCAAAACTTAATAACTGCACGATCGACTATTTCATCAACTAAATATTTCAAATGATTAAGTTGCCTTGATAGAGACCTTTCGCAAATATATATACTGTACAGGTTGAGAAACGCTGCATTACATATACATATGCATATACATATATACATATACATATACATATATATATATATATATATATATATATATATATATATATATATATATATATATATATATATATATATATATATATATATATATATATATATATATATATATAAACATTTAGCTCACATTTGATACAAGGTTATTTAAAAGATCGAAATGGGTTGTAAAATAAAATAGACCAGAGTTTATAAAAGGGAACTGATTTGAAATGTTTTTTTAAATAGGTAAAAACTAATAATCAAATTTCAGTTTGGCTAATAAACCACGACCTACCACACAGTCAGTTATTGAAAATTCAGGGCTTCTCTAATTTTGAATATTTAACCTCACTGTGGACGACGACCCCTCTTCAGCTGTGTCGACAGGTGGTGATTCACGTGGCTTTTGTAGAGAAAAAAAATCAATAGCGAGAGCCCCTCATCTGGCAATAGAGCTAGGAAAGAGGGGAGTGTGTCAATCTGGAAGAAGTTCGAAATGCATCCGATGGTTTTCTTCGAATGAAATTCCTTTTTCTTTGAGAGAATGAAAGTGACGATTATTTACAAAAATAAAATTAGAAGAAAAGCTTCGAGTTTTGTGCAAAAGCTTATTTTTTAGACAAAAATAAATTCAAAATTTTGGGTTCGGGAGGACAACGGAGAGAAGAAAACCAAGCACGAAAGTACAAGGAATTCCGAAATACATTGATTGATTAGACTTTGATCTTTAGATTGATTTTGTGTAGAAATTATTATATGGAAGTAATTTTCCATCCTTATAGTATGTTTACATATTTTTCTCTCTTCAGAGATGTATATATGCATATGTTTACAATATGTTTATAAATAAATATATATATATATATATATATATATATATATATATATATATATATATATATATATGTGTGTGTGTGTGTGTGTGTGTGTGTGTAGTTAAATAATGAAGATTACGAAAATTGTGATACGAAAGACTTTAAGCTCGGTCATAACACCTCCTCTTTAATGTCATTAATATTACTTAAAAACCAGCAGATGGGATTCAGAAAAGCCTGCAATTTCATACAAAGAGACTATAGTGTTATAGGCAGTTTCCAAAAATATAACATTAACTAAACGTAGCCATGTTATTTATTCATTTGTCTGAAATATCATGTGTCTCTCTGTGTCTCTCTCAAACGTAAGAGCACACATAGATACATAAAGTAAATTTGATTATATTTCAGCCAGATATGGGAGTAAATATTTAATATTTGAACTCTGTTAATGTTTATGAAATTACATTCAATGAGTTTGAGATATTTAAATGCTTGGATCTAAAGGAAACATTCCATGACAGAATTTCTTTATCTCAGGGAGCTGAGACATTTTCTCGAGGTATCCATCCAATTACTCTTTCCATGTTTTCGATGGGTAAAAATGACGTGATTTTGTGAAGACGCATAATATAATCTATATACATAAAACAGTTCCGTAACTGACTCACTCGCTGACTGACTGACATACAACGCACAGACCAAACCGCTGGACCTAAAGGGCTGAAATTTTGCATGGCGATTCTTCTTATAGTGTAAGGGTGCACTAAGAGAGATTTTTGAAAAATTCTTCTTAGATTTTTAAAAATTAAATTTTTAAGCTGTTTTAGTAACCTTTTTTAGGTTTGCATTTAAAATAATAATAAAATTCACATCACGAGAAAGATCATAAAACTTCCTTTCAAATGAAATCTTTTTCGAATCTTTACCTCTATTTTCTGATTTTTGGTGAATTTTTAAAGATTAAATTTTAGAATTTAATTTATTAAATGCTGATCACGTGATTTCTTTTTCTGGTACTTTAAATAAATTTATCTTCACGAACATAACAACTAAATAGACGAAAAAAAATTTTTTTTTTTTTTGCTAATGCGGCAGACGATTGGACATTATTTTGTCTATAAAAATATCCCTTACGATTTTTTTATAAATATATATATTTATTTTCTACATCAATTGTATATATTGATCGTCGTATTATTATAAATATATATATATATATATATATATATATATATATATATATAGATATATATATTTTTTTTTGGCATTAATTGCATACATTGACCGTTGTATTTAATTTGAATGTACTCCGTAGCGAAGTGCGAGTGGCTTAGGATTATTTATCGTTGCTTACCTCTTTTGTATATGTATATATGTATGTATGTGTTATGTATATATGCATCTATATATATGCACGTATGTATATACAATATATGTCAAAATTTTGACGCCTCTTGGTGCTTTTCTGTTTAACTGTTTACTGCTTGTCTAAGCGATACAGACTGGGTTTGGTGCGCTGCAAAAATTATAACTCGCGACGCAGGACATCTGAATTTTTTCTTTCTGGGGGACCATTATGGAGGAATGTAATCCTATGTTAAAAGGTATACTCTTTTTTTTTAATCATAAGAATTTAAGTGTACCTCGGAAATTTATCTGCAAATTCCCGATGTGCCACGATATTAAAAAAAAATGGTTTAAAAAAATTGCTCTACACAGTGTTGCGCAAACTGTGGGTCGCGAAAAAAATTGGAGAGGTCATGGATAGTTCGATGTAAATTTATATCATATTGGATTATTTAATTAACATGCTTTAAGTTTTCCTAGAATTACATATCTTAATATTTTTATTTATTTATATGTGAAATTGAGTTTTCAAAATTAGTAGCTATAAAAACCAAACAACGATCAAAATTTAACCCGGAAGAGAGTATCATTTTGAAATATTTCACCAAGTCATTAACAAAAATTATCCAGGGCAAGGCTTCCTCTTCTCATTCATTTTTTTCAATTTCAGTTTTATATAAATGCATGAAATTTATAATTTTTAATGTTTCAATATAAAGTTTATGACTGTGAAATAATGATTTTTTTTATTTTAATTTTTTCTAATTTATACCTAAATGAAACACAAATGCATATTAATATTTAAATAGGAAATTTTAGTCACGCGAAATTTGGCAAAAACAAGTGAAGAAGGTAACCAAGGCATTACTTTATTACTGTCAAGCAAAGTAAATATATAGCTAAAATCGACATACAATTCATTGATATTTAAAATTGTTTGTTAAAATATACTTTTTTCTATTAAAGTAGGATTACGTTCCTCCAAAACGATCCTCCGGAAAGGAAATTTTAGACGCTAAAACAGTCCGTTCGTACTTCGCAAGTAAAACTTTTGGCATCGAGCCAAACCCAGTCTGTAACTCTTGGACAAGCAGTAAACAGTTAAACAGAAAAGTACCAAAATACGTCAAAAGTTTGACAGAAATATATATATATATGTTTGACAGAAATATATATATATATGTTTGACAGAAATATATATATATGTACATATGTATAGATACATATAAACATAACACATTCATACATATATACATCCAAAGAGGTAAGCAACGATAAGTAATTCTACGTTAATAACCCGCTATAGTTTCGTTAGAAGAGACTACCTGAAATTTCATTTTGCTATTTCTTGTTAACAATTTTCTGATTTTTAAAAATTTTTTGCCAAAAAATTTCATTGCGGTCGAATAATTTTTTTTTTTAATTTTTCTTTTACCCCTTTTTTTTCTTTCTTTTATAAAGAAAGTGGGTCATCGGCGAAAAAGTTTGCTCCCCACTGCCCTAGAGTATGAAATGGAATGTCTTATATCGAAGAATCCTATCGGATATATCAGCGCGATGGCATCGAAATTTGATAAATCACGTTTTGGTGAAAGGAAAGCATTTACTTTCAGTAGGCACATTTATCTCCTTTTCCTCTCAACATTTATCGAGGCAGATAGGCTATTTATCAAGTGAATTTATATACTTTTAAATATTTGCAAAAATTGTGAAAGTATATAAATTCACTTGAATGCTCAAGAAACATTTTCTCATAAGTAAAAGCATTAGTTTAAGGCGACAATGGACCTTCGGATTGACATAAATATGTCCCCAAAACGATTTTTTTCTTTCAGAAAATGATTCTGCAACTCATCAGATTTAAATTTAAAAAAGGTATGTTGATCCGATCATTATTAACCGTGTTATAAGAATTTTTTCAAACGTAAACAATGGAAATGTTAGTCAAATTAAAACTTTAAATGCTATTTTCTCAAAACAAGTTTTCATGTCGTTTCGGTAAGTTCAAAATGTTCCATGCATCATATTTTTTCTTGAATTTTCATAAAATTTCATAAAATGATTATTTATGTATGTTAGAATAAAACTTACTAATAAATAAATTACACTATTTTAAAACAACTTAAAATTTTTACAGAAAAAAAATTTTTTTTGATAAAATTTTGCATAAAATGACCTATTTTTATCGATTTATTTTCTAGTTTTTATAAATATGACTGTAAATCAAATATTGCTAGTAACTTTTATTATAACTGTATAATGCTAGCTTAAGAACGATAATTAGATATCTAAGACAAAAATTGATGCGCATGGAGCATTTTTAAATAGAGTAATTAACAAACTGAGTTTAATTAATATCTTAATTAATTACATTCTGATTTTTTTATTTAGTATTTTCATCTCTAAACAACACCGTATAAGTATGCAAAATTTAATAGCAATTGGTTGATAAATAAAAAAAAAATTTCATGGTCCGTTGTTGCCTTAAACGAAGAACCCCAAAAAATTTCCTATGCACCACGAAAGTACTTCGGGAAATTTTTGGAAAATCTTTTGAGGAAACCAATCCTAGTAGCCTAACTGTTGGAATATCTATCCAATACTAAAAATAGATTTCATTATCAAAAGTTTTAATAAAATACAGCAAATTTTTCCATCGGCAAATCATTGATGCATTAAATTACGCTGTACCTTTTGGCATATAAATTCGTTAGCGATAGAAAAGAATTTTATAAGAATGTAACGACTATTGCAATGAACTTATAAATTTTCAGTATATAGAAATTCTTAGAGATTTATAGGATAAGTCAAGTGGTGTAAGTCAAAGAGATTAACTGCAAAAATTACAAAAAATTCCACCATAAATTTAACAAATTAAAATTCATAACAATTATTACAATATTGCAAATAATAACTATTTACAATTCCACTATAAATCGAACATGGATATTACATATTTGCCCTCAAATGAAAAAAGTTGAAAACGTGACTTACACCACTTTGCCTTTCAACGCCTCATATATAAAACAGTTCCGTAACTGACTCACTGACATACAACGCACAGACCAAACCGCTGGACCTAAAGGGCTGAAATTTTGCATGGCGATTCTTCTTATGGTGTAGGGGTGCACTAAGAAAGATTTTGGAAAAATTCTTCTTAGATTTTTTAAAATAAAATTTTTAAGCTGTTTTTGTAACTTTTTTTAAGTTTGCATTTAAAATAATAATTTGAGGGTTATAAAATTTACATCACGAGAAAGATCATAAAACTTCCTTTAAAATGAAATCTTTTTCGAATCTTTACCTCAATTTTCTGATTTTTGGTGAATTTTTAAAGATTCATTTTTAGAATTTAATTTATTAAATGCTGATCACGTGATTTCTTTTTCTGGTACTTTAAATAAATTTGTCGTCACGTGCATAAAAACTAAATAGACAAAAAAAATTTTTTTTTTTCTTTCTAATGCAGCAGACGATTGGATATTATCCCAAAAAAATAAATATCCCTTACGATTTTTTTATAAATATGTATATATATATATATATATATATATATATATATATATATATATATATATATATATATATATATATATATATATATATATATATATATATATATATATATATACTTTTTTACATCAATTGTATACATTGATCGTCGGATTTATTATAAATATTTATATATATATTTTTTGGCATTAATTGCATACATTGGCCGTTGTATTTAATTTGAATGCACTCCGTAGCGAAGTGC
Source organism: Dolomedes plantarius (assembly GCA_907164885.2). Lineage (NCBI taxonomy): Eukaryota > Metazoa > Arthropoda > Arachnida > Araneae > Dolomedidae > Dolomedes > Dolomedes plantarius. Next base: position 136,475,267 of record OU015493.1, on the reverse strand, counting down.
GGGTTTGCAGCTAGTATATACACTGCTGGCCACCCAAATTGCAACACCAAGAAAGACAAGAGATATCACAACAAAATTTATTTTGTAGATAACATGTTGACCAAGTATCAAATGATTAAATTTATAGACGTCTGTGAAGTGTGGTTCCTGCCAAAATCAGTAGCCAGAGTAGCCGCCATTGTTGGAGATCACCGCTGCCACACGCCTCGGCATTGATTCAAAGATACTTTGGATGAGTTCTTGGGGTACAGCAGACCAAGCAGCTTCCACACGTTGCCAAAGTTGATCTGCTGTGGCAGCTGGGGATGGAATCTGGGTCAATCGTAGAGCAACCATGGACCACATGTTTTCTATCGGCGAAAGATCCGGAGAGCGAGGCGGCCAGGGAAGCAATTCAATCTGGCGATTGACGAAGAACCGTTGGATAAGGCGTGCCACGTGTGGTCGCGCATTATCCTGTTGAAATATGGCTGTGGGCAAGCCCTGGAGGTAAGGAAGGACAACTGGCTCCAACACCTCAGAGATGTAGCGCTGGCTGTTTAAAGTACCGGCAATGCGTACTAGAGGTGTGCGAGAGTGATATCCAATACCGCCCCATACCATAATACCCGGTGCAGGACCAGTGTGGCGGTGCATAACGCAGCTGTTCAGCATCCTCTCTTCACGGTGTCTCCAGACTAGAATGCGACCATCGTGGTGTTGCAGACAGAAGCGTGACTCGTCAGTAAAGACAATTTCATTCCATTCTGCCGTCCACATCCTTCTGTCATCGCATCATTGGCGGCGGAGACGTCTGTGGTTCTGCGTCAAGGGTAGACAAAGCAATGGACGTTTTGCGGACAGACCACTCTGCTGTAAACGGCGTCAAATGGTACGCGCAGACACTGGATGAGGCGTTGCAGACTGCATGTGCTGTGCTATGGTTCGTGATGTGACTGAGCGATCCGTCAATGCCATGCGCACAATTTGCCTGTCATCACGTGAAGTTGTGCGCTGAGGTGGATGCGATCGAACACGCCGGTCCGTCGTACCCTCCTGCATCCAACGATCACATATCCGCATTGCAGTTGCTTGGTTTCGTCCAACACGACTACCGATTTCCCTGAAAGATAATCCACAATCTCGGTAGGCCACTATCCTTCCTCTGTCGAACTCGGATACTTGATCAAAAGATGATCGCTGTTTTCGACGAGGCATAATTGATCGTATTTTTGAAAAAACCACAAGAAAAACACAATTGCCGAACTTGAAATCGTCGAAATCTCCAAGCCTTAAATAGCGCTTTGAAGTGGCACCACAGGCGCGCGTGATGTGCGTCTGCGCTGAAATTCTAATCATTTGCATATCTAACCTCCGCTAATGCATGTTGTAAATTTCATGTTATTTGCATGTTTCCTTCAGGGTGTTGCATTTACAGTGGCCAGCAGTGTATGTATATATATATATATATATATATATATATATATATATATATATATATATATACACACTGCTCAAAACAATTAGGGGAGCACATGGTTTTAACGAAATTACGCAAATACTTACACCTATAAGTAACATAAAATAAATCATCCATAATTTAAAGCCTAGCAGTAAACAAACGAAGAAAACTTCTTATGCAAATCAAAGTTCATGACGTCAAAAACTAGAAAAAGAACATAAGGGCGGAAATCGGGATGTTGCAGAAACTTCTGTTTTACTGCCTTAACTGTGAAATTAGATAGCTCGGTTATTCTTTTTGAGAAAAGGTGACTTGAAAATGTCTCAACAACGTGATTTACCGGAATCCATGGCATGGCGTATTACAGGCAGACTTGAATCCGGGCAAACACAACGTAGTGTCGCGGACGCTGTTGGAGTCGTTGCAAGGCTGTGGAATCGATTCCAAGAAAAAGGGAATGTTAGACGTCGACCAGGGCAAGGTCGGCCACGCGCCACTACAGCAACTGATGACCGGTATATACTGTTAACAGCTCGTCGAAACATAACAGACAATGCTACTCAGCTGCAAAGACAGTTAGTTGCTCTTGGCAACAGGACGAAGGGTGTCCACCCAAACAGTACGTAATAGGCTTCATCAGGGAGGTCTCTATGCACGTAGGCCAATGGTCTGCATTCCGTTGACCTCACGCCACCGTGCGGCCCGCAGAAGATGGGCTTCTGAACATCGAGATTGGGAGCAACATGATTGGAGCCAAGTGCTGTTTACAGACGAGTCCCGATTCAGTCTGGCGTGTGACACCCGACGTGTTTTGGTATGGAGGGAAAGGGGCACTCGAAATAACCCCACATTCGCTCGTGAAAGGTCACAATACAGACGAGCTGGTTTTATGGTATGGGGTGGAATCAGCATAGGTGGACGTACGGACCTGCATATCATTCGGAATGGTACCTTGACGGCCCGAAGGTATGCAGACGAGATACTCAGACCTCGTGTCATACCTTACGCTGCATCCATTGGAGATTCCTTTGTTTTCCAGCATGATAATGCCAGACAGCATACAGCTCGTCTTGTGGAGAACATGCTTGAAGCTGAAACAATACAGCGTATGGAATGGCCAGCGTGATCTCCTGACCTGAATCCAATCGAGCATGCTTGGGACATGCTCGGACGACTCATTGCTGCGAGACCAAGGCCTCCTTTTACTGTCCGGGACTTGGAGATTGCACTTCTTGAGGAGTGGAACAGTATTCCCCAAAGTCTTATCGGTAACATCATCGCATCCATGGAAAACAGGTGTGCAGCAGTCTTAACTGTTCGAGGAGACCACACGCCATATTAAAAATCTTGCATCATTTCTAAACAATACTTTTTATTTTATCGTTTACATGTAACCAAATTGTTGCCCTATATCATCTTTCCATGTTTTTACCCTATTTTCAAAGAATTAAAGCTTATTTACAAATTTTTTTACGTCTTTTTTTCTGTATTGCGCATTGATACGCCTGTACTATCCATTTTATGCCAATACGTGGCTGTCTCGCATGGTTTTCTTAACTTCTTTGCTTGCTCCCCTAATTTTTTTGAGCAGTGTATATATATATATAAAATAAATAAAACGGTCAATGTATGCAATTAATGACAAATATATATATTTATTTATTTATAAAAAAATTGTAACGGATATTTTTATAGACAAAATAATGTAGAAGAAAATATTAAGATTAAATCTAATAGAACATACTGAAGAATATAGAAAAGTTAATATAGTACAGTTTGAGGAACATTTCTCTTACTGTATTTTAATATTGTTTTGGATAATGGCCAATCGTCTGCCGCATTAGAAAGAAGAAAAAAAAATTTTTTGTCAATTTATTTCGTTGTTATGTACGTGACGCAAAATTAATTTGAAGTATCACAAAAAGAAAAGAAACCACGTGATCAGCATTTAATAAATTAATTCTAAAAATTAATCTTTAAAAATACATAAAAATCAGAAAAAGGAGGTGAAGATTCGAAAAAGATTTCATTTTAAAGGAATTTTTATAATCTTTCTCGTGATATAAATTTTATAACCCTCGGGTTATTATTTTAAATGCAAACTTAAAAAATTTTACAAAAACGGCTTAAAAATTTAATTTTAAAAAAATCTAAGAAGTTTTCAAAAATCTTTCTTAGTGCACAATTACACTATAAGAAAAATCATCATGCAAAATTTCAGCCCTTTAGGTCCAGCGGTTTGGTCTGTGCGTTGTCTGTCAGTCAGTCAGTCAGTTACGGAGCTGTTTTATATATAGAGACTAGCTGAAAACCCGAACTTCGCTACGGAGTACATTCAAATTAAATACAACGGTCAATGTATGCAATTAATCCCAAAAATATATACAGTGTCTCCCAAAAGTGTTCGTACACTTACGATTTTCAATGAAATAGGGGTCTATCCATTGATTAAAATGAATATTTCAGAATGGGAATTTAATAAGATCTATAATCTATTCTTAACAAAACTACATGAAATATTTTGAAAACATAGTAAAACTTTATTTTTAAGAAACCAGTAATCAAAAGGTAACAAAAACTTTATCTCACAAAAGTCATTGTACACTTGTAAAAAATCACTACATATTAGTAAATATTCTAATTTTTCGTTAAATTAATATTTAGTAGGATATCCTATAGCATCTACAACAGCTTTTAAACGTCTGGGAATAGATTGCTTTAGTTCTTTTGTAATTTTTGCATCAATGTTCATCCATTCTTCAATCATAATTGTGTTTAGTTCGCTTTTCGTGTGAATGTCGTGTTTTCGTACTCGTACCTCCAGTTCTCTCCAAATATGTTCTATTGGGTTTTAATCTGGAGATTGAGGTGGTGTTTTCAAAACTTGTAGACAATTATAGAGACACCAGATACGAACGTTGAGAGCCGTGTGCTTAGGATCGTTATCTTGATAAGAAAACAAAGTTGTTTCCAATACCCAAATTTTGAGCTGATAATTTTAAATTGTCTCTTAAAATATTTATAAAAACAGCATGATTCATTATGCCATCAAGAAATACCAAATTTCCTAGTCCTGATGCTGACATGCACCCCCACACAAGGATACCTCCACCGGCATGCTTAACTGTTCCTACCAAGTTCTTGGGATTAAGTTCCTCATTTTTTTCTTCTCCATACAATTATACGCCCATCAGCACCAAAATTGTTCATCGGCAAATAAGACATTATTCCTATAGGTTTGGGGCTTATTTATCATTGATAGTGCGAAGGGAAGCCTAAACTTTCTGTTTTTCTGACTCACAAAAATTTGTCTATGGGCAGAACGCCCATGTAATCCAGCTGTTCTGAGAACTCGTCAAAAAATTTCAGCTGAAATTGAAGTAGAAAATGTTTCATTGAATTCTGCAGAAACTTTTACAGCACTCAAACGTGAATTTTTCACAAATTTTCTAATTATAAATCTCTGATCACGTTTTGTTAACTTTGCCGGACGGCCTTTTCTTACCTTGTTTTTGATCCAATTTTCTTCTTTAAAGCGTTTTTTCACATAGTGCACAGTAGAATGGGATAAATTAATTTATTTAGCAATATTCCGAACTGATTTACCACTACTATGATGAAAAATAATCAATTTTCGAATGCTGTTTGTTGTTTCTTTACGACTACGAGCCATTTTTAAATAATAAATAGAATATTACGGAGTAGGCAAGCAAAATATTAAAGCCAAACGATATTTTAAATGCCACCACAATTCAAAAATAAAAATAAAGCGCCAGACGATCATTTTAATTATGAATTTATCCGAAAATATTTCAGTGTACGATGACTTTTGTGAGATAAAGTTTTTGTTACTTTTTGATTACTGGTTTCTTAAAAATAAACTTTTACTATGTTTTCAAAATATTTCATGTAGTTTTGTTAAGAATAGATTATAGATCTTATTATTAAATACCCATTCTGAAATATTCATTTTAATTAATGGATAGACCCCAAGGTAATGTGTCGTCTCGTTGGTGTTTTATGCCTCTGCGAATCCTCATGGTCAAATTGTGAGCCGTCCTCCCTGATAATTGATAATATCTTCTTCTAAGCTCCTGGATCCTGTTTCGTCAACCAATCAGGTTGCGTGACACATTTTGCTCTCGACCAGTAGTTAAGCTTGATCTTTTTTAACCTTTGTAATACAAATTCATCATCTTGCTTCCTTTTTCGGACTGTTTTCAAGCACGGGTTGCTTGATAGTTCTTTCCCATCTTGGGTTTGATCCCAGCGTTTAATTATGTTTGCTGCTCGCCGTCCTCTGTGGCTCGTCTTCGACTTTTGAGAGTTTAATCTTTATATTTTGTTTTTTATTTTATCTTATATTGAGACTTTTTTTTTTTTTTTTGGACATGTCTTGCTTATATAATTTTGTATTAACTTTAACTTACTAAATTCCAATATTTTCTTATTTTTATTTTTGTAACTTCTTTAATTTATTTTGTAACATTTTCTTTTTAACTTGATTCATTTCTTCTTGGACAATGCGTGAAAAGCTTCAGTGCTTCCCATATCCATACCGAGGGTAAAGGGCTTTCTTAGCCCTATTTGGAACCTCATGAAAACTTTTTGTCCATGTCCATGTCCAAGTGGATAGACCCCTATTTCATTGAAATTCGTAAGTGTACGAACACTTTTGGGAGCCACTGTATATTCTATTTATAATAAATACAACGATCAATGTATGCAATTGGTGTAAAAAAAACGAAAAAATATATTTATAAAAATAATCGTAACGGATTTTTATAAACAAAATAATGTAGAAGAAAATATTCAAATTAAATCTAATAGAACATACTAAAGAATATAGGTACAGTTAATATAGTACAGTTTGAGGAACATTTTTTTTACTGTATTTTAATATTTTTTCCATGCTTTTATTAACTCGTTTTCTTGTTTGTTTGGTTGTGTGTTTGCCCAGTACAAATATTGCAATCGATTTTTAACTAACTTCCCGACTAGCTACACATTTGAAACTTTTAAAATAGCTCAGAAAACTATGACAATGCATTCTTTTGGTACTTTTAGCCATCTTTAAGCAGATTTGAATTCATTTACAGTTAATTATGTTTTGTAGAATGGTGCAGCCATCTATCGGCCGGAACGGGAACGAAAATTTAAACTCCAATTAACTTCATTTTCTTTCAAGTTGATGGAAAATTCATCCAAATTTTTAAAAAAGTATTTATTAATACATAGAATTGTCAAGTTTATATGATTCAACAGAAAATTTAAAAACATGGTATATAAAAATTCTTTTATCTTGAAATTATTTTGGATAATGTCCAATCGTCTGCCGCATTAGCAAGAAAAAAATTTTTTTTTCTCAATTTCGTTGTTATGCGTGTGACGCAAAACTAATTTAAAGTATCACAAAAAGAAAAGAAACCACGTGATCAGCATTTAATAAATTAAATTCTAAAAATTAAACTTTAAAAATTTACCAAAAATCAGAAAAAGGAGGTGAAGATTCGAAAAAGATTTCATTTTAAAGGAATTTTTATGATATTTCTGGTGATATAAATTTTATAACCCTCGGATTATTATTTTAAATGCAAACTTTAAAGAATGTTACAAAAACAGCTTATAAATTTAATTTTTAAAAAATAAGAAGTTTTCAAAAATCTTTCTTAGTGCACCCCTACACTATAAGAAGAATAGCCATGCAAAATTTCAGCCCTTTAGGTCCAGCGGTTTGGTCTGTGCTTTATATGTCAGTTAGTCAGTCAGTCAGTCAGTTACGGAACTGAGGCGACGGTGCCACGACAAACATAGCCTGACGATGGCTAGGGCGCTGGTACCAAAGTCTGAGGGTTCGAGTCCCACCCATGACATGGACGTTTGTAGCCGTTCGGAATCGGCTTTAAGCAGTAGGCCCTGGTCTAATTAGCCCTTGTGTAACAAAAGTTTACCGTAGCGCTTCAAATCAAACCAGGCCACGACAAACAAAAATCGCCCCGAGAAGATACGTAAACTTAATTAGCGTTACGAAGTGAATACCTAATAAATGTTTAAAAAATTTCGCCTCCCTCCCATCTCCTCTCCCACATCCTTGATACCGCCATAAGAAATACTTGTGGTATCTCTGTTAGAACCGTAACCATCAACAGAAAGAGAGTTGTGTGGTGTTGGTTTTCAAGCCATCAAGCCGAACATTTCTATGAATGCGACGTTTGAATGGGTGCTATACCGCCGAAAGTTCGTTGTGTTTAGATTGCCGGAAATACGTGGTTTGGAAAGCAAATTATCTCATCGCTTTCTGATATGATGTTGGATGAACTGGTGTATGTGGCGAGTCTGGTAAACGTTTATGAAGGACTGCGTTGATCCAACTGTCAACAGTATAAGTTATAACTGCTCGTATAAGTTATTTTTTATGGATGCGGATTGTATAGTTGTGGCGAGAGCCATTATGTCTGTTCAGTGTCTAGATATTTTGAATCCTCCCAACTTTCTCGCAATGTTGCTACACTACCGATGTTGCTACTTGACTAGTTACTTTCAAGCCCTCAAACCGAACATTTCTATGAATTCGATGTTTTGATGGGTGCTATACCGCCGAACGTTCGTTGTGTTACTTTATCTGCAAGATATATTTCTCACAAAGCTCGGTTTATTGAGTAGTTTACCAATAATGAGGTTGCAACTTTGAATTGACCTGCAAAATCAACGGATCTGAATCCGATGGAGCCCCTGGGGGATGAATCGAAAGACATTTTTACAAATACTTTTAAAAAAATGGAAGTACATTATCAGACTCGCGCCTGACATTCTTAATTAGGACAGATGTGACTATGTCAAGTTTGGTCGACAAGATCATTAATAAACTTAAAGGAGCCCACACAGGTGGCGAGGTTTGAATGAGCCTTTTAAAATGACCATTGCTAAGTGAAATAGACACACTATTTAGAATAGTTAAGCAAAAGACCGTTAGCGCAGGAAGGGAGACGAGGTAAGAATGGGAGAACCTAGCTAACACGGCCGACAAAAGACTGTGAATACTTAACCGCAGAAAAAGGAACTGCCGACAAAAGATTGAAAAGGTGACTCCCGGTAAGCGTGAAAAAATACTACGTGGGGCGGTAGAACGTACGAGAATTTTCCAAGGAGGGGGAAAAGAAAAGAGACAGCACGATGCGGAGAGCATTACAGACTGGTCTGTGATGATGTATTGGGGTACTCGAGAGAGCGCGGAGAATCGAGAGAGAGAGAGATCTCGATTGGACTGTGATGAGCCCGCATCTTCTAATTTATGTATGATGGTTCTACGGAACGAAACGACTGTATATAGTGATCAATGTAAATATTTCATATTAAACTTGATGTAAATATAAGCCACTTCTCCATTCATGATTAACTTTACGAAACACTTATACATCGGGTCACGATGATCCGGTTTACATACATTTCCTGAGAAACCATCGAAAATGGAAGGAAAAAAGGGAGAAATCCTGCATAAACAACAGGAACACACAGCTTCTTAAAACCCGCAAATAAAAATTGAGATAGTCGACTAATTTTGAACTAATTAGTACAGTTCTTCATCAGACTGAGGAGCGTTAGGTGTGGCTGTCTTTATGGACTATAAAAAAAATGCCAGGATCATGAAACTCTTAGATAAATAAGTGAAATAACAGAAATTTCCGGAAGACCGTCTTGGAGGCAGAGCAGAAGCGCGGACATAAAAGGAAGTTCGTTTGACAGTGGGACGGGGAACAGTAGTTTTCCGACCACAAGCCCAAGCAAAAGGATACACCGGAAAACGGAACCAACAAATAAACGAACCAAAAATTAAACGAGTTTGTTTGTTTGTACTTACGAGAAAAATAGTATCGAAGAAAAAAATGATAAAAAATTTAGGTCCCAGACTGCAGAAAAATATCCCTTACATGAAACTTGCGGAATACAGATAACAGAAAGACGAAATTTCTTTAAAATCCACAATAAAATTAAAAATATTGAGAAATTAAGAAAATAAACTAAATATATCTAACTGTATACTATATCTATCTAATTGTCTTCGTCATTAAAACAGAAAACTCTCTGATACTAATCAATAAAAATATAAAGCAACATTTTCGAAAACAACACAGAATACGGTTGTTTTTGATAAAAATAGAATATAATGGGTTTGATTTCTACTTTGATAGAATGTACGTAATTAATATACATATATATATGTATATACACACAAGGTGAAGAAAAACAACAAATAGCTTTCGTAGCCATGCGCTAAAGCAGCCATTAACCACAAAGCACGAATATATCGTTTATCTAAAGTTTGCAAATACTATATATATATATATATATATAGTAATATTTCTCTATATAATTACGCTATGTGTAAAAATTAACGAGTTAAGGGGAACTTATGCAGAACGTTTTTATAAACCCGTAAAATAATTAGCCAAATATGAACGTCGGTCTGTTAATTTCTAAACTTTCAATTAACTCTTAATCATTATAGTTAAGAATGCAATTAACTATATTTCCTATAATCGGTATAAAGAAAAAAAATGGATGGAACTCTATAAAAATTAAAACATTCTATGTGAAGAAATAGATAAATCAATTCCCCTTGTTAATTTACTTCATTAAGCATTTGTAGAACTTCTCTCATTAAAATAATCAAAAGAAGAGATAATTAAAAGAGTATCGATAATGTAAGGCAATTTAGAGATAGGCCGGTAAAAGCTATTATTCAATATTTTCATCAGGAGGTTAAATATAATATGACTTCCAGGCGGTTTATCAAGTCAGTACGGTAAAAGTCTCTCCAAATACTCTCCGTCTCTTATATCATTCCTTTACTTTTTTCTCTTCTTTTCTCTTAATTTCATCTTTAATCGATTTTCAAGTCACGACATTTAGAAACAACCTCAGCTTTTAGTTTTTCAAACATGATTGAAAGAACAATTTAATTATTATTCTCGGGGAAAGTTACTCAAACGTCATAATGACCATCTGCTAGGACCAGGGATTAAACCCGAGTTTCCTAATCCTGAGTCGATACTCTACCATCTGAACACTCCCGGCAATGAGACAAACTCTAATTTTCTTAATTCCATTTCTCACAATGTTAAATTCAGCTGGCTAGGGTCAAGTTGCCATGAAAGTAGAAAGAAACCTTAAAAATTTAGAATGAGAAAAAAAAATATTTTCTAGGTATAAGTCAAATTTTTCTAACGCTGATTCCAATAATATTATAACTATAAAGATCTGTTTAGTATAAAGGGCTAAATAAAACAATTGAACCGACAAATATGAGTAAATCGCGTCTTGTATATTTTAGTATGAGTAAAATATAATTTTTTTTCACTTGTTTAGAAATGCAGTAAAATGCATTCGTCTAGAAATGCTATTTATTATTCAATCGATTTATTCAACATCATTGAGAAACTACATTTTCATTTTCAACGCGCGAAAACCTTAACTGGTTGCCAAAAACTTTTTGTAAGAATAATAGCATTTAAAAGATTCATAGACTAGTGATTCTGTTTTCTGTCCTAAATTTTAATAATTTTATCCGATCATTGCATACAATGAACAAAATAGTTAAAATAAAATTTTAAAAAAATTAGAACAAAATTTATTCTGTAAACGTATTTAAGTTTTTATAAAGCATTACGTGTGTTTCTTTTTTTTTTCTTCTTGACAAAAACGAAGTTTCAAGAGACAATAATAAAAAAATATAATAAATAATTAATCATGAAACATACCATTTATATGTTGTTACTGAAATTCCAATCATTTCAGTTCGAACACACGAACGCGCTGACCACCTCTGGAGTCCGCGGGGTATTCTACAAATTCCGAACAGCCATCCTCACTCATAAAGAAAACTCGCGTGCCGAAGAGAAATGCATTGAAAAAATATATTTCTCAATTCGACTTTCTTTTATCTGTTGAACTATCTTTCGGTTTCGGACGCAAGAACAGCATTAAAAGACCGACAGAGGGCGCTGAAAACGGATAGTTCACTAACCCACTGACCCAAACGATTGTTGCGTAGAAATTATTCTCCCGAGATTTTCATTTCCCTGCAAATAAAAGGGAAGCATGAGAAGACAATAAAACACGGACTATGAATTCATCGGGAGGAGGGGGAGAGAGGGAGATTATAGGTGATAAATTACGGCAGAATTCGGAATGTGAGTAAGACCGAGTAAACAATAAGAAGACCCACGTGGAATTTGTGATTGAAGAGCAGACGAACCATTTCGCGAATGGGAATAGATAAACTTCTGCTTGTGGGCCATTCGAAAGAAAGTGGTTGAGTTATTCAGAGCAGTACGATCATTATTTTCGGTCCTTACTAATCAATGACTGCGTTCAAAACTGAATGTCTAAATATTTTAAAAGAATGAATTTTAAATAATATTTAATTGGTAGTAATGTCGTTTTCATTCTTCATTTTTTTTACACTCGAAATAAAGTGTAAACATATGTATAAAAAGGGCCTTAGTCTCGGGGCATGCGAAAATTTCGCCGTGTGAAAATGGCATCGTTGTGACGTATATTTGTAAAATCTACCAATGAGCATTACTGCCAGTTAAGAATATACGTCACGATGATGACATTTTTACACTGTGAAATATTCGTATGTCCCGAGACTAAGGCCAAAGTTAGTATTTTCTCATGCACGTTTTTATTGAAATAAAAATCCAGAAACATTTACAAAATCAAAGTAACAGAATGTTAAATCTTTTTTACATATATTTCGTAACAAGTTACTACCCTAGTCTTCGAAAAAGTTTATTTATTCCTATAGGATGAACTGAATAATTTCTTGCCTTATACGCTTTGAGGAATTTTTCTGTTCTACTTGTATTGCTGACTTGACGTAGTACAAAAATGTCTTTTTCATGTTTCAAGTAGAGATAAACAGATGAATGATGCTCGATTCCGTTTCCAAAATACCGTCTTACCAGGCCCAGATTTCTGCATGGGCAAGTGGGACACTTGCCCAGGGCCCCCAAATTTAGTATTAAGTTATACATTTTTTTGAAAATTTGGTTTTAGGTTAATTCAGTAAAGGTGGGCAGTGGCGGATACAGAAAAAAAATCCTGGGTGGGGCACAGTGCACCCACTATATTCATTTCAAAAGAAAATTTCCTGAATTTATTTATTAACATTAAAAGTAAATTAATTAACACATTATTATTATTATTATTATTATTTTTCAAATGTTTGACTTGTTGGTCGAAAATTTTTTGAATTTCCGGTCTGAATTTATGGGGGGGGGGGGGGGGCCTTGGTGAGTATCCCACATGTTCATGTGGAAATCTACTCCTGGAGGGGGGGGGCACATGGCCTCCCTCTGGATCTGTTCTTGGAGAGGGCCCCCAAAGTCTGCTTTGCCCAGGGCCCCATTGGGTCAAAGTCGGGCCCTGCGTCTTACAGTATATAAAAAGATATGATCTACATCAGGGGTGGGCAGACTTTTCCAGGGTACTGGCTACTTCTAATTTTTTCAAGGTGTTGCGGTCCACCCAGTGACGTAAGTATGGTGAGCTAAAAAAAAACGGCCTACAATATTTATTATAACTTAATAATAAATACGGAATATGTACTTACCTACATAACTACAAGAAAAAAAACTTACTCTTTTAAAACCGCGTTTAAAGTAAATCGCGTCGGTGTTCCATAAATATGTTTCTTTTAGTATGCGCGTCTTAGGTCTTAGTAAAAGCGGTCACCCCAAAATGTCTTGGTGGTCCACCGGTCGATCGCGATCGACTTAATGCCCATCCCTGATCTACATACTCATATTGAACAGCAGTCAAGGACATTCGTTTCAGCTGAATACGCTAGAGACAATACAATTCCATCTACAGAGTCATTTTTGTCGATAAAAAATTTATATACATTATCCTAAAGTAACGTTAGAGGTTTTTTTTTTTTTTTTTTTTTTTTTTTTTTTTTTTTTTTTGGGGGGGGGGGGGGGTGTAGGAACATATCTAGAAAGAATAATTTTAAATCAGAAAACAATATAAATTTTTTTATCAAATATCTGCACCTCGGTATCATCAGAAAAGTTTATCTCGAATATTAAAGCTGTCCCAACACGAAAAACAAATTTTGCGAGAAAGAAATGGCTATTTCTCTCTATTTTCCGACATGTTCGTGCACATATGCCCACCCCTCAGTTTGTTGTAAGTTAACCTTTACGTTGTTGCCTTTGATAATGCATTGTTTCACCTCATCTCAAGTTTATGAAGGCGGGACTTTACAACTAAACATAAATTTGTCCAGCGTTTTTAATAATTAGTCCTGCGCTTTTAATATTTTTTAATAGTTTTTAAGACATCACAAGTAGCTGTCTGGAAATTTTTATGCTTGTCCTACGTATTACTCACAGTGTTGCAAGTTTCTTGAACGACAAAGTAGGAGATTAAATTTTTACCTTTCATGCCAAATTAAATCATCCCTTTTTTTCATATTATGACATCCTTCTGTCACGGCTCATGATTTCGACTTCTAAATTACTGAAAACACTGTGCGCCTCCTTAGAGCATGCGCAGTAACTTTCTCAGTTTAATTCCATTACATTAAATTAACCTTAACCACAGTTAAGTCTCGAAAACTATTACCTTGTTTTCGGGCATAAGTTTTAACTCTTAAAAACAGTTTTAGCCCTTCTCTTCCATATCAGTAAAAAATATTCGAATTCTTTAAAGGCCCTAAATTTTTGCCCAGAAGATAGCAAAATTATCTTTCACAGCATCTATATGGTATTTTAACAATTAATAATAATTTTTTTTTCAGAGAAGGACAGAAAATTACCCTTTATTCATTTTCATTTTTTCTTTAATTTTTAGTTTTTTCATTTCATTTCTTTCTTTTATTTATTTATCTATATGTATAAAACAGTTCCGTGACTGTCTGACTGACTGACTGACCGACAGATAACGCACAGACCAAACCGCTGGACCTAAAGGGCTGAAATTTTTCATGACGATTCCTCTTATTTTGTAGGGGTGCACTAAGAAAGATTTTTGAAAAATTCTTCTTAGATTTTTTAATTAAATTTTTAAGCTGTTTTTGCAACTTTTTTAAAGTTTGCATTTAAAATAATAATCTGAGGATTATAAAATTTATATCACTAGAAGGATCATAAAAATTCCTTTAAAATGAAATCTTTTTCGAATCTTTACCTCCATTTTCTGAGTTTTGGTGAATTTTTAAAGATTAATTATTTTAATTTAATTTATTAAAGTCTGATCATGTGGTTTCTTTTCTTGTGATACTTTAAATTAATTTTGCGTCACGTGCATAACAACGAAATAAATTAACAAAAAAAACTGAACACGGTAAAAGATAAAATTTAACCACTAGACTAATTGAGGTGGGAGTTTTTAAAGAATTTAATTCAAATTAGTATGTTTTATGGATATTAAACATACAAATTAATTGCATACATTGACCCTTGTGTTTAATTTGAATATTTTCTTCTACATTATTTTGTCTATAAAAATATCCGTTACATTTTTTTCATATATATATATATATATATATATATATATATGTGTGTGTGTGTGTGTGTGTGTGTGTGTGTGTGTGTGTGTGTAGGTAGATATATATATGTATATATGTAGATAGATAGATAGATAGACATAGATATACGTATATATATAATGGCATTAATTTCATATATTGACCTTGTATTTAATTTGAATGTACTGGTATTCAGCTAGTTTATTTATATATTTATTATTAATTGTGAGACCGTATGGTCGAAAAATAACTTTAAAAGAATGTTGGTATGCGAAAGTAACGTTCGTATGAAAAGATTTCGTTTTTAGGATTGAAATTCACCCTCACAAGCATGAAATTAATAACTTCGACCAGGGAATTTTTGATTCATTAAAAAGGGGGGGGGGGGAAGGCCGAAAAGATCTACTCACCCATGTCCGGCGGAAGAGGCTCAATTGTGCAGTCAAGTAAAATTAACCGTCACTAGTGGGAAATATCAAATTTCACGAAAGATAGTTTTCATGCTCGGATAGGCGGGAAATGTAAGAATACGGCATGTAGAGTGAGAGACCTACAGCTAAAGTGTCTTCAAGTAGCGAAGATTTCTTTTTCGAACGCAGCAAGCGCAGTGTCTTTTTTAAATTCGCCCGATGATACAGCGATATTTGTTGGTTGTTTGCAATGGAAGCGCCGTGTATAGGTGAACCAACACTACCCCTTAGTGCCATCTCAATTTTGACCGAGCATCCGTATGGGTGACATCTAGTGGGGTCGTACCCTCCTCCCACCCATATTCCTCATATATGAACTTTCCGGCCTCCGGTTTTAACGTGTTCATACCCGGCATAGACACAAAGACATTCAGTGATTGTTGGGATTCGAACCGAGCACCATCTGTTTCAAATTCCGAAGCGCTAACCATAAGAATGCCTTGGGCTTTCTAGTAGTTAAGACATATTTTCGTCAATATATCCCGATAACTGAAAATGTATTCTTCATAAATAGTAAAAAAAAGAATAAAATTTCTGTTCTGTTATCCCAGGAACTTAGTTAAGATTTTATTTCATACTCATAGAGCACAATTCCTCCCAAAACGGGGTGAAAATAAAGCCGCTCCGTCGTTAAATTTTTATCTCCTCCAAGAAATCTATCGATCTCAATCGCAATAAAAGTAGCCCTCATAACAAAAGACCAACCTTAAGTGACTCTTGTTAGGGATAACGGTTCTTTCACTCGCCCATCCAAAACCTATCATTGTTGTGACCATCGACAATAGATAATATTTTTAGATATGAAAGTAACAAATCCTTTTTGAAAGTTCGAGCAAAGCATTTGGATTCACAAAGGTTGGAACAGCTTTACCCTCATTGTTCCTCTTGTTCTCACTGAATTGAATAGAGGCCATCAACCTCGGCCAAGTCAAAGGAAAATCGGTTCTAAGTATAAGCGCTAGTTAATGGAGAACTGAACAGGTGGAATAGCGGTCTGTGATAACATGAGAATACGGATGGACATATTTCAGCTTGAAATATAGTAAAAAATCTGTCTACGAATTGTCTGAATCAGACGTGAAGAGACTGCACAGTTTAAAGATTAATTTCCACTCATGTGAAGTTCATACATGTTAGATAAATTTCTTTTTAGAGCCGCGAGTAGCGATCTACATTGCCAGAACTGAAGTTTTATCTACAGCAGGATCAAATACTGAATTTTGGAATTTAGGAAAGTACAGTTATGATGCCTCTCACCCCGCCCCCTTTTCAAAATCCTGCTCAATATGTTTTCGAGCAATGCTCTTGTCCTGAATTTTACAGCATAAATTCGAGGAATCAAACATAGCAATAGTTTACATCATTGCGAAAATGGGGCTGAAGATTTTAGTTATTACCATTTAAATTTAGTGAAGAAATTGTTTGAGAGTCGAGAACTTTCTTGTTCCGTAGTGCATAGTATATGTTGACTCATGCAGAAAAAGAAACTCGAAACAGAGTATATTTTTAAATCAAAATGGATAACCTAAAACGAGAATTCTGTAGTGGGTCTGAACCCAGGGACGAGAACTGAGGGGAGCTAAACTAAAATTAAAGCAGAGGTGTTTGCAGAGGCAGAGTGAATTGCTTTTGCAAGTCTCGAAAACTGCTTTCCGATTAGGTGGCATCACAGGATTAAATCAGCCAGTTTTCTCACACGATACTGTACTCAAAATTTGAAATTTTCATACAATAGCGACAATTTTCAACCAGCGTTAAATGAAAGATAATACTTGAAAAATTACAATTCAGAATTTGGCTGCCCCTTCGCACAGGAGGCCTTGGGAAAGCGCCCGGAATTATTCTCCCTAAATCGGTCCCTGCAAGGGGCAGCTTGTCCCTTCCTAAAATTCAATAACTATATATTTTCTAAAAGAACTTTATTTAATGACCAAACATTTTTTTGTTGTTATAATTTTCAAAAGAGATTCAAATCATTTACACCCATTTGAAGATTTAAAAGTAAACCACACCGAATGAATGTCGAGTGTATTATTATACGTCTAACAAAACTTTAACATTATCATTTTTTAAACAGCTCTTTCAATTATTTTCAATTCTCTTATTTCTGAACAATGAGCAATAGAAAAAAAATGTGTATCACTACGCAGCTAATTTTTTACTGCTATTGTTTTACAAGAGAACTTCAAATCTGTTTCTTTTGTCTGTGTTTTTGTAAGTAAACTGTAGCAAGTTCACGTTTTGTGCCAACCGTTACAACCTCCTCTCACATACAGTTGTTCAGGCTGCCGTCTACTAACCCTATTGGATTCGCTCACCTCGATGTTAACGTATGGAGAAAATTTGTCTGCTATTGACAGCTATATAAATGCTGATAATCCAAAAAAAATGGCATTTTCAGATAGCCTGTACTTTTCTGCACCTTGCAATAAGATTCATTTTATAAATTGCACCCACCAAAGGATGAGCGTTTAAAACACATTATAGGAGATTTTTTTACGTCCACCAAAGGAATTTAAGAGCTTTTAAAACACACTATACCAGGTGTTTTCCCGAATAATTTTAATTTAAAAATATTATTTGTATTTTTTTAAAACTAAAATGCCCCACAGTGTAAAATTTCTTTCTCTATTAAGGAGTACAATTTGAACAACCCCCCCCCCCCCTCCTTATAAAAAAAAAAAAAAAAAACTTTAAATCCAAGTTTAAACCTTGGACACATTTTCTCCATAGGTTAACACTGAGGTGAGCGAATCCAAAACTATCCATACTTTCCGTACATATAAGTCCATACTTTCAACAATGCCTACCATTTAAATTCTCCCTTACTAAAAACATTTGTGATGATTTCGCGAATGCATACATTGAGCGAATACATACATGTTTATCGCCCAACAACTATTCAAAGATGTTTTAAATGAAACCATTAGATATCATCTTTACAGAAACAACCTCACTTTTCTTGTGCAGGAAAAGTTATCGTGACATATCAAAATATCTAATGTGTATAATTAGTTATTCATCAACGGTTTGGAATTTTAATAAGATTTCATATTTGCGCATTTTGTTTCACGCCTATTTGTAATATGTAATCATTTCATGGTGGTTATATTTCATTCATATCAAAAGCGAGGGGCTGAGAAAAATACTCTCGTTTGAGGCTCGGGTTTCTCAACGCCATATCACGAAGCATTGAAATGTAATTAAAAGTTAAATTAGTGTGATAGCGCAGATTTCAATAGAGGGCGATGGATATGTAAACAAGATCGTAGTGTAGCGTAATTAACAGAGGGCGGAAAGTGAACTTATGAAGTTAATAAATCTTTTACATGAATGGTAATGCTCTCTTCAAACATGCTAATCTTTTGAGAGTTTTCAAATGTTAATGAATGGAAATCTATCTTAGAAATGGCTGAATATTGTATTATTTTTGATAAACGAAAAAGGAATTAATCATTTTTTCATTACGAAATGATATTACATTTTGTACATATACATGGATAATTTTTATTTTTATTTTATTTTTACTTTTGTGTGTGTGAAATACCACAGAAGAAAGAGGATAAAACTAATACACATTTGAATTTTGAAGTGTATTCTTAAAATTACAACTTTTGTTGGCAGCTCAGTTTTGCAGCAATATAAAATTAATATATGACAGGGAATGGGAAAAAATCCTAAAGTTATTCACTATGAATAACTTAAAATACGCTCAATTCGAACTTGAAAATCAAATAATGCTTTCTTACAGTGAGTAGCTTAAGGGTGTGACATTTTCCCTCCTTAAGACCCAGAAATATTATTAACCGCGGCTGGAAACAGAGGAAGCCCACCGGCGAACTTCGAGGATGCAATATTTCCCCAAGCGAAGGATGGCGTACAAAGGAATCAGCCGTTCGACACGCAGCTGAAGAGTGACGTACGATAGCTAGTCGCCACGATGTCTGGACTGTTGGACGTTAAAATGCAAAAGGGAATCCGCCTCTTGACGAGAAGCAGTAATGATCCTCTGGTGCGATATCGATATGAAAATAGACATCGTTTTGCACACGGGCTAAAAGAAAGGGCCTATCAGGGCCCAGATTCAAATAGCGGGGATATTAAAGATCTCGCCAGGGGGAAAAGGTTTTAAAAAGGTGACGCACGAGATTTTGAGAGGAGGCTGATTCTGGATTCTGATTCTGATCCAGATTTTGGGCTGATCCCGATTCTGATTCTGAGGTTCAGACCTCTGAAGTGTTGAGACTCTTTCTCTAGCTGAGAATGGTCGTGGAGAGATCAGAGATTGGTCTTCCTTAGTTTTTTGAAGCAGTTAGCTTCTTTAGTGAGAGTGTGTGGGACGAGCCGTCCACTACTCTGTGACAGATCTACCGAATTACGAGTGGAGTTCGAGTACTGCTTCAATTCAGCCGATTCCGACGACCGGAATCCGTTTCCTACGAACAGTGCTACTTCTGCGTTCGAGCCTAATTCCCTGAAGGGCCGACCGATGACCTGCAGCGACAGTGCATCCAGTCGTCAGAGAGGGCTATCCTCAACGTGTGTTCGCAGACTCCAACTACAATTACTTGTGTGTATTATCTGCTTCAAGAACGCGACCTAATCGTGTGATAATTAATCCAGAGTACTTCAAATAAATTGGCATTTAAGTGTAACGAAGTTCTAATTAGTTAACTGTCTAATCCTTTTACATAATCTGTGTGTCGCTACATCGAGTGTCGATTTTGACACCAAATCAGGGGAATATGTTACAAGGGAATGCCCACACAGTGAACCAGAGCGGTTAATTAGAGTTGGTCTACGGGATTTTTAAAGTGTGAATCCGTACCTAAAATTTCAATTTAATCTGAAAACGATTCACATTTAAAAAAAAAAAACACCCTCTTGATGTCATTTGCTTGCACTGACATACTGTGACGGCGATCTTTTGAGTAGGAAAACTGAACTTATCTTAGAAATTCGATTTGAACATAATTTTCAGTTATTTACAAAGGATTTAGTTAGGTTTTTCTATTCCCTGACTCATTCCACAAGTATTTTTAGCTAATTTTCCTATGACAAGACCATCGCTCAGTCGCTAGGTTGTCACCTTAGTATGCCGGTTCGATCCCTGCGCCGATCATCTGTTTTTTTAAAGGGGGTTAAAGGAGTTTTTGAAGGAAATTAGTATAGAGAGCAGTGCTATAACAGAGATCGCTGCGACTGATACTAAGCAAATTTCGATCGGGGAGCAAGAGGTATCTCTTTTCTGAAAGAGAGAATGTGAGGCTTGTGAAGCCCGCGCTGTATGTTTGAATTACATTTTTTTCCCCGCTTCATTTCGTCTGCAACTGTTTAAATTTGCTCAAAATCGTCTGTTTTTTAAGATTTTGTTTTTGGAATGGGGGAATGCCATGAATGCAAGGATAAAAGCTCCAATGCAGATCAATCCATTGTAGCCCAGATCGACGTCGATCGATGATGGAATCAACGTGCAGTCTTTTTGCTGTTTCTTTTATATTAGCAGGCTGTAATAAATAAATTAAATTTAGTATTTAAATTTATAAGATTCTCGAATATTTTCTCTTAACAGTAAGTGCTTTTGATCGATAAATATTTTTCAAACTGTCCCCTACATCGTTTAGCGCTTTGCGTCTTGAGCTTCCAACTTGTGGGCTCGGGTTCGAATCCCAGAGAAGGCATGGAGGTTCCCGTGTTGTCCCGTCACAGGGAGCAGTATTTTCTTACATATACCGTGCCCCCTTAATAAAGTAGCTAGCGAATTTGCGGTGTGGATGGGTCAATGTTCTCGGGACAAAGTAAGTACCTGCCACGTTGAAAAAAAAAATTATTCTCAAACCTCTTTGAAACACAAAAAGTAACAACTGGTTTAATGTTAAAGCATGACTTTGTGCAAATCAGGAGCAGTAAAATTAAACAAATACAGTGGAATCTCGATCTATCGTTTATCAAGGGACCGATTGAAATTAACGATAAATGCGGGAAAACGATAGATGCGGAAACATAACAAAGCAATATGATCGTTGGGACTGTATAAAATGAACGACACATACGGAAAAACGAGGGATCCGAAAACGATCGATCGAGATTCCACTGTATAAGCAAAAATATTACGAGAATGATACGGGAGACTTTAAAAATGGATAAGTTTTTTTACTTGAGGGCCAATAGATTATATAGCCGATAAACCATCTACTTAGATAAAAATTGCATTGTATACCTATTTTATTAATTTAATTTCAGACTTTTATCTCAATACTTTTACAGATGTAATACTAAAATACTTTTTTTTTTTTTTTTTTTTTTTTTTTTAAATTATAATTCAATACAGCAAAAATAGCATTCAATAGCACAGTGTTTGTGGAAATACTATGCCCGTGTGAGCAATCTATGAATAAGCCAAATTTCGGTGAAATCTTTTAATTGATTACCGAGTTAAAGGTATTTCGAAATACATCTCCGAGTACAATCATCGTTAAACTTAAATGTAAGATGGTGGGTTTGTTTAAAATTTCATTGTTGCCATCTGTCGACTGATAATATTTTATTCTAGCCAAAATTATTTTATTTTCAAGAAAATGCTTTTATAGTTGTAATATTTTTATATGTGGATCAATACTGAGGAAAAAGAATATAAATGGGTCGATGGAATAAATCAACCAAAATATATTGCTATCAATAACACTTCTTGAGCGCAGAAATTTTCCTTCTCAAAATAACGAAAATAACATACTTTCGATTCTTGAACGTTAAATAACAAGATGGTATTGAAAAATTTAGTTAATTTATTTCGAACCTTCATTTTAGTAAAATTAGATTGAATTTGTCTTAATCTATGAGTTTATAGGTGATCCAATAAATCACAGTGATCTACTTTTTTTTTTAACTTTAATAATTGATTCATCCAAGTATTAAATATACCGCAACGACAACATTTCGCCACTTCAAACTGGCTCATGTCCTTCTACGGTGGTCAGACAAAGCTTGCCGGAAGCTGCAAAATAATACTTCCATTGTCATGAGACTGCACAGCCATAAATTCCGCAGATAGTTTTCCCCTGCACTCGGCACGTTTATGCGGTCGAAATATCACGACGTCGAATATTTTCTGGTGTTTGAATAAAACATTTTATGACATTCAAGTTTAAGATATGTGAATTTTATTGCCTTCCATCAGATTCTATTGCAATCTGCTTTTCAGAAAGACCTTGATCCCTTTCAGATGAAAAGAATTTGAATACATATGAAAATTAATAAATATCGGTGTCATTTTATGTGGGCATTTCTAATTTTATTTCTAAATATTTTATTTCTGAATATAGTATGGAGCCACATATAATAATATTACAACTCTAATAAGGGCGCGGTATCCCAGTTGGCAAGAGCAGCGGACCAGTGATATGAACGTCCCTGGTTCCATGCTCGTCGTTGCAAATCTACCGCCGTGTTCACTAATGGTGGCCGGGGTACGTAAAATAGGGTGTGGCTACAATGCCCTCCAAGTTCTCAATTTTACTTCTGGTGGTGCGGGGTCAAGTGTTCCTGTCTCGTGCGGTCTCGTCCCCCCCCCCCCAACTTAACTTGAAATAAATCAAAACGTTAATAGACGTTCAGTTAAAATCGGAAAATTGAAGAAAACTTTTAAGAAAGTTGGTTTTTTCCCACTTTTTCAAATTGTGAAACTGAAGATTCTGATTATGTCTTTAGCCTTAACATAGTTTTCAACAATGATATGATCCATAACAAAAATTCGATGCTTTATTTTTTTCTCTATTTATATTATACTTATTTTTCTCATTGTATAACTTTTGAATACTACTCAAACATCAATTCTATTGTTATTGAATTTTAAAAAATCATAATATTTCATGTTTTAAGGACCGTCCGGCAGTCAATGTGCTGAGGAGGGCCGTAACTGAATTCAATTCATGCCCCCCCCCCCCCCAAAAAAAAAAAAAAGTTAGAAACACGCTACGCCTATGCTTGTGGTGCTAATTCAAAACAGGAGCCGCACCTTCATCGCCCATAGCCTTCTGGACTTGATCTGATGTTACTGTCGGTCAAGGGGCATAAGCAACAACAACAACTATAATAGCATTTTTTCCGAAAATAAAATAATTTTGGCTTGAACAAAACATTATCAGCCGACAGATGGCAACAATGAAATTTTAGACAAACCCACGATCTTACATAAGTGAAAATTAGAATCAGATAATTATTTTGTGTCGTTTGTGATCAATTGGCAACATCTAAGGTGGTAAAATCTGGAAATTTTTTCTTTTATGTGACACTTCATAGTCTGGAAAACAGACTCTTTCAGGATTAAAAATGTGGGGGGGGGGGGGGGTTAAATAGTTGTGACCTTTCCAGGCGAATGTTACTGTTCACATCAACAGTGAGGTCTAAAATGTAGATCTTTCCTGGTGATGTATTATATTATTAATTTTAGTTTTTAATCCATTCTTTTTAAGTTCACCTTCCAGTCGCTATTGTTCCTCAAATTTCTTTCTGAAGTCTCGTAGAACCATTAATCAATCTCATGTAGAGAAAAAGGAAATTGGGATTTGGTGATTAAAAAAGGAACGTAGGAGGAACTCAAAAGCAGGATGATTGAGTGAAACAAGGTTGGCCTCGCCGAAGAAGTGGACATGTTCTAAGTTCACCAAACTTGTCTGAAGCAGAACCAGAGCCAAGTACACTGACTTCAGAGAGTATTCGAACCGTAAATTAAGCAATGTATCGATAAGTTAAGGCCTGTTCACATAGAATCCGTCAACGTCAGCGTTACTCGTTTTGAAATATACTGAACCAATTACACACACCTCCAAACGATTAGCCACGAAATCATTAAGGAGTGTGATTAGTTTAAAATATGTCAATACGAGTAACGCTGGCACTGGTAGACTCTATGTGAACAGGCCCTTAAGTTTGGGTGAGATCTATTTATTCAACGCTAGAATTCGCTATGTAAGGCGATCGCCTGATAGGTGTCTTGTGTCGCTACGAGTACCACTTGAAACTTTAAGATGTCATTCTAAAGTCTTTTTTCGGTTGAAAACTCGCTTACCAATCTAATAAGTGTTCTATTTGTTCAATTTGATAATCGGAAGAAAAATCGCTGCTGATATGAAAGCAATTCAAGTTATTCGGAGGGTAGGGTGTGGTTCATTCAGGTTCGTCAACACAATACACTGAATATGAGGAATCGTGACTGTTTACTGGAGAGGCCATCTCAACCTGTGAGGGGCGTTCCTTTACCTTGAGGTTGCTATGTACTAATCTTATTGGATTCGCCCACCTCAGTATTAACGTATGGAGAAAATTTATCCAAAGATTGCTGACTTGGATTTAAAGATTTTTTAAAAAAATGTACTCCGTAATAGAGAAAGAAATTTTACACCTTGGGGCATTTTAGTTTTTAAAAAATGCAAATAATACATTTAAATTGAAATTTTTCGGGGAGGGGGGAAATCTGGTTAGTGTGTTTTAAACGCTTATAAATTCCTTTGGTAGGCGGAATTTATAAAATGAATCCTGTTGCAAGGTGCAGAAAAGTTCAGACTACCTGAAAATACCATTTTTATTGGATTATCAGCATTTCTGTTTTTCTGTAGCTGTAAATAGAAGACGAATTTTCTCCATAGGTTAGAGGTCCCGGGTTGCCCAAATTGTCTGTCCGGCTGTACTGTCCGTCCTGCTCCCAGGCCCATACTAATCAGAAACGAACAGGGAAAATAAACCCTCGGCTGAGTTTGCAGGTATTGCTACGCAGCGTCTGGTCTTCAGGTTCTTCATGCATGTGGACTAACGCCTATTATGTAATTTCTCCATAGATTAACAGTGAGGTGAGCGAATCCAATAGGGTGAGTACACAGCAGCCTTAACTTTAACAACCTCTCAGAGGGCCCGTAGATAAATTGAAAAGAATGAACACTTTTCCTGTTCTCATGACTCAGGTGGAATGACTAGGGCTCGATACCAGAGTCTGTGGGTACGAGTCCCACTGGCATGAATATTTACAACCGTTCGGAATCGGCTTTAAGCTGTAGGTCCCGATCTAATTAGCCCTCGTGTAGTATTCCTTGTTATACCCAACGGCCTTCCATTATACGGCAATAATTAGGGACTTTTATCTGCAATTAAAATCTGTCATGATGTTTCTCAACTGTTTGTGGTCAGGTATTCTCGCTTGTAAGCTTACGTTACCTCTGCGGAGCCTTTTCGTAATCTTGGTTTGAGACGTAATCTATTATTCTTTGATCCAATTATGTGCATAGCATGAAGTAGAAATATGAGAAGGGTGATCCTATGTGCCAAAAATGGAAGACGAAAGCATCCGCTTCGTAACATCCAGGAGTCATTTTAGTATTACATTCAAGCTATTTTTAATCAATAAGAAAAATTAACTTTAGATCAAATAAATAAAAAGGGTTTGGGGGATATCTCATTCACATTTCAATTGCTCTTTCTCACCTGAAAGTAACATATCAGCAAAATCAACTCCTATAAGTACACGAATATCAAACAGGAGACACTCCGGCTGGACTTCACAGTATGCGTCCCAGTCGTCGACAAGCTGGTTCGTAAGCATAGCCATCCTGATATCCCGAACCACACTTTCTGTCGCTCTGCAATGCTTTGCTCATAACCGTATATAAATAAAAGATAATATTTTGTGGTTTTGGACTGAAGTCTCCCGGACAGAAACCGACGTAGCAACAAATGTCTTCCGGGGTCAGTGGCTTAGCGAACGTAACTGGCACCCGGGACACGATACCTTTTTGACGCCCTTTTGGGATGCCTTTTTGGAAAATCTTGTTTGTCTTGGGGACCATTTGGCGCCCCTTTCCGAGTGGTGCCCGGGGCATGATAGACCCCCTTGCTCCCCCGTCGCTACGTCACTGTCCGGGGTGGAATCCTTACTGGTGAGAAGCATACCGCATCCGGGGATTACTCTACGCTCTTACGAATGGTGAATGGGATTTGGAATAGCGGAGCTAGACCGTGCTCCAAAAGAGGGACCATCAGAAAATAAAATCAAAAGTGAAATGGCATTCCGACAAACGCACAGAGTAACCAAGAGGTCACCACAGCTGCTGCTAAACAACGGCAAAACTTATGCGATGGCGCGAAACGTGAGAAAAACTGTAGGAAAATACAATAAAAATTAAAATAATTAAAACGAGCTGAATTTGAAGGTATTGAGCATGAACATGGACTGAACCACAACACGGCCGAAAATGGGTATGGTCAAATTTGGAGAGCAGTCGCAAAGCCTTGAACGCGTTGCAAACAACTCAAATCAAGTTATCATTTGTCACTGGGCGCGTCCCGCCCTGCGGAACCACCATGATACAGCGGTTCAAAGGTCGCCATTGGGCACTACTACTCCAGGAACGAGAAAAATAAAAATAACAGAAAAAAGGGCGCTGACTAGCAACATAAATGAATCAAAATAAAGGTGGACCGAGACCCTCAGGATTGAACTGAGTAGCCCAATTGTCTGGCTAGGTTTCAGTCGATAGGTTGGAATCCGCGAATGGTTAGGTCCAATTTTCCTGACTTACATGAGCCGCATAGTAGAGGGCTCTAAGAGTACCTAGCTCAAATAGCAGAAATTTAAATATTTTTCTTTTCTTTTATATTTTAAACCTCACTCGTATGTGAAAATTGATTAAGCCAAAAATAATCATGTGTATGTCTGTGACTAAATATACCGGGTGGTTATAATTAAGCTTCCCCAATAAGCGGCATCCTACAGCGCAAACGGGTGAACGGAATGCAACGAAATTTCGTATAGGGGCTATACACAAGATGCGCTCACGGAATTTCGAAAAAAAAAAATTAGTTCCAAAATGTCCACTAGAGGGCGATTTTTCGGGAAAAACATGAAATTTAACAAAATAAACATCCAAAACGGAATACATAAACAATTTGAACATTTATTGTCTAGTTTTCGATCACCTTGTCATAAAGGCCACCACATTAAATAAAGGCAAGGAAATAAATAACAGTGCGCCATTGCTGTTTGAGAGGGGAAAAAACAGTTGAGTTCGTAGAAACAGGTACAGATTACGACGAAATGTCACAAGAGGAGCAATTGTTAATCGTGTCCAGGACGATGTAAGGAAATGTGCTCAATGTGACCACCGTTAGTCACCTACAAAGTTACAAGCCGATGGACAGTGTGTTCAACAGTAGATCGTCACTGATCAGTTGTGATGGCAAATGTTTGCAAGTGACTGACGGTGGTCACATTGAGCACCTTTCCCTACATCGTCCTGGACACGATTAACAACTGCTCCTCTTGTGCAATTTCGTCCTAATCTGTTCTTGTTTCTGCAAACTGAACTGTTTTTGTTTCTCCCTTACCTTTACTTAATGTGGTTCGATGACAAGGTGATCAGAAACTAGTCAATAAATGTTAATATTGTTTCTGTATTCTGTTTTGGTCGTTTATTGTGTTAAATTTCATGTTTTTCCCTAAAAGGTGCCCTCTGGTGGACATTTTGGAACTAAATTTTTTTTTCAAAATTCCGTGAGCGCATCTCGTGTATAGCCCATATACAAAATTCCGCTGCATTCCGTTCACCCGTTTACGCTGTAGGATGCTGTTTATAGGGGAAGTTTAATTATAACCACCCGGTACATTGTCATTTCTGTATTAATAATTTGTAATTTCATATTAAAGCCATCAAAAATATTTTAATCCCAATCAGCCCGTTCAGTCTGAGGATCAGATTTTATATCAGAATGCATTCCACCATAATTAGCATCTGAGGATTAAATGGAAACTTATAGCCTCGAGAAAAGTATGCTCGAAGGGAGTAGAAAGATTTTGGGAACGAATGGTAAAGTCAGTCATGATTTTTAGGCTACGTATATTGGAAAATTAAATTGAGACCTTAAATAGTTATGCAGATCCATCAGTTAGTTACCAATATGTTGATGCTAGTTAGCCCTGGTGTCCCATTTTATGATAATGTTCAATTTCTTTTCACCAATAAATATAAACCTGTTTTAAAGATATGACCATTAGTCGCGTAAACTATAAAAGAAATTTCACAACTGTCTGAATGAACAGTCGAAACGTGTCTTCACTAAAAGAGGAAAAATAAGGTTATGTTGCATAAAACAAGTGAAAAAATTAAGGACTTATGCTAGACATGTGTTTTTCCTTTCGTTAAAGAGTAAAAATTTAAAAAGCTTCTCAATTTGCCGTATGATTCTAAAATTATGTTCGAAGTTGACCTTTAACAATGATTTAGCGGATAACTTAATTGTGGAAACACATAGCAAGACAGAAAAAAAAAATTTCTCGCTTTGTAAAACGTGTAAGCTGTGTAAAATTAAACTTTGTTTTTATTAATTCACCCTTTAAAATAGTAAAAATATATTATTCATGTTTTTCAAAATCAGTGTTTCACAT
The DNA here is from genome assembly GCA_907164885.2 of Dolomedes plantarius. Lineage (NCBI taxonomy): Eukaryota > Metazoa > Arthropoda > Arachnida > Araneae > Dolomedidae > Dolomedes > Dolomedes plantarius. The sequence goes on along the minus strand of OU015493.1, from coordinate 136,446,390 downwards.
CTTGATGATCCTGAGATCTTATGTCCTTGGGCGTTAAAAATTCATATGAATGTCCAGACACTGTAATTTTTCTTTAATCCAGAATTTAATAATCTCAGATTCCCCGAAGGAGTTTTTAAATTTTCAGTTCCACCTTAAGAAAAATCAGCCAAATGGTCTACTAAAGTATGATCCAGCTATTAATACAATTTCCAAGGGATTTTTTCTGTTCTAATATACCACTGTTTTCAAAGTCTTAGTGATTCTCTTTTTCAGACGTATAAAAGTATCATATCATACTATAATTCATCGAGATACGTCAGTCTAAGGCAGCACTTCTTAAACTTTTTTCATTCATGACCCATTTTTATCATCGAGATTTTTTCGCGACCTCAGGAAATAAGGATATAAGGATAACTATTTTCTCAAAAATAATTTATTTCTTTGGTAAAGAATAAAACATGAAAAATAGTAGTATATGAAAATCAGTAGTAAATAAAATAAAATATATGCAGGGCCCGATTATGAACGCTGGGGGCCCCTGGGCAGATGCTATTTGGCCCTCCCCCCTTACGAACAGTTATAAAAATAAGAACTATCGATGAGCTACACATACTATTAGAAGTACTAGGTGCATACACCAGGGGGGTGTGGGGACCTCCTAGCATCAGGGGGCCCTGGGCAAAGTCCCGATTTGCCCATCCGATAAAAAGGCCCTGAATATATGCCTTAGATACTCGCGGAGGGCGACGAGAATTAAATTCATGTATCAGAATTAAATTTTCGTGACCCCAAAATTTCGCTTTGCGACCCCATTTGGGGTCACGACCCACAGTTTAAGAAACGCTGGTCTAGGGGCCTGTTCAGATAGTAGAATCCGTCAGTGTCAGCGTTACTCGTATTGAAATATATTTAACCAATTACAAACCTCCAAACGATTCGCAACGAAATAGTTAAAGCTTATGATTGGTTTAAAATATGTCAATATGAGTAACGCTAACGCTAACGGATTCTATATGAATAGGCCCTCGTCGTCGTAGGAAAAGCTTGCGAAGAGCGTTAGCCCCTTATCCTCGGTATCAACAGTGGGATGTTTCATGGTTACCGTTCGCAAGATTATAGTAGACTCGATAATGTCAATGAATAAATAAAAAAAAATGAAAATAAATAAATAATTTTTTTTTTTTTAAGTTATCTTAACTTACGTTATAATTAGAGGTTAAGAGAAAATATTAAGATAGAGGGGTTTTGGGGAGAAAACTGTTGAAAATAAATAAAAAAATAAATAAAAATAAAATGACATCAGGATGGTCAAGAAAAATTTTAAAGTACAGAGAAGGGCGATCAGGCAGAAATCCAACAATAGCGAATAGCGATGTTTACTAGGAGTAGCGAAGCCTACTAGGTTTACCAGATTGGAAGGTTTACCAGCTGGAAGAGTTATCACCCCCCCCCCCTTTCCGTCAGCTAACGCTGGCACGAGAGGGAATCGCGAGGTGAACCTGTGGTCGATTAATTAGGAGTGACAGGTCAGAAACCAGAAGTAGCTTGGCTATTGAAATTTGGAATTTAGAATAAGAGGAGAAAAATTTAGCTATTATGCACAGAAGTGAGGCCAGAGTTAATAACCATGGTGGCTTTAGGACGCCTAGGAAACTCTATAGGGTCATAGTCCGGGAGGTTTGCAAGGTCTTCATTATTAACTGAATAGATGTTTTCATAAAAGTTTATAGCTAGCTCCTTAATGTGGTGCCGAATAGGTTCTATTGCCATATGAGGCGGTGAAAGGCAAAGTGGTGTAAGTCCAAAGCGTTTTACTACAAAAACTACAAAAGATTCCCCTATAAATTGAAATAATTGTAATTCATAATAATTATTATAATATTGCAAATAATAATTAATTGCAATTAAGCTATAAATTGAACATGAAGATTACATTTTTTTCCCCAAATAAGAAAAGTTGAAAATGTGGCTTACACCACTTTGCCTTTCACCGCCTCATATCTCTATGTATTACTTCATTACGCAGGTACCAATGGGCTTTCCTAATCCCACGTAGAGTTTTATTTTGCATTGTCTGCAGCCTTTGAATACGAGTGTCCGCTGCTGATCCCCACACCGGAGCAGCATAGAGCAAAATGGGTCGAAGGACAGTCTTATATAATAAAAGTTTATTTTCCATACTCATTTGGTTCTGGTACAGGAGGTGCGCTAAGTCCCTGCGGGCTCTAAGAAATTTTCCAATATTGGATATTATGTTTTTTTTTCCAAGATAACCTACTATCTAGATAAACTCCAAGGTATTTGCCCTCTCTCTCGAAGTGCACTGAGTGACCACACACTATGACCGGCGGAGGTGGAATTCTGTTATAACTAAAAAATATAGCTTTCGTTTTAGCAGGGTTTAATTTAATTCTCCTCCGTTCGAACCAACGCTCAAGCATGTCAATGTGCCTTTGAAGGTATATGTGCATATTTCTTGTGTTGCGATTCTTCGCTAAGATTGCCGTATCGTCCGCAAACATCGCCAGTGTTGTATTTGTAGAGTGTGAAATATCATTAATTAAGATGTTAAACAAAAGTAGTCCGAGATTCGAACCTTGTGGAACACCTGCGTTAATGTTACGTGTAGAAGAAGTTAAATTGGTGTAGCGGACTTTAAAAGTTCTATTAAGTAGATAGGAATGAATTAATTGAATAATATCAGAGGGCAATTTAAGTTTGATAAGATTATAAATTAGCGCGCTGTGCCAGACGCGATCAAAATATTTTTCAATATCAAAGAGAATGGCATCCGATTCTGAAATCCATCATGGATGAATTCCGTCACTCGGAGCAGTTGATGTGTTGTCGAGTGTTGGGCTCTGAAGCCAAATTGAGCGTTTATAATAACACTATGATCATCCAGGAACCTGTTGATTCTTTTACACAGTATGTGTTCAACCAGCTTACTAAGAGAGGAGAGCAGACTAATTGGACGGTAATTTTTAGGAATTGCAGGGTCTTCACTAGGTTTTCTTATTGGGATGATTATAGCCGTTTTCCAGGCTATTGGGAAATATTTATATTTAAAAATTTTGTTGGTTAGCTCAGTAATATAGGTTACATAATTTTAGGGAAGGTTTTTAATTGCCGAGTTGGTGATATTGTCAAGGCCGGGAGCTTTTTTAATGGGGAGCGAGTTGATAGCGTTCAGGATTTCAACGGGGGTGTCAGGTTCTAGCGGATCATTATTAATTACGGAGAGCCTATTGTTAAAAAAAATTCTGAGATTGTCATCAACTTTGTGTATGGTATCTGGGCAAAGCACACTGTTATGGGGAGAGAACGTGTTTTCATAATTGTCTGCCAAGCTCTCAATTTTGTCGGAGTCGATCGTGATAATGCCAGATGGAGATTTAAATGGAGGAAGGGGTGGTGGGGGTGAAAGGTTTTTTAATCCGTTTTAAATAGTTCCATATACTGTTATCCGTAGGTGCGAGTGACTCGATGAAGACCGTCCACTTCTTGCTTTTATAGTTTTTAATATCAGTTTTTATCCTAGCATTTAACCTGTGCATTTCACCTAGCACCGCCGGATCGCCCGTACGCTGCCAGATTTTCCTGACCTTATTTCTATTTTTTATTTCGTTTTTTATGTAAAGGGGGAGTTTGTTGTAGTTTTTGGGAACGATGTGGGTCTTGACAGAGCTAAGCGATTTATTAATGATGTCGGTGATGGAGGTAATAGCTTTATCTATATCATTAGTACTATCAATGCCATTGAAAGCAGGTGGAGAGTTAAAAACGTATTTAGTGTAATCAGACCAGTTAATGAAGTGGGGGGGGTGAGGATGGAAGGAAGGGGGGTGTTTGTATGTAAATTTAGAATAATTGGGTTATGATCAGAGGAGAGTTCATTAATAGTGTTAATATAAGGAAAGTTAATATTATTAAGAAGTGCGAAATCAATTACAGATTGGGAACTTGAGTAACCAAAACGAGTGGGAGTGAGGGGGGGGGGGGAAAGCTATGTCAATACTATTATTAGTACAATAATCGTTAATTTGCCTACCATACCGACAGGTGTAATTCCTATTATCGTCACAATTCCAACGGGCGTGATGAGCATTAAAATCCCCAGCCAGGATAACTTTGTCCCCCAGGATGAATAAATTTTTTAAGTCTGAACACACAGAATTAGTGAAGGCAGCTCTTAAATATATACTGGAAACATAGATGGGATTAGTGGGAGTAGGAAAAATTTTGACTATGGTATTTTCAAGAATGTTGAGATTAAGACTAGGTATAGAATAGGCCCTAACTGTCAGCCGAGAGGAGAATATTCTTAGGGCCTGTTCACATAGGAGTCCGTTGCGTTGCGTTAAGGAAAAGATGACGTTGAGACGAAAATAAACCAATCATAGGACTCCAAACGATTAGACATGAAATTTTTAACTCCTATGATTGGTTTATTTTCGTCTAAACGTCATCTTTTCCTTAACGCAACGCAACGGACTTCTATGTGAACAGGCCCTTAATTTAAGAAGAAATAAAGTAACATCGTATTAGGAAGAAACAGATACGAGATTGAGTTAATAAAGCAGAAAACCAAAACTTTCAAACGATACAATATTCTAAAACATTAAATTTCTTGATTAGTGGTATCGTAAAAGAAAAAAAATAGCCCTATATTAACAATCATTTACAAGAAGATATATTGAAGATGTTACAATCACATTCAACCATACTTTAGACATAATTTATGGATTTCTAAGAAATATTTTTCGTTCAGTATCCATAAACTGTTTAATTTCTTGTAGTGGTTGATGTCAAATCAACCAGGCAATGGATTATAAATACTTATATTCTAGACCTTTTTCAAATGAAAGTGGTTCATTTGAAGTGGTAAAATTAGTTAGGGCCTGTTCACATAGGACTCCGTTGCGGAGCGTTAAAGTATTAAAATATATTTAACCAATGACAAACCTCCAAACGATTAGCAATGAAATTTTTAACGCCTATGATTGGTTTATTTTCGTCTCAAAGTCATCTTTCCCTTAACGCTCCGCCACCGGACTCCTATGTGAACAGGCCCTTAGGGCCTGTTCACATAGGAGTCCGGTAGCGGAAGCATAAAAAGAAAGATGACGCTGAGAGGGAAATTAACCAATCATAGACGTTAAAAATTTCGTTGCTAATCGTTTGAAGGTTTGTCATTGGTTAAATATATTTCAATACTTTAGCTCTTCCGCTACCGGACTCCTATGTGAACAAGCCCTTAGGCCTTGTTCACATTGCTTCTTAAATTTTTAAGAATTTTAACCAATCACAGCTGTCTGCAATAACCCCATGATATGTCAAACCAATCACAGGTCGTGTCAACAATCTTAACACCAACGTAGGAACGCAAGGCTACGCTGCAGAAGCAACGTGAACAAGGCCTTAGGAGGTTGTGGGAAAATTAAAAGACGTGAATGAGTATAACTTAAGCTGAAAAGTTCCCCAACCAGGGACCCCTATGCGATACGTAACGTTATTTCTGAAAATAAAAATTTAAAAAAAAAGGTCCATCATGATAATGCGGGGTAAAATATTAACATTTAATACGTTTGAGTGATATTGATGAACCCATAACTCTTTCATACCGGTTTCATTGCATTTGAAAAATTCATTTATCTTGATTAGCAGTATCACTTTTTTAAAATTAGTCAGTTGCAGATAATGAACAAAGAATGAGAAAAAAATTGCATAAAAAAATCAACAACCGGAAATATCAGATTTTTGATAAAGCGCCACTAGTAGAGAAATGGCCAATCATGCTTTCTATTGTAAAGTTTCGTATTAAAAGGCTGATTGTATTCCTCTCAACTTCCGGCGACGCCATATTGTGAAATTGACGGAACGGAATATGTGTGTAGGAGGTATTAGCACTCATTAAATCGGCTCTTCGTTGTTTGAAAATTTACGGTACAACAAATCTTTTAAATACATTTTCCTGATTGCGGATTTGAAGATAAATATGATATGTCCTAACCGTTTTCTTCTGCTCTTGTGTAGTCCGTGTTATCAGTTATGATTTATTTATTTATTTTTTTGCCTCTCAGGAATGTGATTGGTATGCGGTGTAGCAGGAATAATCTACGTTATGTATCACTCGCATTTAAGTGCTCTTAATGTCATGCTTTCATGACAGTTAGAATTTTTATCCTATATTGCCAAGGAATTCCTATAATTTTTACATGTTCACTTGAATGTACATGAGAATTATATATGCTGGGCGTGTAATGTTGACAATGATGTCATTGTTTATATTATGAAAAGAACGGTGTTTAATTCGTCGATGTTCAAGATATTTGGCTAATAATGAATTTCTTTCTATTTTTCTAGATTTGTTAAATATTTTAATAACATAATTGAAAATGACTGCAGACCTGAATATAACTTCAGTTAACCTCAAATGGGATCCAAAAAATCTAGAAATCCGAACCAGAACAGTAGAGAAAACATTAGAACCATTAGTAATTCAGGTAAGTAATATGTATATGAAACACCCACTGTTTAAATTATTTCTTGGAGTTTCAATTAATGACTAGTTAGTTATTTTATAATGATTAGTTAACAGATTGTTTTTCAATGTTTCTGCGAAGTAAAAAGATCGGACAAATATTCTTGACATCAGTTAGTCAGTGGTATTGTATGACAAATAGTTAATGTGATAATTTCTCAGCACACTGATTTAAAAATACTCATTTTTCGAGGAGTGTATGATAGTTGCATGCTGTTTTCAGACATCATATAAAACTGAGACAAGTATTTTTCTTGGGTTTTTGTATAATGGTACAGAGATAGTTTACATGCATTTTAAGTGTGGTTTGTTACCTTTTGACAAACTCAGTATATTTTAGTACATATAACAACACTAGGGAAAGATTCACAAAAATGCCCCTTTCATTTATTTATTTCCTGGACATTTACCATATTTGTTGACAGTTATTGATATTATCAATAAGAGAGAGATTACCAGTTTTTTTTTTTTTTTTTTTTTTTTTTTTTTTTTTTTTTTAAACAAGAACATAAGCCAAGTTTAACCAATTTTATATTGAAACAAGTTTATTAGCTTTCTCTCTGTCTGAGTAATGCAATCTGTGTTCATCTTTAATGAATCCCCTGGTGTAAAACTGGGAACTATTTCTGTATACAGCGTACAATTTAGCCAAATTTTTTTAAAAGTCACATTTCACAAAATATTGCACTTTATTTTTCCCTCTTTTTCTTCTTTTTTTTTTTTTTTTTTTTTTTTGTTGTTTTGTCTCTGTGTAATTACCAGGCTCAGACTCTGATTTTCTAACTGAATTTCATTAAAATTCACATGGAGGTAAAGATAATTGTTGCTCTTTATTGCATTTAAAATAATTAAATCTTCTATGAATGTTTGCATAAAATATTTAGAAAGAAAACTAAAGTGCCAGGTTTTGCTACCATTAAATCCTTATATAATTGCAAAATAATTAAATGTTCAATATAGTTTAGTAGCCTATCTACCTGGTTTAAAAATTGTTGATTAATAGACAAAGCATTTTTGAGAGTAATTGTTAAAGTAAAGTGTTGTGGAGCAATCTATTCACCTAAAATTTGACTGGATTCAAATTAATACTGTAATTCTGTAAAACTCATCACCCCACCCCTCCCTAGTCACAATATCATACTGAAACCTATTGCTAAGTCCTTCCCTTAAACCATTAATTTCAATGAAACAAATCTTGTCACATTCTCCTTAAGCTAATCAAGTTGATCACATGGGATTTTATTTTACGCTGTACATCTGCATACATACATAATGACATTTGTCTTTATAAGGTTTTCAAATTATTCTCATTTAACATAGGTGTTAAAATTAGATACTTCGTGCATGAATTTTGAAGAATTTTAATCTATTTTTTCTTATTTCCCTTTTTACTGTAGCTGTGGGTATCAAATTAATTTTTTCATTAATGGTTTTATTATTAAAAGTTTCTTTAAAATGTTTAAAATATAATTTTTATGTATTTTGAAAAAATTTAAAATTTTTCTCTCACAGTAATGATATATAATAGCACCTTAATGAACTTAAAATATCAGTGAAGGTTAATAGAATTTTATAATATTTTTAATTTATCAAGACTATGTAAAAGATTTACCAAAGTGCACAATTTTGCTCAAGGTTATTAGTCTATATGATTTTATAAAACATTTATTGTGATTATTATAAAAAAAGACATTATTAGTTACTTTTTTAAGGTTAAAATGTTTTAAAAAAATTTATCGTATAATACATTCATTTATCGCAAACGCATTTTCTTCTTAAAAATCAGCATAGACTTGATTAGTATTAGTAACCTGGTCATTTGTATAAAATGCTTCATTTATACTAGTGATAGCTTTTGATGTATTAAAATTTTTTTTTTCAAATTTTAGATGTTAATAACTTACATGGAATATGTAAATTGAAAAAATAAGTTAAGGAAATTATCATATAGATTTTTTAAAATTTATTTTGAAGTTCTGTGCTTTAATATTGTTTTAGTTGTTATGATTGTTTAAAAAAAATTAAAGTTTTCATTTTAAATAAAAATAAAATAAATAGTATATGTGTAATATTTTAAGTATTACTGTTTCTGTAAGCCCTACTTAAGTGTTTTATGGCTTTACAAAATTAGTGATAGTATTTGTTATTTACATATTCATAACTCTGTTATTTCTCAACTCTAATATTGTTGTTAAATGAGGCAACATTTATTATTATTGATATGTTAAGATTATCATGCACAGTAGTAAAATAAATTACTTCCGTAATAATTCTTTTATGAGGAAAAATTATTTTATAAATTATTATTATACTTCCTAAAAACTGTTGTGCTTGTCGATAATTTTGCTTTTAAATGTAAATTCAACTCTTGTGCTTTTATTTTTTGCATGCAGCTATTGAACCCAATTAAGGTAAGGTTATATTTTCTATTGTTTTATCTGATCTATATGTTTTATCTGATCAATTTTGTTTGTTTGTATTTAAAATTATTGTCTAAATTAATAGGTTACTACATTAGTCAACACCAAAGGTCCATCAAAAAAGAAAAAAGGTCGATCCAAACGAGCACATATATTAGTGGCAGCTGTTGAAAAAGCAACTGATAATTTTATATCAAAAGGAGAAGAAATTGCACATGAAAATCCAGATATTCAACCTGAAATGCTTTTAGCTGTTGATGAAGTACGTAAAACCGGTGAAGCAATGAGCAAATCATCTCGTGAATTTGCTGAAGATCCTTGTTCATCTGTTAAAAGAGGGACAATGGTTAGAGCAGCTAGAAATTTACTGTGTGCAGTTACTCGTTTGCTTATTCTTGCTGATATGGTTGATGTCCATAGGCTTCTAAAGTCTCTTAGATCGGTAAGTTAAGTACTTTAATGTTTTAAAATATAGTGTACATATGCACTCAAATCAGTATATTCATAATTATTTGTATTGCAAAGGAGGGCTCAGTTTACTTGTGTTTATATATGTATATGTTTTGGGGGGACAGAGCTCATGGACAATTATCATTTTATTTGATAACTAGCCGGGCTTTGCCCGGCTATTCTCGGGCTCCACAAAAGGAAAAAAAAGGCCCTTTTCAGGGCCATACAAATGTATTAAATTCCCGTCACTGCTGACAGATGGCTGCACCATACTGGAGATGGGTGATTTGATTCTTTTGTCTCAGCGGTGGAGTGCTTTTAGAATTAAAATATCTGTAAAACTATTAAAGTAACAGAATAACTGTAAGTAGAGAAAATTATCAGTTTTCAAAGCTCTTTCCAAATATGTAACATTTATGTACTTTCATGAGAAAAAAAATAACCGATTTTCGACAAAAATGTCAGTCATGTTTTCTCAGGATGAGTGATCTCCGGAAATGTTATGGTCATGTGATCCGGTGGACTCATGACATTTACCTCTGTTACTTTATTTATATAGATGTCATCAAATTTAAAATGATCATCTGTGAAATAGAGCCTACTTAAAAGCTACCATGGATGAAAAATTAATAAGATTAAAAGGACTGAGGTTTGAAGTTTATCATACACAGTGATTAAGGATTGATATTGTTCCATATTATGTATTATGTTATTCAATGCTCTTTGAGTAACCTAACTATCTATGCCTTTGAAATCAGTTTATTTACTATTCAGGATTTAAACAGTCTGAAGATTTTTCATGGATATAACAAAGTGTAATTATTACTATATTATACTTCTTCATGTTAGTAAACACTTCTCCAAGCAATCACACTTCATGTAATTTAAAGTGTGTGTATATATTGTAAATTTGTGTCAAAACACCATATATAGGAGGTTAGTACACACAGTAGAAAGTGTACATTTGACTAGAAATAATGTGAGCATGATCTTAGCAATGTTTTCGGTATGATAACTGGTTAATGGAACAACTGTCTAATGTGCCATTAATAGATGAGTCATTCAATTGTTCATGTATTTAAAGCAACAGTTAGCCTGTTTTGAACCTGGGACACCCTAGCTATAGTGGAATATTATAGAAAAAGGTAAATGTGGTAGTTATAAAGTCATTGCATAGATTAGCAAATGATAAATGAACCAGGCCTTAAGTGATGGGAATAGTAATGTGCAAGAGTGAATAACTTACCTGTAGAAATGTTAACGCACATGATTCTGAGCATGAAATTGTGGGATAAAATTTTTGGTGTTATTTGACAAAGGTATGTTCCCTATTCAAATAATTCTGTTTTAAGTCTTCAGTGAAAGTAAATCGTTATGCATCATATATCTTTGTATATGAATATCAAACTTTTGACTTTGCCATTTTAATTTAATTTGTTCTAAAAGTACAGAATATTTTTCATAATCCCAAACATTAAAAATATGTACTTTGTCCTTAAGTTTTGTGTACCAGTATTTACATGTATATGGTATGTCAAGTCAACTTTCCCAAGACTGATAAGTTTTAAGATCCTTCAAGTGCTGAAAAATAATTATTTTGTCATGTTTAATAAGTGATTTGTTATGAGAATTGAAAATAGGTTGTGGCAGATTTTACTGTTCTAAAAACTGGAAAATTTGTACGAAGAATTTTGTGACTTTTTTTAAACTAAAATAGCAATTTACAGGGTTTTACCTGTACATTATTATTCAATTACTTTTAATGTGTTAATGTGACAAGTTTAAATAATAATTGCAGTTTTATCTCTTGAATAACCTAACTATCTATGTATTTGAAGTTTAAGATGAGATAATAAATGAGTTGGGGAAATGCAATATAAATGATTTATTAATTCATATGGAGATTTCCAGATAATGGTATTTACCTTTTACACGCCGCACTATGATCGAAAGGTAACACAAACTATTTATTGATAAAAATCACATTAAAACTCAAACATAAGAACTATGAGTAGTTTTTTTTCAAAAAAAAAATTTTTGTATATGATTTACAACATGTTCCCAAAAGGGAACATTGGCAAGAAATACTTAGTTTTTCACATGTTTTTATAAAATATGATTAACGACCCTTACATTCAAATTTTGATTTCTGTACCCAATTTTTTAATAGTTATAAGTAAATTTCTAAAAGTTATTGAGTAATAGCACAGGTTAAGCAGAAAAATAGTCGGGTCCCCCCCCCATCCCATGGTCAGGGTCGAGCCATGGTGGTGCTAAAGAGCTACACCACCTTAACTAGTCAAGAGGTGCAACGAAGATTTAAAAAAAAAAATTTTCCCACTAAATTTTTAAAAAATTAATTTTACAGTTGATGAGCAAGAATTACTATTTAAACAATTTTACAATTATTTATTAGCATGTTAATCAAACAATTGAAAAACCATTAGAAAAAAAGGAAGTAACAGATAATCTTTGTGTAAAAATTCACAGCACAATAATAATATGAATGAAAATCTAAAAAATACAAGGAGAAATAAAAAAAACCTACTGAAATTCTTTAAAATAAGAAAAAGAAAAAAGATTTTTGTTCTAAGCTTTTTTGCTCTACATGTTTTCTACTGTCCATGGTAGGTAGGAAAGTATTTCTCATGCAGTCTTTTCTCACACAAAATATTTATTTCTAGTATTCGTTTGGCATACAACCCAACATCCTTGTGCTTATGGCACAATAAAATATGCATCTGATTGTCTCAAAGATTCATAGCAATGTGCGTGAGGTCCAGGAACAGAGTAGATTTTCAATTTCATGCGAAGCAAACACAAAGTTGCTTCTCTCCTGAAATTGAGATGTGATAGTTCTGCTGTTGTACCTTTGTGCAAATGTAAATGCAAAATCCATCCAGCAGCGACAGCCATGTTTAGCACATTGCTTAATAGACTACAATACCAATTTTTGTTTCTAAACATAGCTCGATATGATCCAAGAAGTCTGTCTAGTAAATCGACACCTCCCATCCCCTCATTATACATTTTTATCAGATGTGGCTGAGAAACATTAATTCTTTTTTTTTTTTTATAGACAAAATCGCTTGGTTTTACCGATAGGCTCATGGGTCGAATAATTGGATGCTATAGTTACTACAGCACTGTCCAGCGACAAATATAAGCTTGACCATCACTTCGGTACTCAAAATTTCCTCTTTGCCATTTTGATACTTTCTTTTGTGATTTGAGAAAGCATCTTCCTGTCCAAAATTCCCGAATCGTGCCAGTTGCTTTGAAACCCTTTTCAGACAACTCAGTAAACAGCTTGTGTGATGAGAAAAAGTTGTCAATGAAAATGTCATGCATCTCTGGATTTTCAACACTGGATAGAAGCTCCCACACAAATCTAGATCCAAGAGGAGAGTTTTCTATTTCTGAACTTTTTCCACTATAGATTCTCATAGCATATGGAACACATCATCCATATTTTAAAATCAAACTGTATTGGTTTACCCAGTATACACAATTTAGCCGAATGATGACCGTAACAGGGCACTATGGATTCATCTATACTCAATTTAGATTGGAAGTGACATATCCTCTCTCAACTAAAGAAAATTGCAGAGTAAAGGAAAATAATGAGAACTCATAATCACGTGTTTTTCAACATATTATGTTCCCCTCCAATAGAGTCATAAACAACGTCTAGCTATCAACAAACACGTGTTTTTCAGTGGCAGCTATGAGTAATCCACTTCAGACCCATCGGAGTCCCCCTCCCCCTCCCCCTCTCCTCCACACGCGTGGGGGAGGGGTGAACAGGGGTAACGAAAGGGATCACAGTCATAAGCATATTTCCTTGATACGTACTAATAGCTCTCGTATTCGAAAAAATTTTATCAATACTCCTATGCACTGTAATCAAAAGAACTGAATTATGTTGAAAAACTAACCTTTACATGCCAATGTTCCCTTTTGGGAACATGCAAATATTTCATCTAATAGTAACAACAAAATTTAATCTTTATTGTTATAACTTATGTTCTACCAAGACAATGACCATTTTTAATTACTCCCTCTTAATTTTAAAATCATTTGTTGAATTTGGAACTTTATACGAATTTTTGAATTTTGTTCGACGAAAAGTTAGAAAAAAGCCAAAGTTATTTTTTTTTTTCCCTAGACACTATTTATTTTATTAACATAACCTCGATGCCAAAAAATCAATCCATATCTTCGTTCTAAGTAATAATTTTTATAGAGCAATATAAATAAAATTGTATTTTTCACAGAATTTTGAAGTGATGTTCCCTTTTGGGAACATTGGCGTGTAAAAGGTTAATTGCCTATGGCTTGTGGGTTCAAATACTGTATTAGGCACAGGTGCCTGGAGTCAGCTTTAAGCTGTAGATCTCAATCAGTTTGGTCTTAGCACTGCAAACGATGACTGTGCTCCAGATCTGCCAGTCCACCAGAACATTTGCAGTAAATAAAGTTTGTTTTTAACTGTCAGTTGGCTGGTTTAGAGCATTATGGTCACATTTTGATGCACAAGGGCTATGATAATGTTTTTATTTTAGAAGCCTTTACAGCTCTTTGGTTAATTTAAGCATTTATTTAATCTGATTTAAGCATTAGTTTGATCTTGAAAACTTTTTTATTCATCTTTTTAGTTTAAATATTAACTAAATGGATTGTTAACATTTTGCATGAAAAAAAGTATGAAAATTTTGAGTACACAGTATTAAGTATCTTATCTAGGAAATGCAAGGCTTATTGAACCCTATTTAGTCTCATTATTTATTCTAGATCCTTTCACTTGTGGTAAATCAAATGTGTTATACTGTGTTATAAGTTTGTCTTTTTTGATTGAGTAATTTTTTGGAATGAAACTTCCACAATAATGTTTTATCCATGGTGAAAATTCTAATTCTGCTTGCTTATTAATATATTTTGAGTTTGTTTATCTATATTATATTTTTATATTACTATAGGTAGAGGATGATTTGGATAAAGTGAAGAATGCTTCTAGCCAGTCAGAGCTTATGAAATCATTTCAAGATTTTGGGAAAAATACAGCAGAGCTCATTCAACAAGCAGCTAAAAGACAAGCAGTAAGTATTCAAAGGCAAAGTTGGGTATGTGTGTCTGTCTCTGCATCTGTGTGAGGGAGAGAGAGCTTGACCTTCATTTCTCAATGTTGTGAAGTATTAATTTTTTTAATAGTAGTATTCCAAGTTCATTTTTTGAAAATATTGATTTTTATCATAAATCATCATTTGCTATGTTTCTTTTAAAGTCAGTATATAAAACATCAGCTTATCAGATAATGGTAGTATTAAATTGAGAAGAATAATGTAAGCAGAGTTATTGGATTCCTTAAAAAAATGTATGAAAAGTTTTTTTCATTAATTTTCTATTTTTGTCTCTGGTATGCAAAATTTTTTTTAAGACCTTCCTACATTTGACATACCTCTTTCTAAGTCCCCCCCCCTTTTTTTTTAATTCATTCCCTAGTAATTGCTGTTTAAAGCTTAGCATAACTTTAGCTTACATGAAACACTATATAAATCCACATATGTAATAAACATAAAATCAGAGCTTATAGTTAGATGAAAATAGTAATGCTGAATTATGATAAGCTTTATAATCAAGAAACATAATATATTGCAGGAATAACTCCTATTATGGTTTTAATTTTTACAGTAACTCCTCTACATCTTAGTATTTGTTTCTTGAGCTTGCTTTACAGTTAACAAAAATGTGCTCTCTGGTGATTCACAGCTGTTTTCTTCATTTACTTATGGACAGGTACCTGCATACCTGCATCCTTTATATTTAACTAAGCCGAGAGCACTACCCACCTTATCCCCTAATAAAAGCATTTATCTGTAAAAGTTTTGTATAATGAGAATTCCCTCCACTGAAACAGCTACCAGATATTTTGCGTCTATGTATACTATCTGTTGCATCATGTTTATTCCCCCCCCCCCCCCTTGCAATCCTACTTGTTTTTGAATGGCCATTATCTATTAAAGGAGCAAAGCATGCTTATAATGGAAGTATCTTAATTGATTTTGTTGCTACCTCTTTTGTAAAGCACTTTCAGAAAAAATTTTAAGTTTATTTCTTTACGATTTTATCTATCTAGGAAGCAAACTGTGTTTTAAAAAAATGATATTTAAAACTTGTTTTTCAGTCGCTGAAAAATTGTTAAAAAAAAAATTCTGTGAAAAACTACAATATATTCCTAAAGAACTTACTTTTGTTGGCTCAACAAATTTATTTACTCCATTTAAGTGACCTTTTATGCATTATTTCTGTGAACCAAAAGTTAATGTCCTACATTGATTCCCATAGCCTTAATAAATAGGATAGTGGTGGCTGTCTTAACAGTTTTGCGTGCAACAATTATTCTAAATGCATGAAGGGTTAGAGCTGATTCTACTGCTGAGTACAAAAAAAATTTGAAGATTTTTTTTAAACTGTAAATTCAATACCAGCTATGCTATATTCTCTGCAGACAAAAGAAAATTTTTTTAATTATCTTTTTACTTTTTTTTAAAATTTATCTTCAATTATGTTGCTGTCTGTTCTAAATGGCTTAAAATATTTATTTCATTTTCAGATTTTTATATTTATCATTTTTCTTCCTATGTTTGCATGCATAAATTTCAAAGTATTTTACTCTAATTAATTTTCATTCTTTCAAGTACTTGATTATATATTCTAAATAACTTTTTCATAAACCTCTACAATTTAAAAAGAGTTCTACTGCAAGTTTTATTTATCATGGTACTCAGAGTTTTATACTTTATTGTATGAAAGGGCATATTTTTTTAAACTTAAATGAAATAATTCAGAAGTAGGGTATGAGAGATGCAAAAATATAAATTAATTAAAATGAACTTGAATTTAATGCTTATTCTTAAATATTTAAAATTGACAGTGCTGGTTATGGAAGCGTAAAGTGTTTTCCCAGCCCTACATTTAAAATTTTGTGTATCAATAGGTAAATTTCTCATTTCACTTTCAAAATGTTAAATTTAGTGTGGAGTGAGAAACCCCTACAAATTTAGAAGTGAATTGATCAGATCCATTGTAAATTTACCAAATTATTTTTTATTCTACCTCAGTTAATGCTTTATTGCTTCTGTACTAGTAAAATTCTCTGTTTTGTTGTTTTGCTAAATTAAAATCGATATCAAAGATTCATCTAATAGAACTAAACCATCTATTTTGAACTTAATACTCAGTTTTAGATACTATCAAGGAGGAAAACAGAAGTATAAGATAGTTGATGAAATCTTTAGATTTTGTATATTAAGTGCCTTTGATGTGGAAGTGCTTCGTAGTTTACTTGCTGCTACTGAGCAGTAATGAGCTAGAATGCTACTGAGCAGTGTACAGAAATGTCAGCTATATACCATAAGCGATTGTTTGTCCTAATGCAGTTTTCAATAAAACTGTTACCATGAGCTCATTTAGTCTCCAGAACTTTTTTCTCCCCCAATTTTAGAATAAACCACTCCAAAAAAGAATCAATTAATGTTGTAAATGTTTTTAAAAAGAGCATAGATGGACATAAGTTTTTGAGTTAAATTTGAAATAAATTGTACAATGTATTTAAGTTGATACTCATTTTTAAAGCATGCATATTTATGAACTTAAATCATGGTCATGATTAATAATTTATGTATAATTTATGTGCAGGCTTTATTATTAATATACAAATATTCTTAGGAATTAAAGGATCCAAGACTACGAGATGATTTGGCAGCAGCAAGAGCTGTTCTCAAGAAAAATAGCATGATGCTATTAACTGCTTCAAAGGTAAAGCCCTTGACAGTTATAATTTTTTTTTTCTCTTTCAAATGAAAACTTAATATTCATCAATAAGAATGTGTTTATTATGATATATATTAAGCAACAAATTTCAGTGTTGGTTGTTTAAGTTATAGTTTAGTACTAAATACTTCAAACGACAACTAATATTTGTAAAAAATTGAGGGGAAAAAATCTTTATTTAAAAATGCCAGGAGCTCCAGTTCTTTGGGGCATTTTTTACTGTTTAAACTACAATAGTATGCGCTCTTTTTCTTAATGCGCTTGTCCATGTAGCAAACATGCCAAGAAAGAAAGCATATCTTCATTAACTGAAGTCATTCACTGAAATTCCCTTGAAGCAAATATTTTATTTATTTATTTATTTTTTAAAGCTAGTGAAAATAAAAAATGTGTTTTTTTATTTTTAAGCGTCCATAGGTTAATATCAAGGGAGTAAAATTTAAGAGGGGGAAAAAAGGGTAATATTTAGTTTGCAAATGTTCATTTTAGGCAAGCAATCTTAAAGTAACAACATAAAAGAGATCTGGATTTAAAATATATTATTTATATATATTTTTTTCAAATAACTATAGATCTGCATTAAATATAATTGTCTCAAAATTTATACATGATATTGTTCTACTTTAGAAGAATAATTATAATATTTTCTTTGTTAAAAATCTGTAAGGACCCAAATAGTTTTTCCAATTTGTTATTGAATTCATATTTCTAAAGAAAACAGAATTCTTTTCTATATAATTATGTTACAATTTTTGTTTATAATGCATTACTCATTTCATTAAACATTGAACAAAAATGTCCTTTAAAAAAGCTGATGCACTTAATAATTTATTACCTGGCTCACATTCTAAATATTTCTATCTTTAAACTAATAGTTAGAATGTGGTTTTTGACAAAATTAATGTGTAGTTTAAAGAAATTTTGGTTTAATTTGTGCTCATTTATTGATATGCATCTGTAAAATTTTTTAGATAGTTTGAATTTTCTTTTTTAAAATTGGAAGATTTTTTAAACCATCTTGTATCATGACAGTTCTCTGCTCTACTTATAGTTGTCTGTTATTACAGGTATATGTTCGTCACCCTGAATTATCGGCTGCTAAAGAAAACAGAGATTACATATTCCGTCAAGTATGTGAAGCAGTTAACACTATCAGTGATGTTGCACAAGGTAAATCAACTAGTGGAGCTTTAGGTCAACCACCTTATGATGGACCAGGGGAACTGGCTGCAGCTTTAGATGAGTTTGATGTATGTTTTTTTTATTTTTTATTTTTATTTTTTCATTTATTTAATGATATTCCTTAAGATTCTGTATTACTAGCTGAATACCTGTGCTTCACTATGGAGTACATTTTAGTATAATTACAAGGAAAAAAACTAATGAAATTGCTTTTTAGAGGATTTCCTTATAGAAACAATATTTTTTGTTTTTTCATTGGGCGGAACTAATATTACCAGGCTCGTCCGCGAACTTGCGTGTGAGTAAGCTACGTAAGACTGACAGTGGGAGAAACAATTTTCTCATACATCTACGCCATCATATTTTAAAGTTTAGCTTTGAGACTTATTTATCATCATGGCGAAGCATATTTTGAGGGGAAATTGCAGTCTCTTAAAGTCAAAGGGGAGGTCATTGGGTTTTAGAGGAATGTGTGGCATGAACACTTTTTCTCCTTGAGCACACCTGGTTAAAATAATGGCTTCGAATAAATTTTTATGCAGGGCGTTGACTTGCAGTCTAGTACCATTACACAGTTTCGTTGGTTTTAAATTCCGTAGGAGCATTACGGGTGTGCCCTTCGCAAAAAGAGCCTATGGTATTGAAGACCTGGTGGTTTAAGGGAATTTAAAAACTCTACAAGATAGTTAACGGCATCATCTGAATTATAGACAGTGTCTATCAACTGTCAAAATTTCAGCCCTTTAGGTCCAGCAGTTTGGTCTGTGCAAGGTTTGTCAGTCAGTCGCGGAACTGTTTTATATAAAAGTTTAATTTAATATCCATAAAACATTAATTTGAATCAAATTCTTAAACTTTCATCTCAATTATAGTCTAGTGGTTAAATTTTATCTTTTACTGTATTTTAATATTTTTTTATGTCAATTTATTTCGTTATGCACGCAACACAAAATTAATTTAAAGTATCACAAAAAGAAAAGAAATCACGTAATCAGCATTTATTAAATTAAATTCTAAAAATTAATTGTTAAAAATTCACGAAAAATCAGAAAAGAGAGGTAAACATTCGAAAAAGATTTCATTTTAAAGGAATTTTTATGATCTTTCTCGTGAAATAAATTTTATAACCCTCAAATTATTATTTTTAATGCATACTTAAAAATTTTTTCAAAAACAGCTTAAAAATTTAATTTTAAAAAATCTAAGAATTTTTCAAAAATCTTTCTTAGTGCACCCCTACACTATAAGAAGAATCGCCATGCAATATTTCAGCCCTTTAGGTCCAGCGGTTTGGTCTATGCATTATCTGTCAGTCAATCAGTCATGGAACTGTTTTATATACAGTGGACGCTCGTTAATTCGAACTAATCCAAAGGCCCCAAAAAAGGTGTATTGGAATTAATGTTAAAAATATCTCATTAATTCAAACTAAATTTTTATCACTTCGGTTAATTCAAACTAAAAATTTGACAAAAATTCTTTTTCCTCGTTTAATGGAGAAAATACACACTGTATTTATTTTGTGTGTCAAAATCGTCTGTTTCTTTTCTGTGTAAAGTGGCACATGCCTGCATTCCTAGACTATTGCATGTCCACTAAACGTTAGTAGCTATTGTCCTTCTTATTAGTGCTAAACGGAAAAAGCAATTTTCCTTTATTTGTATTGATTTTCTTAGAATTTCAGAAAAACCAGTCTTTACTAGAGATTCTAGGTAGCTGCGTCAGTTATACCTGCAGTGCAGACAAGTTAATGTGGTCTAGTTTTTCTTCCTCATTGTGTGATGTGAACGTGTAAAAATTCAGGACTTCTATACGTAGAAAGTACAAAACCCTAACTTTGGAGACAAAGGTAGAAATTTTAAAGAAAGTAGAGAATGGCGAATGTAAGACAAAGTTAGCAGCTGACTATGGAATTTTAAAAAATGCCTTGTCAACTAATTTGAAAAGCAAGGAGTCAATTTTAGATTCATGGAAAAAATCAAAATTTGCTAGAGGAAGGAAACGCATGAGAAATGCGTCCCAAGAAGATCTAGAAAAAGTTCTACTGCTATGGCTCCCGGATGTTAGATCTCGAAATTTTCCGATAAATGGACCCCTAGTGCTGACGAAGGCTGATGAATTGGCAAGTCGAAGATTTTAAATGCAGTGATGAATGGTTTTCTCGATTTAAGTCAAGGCACAATATTTCTTATTGAACTGTATGTGGCCAAAGCTCTGATGTAAACAAAGACGTATGCACTAATTTCGGTAGGAAACTGCCAGGGCTTTTCTCTACTTACCTGCCGAAGGATATTTTTATTGCGGCCATAATGGACAAAGCCATAATGGACTCTATTAAAACTCTGAAAGCATTTATTCAGATGGAACCTTCCTCTGAAAATGAACTGAAATGTTTACTTCAAATCGAGAAGCTGGCTGAACAATGTAGGCATCATAAACAGAACCAAACATACATTTTTCAGTTTTTTCCCAAAGTGAAATTCATATTTTTATTTAAAGTTTACTTTCTACTGCATATCGTTTGCTTCATGTTATGATTAAGTCTGTATTGCTTTTTAATATGTTTTATTTTAGATAACATAGTATAATATATTTTCTGGGGTTATACATACTAGGAGATTTTTCTTCCTCAGTGATACACATTTAAAGTTATATATTTTCTCTTAACATCTAATAATTCGAACTTCGGATAATTAGAACTTTTTTCTGAGAACCTTTGAGTTCGAATTAACAAGCGTCCACTGTATATAGATTAAAGTTTCAATTTTTGAGTGATAGTTATCTGCATTTATAAAATTAGGAAAAGTTTTTGATTTGAAAAATTTAAAGTTATAAACTTCCTAAAATTATTTGTTTAATTTGCGGCAGTCTTCATGGTTTCTTTGAAAATTAATAGTTTAGCAATACTTTTTTTTGTCTTTTATTATTTATGTTATCTCTATTTGATTAAAGTTTATTGGCATTGAGATTGACCAAACAGAGATGGTTTTTATCTGTATGTATGATAGAATATCAGTTAACTTCAAAACTGATAGTGACCTTTATAGTCTCCCTCCATTAATTTATCTTTTTTTTTTTTTTTCCTACTGCATTCATTTTTTGTTGGATTTTTTGGATGTGACTTGGGTATAAAATGAGATTTTATTATTCATGTTGATAGAATTATTTCATGAATGTAATATTGCTATTAAGAACTGCTTAGATAATATAGAACCATAAACCATAATTGAATGCCTACTGAAGATAGATCAATGTCTAGCCCTCCATTATGTTTTTAATAAGTCATTTTGTTGTTAGTGTAATGTCAGAGGGAAAAATATATCCAACAAATGCATATACTACTTTTATAATGAAAAAACATTTAAGAACTGTTCATATGTGTATATCTCTCTTATATGCATGCTTATATTGTGTGTATATATGTTCAGTCCCATTTAGTATTTTTGGAAGCTAGGTTGTAGTTATCACATTTCTAGTTAAGTACCCACATAAAAACGGACTCAGAAGTTAGCTAATAATTGCATTCATTTAAATTTTGTACTGCACAGTACTGGTTGCTTGAATAGATAAGTAATGTTGACATGGAGATCCTTATACTTGCATTCATATTAAAAGAAGTATTGTATAAAATTTGTCTGTGTATGATAGTGACTAGTGCTTTGTTGCTGATACCACAATCTCAATGTTGTGCATATGCATTGAGATGCAAACATGAATGAACTTCTGATGATATGAAAATACAATGTGTGAGTTAGTAAATTCACTGCTTATCCATTGTTCTAAAGCAGTAAAAATCTTTCAAAATCCAAATTCTACATTGATGAATTCAAGTTACCCATAGTATTTTGGACTTTCAATAATTAAAATTTGTCGCTATACTATATCACTGAAATTGACTTAATATAGGCTTCTTAACTGAGCATGTGGTATAACTGCATATTGACCATAGCAATTCATGTTCATTCTTTCAAATCTAGGAACGCATTCTTATTGATCCTCTGATGTATAATGAAGTCCGCACACGACCAGCCCTTGAAGAGCGATTAGAAAGTATTATTAGTGGAGCTGCATTGATGGCAGATTCTTCATGCACAAGAGATGATAGGAGGGAACGTATTGTAGCAGAATGCAATCAAGTACGCCAAGCTCTGCAAGATTTATTGTCAGCATACATGTCAAATGTAAGTACCATATTTGTGATATAGCTCTCATAAAAATATTGTTTTGATATACATGTATTTTTATTTATTTTTTAATTTTAATTTATTTTTTAAATTGTATTTATTTATTTTATATCTTCAGTCTTTTAAATAATATAGCATTTTAAAGTAGTTCATTATTAACATGCCTCATTAATTTCTTTTCCTAAATTCTGTCCCAGAAAACTTACTTTTTGCATTTTAAGTGCTTAAGTATATTAAGTTATGAAATTTCTCTTATATGAATTTTAATATATATTTATTTAATGTGAGAATTTTTACACTCCCAGTACAAACTTTAACTTAGTGCAACCGAGATACTGTTGCTACTTTCTCAGGGCATTTGTATCAAAGATTTTTTCCCCCCTTATGAATGTACAGTTAAATAAACTTAAAGCATTAGTGAAACTGTATTCAAAGCTGAACTGATTATTTTTGACTTAACCTTTTACAGGCCGGATTCAGATGCAGGTATATTTTAAATTTTTTGCATTGCATATTTTGCCTTCTAATGCTATAGTTTAGGGATGTTAGTCATTTAAATGGGGGAAAAAATTTATATATAATTTTCATGGTGTTCCCAATTGGGAACATTGGCCACTTCTGACTATACTTTTACACTGGATTAAAAAATGGAATATAGTGATGAGTAGATTAAATAGTAAGCAAAGTAGTAAGAATGAATGAAGGATTTATTTTTAATATTTAAGTGCAGATATGAATTAAGTTGAAAATTTATAAATTTAAATGAAAACAATTTCCTTTACTTAAACAAAATATCAAAAATTTATGTTTATACTTTTATTCTATGGTACAGTGGAAAGCATGTTAGATGCAATTTTTCCTTACACTCATTGCAAGCTAATCTTGCACTTCCTGTGCACTGTACACATCTACCTTGTGTTGTTTGTACAAGGAAATGGCCATCACTCTTTCTCTGTGATATAGGGTAGTGAACTTTGGGTTCTGGTTGAGGCCCATCCTTTCTTGGTGCAGTTCTTAGGAGAGAGAAAATTACCAAGCTGACTCATTTGGAAGTTCGCCTCTTGGCGAACTTCCAAATGAGTCAGCTGGTAATTCAGGGTGGCGACAGAACAGGGAATTCTCAGGGTAGAATCATTTTCTGGAAAAAACCAGGGAAAACTCAGGGAAGTTTCGTTTAACTCAGGGAAAAAGTTGGAATTGATCAATTCTGGTCTTCAATTTTTGATGCAGAAGGTGACTGTGCAGATGCTGCAAATGTTATGATTTTGTCGCATCGTAATGCAAATGTTGAGAGGGGTTTTTCTATAAACAGTGACTGTTTGTGGGAGAATATGAAGGAATCTTCCTTAGTAGCAAGAAGGAGGGTTTATGATCATATCATTTCCAAGGGTGGCCTTGATGGCATAACAATTTCCAAAGATATGATCCACTATACTAGAAACGCACGAGCAAGGTATGAAGAATCGAAGAAACACCAAGAGAAAGAGCAAATAGAAAAAAAGCATGCTTTAAAAAGAAAAAGGTAAGCAGAATCTCAATTGAAAGAGTTGGCTGCTAAAAAGGCAACCATTTTGCAGGAAGCTCAAAGACAAAGCATTATTATAGAGGTGCAGATGGCAACTCTGCGAACCCATTAAAACAGTTAAAACTCTAGTATATTAAATGTTCAATCTGTAACTTAATATTATCTATCTATTATGGTATACAATAAAAATATTTTTTACTTATTAAATTTTTATTCATTTATCAGTCTGTAGATTTTTAGTTCATCAAATGTCAAGTTTATCATTATAGCTGGGGAATTGTTCTGCGAACGGATGGAGAAACTCAGGGAATTTTATGAAAAATACTCTGGAAATCAGGAAAAACTCAGGGAACTTTTTACTTCAATTTTTGTAGCCACCCTGTAATTTTTTCATGAGTTGCTGAATGTAAAAACCGACCAGCGACAACAGCCAAATTTAATGCATTAACAAATAAATTCCACCTCCAATTCTTATTGCAAAGCATGGGACGTTAGTTGCCTAACATTCTATCTAGCAGGTCAACTCCATCCATTCCAGTACTATATTTATGTATTAAATTTGGTTGTTGTGTGTTCACTTTCTTCTGATCTTTACATGAATATCATTTAGTAGATTGCATTGGGAGAAGAGTGCAATAATTTGAAGAAACTGTCACTACAGAATTGTCATTCCAGTGGCATAAAAATTTCGATCCATCACTTTGGTAATCAAATGAACCTCTTTCTAGTTTTTCCATCTGCTTTGAGAGCATCCATGGACATTTTTTAATTCCATATTTTCGGATAGTTCCAATAGCTTTTATATTTCTACTTGCAAGATCCTCCATAAAATCATTAGTAATAAAAAATTTGTCAGAAGATTATTTACAACCCTAGTATCGAGGGCTTTTTCATTTGACTGCTTTCCTGCATAAATTTCCGTTTTCATATGGATAACCATTATTAGCACATTTAGTTTTCTATGAATAAACATTTTAACCCATTAATGCCGACTTCGTTTTCTTCGTTTTGTAGATGCTCCACAATAAGGTTCAGCATGCAATAAAAGACCATTAGAAGAACACAGTCCAAAGTTTGAAGCCAAAATGTATTGGCTTACCTCTTATGAATTGTTTTAGTCCATGGTGCCCGAAATATGGAATTATAGACTCATCTACACTCAAAATTTTATAACAACAGCATAAAAGCATGACTTTCAAGGGGTAACAATTTATAAAATACACTTTTATAACAATGATTTAAAGTCAAAATATTATTTCAAAAACTTCTAATTAAAACGTGAAAGATTTTCGATTTTAATTCAAACGTGAAAGATTTCAGATTTTAATTCAAACTTGACTATACATTAGCCGGTTGGTACGGTTTCGTACCAACGATATATAAGTTTTTATATTTTATAATATAAAGCAAAACGTGACTTTCGAGTGGCATGAATTTATAAAATACACTTTTATAACAGTGATTAATAGTCAATATATAATTTTGAGATAAATCCAAAACTCTAAACTTACTATTTTCTATGTGATGTCAGAGGCATCTTGTTTCACGACACTTTCACCTGAGCATAACGTCAAATAACAACAAGAACTTGAGAGCAAATGGCGGAAAATATATTTTTCCCGCTATCAGTGAACTATTCTTGAAGCACATGAACAATATTGGACAACTAGACACATTTAGTGCAGAGAAAAATAACTATTCTTAAGCTGATATGTTTTTGTACCAATAGGCATTAATGGGTTAAAGGAATGGTGGCCATAATAAGGAACACAGAATAGTGGCAACAGACCAATGTTCCCAATTGGGAACATAAAGATTTAACTAATTACACCAAGAGCATTTCTTTTTAATTTTTAAAATTTTATATTCTTTTAATAATGTGAACCCTTCTAAGTATGTCTACCAAATTTTAGAAGCATTGGATTGTTTTTCACATTTATATGAATTTTTAAGTTGTGGTTTGTGAGAAATTTGAAAAAAGGCCATTTTTATGATTTTTTGTACATTTCCATTTTTATGTGCAAAATGTGGTTTCTATTTCAAAAAATCAAGGCCATCATTCTGTTAAATCTGCTAATTTTTTAAAGTCAATATTGATGAAATTTAATTTTTAAATAAATTTTCAATTCGATGTTCCCAATTGCATACGTGCCAAGTGTTCCGTAAAAAAGTATTCATTCCTTTTCTTTTTTTTTTTTTAAGCTTTGTTACAAAAATACATTTTCAAGCAAAAATTCCCGTATTTTTACTTCCGCACCACCATTGCTTTTTTTCCCCTTTCATCGCGTTTCGAGATTCATATTTTCCCCTCCTAGCAGCTTACACTATACAAAAACTTCCTGGACAACAAGCAGCTTCTACAACATTAGAAAGAAAGAGAAAGTCAACATCATATGCTTCACCTAAACTAATAAAAAATTAAAATCAACCTCATTTGCTTCACCAATACCAGTAAAAAAAATTAATATTAGTGTCAAGGGCTCTGTAAAACAGTTAAAACCAACCACATGTGCTTCTCAAAAATCAGCAAAAAAGTAAAATCACTTGCAGAGTCATCATCATCTACCAATAATAAAGGCATATTGCTGCCGGAAGAAAGAATTTTTCTTACATTAAGCTCAAATCTTGATCATGCTTTAGCATTTTTGTTATGTGATGTTTCAAAGTGAAGAGCGGAAAATTCACAAGATAAGAAGAAAGTTATCGAATTTTTTTTAATTGTTGGTGAAAGTTGGGAAAATATCTGCCATAACTAGCTCTAAATGTATATTTAATGTGAAATTTAATGTATTTAAAGTCAGAAGGATGATGAAGATTTAGTTATCGGATCCAAAACATCAGAATTTGTCAAAAAATTGTCTGACATCGAACTTTTACAGTTGTATTCTTGTGTTACAAAATATTATACATCTTGTTGCCCCCCCCCCCCCATCGCGCGCTGTGTTCCTTATTTTTTTTCTTGGGAGGTTGGCAGCTATGCAATTGGAAATATTGTACTGTAAAACGTTAAGTAGCAGTTTGTGTCAAGCTCTGCAAGATTTATTTTCTGTACTTAATAGGCTTAATTCTTAAGTTCCTTTGAAATTTGGTGAGACCTACAAATGTGGACATGACACATGGCCATGCTCCTCTTGATAAAATATAACATCTCTTGAATTGTTGAAGAATTTAGCAATGGAAAACTAATAATAAAATTTCTAAGAAATTAAAATGTTTTGAAAATCTAGAATAAGCAAAGAGAGAACTTGACAGCAGATTTTAAAACACTTGAGTCTAGATTACAACTTATTTACTCAAATACAAACTCTTAAATATACCACATAGATTTTTTTCTAAAATTCTACTTGTAACTAGAAGTTAGCTTAGTTAACATCGCAATGTTTAAAGATTACTCACTAGACATATGATTCTGTTTATAAACTGTTTGTTTTAAGTGCATCATCTATCTTTTCCATCTTAAAATAAAATGAAAAATTATGTGTTATTTATCTGTGTAGGCTGGAAGGAAAGATGTTGGTGAACCACTTGACAAAGCAATTGACCACATGACCAGGAAAACAAAAGATCTACGTCGCCAGTTGAGAAAAGCTGTTGTTGATCATGTTTCAGACTCTTTCTTGGAAACAAATGTGCCTCTCTTGGTTCTTATTGAAGCTGCAAAGAATGGCAATGAAAGAGAGGTGGAACAGTACTCTCAAGTGTTTACTGAGCATGCAAATAAACTGGTTGAAGTAAGTGTATTTTATTTTGATTTGAATAATTGTCGTCTTCCTGAACTTTTTTTTCCATTTGAGTTATAGTCTTTATGTGGAACTTATCTCTGTGTGTGTGTGTGTGAGAGTAAATCCACAAATTAAGCTTCCCGGAGGTTTTTTCCATAAGCAATGTTTATCCTGAAGACCAGAAGCTGCATAGCAAAACCTGCTAACTCAGCCAAGGGTTGATTTCCCCTGTTCGGTTATGTTTCATATGGGCCTAGGTGCCGGACGGACAGTACAGATCTACCGACCAATTTGGGCAACCTGGGAGCCCCTTGTGTGTGAGTAAAACCATATGCATAAATATGAGCATCATGTAAAATGATGATGGTAGAAGGGTGCAGGTATATACTAAAGAACCATTTTATGTAGAGTACAATTTAAATTTTACCTATTCAAGTTATCTGTGTGTTATATTTTAAAATTAAGTTAGTTGTCTCACACTTTGTCAGAGAGATGAGCTGAATATCTTTGTCTGTATGCCTCAAATAAATGTATATAGAAGTACAGTATTACTATACTTGAAAGATTCTTCAATACTTTTTTTACTGTTTCTTTTCTATTTCTCCTAAACATTTTTACATCTTTTTGTTAAGATAGTCTTTATAAAGTACAAGAACATACCTCAGAGTGTTCCAAATTCTTACCTAGCTGCAAAAAGAGTAGTCACCCAATCCTCTGAAATTATTCAACTAAACTATAGCTTATGAAACCCTTCATTTTCCCCATGTTGTGAAAATTCTGTACTGTACAAATTGTTTAAAAACTAGAGTTTCTTAATGTCTTTTCTCCATTTCAGGTTGCCAATCTTGCTTGCTCTATGTCCAATAATGAAGATGGTGTAAAAATGGTCCGCTTTGCTGCAGCACAGATTAGTAATTTGTGTCCACAGGTATGTGCTGCTTGACTTCTGTTTTTTTTATCCAGACATTTATTTTATTTTTAACTTGCATTCAAAATGTAACTGAGTATACATTCTTAAGTATACATTCAATGTAAATTTGAGGGTAAGATTTTATTATTTTATGTTACAAAAGATCATTTTTTGCAAATTATATGTAGGTGAATCCGGATTAGTATAAAAAAATTTTTATCGTTTTTTTTTGTTTGTTTAAGGTTAAATCTTGTATTCTTAGCATAAAATGTTTGCTTGTAATTAGTCCAGTTTAGTTCATTGTATAAATAAATGTCTGAGTTCTATGTGTTACTGAATTTTCTTTTAAAAAACATTTGTGGTTGTAAGATTCCTTTTTCTTTTGCATTATGCTTGCCAAAATAAAATCATTACATCTTTTTTCTGATGAGACATTAGTATACATACTTTCTCATTGCACCATTAAAAAAAGATATTGAGTATGAAAGTGTGATCTTTAAGTAGAAACAAAATATTATTTGGCATGTTTATAAAGAAAAAAAAAATGTTGTTATAGGTGATAAACGCTGCAAGAATATTAGCTGCCCGTCCCCGTTCCAAAGTTGCTCAGGAAAATATGGATGCATTCAAAGAAGCCTGGGAGAACCAAGTGAGGATTCTCACAGAAGCTGTGGATGATATTACCACTATTGACGACTTCTTAGCTGTTTCTGGTATGCATGTTATTTCAGTTTATTAGTTGTAAAAATCCTATTGAAATATAGCTCAAGTATGTCACTAAAATAAATAAATAAATATTGCTACTCAAGGTATAAAAAGATGAAAACACAAGCTCATACAACTTAGTAATGCCACTCTATTAATTTCAGAAAAAGGTGTGACATTACTCTGTTTTCTGAATTTGAAATGTATTTTACTCTGCTTATAGTTCATGAACATGTGTGGAAGCATATTTTAATGTTTATAAGACCAACAATGCATCAACTTCATTTTTACATCTGTTTATAAATTGCTACAGATTATCTTAATTTTTGACTAGAAGTAAAGACAAAATGTCCAGATCATTTTCCAGAATTTCCTAAAGTTCTAAAATAGAAAAGCACATTTATTCCTAGGGAAGAATTGCTGTATTCTATTCTGCACCACATTTTTTTTCTTGTTGATAGTAATTTCATTTATCTTTAAAATGTAATTAAAATTATTGAATTCCAAAGCCTGCTTAAATGTTTTTTTCTGTAGAAACTCAATATTTAACACCTTAAGGAACAGTGTAATGTGCTTTAATTTAATGTTCTTCCCAGCATATTTTGCAATATGAGGGAAATAAAATAGCGTAATTTTGTTTTAAAAAAAAAAATATTTGCTCAACATAATTCTTTGCATAGTATTCAGCATAGCACTTTCCTTTATGTAGGGGCATGTTAAAAGATTGACACATATACTGTGTTACACATCTTTTTTCATTTACAAACTTTGCATCTTCTTGAAGTATATTTTGATTTTTCACTGCTACTGATTTGAATGGGATCGTGTTTCTTCATATCTCCTGATAGTTTGGTTGGTGGGTCCTTTTTAGAAATGGTTTTTCTTAGCTATCAGTTGATCATCTTTTGATTAACTTGGAAGTTTCTGATTTACTTTGTTACCAATTTTTCTATTGATATCACTGAACTCATTAGAAATAGATGACCAATTTTCTATGAAAATCTCCTCGAAATCTTTATTATTTCAGTAGCAATATTATGTTCCTTCGGCTTCCATTATGGATAAAAATGATCTAATCAATATACTTGTATGAATTTTTGATGTTATATAAAATTTATGGTACCCTATAGTAACCTGTAATAATATGTTCTAAATAAAACACTGTTTAACAACCTTTCTGCCTGAAGAAGAAAAAAAAGATATTATAAAACATAAGTTTGTGTCTCCAGTCTTCAACCATAGGTGGCAAAAGGATCTAAATTTATATCTTCTGACCTGAAAGTATGAAGGAATTTATAAAGTATTCTTGCATAAGTAAGGAAGAAAACTTGCATTATTGCTTAATTTAGATTCCCTGAAGGACAGTCTGTAACAACTAACATTTCTACCATCATCAAGAACCTTTATTTCACAAGACTTAGTATCCACTATTTTGATTCGTCTGTAGTCTTCAAATTTAAGTGCATTAACACTATATTTCATTTAAAAATATACTAATTATGGACATTTCATGGATAAAAATTCTTTTCTTTTTGTGTCTAATTTTTAGAGAATCACATTCTAGAGGACGTCAATAAATGTGTATTAGCTCTTCAAGAAGGTGATGCTGATACTCTAGACAGAACAGCTGGAGCTATTCGAGGTCGCTCTGCTAGAGTATGTAATGTAGTAGCTGCAGAGATGGATAACTATGAACCAGGAATTTACACTGAAGGTGTGCTGAAGGCAGTGGCTGTACTTAGAGATCAAGGTAATAATTATACTGGTCATCACTTATCCTAATTGTAAGTAGCAAGCAAAATTCTCAATTTTAAAATCCTCTTGAAGCTGACTTATCTATTTTGATACTCATGCATTTCTACATTGGTATGTTTCAGTGGGAATTGTATTAGAAAAATGTAGTCAAATTAAATCTGAAATATTCATCGGGACTCAAATTGAGAAATTGATATTAGCTGGAACTATGCTATTTTTGTTAAGAGTATTTTGTTGATGATTCTTGTTAGTTTAAACCAAAGTTTGTACAGTCCTTCAAAATGCTGAAGAACTATTTATTTTTTAGTAGCTTTTACATGAGGGCCATTGAAGTCCTTAGTGGGATATTTTTTGTTAGTATTTGAAAGTCTTCTAAAATAATAGAGGAATGATGTGCTATAGTTTGTATTTTACCTATGTTACTAAAAATGTCCTTTACGACTTGATGGTTTTGATAAAGTTGTACTCCTCAGGCATTTTGTTTCTGCTGTTTATTGGTTAGCACAGGAAGATGGTCACTTACTAATTTATTTTATATAGCAAGCATGTGGGAATGATATTTCTAATTCATATATGAAAGAAACTACTTTTCCAACAGTTTTTATGAGCTCTCCAGAACTGATTTGGAAGGTTGCTAAGTGTAAATTCTGGACTTGTCTTGGACTCAAGTCAACTGTATATGGTAGCATTTTAGCATGTAGAAAACTAAGATATTGAGTATAAGTGATATACAGAAATGGGGAATTAAGCTGCAGTGCCTTTCTTTTTCTCCACAAAGGAACAAGGTATGCTACATCAGCTGTGATTTAAAAAACCCTTGATATGTGGTACTGAATATTCAACATCTTAATGTTTGCTAGCACCACCGGCAAACTTTGTTTTTTAAACAATAGAATAAAATATGACTAGGGTTCTTGACTGCAAGGAAACTGGAAAAAATGTCAATACCCCACTACTGAAGAAAGCTCTAAAATTCAAGGAGAAAACAACAAAAAATGCTTATAATACATTGAGCATAGTTAAGGTGATTTGGCAATCCCTAGTTTTGAAATTAAAACTATATTTGAAGACAGTGGATGATCAAAAATTGTTTTTTCTGTATTTAAGTTTTATAACCTGAAGTACAATGAAAAAATATATTTATTTAAATTACCTTTTCTATTCAATACTGAATACCTTATCATGACACCTTTTTTTTTACAATATTTTTTCCCTAAAATATTGCTGAAAGAGTCCTGTGAAAGTCCGTAAATACAACTTTTTTTTCTTTCTTTTAAAAAAGACTGTATAAATCCTGTAAGTGACATTTAGGTTTTTTTTTCCTCCTTACCATTTCAATGCAATAGTATTGCCTGATTTCTTTTGCTTTCATTCCTCTATTTGTATTTTCCCAGTTGAGTTGCTCTTTTCATGTATCATACCCATATTAAACAATAATATCTAGTTTTCTCTCAACTTTTCTTACTGTACTTTTAAGAAAACATAAATATAAATCTCTTATCTTTTTTTCAGTGATGCCCAACTTTGCTTCTCAGGTTGAAATAGCAGTTGAAGCTTTAAGTTCTAGCCCTCAGAAAGAAGTTGATGAAAATGAGTTCATTGATGCATCTCGACTGATATATGATGGTGTGAGAGACATACGAAGAGCTGTTCTCATGAACAGGGTAAATTTTTAAATTTGTTTTAGATATCTAATGAAAAGGATGCTTTTATAACCTGGCAATTGCATTATTTTTCTCATTGTTATTTTATAGAGTGCTGAAGAATTAGATTCTGAGACTGAAATTGAAGTTGATCCTGGTTCAGAAACTAAAAGTAAATGTAAGTAACTTATCAAAGGTTATGCATGGTATTGAATGGCTTTTAATTAATATTTCACTCATCCCATAACATTCTTTTAAATAATTTTGTTTTGTTTTCTGCAGCTAGTGCACATACTGACTTTGATGAATATCCTGAGATCAGCGGAATTAATAATACTAGGGTATGCATAAATTCTTTCCTAAATTGTGTTTTGTGATGATTTTGCATGGACATAAACAGAATTATGTTCAATAACTGTGATTGTCAAGTACAATTTAAAAGTTGTATGGTATTACAATTATCAGTTATAATGTAGCTGTAAGATTGTTTGCTTGCTTATCAGAGGTATTTCTTTCCATTTATAGTTTTTAAAGTTAAACTTACTCCAAAAAAATTTTAGGTTGTCTTGTTTCTTCTTTTTTAGGGGGTATATATTATTATAAATACATATTGAAAAATTAGGCTTCATATTACTTATCCAGTAAAATATTATTTAAATTTTTACTATACTTTCACTGTTAATGAGTCAATAGCAACAAATTAGGTGCTTCGTATATTTTTTTTCTGTATATTAAGCTTTCAATCAGCACCTATAGAGGAACTGTGATCTTTCGAAGCATTTATTTTAATGTGAAACCATTAGTAACTTTAATAGTAGCTTACATATCTTAAAGTTTTCAAAAAAAAGGATTCATAAATACATCTATCTTCTTTAATATTAACTAGGATGCATACCGCTTTATTTCTGAAGAAGACAAGCAAAAGATTGCTGCTCAGGTGGAGAATTTCCGCACTGAGAAAAGCAAGTTTGACAGAGAAGTTGCTAAATGGGATGATACTGGAAATGATGTTATTGTCCTGGCCAAACAGATGTGTATGATTATGATGGAAATGACAGATTTCACGAGGTATGTTTTGTTATATTTAAGCAATGTGATGAAAGTTAACTTTAAAGCTCACCACTTCTTATTTATTTTGAGCTGTAAAATAATCTTAGCCTACAATGAAATGTATTCATTGTATTATATATATATATATATATATATATATACACACACACATACACACACACAGTTGATACTGGTTAATCGGACCAGCCGCTTATTCAGACCAAATCCTTCTGACTGAATCCCATTTTCTAACATAAGGCATGTTCATTTAATCAGACCAGTCGGTTATTAGGACCAAAATGATTGCATCCCGATGTGGTCCGATTAACCAAAATCGACTATATATCATTTTAATGTCTATATTACATAAAATCAATGAGACTTAATTCTGTATCAAAAGTGATGTTATATAATGCCTGTAGAGAAGAATATTTTGTTATGAACTTCATAGGCAAAACAATTCAGAACTCTTGAGAAATTATTGAGATTGGTGTTTTTCTTGCAACATAATTTTTATCTTCAGAGGCATTAATTTTATATTATGTATGGAAAGCTGGGTCATCAGGAGTGGACCATGTTCAGGGAGGGCTCTTTCATCCACAAATTTCCATTTTCTTTTACACTACTAGATCTCACAAAGGCTTACATAATCACATATTTGATATGCCTTTGCACTATGATTATGAGAAATTTTGAGGCATTCTCTCAAGCACATACTAACTTAAGATTTTCCAAGATTTGTAGAAATGAGTACTTGAATTACAGTCTATTCCGGTTAATTGGACCACATCGGGACATAATCATTTTGGTCCTAATAACCGGCTGGTCCAATTACATGAACATGCCCTATTATGCTTATGCAATAGGATTTGTTTCGGTGATTTAGGATTTGGTCTGAATAAGCAGCTAGTACGATTAACCAGTGGTCCAATTAACCGGATTCGACTGTACTTGCTTATCAAATGGCATTTCTGTAAATTTGTTTAAAAAATATATTTTGCATAATTGTTAATGTGATTTGTTTTCTTGCAATATTTTCATTTTAAGTGTTCGAGCCTTTTGTATTAATTTAACAATATAATTGAATGAGAATTTTGGTCATAATTTTTATCTAATTTGATTTTATTAATAAATTATACAAAAAAAGTATTGAAAAATTTTAAGTACTTTGAGTATAAATTCAGTGTAATAAATTTTTTTTCTGCTGTCAAATTACTTGGAGATAAAATTTTGATTAAAAGTGTAAAAGATAATTTAAGTTTTCTTAAGGGACTACTTAAGGGAATTTACCTGTACATGGAATGTTTCCTTATAATTTTATTATTTTATCTAGGGGTAAAGGACCTTTGAAAACTACTATGGATGTCATCAATGCAGCTAAGAAAATTTCTGAGTATGGTACAAAATTAGATAAATTAGCTAGACAAATTGCTGACCAGGTAGGTGTTGTTTTCAGTTATCCATAGCATGTAGATGATGTAATTTAAAATAAATGAATTTCCAAAATCTTAATAGTTTTTTCCTACTGGACTTTATGAATTCATATTTGTGATCATTATCTGACTCTGTTTTATTTTTCTAGTGCCCTGAGTCCAGTACTAAGAAGGATCTATTAGCTTACTTGCAGCGAATTGCTCTGTATTGTCACCAGTTAAATATTACTAGTAAAGTAAAGGCTGATGTACAAAATATCTCAGGCAGCCTTATTGTGTCAGGGGTAAGATTTTACGTTGCTCTTGTGTTTTCAAAATGTTTAATGATTGTCCAGATCTTTGAACTTTACTCGAATTTTAAGGGAGAAATTAATCTTGACTCCACATTGGGGTTTTGTTCCTATTTTTGTTATTGAAACTTTTAATGCAGAAAATTTTGGGGGTTATTGAATTTTGGTCACTTAGTTTCATTTACATTTGGCTAAAATTAATATATAAGAGTCAAATATGTGGCACTGCATGTGCTGTGTAGTTCTCTCACCTGTTAAATATCCTGTTTAGCATACTACTGAGAACAAATACATCCACTCTTAAGGGAGTAAATCAAACTTGAAGGAATTTTAGTTGTACAATATGAGTGATGTGATCATGCATAACCTTCTTCAGTATTTTTTAGTAGAATCTCCGTTTCTGCCTAAAACCAGATGTTTTCCTAAATCTGAGATTGATTGTTAGAGTTTTGGTAACATAATCAGTTAAACTTTTGAGGAGCAATACCCATATGAGTATGTGAATACATTGTTACTTAGTGTTATGGGTAATAATAGATGCTAATTAAGACATGGGTATGTCAAGGTATGTTACTTAATGTACCTGTTATTTTACTGATAATAGATGAAGTAACTATAACTAGTTCACAGAAACGCTTTGCTACATCTTACTTGTAATATTAAGAGCTATAATTCACTCCCCCACCCCCATGAAAAACTTTTTTTCTAACGTAGGATTGTGTTCCTCCATGACGGTCCTTCAGAAAGCAAAATTTCAGATGCTAAAACCGTCTGTCCATTTGTCCTTGTGAGTTATAATTTTGGCAGCATGCCATACCCAGTCTATTGCTATGACAAGCAGTAAACAGTTAAAAAGAAAAGTACCAAAATGCGTTAAAGTTTTGACATACATATATGTATACAGTGGACGCTCGTTAATTCGAACTCAAAGGTTCTCGGAAAAAAGTTCGAATTATCCGATGTTAAGAGAAAATATATAACTTTAAAAGTGTATCACTGAAGAAGAAAAATCTCCTAGTATGTATAATCCCAGAAAATATAGTATTATACTATGTTATCTAAAATTAACATATTAAAAAGCAATACATACTTGCCTTAATCATAAAATGAAGCAGAAGATATGCAGTAGAAAGTAAACTTTAATTAAAAATACGAATTACACTTTGGGGAAAAACTGTAAAGTGGATGTTTGGTTTTGTTTATGATGCCTACATTGTTCAGTCAACTTCTCGATTTGAAGTAAACATTTCAATTCATTTTCAGAGGAAGGTTCCATCTGAATAAATGCTTTCAGAGTTTTAATATAGTCCATTATGGCTTTATCCATTATGATCGCATTAAAAATATCTTTCGGCAGGTAAGTACAGAAAAACCCTGGCAGTTTCCTACCGAGATTAGTGCATACGTCTTCGTTTACATCAGAGCTTTGGCCACATACAGTTTGATAAGAAATATTGTGCCTTGACTTAAATCAAGAAAGTTAAATTGAGGAAAAAGAAAATTTTTTTGTCAAATTTTTAGTTTGAATTAACCGAATTGATAAAAATTTAGTTCGAATTAATGAGATATTTTTAACATTAACTCCAATACAAGTTTTTTGGGGCCTTTGGATTAGTTCGAATTAACCGAAAGTTCGAATTAACGAATGTCTACTGTATATACGTATGTACATATAATAGACACATATATACATAACACATACATACATATACACATACAAAAGAGGTAAGCAACAATAAGTAATCCTATGTTAATTACCCACGGTAGTTTCGTTAAAAGAGACTACCTGAAATTTGTTTTAACCTTTTTTTTTTTTTTTTTTGTTAATACATGTAAGTAAAGAAAATGTAATATGGATTTTGTTTTGCTATATGAAAGAATAAGTTTTGGATTCACATCATATATAATGTGTCCATGTACAAACCATACATCCATACACAGTATGTGTTTTCATAACCTGCTATTTTAACATTTACTCTCTATAAGTTTTCTTATCTGGGAAATAACTAGGGCCCGATTTAGAAAATTCTGGGCTATAGGCACAACTTGGGATGGGGGGCCCCTAACACTGATGTGGGCATAAAATTTCCGAAACTGACACACAAAAAAAAATAATTATGAATCACTGTGAGAAAGTACCATTTTACCAAGAATTGGCTATTTGAAGCGTAGAAGCCTAGAACATTATCAAATAACAAAAAGCAAAACAACATATTAACTTCATCTAAAACACCAATACAATGCAACCAGAAAAACTTATGTATGTTATATTATATATAAGGGATTAATATGATGAACCAATCAATCAAATTTGAAAGGATATATTTAAAAAATTATTAGGTAAAATAAAAAAAATTTGAATTTTGAATTTTTTCTTTCTTTCTTTTAAAATAAAAATTTTGGGGGGGCCTTTAGGCCGGGCCTAATGGAAAATCAGGGCCTGGAAATAACTAATGATAGATTGGAATGAATCTATTGTAGTCAGTGTTTGTTAATGTATAACTTCTTTGTCATAGTTATTTTTGTCTTTTCCTGTGTGTTTTTTATTACTGTTTGTTCATTATGTATCATATTGAGTATGTGTTATGTATGCTTTTATTTAATTTATTTGAGCATAAAGCCAATGATTTTCCTACATTTTATTCCAGCTTGACAGTGCTACTTCTCTTATCCAAGCTGCTAAGAACTTAATGAATGCTGTTGTTCTAACTGTTAAGGCCTCATATGTTGCATCAACTAAGGTAGATTTTTCTCTTATTTTTAAATTTGCCTAATTCAAAATTATTGTAAGTGATCTTTTCTTAAAATTTCTTGTTGATTTTCAGATTTTAATAACATAGCTTTTAAAGTTTTCTGTTTGTGCTGATGTAATAAATATTGTCTTCTGCTTGTTTCAGCAACAATTTTATTTTCTAAGTTTTCATTATGGCTGACAGGAAACGTGAAAAATGCAAACTCATCTTCTTAAAATCCACACTATATTGTATGGCCATAATATAATTATTATAGCCATCCCTTTAATTATATTGTAGATTATAAGAGGTTGCATGTTCCTGTTTAAGTTTTCATTAGTTGCTTAGGATGTATTCAATTGGATAAGTGGTGAGGTTTCTTCAAATCTAGCTGTATGATCTAATGGCTAGGGTGAAACCGGGGTCTGCATGTTCAAAAACTGTAGTAAGCTTAAGGGTTTGTTGCCATTAGGAATCTAATTTAAGTTGTAGGTGCAGTTAGTTTGCAAATGGGGACTTTAGGCTCAAAACCTACCAGCCTTCAAATCCCATATAAATCTATTTCAGTGAGTGGCTTCAGGTATAATCTGTTGTATTTCTGTGCCATAAAATAATCAGTAGAATTGCATTTTAGGGATTATTCCTTGGTATCTGCAATTCAGTGTATTCACAGAATGTTTGTTGACAGGTTTATTGAATATTGTGCATTCAGAATATTTATATAATTACTTGAGAATTGGAAGTGCATAGTCAATTATATTTATAAATTATTTAATTTTTTTAATATTCTTTGATGACTAATAAGATTTTTTTTCCCTTTGCAGTATCCAAGAAGTGTCCAAGTTGCTGTAAGTATACTGCTTTGTGCAGTGAATTAAAATTTCCTTTTATTTTTAATTATAAATGCATGTGTAATGAAGCAGCAGGGTCCCAACTCTTCCTTATTTCTCTAGTTTTCCTACTTTTTCAAACTCTACTTTATTTTCCTTCATTTAAGTCCTTTTTTGTGTGTGTGTCTTAACCAAGCCTTTTAATTAATTTTTTATTATTATTACTCTGAACAGCTTTTATTTTTCGTTTATTCTCACTTATTAAAGCCCAGCCAGTTATTTTATTTTTTATTTATTCATTTATTTTTAATTACAAGATTGGAAATGTCATTTCAGAGCTGGAAAAATTTCTTTTAAATGCAGCCAAACCTTAAGCAGTGATTGCTCTGAAAATTGATTGTAATGGGATAGTAAAAAAAAGAGAAAAAAATAACCTCTGGGAAGAATTGTGCCTATGATAATATCTCGTTTTGGCAGGTGTAAACTCTTGCTACTTAGGAGGGGTTTTAATCAAAAAGTGTCCTCTTCCAATGGGAAAAAACCCTCAAATGTCTTAACTTAGGCAGTAAAATAGTAAACTTCAGGATTCAGCTTTCATCTACCAAAAAAAAAAAAAAAAAAATATGTACATTTTAGACCAGTATCGTGGATGCACCAAGACCAGGCCTCAGCTTACTGGAATATCTGCTATCTCATTCCCACTATCAGTTGATCCCAGTCTAGTGCAGGCTTTGAGTTTTTGGCAGAGCAGGCTTCTAGTGTTGAGAGAGGTTACTTGTTTAAGCAGCGTCTGTAACCTTTTTCAGTTCATGGCACCCCTAGCTCAGAAAATAGGCTTTTCCTAACAGCTGCAGTGAACAGTTTTTGCACTTTGATTGGTTAAGTTAAAATAATAAATTAGTATATATTTTGAACAATTATTACTGAATAAATAAATCTTGATTAGTATGATGGATGAGCCTGTTGTTCATGGTACATCTTCTCAAATCCAAGAACCTAGCTGGACACACCATCATTTCCTGTTCCATGTTTTATTCCATGATACTTAATTTTTATCACAGTGACTGCCCAAAATCTCACTTCACACAAATGATATCTAACTAATAATGGAATAAGATTTGCTGGGCTTTACATCATAGTGGTTGAACTTTCTGTGCATTATAAGTTGTTTCAGTTTCTACTGCCTAAAATTAAAGATAATAAATGTTTTGTTAAAACTATGTAAGTAATGATGGAAAAATTGTCTTTTAGTCTCCTATTGTTGTGTGGAAGATGAAGGCCCCTGAAAAGAAACCTTTAGTTCGCCGTGAAAAGCCAGAGGAAGTCCGTGCAAAAGTGAGGAAAGGTTCACAGAAGAAACACATTGCTCCTATAAAAGCTCTAAGTGAATTCCAAAGTCCAGCAGAGAGTGTGTGATTCCTTGACTGACTCTACTCAAGATCAGTGCCTATGGCCTCATTTAAGTCTTGCCGAGAAATAAAGGCCGGAAAATGACCTTTATATTCTCTATTTGACTTTGTTACCTCTAGTGTCTTTCCACCTATATGCCCTTCAGCTCAAGATTAAAAGAAACATTTTAGCCATTGTTTTCAATTGCGAAGCAATTCCGTAATTGATAAATACGTAATATTTCAGCTTGTTTTTTGTTTATTTGTTTTTGTGTTTGTTTTTTAATTCTTAATCTGTAATTTTCCCAATTACACATTAAGTCTAGTCCTTCCCTTATGAAAAAAAATATATAGTTTTTTTCCCCCAGATTATTATTTATTTTGTTTCAGTGAAATTTCATTGGGGAGAAAGAAATTTTGATAAAGTTAAGTAATTGGGTTAAGTACTAAGCTGAATGTTCTTTTAATGAGTGTGTGAAAGAACCTCTAATGTGTCCAGTATATATAAATATATATATATTGCTAAAATTTCATTTCCCAAAGCTCTTAAATATGGAAAGTTTGTGTTTGTATATATAATATACATTTCTATCATTTAGATATCTTCTTTTAAATTATGTGCATGTTTATGAATATTTTCACTTATACACCTTTTTTGTAGTTTTGTAATATTCTACCATATTGTTTCAATATTTTTAATAAACAGTACTTTGTTTTGTTTTAATCAATTTGTAAATTTTCATCAAAATCGGTCTCTTCCAGTATATAAACTGGTATATTAATTATATTAATCTGGTATATTTGCAACATTAATATAAATAACTTCAAAATTCATATTGGAAAGTATTAAATGTATAATTTACTTTTAGTATGTGAGAGCATCTGTGCAATGAACTGAAGAGAATGTATTATAGTTTTTACATCATTTATACTGTATGTACTAATTGAATATAACAAAACAATGGCATTAAAACATTTTAGGAGGTCTTCATTTGATCTTCATTGACAGCCCTTTGACTTTCTATTTATGAACGTGAGGGTATTTTATAACAGTACATAATTTAGGATCATTAGATATCTTTCTTTTAGTTTCTATTGGTGTATTGAAAAAAATGAAGTAGAGTGAAATATTGGGAAAATTTTTCTGTTATTATACCTTAAATATTCAATTATATGAAATGCAGTGTATTAACCTAAAAGTTAGATTCCTTTCCTGATACTTGAACGTAGTATTGATCACTTCTAAAGCCATTAATAATGCCAGTGCATTGAGTACTATTAAAAAGATATCTTTTGATACTTTGTGCGTATGTGAATATGGCTTCATGCATATGTTTGGACACTAGAGGAATGAATGTCTGTTTTCAAAATGAATTTTTTTTTTCACTATGCCAAATTGTTAGAATGCCATAATTATGGAATGTAATAAAGAAGTTTTAGAAGTACTGCTATGTTACATAGATAATAATACTTATCTCCGAATGAAGAGGTGATTAGGTTTGTGCATTTACTTTATAATTTTCCTGACTTCTCTTCCTTACAGCAGTTTCTCTTCTCTTTAGACGCATTCATTATGATGTGTACAAACAGGTACCTGAAATAAAGTTTGTGTCTCTTGCATATATCTATTGTCCTACAATACTGGCTATTGTAAGTTAGACTTATGAAATTTCTCAAGCCAAACTGGTTAAATAATTGTGTATATTACTAATAAAGAGGCAGAATAATTTCAATGTGCATAAGTCTACTATGTAAAAACATTTTGATAGCATTTATGGGAATATTGAGCTTTATTTGAGTTGAAATAAGGACATTTTTAACAGTTAAAAAATGCTGATGTTTGCATACTGGTTTTTATGCAGGATATACATATCAACTCAACTAACCTGCTTCTGTAAATGCTATTGAAAAGGTATTTCTGTCTTTTTATGCAATCTATACAATTATCGATAATGTTTTTGTATTTTCATTTCTGACTTCTGATGTTTCTATTTGAGAAAAGTATTTATTGATTGTGGAATTGCAGTAATTCTGTAGAAATTTCTTTCAGAGATTTGAAAAAAAGAAAAAAAAAAACACAAAAAAACTGAGTGTTAGGGCTTTTGGTTTCTGTGCTGATGAGTTTAGCTAATTTGTGAATATTTATATTTGTGTTTTTTTATATTATACATTTTGTATTTTATACATATTTGTTATTTTTAGAGTTTATAATATGTTTTACAAAAGGGAAGGCATTCCTGTTCACTTTGGTAAAGAAAACTGTTTTACTTTCGTCTCACTGCATTTAAAAATTATCTGTGCCGTGACGACCTAGTGAGTGTGAATAATGTTTTGTGATGTGTTTTTCATGCAGTCTAATGTGTAATGTATGTATTTTCATATGTAATTCAAAAACTGAAAGCGTAGCATAATGTAACAAATAGCAATAAGAGGGTTCCACCTGTTATTAACCCATTGAAAGACTTGTTTTAATACTGAACATCCTATCACATATGCGTTCCAAATTTTTTGTATTTTTATTCTTAACTAGTTTTGATATAAGTGGTCCAGTTATAGTTAAGATTATAGTGTTTTTGCTAACCTGCTTTTCTTTTATATTTAAATTTATTTAAGCCTCTACAAATTGTGGGTTTCATCCATATGCTACATGAATTCATTTAGGTGAAATAAAAAAAATAAAAAAATTGGAATTATATTGTGCTGTGGGCTTCAATTTAATGATCAGTTGTGTACACTAATTCAATCGTATTTATTGAATATCTTGTATATCTCTTGAAAAAATGAAGTAGAAAGTACTGGAAGAATTGTATAATGACAAAATTTCAATAAAACAATGATCTCTTTATTTGTCTTTGTTTCTTTCCATCTGAATGTCTTTTAGTTTTATATGATGGACAAGCTCTTTGACAGTTTACCAAGTAAAATCTGTGGGGAATCGAACAAGATATATATATATATATAAAATAGCATTTGGCTACTTTGGGTTTTTTTTTTTTATATTTTTTCCCCTCTTTAGTGATTATGTCAGCCTGCATGCCAAAGGGTAAATGTTTGCTTATTTTTGTACAGATACATATATTTCACCTAAATCTAAATTGAAAAAAAAAAAAAAAAGTCAAATCTTTTAACTGTAAAGCATCTCTTCTGCCCCCTCTCCCAAATTCAAAATGTGTATGCATATATATATATATATAGATGGTTGAAGAGAATGGGTGTTAAAAAAGTAAACTATTGCTTTCAAACTGTGACATAGATGTTCACCGTACAGGTTGTGCCATAGGTTTAGTAAATCATGAGAATGCCTGGCTTTTCATATCCTAGAGACTAAAAACTTGTATTTGATAGCAATTTCAAGGAAATCCAGAACTTGTCTTAAATGGTTAA
Source organism: Dolomedes plantarius (assembly GCA_907164885.2). NCBI lineage: Eukaryota > Metazoa > Arthropoda > Arachnida > Araneae > Dolomedidae > Dolomedes > Dolomedes plantarius. The sequence continues at coordinate 136,402,428 of OU015493.1, read as the reverse complement.
ATGGTTAAAAATATACACAGTGGAAGATAACCGCATGGGCAAAAAAAGTGTGCACTTAAGGCCTTCGAAAGTTGGCAGCTTCAAAGAGAGATATCCTGCAAACCTGAAGCACAAATACCATTGAAACGAACACCTGTGAACAAACACCTGTGAAATAATGGAAAATCTTTATTAATAGGGAGTTGGATCATCCTTTGACTGAAGTACAGATTTAATGCGACGTGGGATAGATGCATAAAGGTCATGGACAATATTTAAAGAAATATTAAGCCATTCCTCCTGCAGAGCGGTCTCTAATTCCGAAAGTCCGGATGGAGGTGGAAATCGGGAACGAAGTTTGGACTCCAAATATTGCCATAAATATTCAATAATATTAAAGTCCGGAGACTGAGGGGGCCAGGCGAGATGTTCAACTGCATCGTCATGCTCTTCGAACCATTCTTGAACACACCTAGCAGTGTTGATAGCGGCGTTGTCGTCTTGAAAAAGCGGTCACTCTCCAGGGAATACAGTCTGGACAAAAGGATGGACATGCTTCACAGTTGGCAAGAGGCATTCAGGATGAAACGCTTCTTTGGGCGTTCTCCAGACATAAACGCGTCCGGTCGTCTGAAATAGGGTGAATGACGATTCATCTGACCATATTACCTGTTGCCACTGCTGTGGGGACCAGCCTTTGTGATCTCTGCAACATTGGCGTCGCTTGAAAGCATTAGTTGCTGTCACCAAGGGTTTATGAATTGCCACTCTGCCATAAATGTTCGCAGCATGAAGTTCACTTTTGACAGTTTTTGTTGAAACGGGGTCCTGGAGATGACTGTTCATTTCGGATGTTATCTCGGATAACGATTGCTTGTGTTTTCGGGCTACTATGCACTTCAAGACCCGTCTATCCCTATCAGCAAGCTTGGACTTTCAGCCACTGTTGTGCTTTGAAGACGTCGTCTTACCCTCTTTCGTGTACGCTGTCATAACAGCTGATACCATACTCCTTGCAAACCCCAAAAGGTTTGCTGTTTCCGTAACGGATGCTCCACTTAAACGCGCTCCAACTATCATTCCTCTTTGGAACTCTGACATTTCAACTTATTACAGACAGTTCGATAGAAGCATGCAACGTAGGTGACTGCTGTTGAGAGACTGATACCTTCCTCTTCGCGCTCACTAGGTGGCAGACTTTTGTTGCAGGTGGTGCGGCTGTACTGCAGGTGTGAAATGCGTCGTATTATTTTGTACTCCATCTGTATATTTCCTTAATCCAACTGTATTTGTTGTATTTATAAAATTAAGAGAAAAACAGATGTGTTACTTTGAATTGCCATGGCTTACAATGGGAAAAAAATTTGGCACCCTAAACACTACAGCTTAGAAAATTCTCCAAGCGCAGAAATTCCTGGTGAACTGGAAGTACAAGCAGGAAATGATGAAAAAAATTTGGTGCTGGGCTGATCAATTGTAGCATCTGAGGCAAATTTTAAAATCAACACCTTCTGAGATTTCTGGAAAGACTAAGTAATGAATTTATCACTTTTTGAAATAGTTTACTTAATAGAATAATGGACATTTGGGGGTAAATATGTATTGAATAAAAAGTATTTATTTTTAAAAAATTTAATTAACTGAAAAAAACAAATTTGAATATTATTTGTTATGCTATAAATATAATTACTAAATTATTGTTTTATATACCAACTTCTCTATAGGAATTATTGTTAGATCATTTAATCACTTTTGGAATGTTCATTGATAACTCTTAAAAAATTTCCCTTTAGAAAACTTGACTGCGCGCAGCTGCTGCTACAGTTACAGATAGTGTTAGAAGTTAATCGCATGAAGTAGAGTCTAGTTTAGTATGTACTCAAAATAATGTTATGCGTCCAGCAATAATTAGTAAATAAGTCACAAAAAGTGCAGACAAACATACAGTTTTGCGATAGGACATGCATTTATTTCTCATAACCTCAAATTCAGCATTTTATAAACAATAGCCTAAATATTTGGTTATTCGATAAAAATCTCGTATTTTTACTTAGGTCTCAATTTGGTACCTGAGGCAGTCACCTCGCTGCCTCACATATAGGGCCGACCATGCAAAAATTAATATGGATTGAATAATTTTAGGTGAATTTAAAGGATAATCAGCAAAACTTGCTAGGCAAATTTGGAGACCTTGCTCGATGTGCATGTTGAAGAGGTAAATCTGCATAAGTTAACCTTCCTATGGAGGTATGTTTCATACAGTTTTGTTAATTTGAATCTGTCTAAATTTTGAACCACAGTGTGATTTGAATTCATCAGTTAGCAGTAAAAACTGAGAAATTCTGCCCTTTAAATTATGTTTCCTACATATATTTATCTACAGTTCCATGCTGCAATGCTCATAATGAGAGGGTAACAACCTAGATCGATGGTTGTGCTGACTAATGAAATGTTCTAACCTTATTCATAGTTCATGCACTGAATATTTAATGAATTTCAGGTAATACTGACCTTGGATTTGCAACATTATGTGGGCTATAAAGTTGTTTCAAACCTATATCAATTGAAAGGACTGCAAATGTTAAAAGATTTCACTATTTTAACTCTATCAATGCTTCATCAATGTTTCACATGCAGACCATGTTTTCCACCCTAGAATTGCATATTTTATAACAGAAAAGATGTTTTATGGACAACACAATCAAATATTTGAAATTTTATTGTTGATAAACATAAGATATATCGCTCACTCCTTTCAACAACGTCAAACAATCTAAAAAACATGACAACAATCAACAGTCTCAAAAACGTGATTTTTCAGGAGAGTGATTTTAAAGTTTAAAAGTAGAATAAAATGTATTAAAAATAAATATTAATTCTGCTCTCTAGCGACTAAATATTGAGCGGTGAGATAAGACGATCTTGCAGGGGTATACTACTCTTTCAGGACATTCTGAAAACAAGCATAACTAAAAACGCTGATTTTTAAGATATGATGTTGTTAAAAGGAGTGAGTGATATATGAAATACAACTTACCCAGTAATTGAAATTTGATGGGTTGGCAGCAAGTAGATTTTTAATATTCATATTAAGAGTGCAAAAAAATTAACTTTTCATTTTGATGTGTAAGTTGTAGATGTTTCTTCAAGTCATGGAAAAGTCAATACCTTGTTTATGAGGGGTTGTAGTTGCTTACCCTACATTATTACATGGATCCCTCATATTCATTTTTCATAGCTAGTAGACACAAGTTAACATTTTCACATGCCACCACAGAACCTTCTCTTTTTCTAGCTCACTGCCTTTTATTGTAGATTAGTACCAATAACGATGGAACTAGGTTTGGAAAGCACATGACGATGTCTTAAAGTGGTACATCTGTTGATCTAACAAACCTTCAAACACATTGTTAAGGCTGTTGTGTACTAACCATATTGGATTCACTCACCTCAATGTTAACCTATGGAGAAAATGTGTTCAAGGATTGCTGACTTGGATTTAAAGATTTTTTTTTTTTTTTTAAATTGTACTCAGTCATAGAGAAAGAAATATTACACCTTGGGGAATTTTTTTTAAAAATGTAAATACTCTAAAATTTAAATTATTTAAGGAAAAAAATCTGGTATAGTATGTTTTAAATGCTCATAAATTACTTTGGTGGACGAAATTTATAAAATAAATCCTGCTGCAAGGTGCAGAAAAGTTCAGGCTATCTGAAAATACAATTTTTATTAGATTACCAGCATGTTAACATTGTGGTGAGCGAATTCAATAGGGTTAGTACACAGCAGCCTTAAGCTGTGGGAATTTTACTTGTAATATTTTTCTAAACACAGATTTCCACAATACATACTTTTAAATTTTGTTTTCTACATTTGAAAAAAATCTTTATGGAATCCATGTGGTTTTCAAAAATCTTTTTATATCAATAACAAGAACAAATTTTAGCTTAGTTATGACTGACTTCAACAACATAATGGCATGTACAAAAAGTGAAAATTTTGCAATTTTAAAATAAAACTGCTACCCTTCATGTGCAATAAACAGAATTCAATCATATGCATTTGCATATATTTTCTCTGGTAAGAAAAATATCAAAAGTTTCCCTACACCTTAACATTCTCATTGAAACTGAAGGTCTGTGATATTAACTGATAAACTGCCTGAAGAACATAAGTCTGAAGACATTTTAAAACTGGAGAGAAAAAGAAATAAAAAATTTTAGTAATCATTTTTTATTGAGAAACTTCTCGGAGATGGTCATTTAAAACATACATAGAATGAAAACCAAAACCTACCCTCTGATAAAATTCTTACAATGGTCAGAGAATTTTCTGCCAATGTATGGGTTTTGCATCCAAATAAAATTTTAAAAATTTTATACCTCTATTAGGTTCATCAGGGATACGTAACAAATTTTGAAACACAACTCTGTTTATCTTATTGACAAATGTTAATAAAGAACTAAAAATTCATAATTTCACAAATACTGTCAAATGATAAGTACAACAGCCTTACTTAAGGGATATTTATTTATTTACTTTCCAAAAGGTCAAGATTAGGCCAAAACAAGACTTTTGATGTTCAGGCTGAGGCTACGGCCACACGAGCGTTTTTTCACGCAGAAACGCAGCTTGAAAACAAGCCGCAAAATATAGATAAGCTGCTGTAACGTATGCGTGGCCAGATGCTTTTCCCCCCCGCTAGCGAGGGTTATTTGTCGCGTTCTCAAGGTCGCCCGCTGGAGGATAGAACCAGACCTATTTTTCAAGCTCAAGCTACGGCCACACGAGCGTTTTTTTACTGGTAGTATTGAAGACATGTTTACATGAAGATAGGAAGATAACTGTTTCTGTTGTTGGTATATTCTTGTGTTCTCGTAATTTTTGATATTTAAAATATAATGTAATACTACTTGGAGAGTGAACTTATGATTATTGAAATCTAAAAATACCCGTCTTTACGATACATGGAATAAGGATTTCAAAAACCGGGAACTCAAAAGAGATACTTGGATGACTGTAACAAAGAATGTTATTGGTGAAAAATGGGACCAGGTGGGCGAAAACAGAAGTAATTTTGATAAGTAGTAATACAAATTAAACTTTATTTTTTAAGTTACAAGTTATAACCTAAGTTGTAAGTAGGTGATAGTTATAACTAGACCACGGATTATATACAATTGCATACAATATTTACTGATTTGTATGTGTCTTTCTATTAAAAATATTATAAAAACTGCATTTGCTCCAGAAAAAATATTTTCTGTAATAGCTATATCCCCGTTTTACACATCTGAACAGCAACAGATACCTTTTAAATATGTTCTTTTGTTCAGGTAAGTAATATTCAGATCAAAAATATTAATGCCTATTTATATTTTAAGTGCATATTTATATTTTTAAGTACATATATTAAGTACATATTATTTTAAGTAAATATTTATTAAGTCGCCGGTTCAATTAGTAAAACACAACATGTTAACAGCATTTTCATTTATTGAAAATGGATTCATGTAGCACTGGAAAGTACAAACGAACGAATGAGCTTGCGTTAAAGAACACACACGTGTGGCTGGCTTGTGTAGATTTTCAAGCTGCGTGAAAAAACGCTCGTGTGGCCGTAGCCTGAGATAAGTACAGTGATTTCCGCTTATAAGAATCATGTTTGTTATTACTGTTTTAGATTCTTATAGCTGAAATTTAGGTTTTTCGACAGGCATACACACATCTATATAAACAAATATGCCTAAGTGATAGTGGACACTTCGCCGAAGATTTATGTGTTTCAGGGTCCAGGAAGCCCAAACCAGGATGTGGGAAAAAAGTCTCTATTTTTGTTTGTCACTGGAGAAAAGTGAAATCGGACCCAGACGGGTAAAGATGCCTCCCGGTCAAGCTAATAGGACAGTTTTGTGCTAAAACGTTTAAGGGGAAACTATTATGTTATGTCTAACAAAGAAAGGGATGAATTTTATGACTATATTCCATCCCATCTTATCAATCTTTCTTTAAAAAAAAAGAAAAAAGAAAGAACTTAGTGCCTTTTCAGGGTTTAAGTGGCTTTTTTGGAAAAATGAAAGGAAAGCGAAGAGTGTAAACTGATTCTTAAAACCGGTGGATTGATTCTTTAAAACGAAAATTTTAACATGGAAATAATACATTTGTTTTTGTTTTCGCGATATTGATTCTTATAACCACTGATCACTGTAAGCGGTGGTTACTGTATATAGCTCAGGTGGCCAAGACAAACAGTGTTAAGAGCTATTTGGAAATGTCTACAAAATGCAGAAGAGTCAAAAGCAAAAAGAGGTTTTATTTGATGAAAGAAATTTTCCGCTTTTTTTTTTCCCTAATACTTTTATTTAATATATCATCATATTAGAATAATTAGTATTTCTACATTCTTAAATACAGTGATTTCTGCTTATAAGAATCACGTTTGTTATTACTGTTTTTGATTCTTATAGCCGAAATTTAGGTTTTTGGACAGGCACACACACACACCTATATATACATATGAGATAATTTACCATAAAATAAGGTTTTTGGACAGGCACACACACCCACCTATATATACATATGAGACAATTTACCATAAAATACTCTTTAATTTACGTTAATTATCTTTTAATAAAATTATTTTTTATAATTTTAAAAATACAACTTATTTTCTAGACTTATAAGTAGATACACATAATTATAGTAAGAGAAGAAAAAAATCCAGTATTTGTTACAACATACCTGCTTAACAGTTTTAACATTTCAACTACAGGAAGGGAGCAAGTAAAAGTTTTCTATGGTAGTTTGACGTAATGGAGTTTTCAGGAGGCTGTTTATACCTCTTTCAATACCAACAGTCTCGGACAAAGATTCACCTTATAGCTTACGTTTCACGGTTTGATAACGTGCTAAATCTACTAATGTTACGCTTATCTAAGTCCTAGTGGACACTTCGCCAAAGATTTATGTGTTTCAGGGTCCAGGAAGCCGCAACCAGGATGTGGGAAGAAAAAAAAAAAGAAAAAAAAAAAAGAGTCCCTGTCTTTGTTCGCCAGTGGAGAAAAGTGAAATCGGACCCGGACGGGTAAAGATGCCCACGGGTCAAGCTAATAGGACAGTGATGTGCTAAAGCATTTAAAGGGGAAACTATTATGTTATGTCTAACAAAGAAAGGAACGCATTTTACAACTGTATTCCATCCCATCTTATCACTCTTTCTTTAGAAAACATAAAGAAAGAAGTACATGCCTTTTGAGGGTTTAAGTTGCTTTTTTGGAAAAATGAAAGGAAAGCGAAGAGTGTAAGCTGATTCTTAAAACCGGTGGATTGATTCTTTAAAGCGAAAATTTTAACATGCAAATAATACATTTGTTTTTGCAATATTGATTCTTATAACCACTGATCACTATAAGCAGTGGTCACTGTAGTTCAAAACTAATAATTTTCTTTTATTGTTTTGCACGATTATTCAAATCTGGCATATACTGAGTCATTGCAGTTTGTAAGAATTCAGTTAAGTGGCGATTATAGCTAATGGAAAAAAGTGTGAAATAAGAAAGTTTACGAAAAAATTCAGCAAACAATTTCTAAGACATTCTTGTAAAAGATAATTTCTAAAAGATGATCATAAGCCACAAAAAAGTGAAAAGAGCTGCAGTTTGTCTCCCCGTGGCATACAGTCGAACCCTGTTATAACGAACTTCAAGGGAGCAAAGGTTTTGTTTGCTTTATCTAGTGGTTTGCTATATCCGAACTGTTAAGAAAAATGCTAGAGTTCACAAAATGTATAACTCATTATTTGCAATGTTTATTCATAAAGTATTAAAAAATGATAAAATCTATTAAAATAGATCATTAATGATTTAAATTGACTAAAATCGATTACATTAAACTGACATAATACTAATTAAATTAAAACATGTACAACAGGAAAATGACGGGACCAAAATTTTCATTTGTTATATATTGTGTTTGCTATAATCGGGTTCAACTGTATAGCACTGACTGGTCTCATTTTGTCTTTTAGGGGCTTGTCCTCAACATTTCTACATTTCAAGAGCTGACCTTACACAGCAATATTGCAAATTCCAGCTAGAAGCAATAAGTACAAGAGCATCAATTTGTTTTTAGAATAGCTCAATGCTCCTCACAGAACAATAAGATAGGATACCTATCATGTTAAAAGAACAAATTGGAAAAATCAAACAGGGTCGCAATAGAAACACCACAAATTTACATGTTCAGGTAACTAACACCATCTCTATATTAGTCGAAGAAAATGAAATTTGTACGAGTACAGTGTATTAGCTTTTAACCCACCCTGGCATTGCTTAAACAGTATTTTATAATTATTGCTTGCCTTAAAAATCTAAAATAGAATGTGAAAATGTCCTAAATCTAAGTAACATCAAACTGTAAAGTATAATGATGGATTAAAAGTATAACTATGAATAGATTGAAAGTAATCATGTATAAAAAAACAAGCAACTCATTTTCAAAATAATTTTATTGTAAGACAGTTCACTACTTCATTGTATATGATCATACCACAAAAGCCTGATATAAATACACAACACACTGATATTTGGTCTAAAGATTAAATTTTGTGTATAAAATGTAACATGACAACAAAATTAAAGGATGTATGTCAATGCTATTATTCTATATACAGCACATTCATAAATATACAGGCATTATCACTATTGTTTACTTTACACTATTGTGTAATACCTCAATTAAATTTTAAAAATAAGTCCATTTCATTAAATTAAGTAGATATGCAGACTACACATTTGCACTAAAATATAAAATGCAAGAATGAGAATATACAATGAAGTACATTGGAAGATGTAACATTTAAATTAAAAAATCAATCATGGAGCAATCACACATCCTTTAATTTTGCATCAAAGAAAAAGAAAAATCACCTACGATATAAAATCTTGTCACCAGTTTTGAAACAAAATCCTGCTAGCAGGAGTAAAATCGGCATAAAAACAACAAACACGATGATGTACTCAAAGTTTGTATTTGTACAGTTGTCCACGCTATTTGGGGGAGAACACAACATCTAATGTTGCTGCTATGCTATAAAGTTCTTTGAAGAACACACTCATAGAAGTCATGAAAAGAGTTTATTGGAATTTGTGGAAGAGCTGCTAATACTTAGATTGGTTTTCCGAGGTTATATGTCTATATTCTCGGGTCACTGGCTGATGGCTGGAGATGGCTTTTTGTCTTCCTGGTTCTGGGGCTGTGATGATGAACTAGGCCCACCAGTTTGATTGCGCTCTGGGGCTTGAGAAGTTGGTGCACCTGACCAAGAAGGAGGAGGCCCACCCTGACCAGGATTAGGCCCAGGACCACCTGAAAACTCATCTCCATCTTCTAATCCATTAGCAGCTGCAGCAGATGCATCGTATTGGGTGTTCTCCAGACGTGTTATGAGACGCTCGTCTTCATCCCCAAATTCTCCCCCCATTAAGGAAGGTTCTCCAACGACCATCACATCCTGAAAAGGGATAGACGTTAGCTACCACCACAACTCACTATTTTCATTATGATGCAAACAAAAAGTAATGACAATTTAGATAAGTTCATGAAAAAAATGGATAACTTTACTGGATTTCCCACCATGTGACCAAACTCACATAAGATAGTAAACTTTGAAAATTATCAACTATACACTGATGTCCCACCTATCAGCAAGTAGATTGTTCATTTTGCTGACTAAATGTACTTTAAAAATGAAAAAATTTATACATAAAATACAAACTGCCAAACAACGTTTGTAAGCTAAGGATTGTAAGACTTCCTCCAGAAGAAAAACTAAAAATCCATGTAAGTTTTAACATCTTTATTATGTAAACCCACTTGAATTCCTGCATATAATTTATTTAAATACTGCTGAATAATCTGGATACATGGTTTACAAATACTGTATACAGTGCATTTTTTAAAGTCCAGAGTTTTCCGTGCATACTCATTAGATTGCTGTAATTAATAAATAACAAAATCTATTTAAATTGCAAGTCACCTTAAACAAATGAATACCACCTCTTAAGTGATAGGATATACTTTGAAAATTGAGTTATATAATTTAGTGATGTATAGTTAACTTACAATTGAACTGAACTAAGATTGATAATGATCAGATAGTGAAATACAGTTTTGTGACTTCAACAATCACAAAATACCAATGTTCATTTAGCAACAAATGAAATATATATATTAAAAGTTGAAAAACTACAATTTCAATATGTTGAGTGAAAACCTCAATTTATTTATTTATTTATTTTAGAGGGGGGAAAAACCCACAACAAAATAACCAAAAATTCTCTAAATCACTATCTTTTCCATCCACCTGAACTTCATATTACATATTAGTGCTGCAATTTACTTTTTAGGAAGCTAATCATTCTTGAAACTGCAAATGATATGAATTGATGTCATTGTGTCAGAGAAAAGTAAGTGGATTAGGAGCTTTAAAAAGGTTAATTATAATCATTTTAGATATCTGTGAACAAACATTTATCACTTCACATTTTTTACTATGCATCTGTACAAAATGTAGGCTCTTTAACTTATGAATAAATTACTTTTCTCTTATGAGTAAAAAACCCTGATCATGCACTTGAGTCAGGACTTCAGAACATTAGAAAAAACAAGTTCTCAAAGATCCAATAGTTTTAAATAACTGGGTAAAATAGCATGTCATTGCAATTCCTCTACTGTGTATATACTTGGCATATTTGACAACTGTTCAAAATATTCTCGACATGAAATATTCCTGCTCAAAAGTGGTGGGCTTGAAAAGAGAACAATAAGGACTTTAGGAAGCCATGTTTGCAGACTGCCGAAAAATAAGTAATTCTTATGGACTTTTAATGATTAGGTTAAACCTGATAAAGATCTTTCAATTTTATACGGCAAGTTTAAATCTAGCATTAAAATTAAAAAAGAAAAAAAAAAACTGTGACAACTACAAAGTTTTGAAATGCTCAAAATCATTTACAAGTTATAAAATTTAGTTTTGATGCTAAATTAAGACCAGTTAACAATTAAAATCTATGCATATACATAAATTAAAAGTCATACTGTTAAGAAAACACCACTTGCTTATTTTGCTATATTAAAGAATGTTTTAACATTTGAGGCGTTGCCGATGACAAAGTTTGACTTTGGAGCGGTACGGTAATTTTTTGCTACACAAGGGCTAATGAAACCAGGACCTACTGCTTAAAGCCGAATCCAAACAGCTACAAACAACCATGCCAATTGTGGGACTCAAACCATCAGACTAGTACCAAAGGCCAGCACCCTAGCCATTCGGCCATCAACCCAGCTGCCGATGAAAAAGAGTTAAGTGGCAAAATTTTTTTAAAAGTATTTTTTCACTGATACAAGGGTTTGTTCCAAGGCTTATGGCATGGAAAAGGAGCTAAGTGCCTAGCTAGTTTGGTTTAGTTTTGAGCCAGGCACTTACCTCCTTTTCAACGCCATTAGCCTTGGAACAAACCCTTGTATCAGTGAAAAAATACTTTTTGAAAAATTTAAGCACTTACCTCCTTTTCATCGGCAACACCTAATTTATCGGGTTGCCCATTTTTCTTTTTTAACCAAATTTAATTCGTAATTATAAGCAATTTCAAACTTTTCACTTACTTCACACGTTCACTTTGAAAATACACTAGAAAATTTTTTTTGTTCACATCTTTAAACATGCTTGGTAACATCTAGTAAAGTCATCCATTTTTACCATAAAATACTGTTTGGATAGTATCATTACAACTGAAATTAGTCCTTAAATGCAGCTATAAGAAATACTGATGGATGAAAATTTATTAAAGTCCAAAAAATAAAATCTCTCTAAGAAATCCCAAATTTTTTTAGAAAGTATGACTCATCAGTCTGGTACATACAGCGTAATGTCTAAATTCTTCACCAGCTATTTTGCTATAGAGCAGAAGTGGTTAAGAAACTTAAACTATTTGACATTGCTCAATGAGAATTCTATATAATCATCTAGATATAAATTATGAGAAACATGAATCTATCGAAGTTTGTTATAAATTAAATTTTTTAATTTTTTTATTAATGAACAAGAAGTCTATTTTTCCCCAAAAATACTCCTAAAATAATTCCTAAATTATGGACAAGGGGAAGAAGAAATAATTAATACAGTGCTATCATCCTTCCAGTTTAAGAAATGTTAGTGAAAAACAAAAATAGTTAAATCTGAATGTAATAAAAAAAAAAGGTAAAAAAGTAAAAACAAATTCTGGAAACTTTCCAGCCACAACAAACAAAAGCCTCCAGCATTAGGAGCATTAAAAAAGGCAGGTGAAGTTGCCAGAATTTGTTTAAATTTAAAAGAAGCTATACATGCAGGACTACCTCAGTGCATATCACTAAAGGACACTAGAAAAATTATAAGTACACATCAAAACAATCAGAGACAAATATTAACAACATTTGCCTTAGACGTTTATGGGCTTACACAGAAAATACTACCAGAATTAGAAGAAAAATTCTAACTGTGGCAAATAAGTTAGAGTCAAAATATTCTAAAGTATTACAGCATTAGTCTTGGGATCTGGCAATTTCACCTGTCTTTTCAAACTTAAGCAATATAGTTTAAATATAAAATAAACAAATCAGTCAACTGTCATTGAAACAGAGTTTAAGCATATAGCACTTTGTACAACACGTGAGTGTCCGTTCTTTATATATACAACAATTACCTTCAAACTTAGGCAGATCATTCAGTCATTGATACATAATTCTCACATTATATATTTTAAATAAAGTAAAAATGGAAGCCAAGCAACAAAATAAAAGGGATAGCAAAATGCAGTTTTAAAAAACGAAAGCTGAATATTACGATTTAACAGTATTTACATTCAAAATATTTATTATTATTATTTTCTTAAAAGAGATTTAAAAAAAAACTGAATTTCCTACATGAAAAATTCCATGAGGAAACAAACAGAACTTCAGGTTCAGGATCAATAAAAGACTTATATAGTACAAATTTTTATTCATCGAATTAACTTGTTTTAGATACCTCAGTAGGACAAATTTGTGTAGGTTTAAGGCATAAATATACATATATATATATATATATATATATATATATATATATATATATATATGTGTGTGTGTGTGTGTGCATGCATGTATATGAAGATTCATACAAGTCAATGAAGCTAGAGGGCAATATACCTACGGGAGAAATCTTTTTAAAGGACTTACTGGGGTGAAGTCTTGAATATTTGTGTGATATGTTTGAAAAATTAAAAACTGCATCACATACAAATTAAAATTTAAAAGTTTTATGAAAAATCCTAACAACTCTTTAGTTACTAATAAGCCAGCAAGAAAATTCAGATGAAATACTTTAGAATTAACTGAACACTCATCAAGGGCTCAAAGGAGAATGCTTAAATATCTTTAGATTTCACTAGAGGCTCACAAAACTAATTCCAAAATACATCCTTGAAAAGGCAATTTTCAACAATAGGGACCCTATATTTTCCATAAAAGAGAAACCTTCGAATTCTTTTAACAAGTAAAGGTGATTTATATCTCCTCAACCCATATATCACTACTCAGAAATAAATAATTACACATTCATTATCTTAAGTATATAAAAACCATATCCAAACTACTTAAATTTAAAATAAAAAAATAAACCTTTTATCCATTCAACATCTTTAAACAAAAACAAAACAAGTTAAACTCTAATAAGGAGTGGGGAGGAATGCCCATACCTAACAAATACACGCGGGTTCAGATTTTGCTTGTATAAAAACATATCTAACAGATACATTATTTGTTACAAATAAGACACACATGCAATCTCTTCTCTAAGTCAATTTGACCTTATTTCATATTTCAGTTTTAAAATTTTTTTAACTGTAGCCCACACAAAAGATATGTACAACTATAAAAAAAAAAATAAATCATATTTCTTCCCTTAGTAAATGCACTGAAATCTTCAGTAGCTTTGCATGCAATTATTTTTCAATTCGCAAAATATAAAATAATAAATGAATTCCCATTAGAAAATTTTTTTACACAGTGCTTAATTTGAATTTTTAAAAAATAAATCAGATATCTTAAACTACAATTTTTAAAAAGGATTCAGGAACTTTCTGTATAAAAATTTACTGGCTAAATTAAGCTAATTTATGAATAAAAAATAAATAAAACCTCAAATTTTGATAATTATCCTTGGAAGGATTTTCAAAAATAACTAAAAGGAGTAATGACCTTAAAGTAAATGAAAGATTCAAAGAGTAGTAGAACTTAATCTCATTTAGCTCTATACTTACTTTTTAAATAAACCTCAAAAAATGTAAAATTCTCTCACATGAAAAGAAGGAGTGCATGCCCATTAATCTTAAAGTCTAATTTAAAATTATATAATAAATATAAAGCAATTATGAGGATATGTATTAATTTTTCATATTAAATTTTAATTTTGCCTTGTGAATTAGCATAACACATCTGACACCAATTCAGCTTTCATTTTTGTCTTTTCACACACTGATCTCTAATACACAGAAGGGTTAATTTAAAATTCTTTCATTAAAAAAATAAAGTTTAGAATGAGTTAAGGAATACAGATAAAGGGGAGTAATACTCCCCTCATTCTAGAAATATTTAAACACTATCATAACACTTAAAAAGAGCTTATATATGAAAACAATAACAACTAACACTTCCAGACTTAACATGCATAGTATCATCAACACAACAATACTGAAAGACCGTAATTTAAGACACATAGCAAGCATGAAAAAAGTTAAAATTAGTATCTTTGAGTTAATAAGAAATGAAACTGTTAGAATGAAAGTTGACTGTTTAATTAAAAGTCAAAAATGCACAAGTAGTGCATGTGAAGCCATCCCAATAAACATGGGGGGTAAAATGACTAAAATGCTGAATACAATAGAAAAAGAAGCTAAATACTTGCCACAATCACACTTTGCTATGGCTGTGTACTGGGATTCTGAAGATAGAAGAAAATAACATGGTTAATGATAGGAAAAAAATAAAGAGTGAATTTACACATGTTTACAGGTAACGTGAATGACTAAACACTAGAAAAAAAAATTTATATTAATAAGAACTCCTAGTTAACTATCAAACCAAACTTCTATTATTTATAAATACAAAATGAATATACACATTCACAAAGAAATAATTATAATTACAAAAATTTATAGATCATTTCGTTTGTTTAAATCTAATTATTCCATTAATGTTATCAGTGATTATCAAACATAAAAGCATTTTTAGTAGCATCAAAACTGGCAAGGAATCCTATCAAATAAATACTATCCTACGTTCATAGAAAAGAAATATATTTAAACAATAACTACAAATTAAAAAATAATTATCTTTTAATAATAATAAGAAATTTACATTTGAAATTTGTTTCATTTACACTGCTAAATACATTTTTATATAAATAAAAGCAATTGTAATATTGCTTTCATGGAATGTCTATAATGCTTTAATAAGCAATTGCAAACTTCTTTACAGAAACTTACAGAAGTAAACAGATAACCTGAAATACCTCAATTTTTTAAAATAAATTTAGTGTATCTTCTCTGAAGTTACATTTGAAAACTTTCATATATAACAACAGATTAAAAATAAATAAATAAAAACCCTTCTTCAATAAGTTACTTGGGATTTAGAGATAGTACAAAAAGTATAAAACTTCCACAATTATCAGAAATATATACTAATTAAAATAGTAACTTAGTTCATTAAGTTAACTGATAACCATCAATCTCGACAAACCTGTGATGCTAGAGAAAAATTTGGAGGACCAGGTGACATATTTTTCTTTTTCCCTGATCCTGTGCCAGTACTGTTGGCATTATTTGTTGCTGAAGACTTTCTCTTCCGCCTTTTGCTTGGTGGACGTGTAGTTTCTGTAATATTTAGAATAGGAATCAAAATACCTTAATCTAATAAACATTATTAAAAATGCACTGTAGATTAACTACAAATAAAGAATTCATCAACAATGATTACAGCTAGTAAAAATTTGTTTCATAAAATCCAATAAGAATCTGGTTGGTTTGAGCATTTGAAGCACTAAGTCAACAGTATTAATTTGAAGTTTGAAGAAATAATACATTTTAAAAATGCTGATACAGATAGATAATTTTCCTTCACAATATTCAGAAAGAAGCTACTGAAATAAAATCTAATGGAAATAAATCCACAGCATATTTTTTTGTTTTATTTTATGGATTTAACCCTTTACATATAATAATAGAATAAAACAAAGGATATTGCAGTTTAGTGGGTAATTATTTTATTAGGCAAATATGATGAAACCAATTTTTTTTTTTTTTAAGGAAAGTATTAAGACAATGTGTATAGATAGATATGTCTACTAATCAAATGTTAACACTCAAATACTAATCAATTGAGTCAGTTTATACTTTTTGACTCAATCTGCCAAAAAGTATAAATTACTTTATCCTTTTTTAAAGATACAAAAATTTAATTTTATTTTGCAATTTCTTTCATACTTTTTAAGGAAATTCTTAGTGCATACATTCAGAAAATAAATAAAATACATTAATCATGCAAAAAAGTAACCACACATGCATTCAAAGGGATTAGAAACAGCAGGTTAAATTTTAGGGTTATTTCAGTTACGAGGAAAAAGATTATTTCAAAGAAAATATCTCATGAATGAAAAAATTTCAACAATTTTTCTATTTAATAAACATTTTTTAAGCAATTAACTATATCTTTGAGAATTATCTATTTATTCCTACAGAAAAAGACTAACTGAATACGTTAATTTTTTATGTATGAAAATATCTTTGTTCACCGACAAGAAATGGTTTTAATTTATACAATAATTAATATCCATGGTTCTTGTACAAAGTTGATGAATATTTCCAAATAAAATGAGAAAATGAAATAAAATAGCCAATAAGAAATGCATTAACAAATAAGTGCAACAAATTTTTATCACAAATGAGCAGACAATTATGCAAAACTACAAGACAAAAAGAAGCACTAAATTTTATATCAAATTTGCGTTCATGAGTAGAAGTCCTTCACAGTTAAAAGATCATTTTAACACAAAGTATAAACTATTTAACGAGAGTCTGAAAAATGTAACACATTGTTTAAAGAATCAATTGACATTTCTATTAAGGAATGACCACAGATAGTAATAAATTGTATGGCAAATAAAATACGTATTTACATAATTTTGCATAGAACCTGGAATATAAACCCTTTCTGATAATAATCAGGGGAAAAAAGTAATCCTAAATAATTAAATCATCAAGATATCAAATTTGCCCAGTAATATATATATAATACAGAAGCACCCTATGGAATGATTTAATGAATACTTTTCAACCTATAAAAACTGTTTATAATTTATAAAAACCCTCAGCAACCTAACATGCCTAAATATTTACAAAAGGGTGTAGGTACTTGCAAAACATTTTAACCAGATTTTTTTTCTTTTCTAATGATAAAATGGTGTAATTGTGATGGACTCTTTTTAATAAATTAAGTGCCTAAAAAGAAAACTGACAACCCTCAATATGGGACAAAAACTTAAATGAGTAAAAGTTAAATAGAAATTGATTAAGTAATATAAAGATAATAGGGGAAAATAAAATTGTCTTAACTCAATGAAAATTTCTATTGCATAAAGTGCTTATTCTCAGAAATAAGAAAACACAAAATCAAAACTATTTAAAACATACAAATAATACATGATAAATAGAAGTCAGAAGCATAATTTTAAAAAAAAGAAGGGAAAATATAGAAAAGAAGAAGGAAAAAAAAGGAAAATAAAAACCAAGCAAAAGAATGAGAATCATACTTTTTTTTTTTTTTTTTTAAATGAACATATTTAGTTATGTCTCAAAAAATAAATAAAATCTTACAGAATTAGATAATTCAAGCTTTAAGTTTTTTAATTTTAAGACAGAGGTGAAAATACATTTTTAAATAGATAATTCTCTCCTTTAAAAAAGAATTTATAAAAGAAATATAAATAAACATTACTTCTTAAAAGTGATAAAAGGCAAACATATTCAGCAGAAAAATTTATATGAAGGACTCATAAGTTAATTTAAGTTTAAAATGTATGCCTCGAATTCTATGAGTTATTTGCTTTGAAAAATGTGGAAAAAAAAAGAAAAAAAAAAAGAAGAAACCACCACCATATTTTACCCAGGTTAAATTCATGAGATCCAAGATTAATTTTTTAGACGTACCTAAATCCTGCTGCATTTTAAAGTCATTGGGACCAGCACGGTGAGTAGCACCTAATGAGATTAATCAATAAATAAGCCATTGCAACCCTGCTCCATAAGCCACTTAAGTTTCTGTATGCATTGTTTATTCTTTTTGAAAAAGAACTTTTTGCATACAATCACTCAAAATCCACACACGCACAAATTCATAAAAATAAATTCAAAGTAAGAAAAATACAAAAACATAAATATATTGCTAAATTAAAAAGAACTCAATAAAATAATAAAATGTTCAACACATGAATCATAACAATATCAAGTCATGAATTCTTTACCCAGATTGAGAAAAAACATAAAAACACACATTTAAAAAGAATAAAAAAAAATAAACACTATGAAAGAATCATTCTAAATGAGTAGGAATATTGATTCCTTTTCAAGTATTTAATATTTTCAGTCATTTTAATACAGGAAAAAATCATTAATACAAAATTTTTATCTGATAAGTTGTTACTGCATCCATTTTACCCTATATTTTTACAACTAGGAGGTTCAACCTACATATTTTAATTAGATTAAACTGTAACCTACATTTTTAATTAAGTAAAATTTAATCAGCAAACCTAGTCACTGGAAAATCTAGCAATATACCTAAAATTCTCTAATATTTTTGAAATTTAATGAATATTAACTGAATCTACAATTAATAAACTAAATATTAATATATTTATGACAAAATTTATAGTACAAAATATTTCTAGGGATGTTGTTCTGCTCTGCATGTTTTGGAACACCAAATCTTGAAGTTTGGAGCAATTTAAAGTCTTTTCTGCATCAGCCAAAAAGCAAATTTGGAGCAGTACATCACAGTTTTGTAGCAGCCATATAATCAAATTTGAGCAATGTTTGGCACTTTTAAAGTAATCAAATAAAGTTTGTTTATGACTGACCATTTTTTAATAACTTAAACAGTAATGGTAAAAAAAACTAATATACATCTAAAAACTTTTTCAGTCTAGACTTTTAAAGAGGGGAAATTATTCACACGGAAACAACTTAAATCAAAAGTTGACTGTTCTTTGATCATTTGAAAGACTATAATTGTTAAAGTTTTTTTTTTTTTTTTTTTTTTAATTCTTCTATGAACTGCAGTGATAGTTTATTAACACCACTGAAGACCCGATCATTGTATATTCTAGATTAAAATGTATTACATACATTTGGGCAGAGGTTTTCAACCTATGGGCCATGACCCTTAAGGGTGTCGCCAGGTTTTTCATTCAGTTAAAATAACTTTTTAACGAATGTCCCCAAAAAATTTGTTAATATTTATTTACTGTGAGTCTGTATATGTTTTTAAAAGAAAAAGTCTCATCCAAAGTACAAACTCTATTCATTAGAAATCTACCGCTTTTCTTTGGTGGTAAATGAAAATCACGGTTACTCACTACGTACAGCACACAAATTCTAAACATCAGTTTATATTACATCAGTCTATGCTGTCATTATTGATATTTCTATTGTAGTTTCTCAAATGATATAAAGCAATTTTATTTATTTAGGTATGAGTTTTTCTATTTTAATTGCTATATAATTCTGAATCCATACATTAGGTGCATTATTTTTCTTGAGGGTCTGTTCTGTCCTTGCTTTTACATACGTTTAACCCTTTCGCGGCGTATGGCACGTTTACATGCCAGCAGCTATCCGTGTTTATGGCCGACTGCCATGTACACATGCTAGCAGTTATCCGCGTTTCAGGTCGACTGTCACTTTTACATGCCAGTAGTTTGGAATGTTTTATTAGTTAATTTTTGGGGCACATGATGGCACCGTATGTCTATGAAATTTGGAGTACAAGTAGTTGGGACATTCTATTAGAAAACAAGACTAATATGAATCACATGCTGTCTACCATTTTATGTGAACAAATGGAGGAAGGGATGTATTGCATCTGGCTGTCAGCGGGTAGGGCATTTAAACTTTGCATGTGGTCTTTGTTTATGAGCAATTTTGTTTTTCCTTTTGCGGTGGGATTGTAGCATTGGGTATATGGTATGCATTGGGTATACAGTTTAGTTTTGAGTCAGAATCAGATCCTGTTGCAGTGAGACTTCTTTCCTTTGAGGATTTAATATGGTGAAAAGGAGAAAATATTTAACAGAAGACAAATTTCTGAATTGATGCGAAATGTGTCTGAAACTGAAAGTGATTATGAAAGCAGTGACAGTGATACAGAAATCTCGTCGGGTGAATCTGTTTATTTGGAACACCGAGATCACAGTGATGATGATGATATATCATACATTTCTATTCTGAGTATATTGCGGGACGGTACTTTGTGGTCTTCTCACGTAAGGGATTTAACTCAACTAACATTCACAGCGGCATGCAGAATAAAAATCCATGATGCTGTATCAAATGAATTTGATTTTTTTTATGAAACTGTAATGGATTTAATAACTAAATTAATGCATATTATATTATACTAACCAAATTAATGTGTATGAGAGGTACATAAACCCGGAAAGTGAACAGAGTTCATCCTCAAAGTATTTTTTGCCTATAACTTTTTTTTTTTTAAATCAAATGCGGAGGCATTTGTAATCAAACATTCGCCCTTACTACGCCGCAGTTTTACTGTCCAATTTATTGTGGGGACACCATATACGCAGACAGCATTACCCCCTATGAAGGGACGACACGAACGGAGGCATTTTTCGTGGCGCAATGCCAGGATTCGATCTGAGCACCCTCAGCACCACAAACCAGCGTGCTGTACCACAGGGCCGCCACAAGCCCGATGCCTGTAACTAAAGAAGAAATGTTTGTTTAATTTGCTTTAACAATTTTAATGGGTATCATGAAAAAACCGAAAATTAAGATGTACTACTCAACAAATCTCATGATTGCAACACCTTTTATCAGTAAGGTTATGAGTCGGGACCAGTGCATCGAAATTCTTCGATACTTGCATTTTCCTTCTTCTGATGCCAAAAAGATTGAAAAAAATTAAACCTTTTTTAGATTTAATCATTCAAAACTTTCAGAGTTCTTGATATATTCTTGATAGGAATATATCAGTTGATGAAAGTCTCTTACTGTGGAAAGGGAGACTAGGATTTTGGCAGTATGTCCCAGCGAAAAATATTTTAAATGTATAACAAAAAATTTTTAGTGGAGAAATAATAAAAGAATGTAAGTAACCCATATATAGCTTAAATAAATAGATTTGTTTGTAAATGTTTTTTTTTTTGGAATTTTTCGTAAATTTAGACTTAGCGCTTAAAAGTCTGCCGGCCTGGAGGGAACGTTCATGAGAAACACTTCCAGCCTCAGAGGAAAGCGCATGATCGAAACTGCCGCCGCGAAAGGGTTAAGCCTGGACTCCACTTCACTAGAAAACGCGACAGAAACAGAAAACAGAATCAGAAAATCTACGCACTTCCGTTTTTTTCCCCGTTTCTGCCCAGCAGAATGACGGCGGAAAACAGTTGAAAATGTTGAACTTTTCCGTTTCTGTTGACGGATTCCGCGTGTATGACAGCCAATAGGAATGAGCCTTGATCCATGAAACACAAAACAGCAATGGCATTGCACTTTGATATGGAAGCATTCGTATATGAAATTGGATTATACAAATTTCTATACGACAAAGCTTCCAAGGATTACATAAACATACAGATGAAACGAGCAGTGTGGGAGATGATTTCGAAGAAATTCGAAATTAGCGGTAAGTTGAAAAGATTTATTATTTTTAAATATTTTCATACCACTCTCATTCATGTTCAAACAGAAGCATATCAACATGAAAATTTAATTTTACAGCGTCTGATGCAGAAAAAAGTGGAAGGTCCAGAGTTAAGAAGGTACAGTGAAAGTTTCAGTTTACATTTCGAAGTGGGGATTGTTTGATTTTTGGACTCGCTGCTAAGCAAATGCAGTGAAAATTCAAGGTATGTTTGTTTACATGAATTTCTCAGAATTGTTAATAACAGTTAATAGCTGTAAGATGATAATGTATATGAGTAATTAAAGGTTTTCTTAAAAGTAACCTTAATTTTTAACACCAAGAATTACTGTATCATAAAAATGAAAAACTTGGTATACATAGTTGTGTGTGATTACTTTTATTTCCTATGTGCTGTAAAAAAAATTTTTTTCTCGTCAAATTTCATCATTTTTTAATATACTTTTATTTCAATTTATAGTGATAAAAGTTAAAGGGGGTAAAGTAAAATATACAGGGTGTCTATAATTAGAAAAGTAATATATTTAGAATATGTAAGAAATAAATAAAAAAAAAACTTCAGTCGAGAAATGTCAAACACCAATTGATGAATTTTAACTTATTATTATAGGCAAAGAAACAACTCATTAAGTACCTTAAAATAATTAACATTTTTGATTTATATTTATGTGTAATATTTATTTAATGTTTTTTTTAAAGTAGCTAAAAGTTATTTTTTATAGTATAGAACTTTTACTAATAAAAATGTTTTTGATTTTTAGATCCAGTAAAGGTATCAGAAAAAGGAAAACGGACACAGAACTTAATCCCTTGATGTGTAATATTCAAGAAACGACAAAAAGTATATCTGAATATTTTTCCAAAAAAAGTGTTATTCAAGATGATAGTGACAAAATTTTGCCAGTATCTGTGTTGTAGACTCAAAGATTTAAAAAAAAAAAGCATCGAAGAGATGCTATGCAACAAATTTAAAATTTGATGCAAATAAAAGAAATTGAAAATGATGATAGTAAAAATAATTTTATATACAGTCGAACCTCCATATATCGAAGTAGCAAAATGCTGGAAAAAAATTCGATATATAGAATTGATCTTAGTTTTATCATAATTCTCCTAAAACATTAAAATTAAAGCTAATTTTCGTATACGAATCTCCATTTCCAATTTATATGCGAATCACATTAAATGAAAGTTAACTAAAAAATGAATTAATGTGAAAGATTTATTGAGTACTATATACCTTTAAAAAACCAATAATCCAGATAGTGGTTACAGTGATCACAGTTACATTTTTTAAAAAAAACTACGAATATCTTGCTGAACAGCCAGTTTTGCGGAAAGTTCAAAGAAATGCTCGCATTTATTCAGTCCATTAAAAACTTTATCAGGGGTCCACGAAGTATTGTTCCAAACGCCAAAAATTGGGAGATTTTATTCTAAAGTGAAATAAAATCTCCCAATATGCAGTGAAAAAAATTTCGATATATAGAAACAGTTTTTCTATGTAATGAACATGGAGATTTGCTAAGAGTTCGATATATAGAAAATTTCGATATATGGAGGTTCGACTGTACTTATAAGTTTTGAATTTAATTCTTTGAAATGAAATTGTGAATAAAAATTAGTAAAATAAAAAAAACAACTACTTATTTTGATCTTCGAGCTTACATATTTATATTTCCGAATCGAAGCCAATGTAAAACAATAAACAAAGAAAAAAAAATGACAACAGATGGCGCCAGCACTGAGCGGAATCTGCGCCGGCGTATCTTGACGCTCAAGTGGAGTCAACATACAACAGAATTTCGCAGGAAACTGAAAAAAATTCCGCTTTCTGTTTCTGTCGCGTTTTCTGGTGAAGTGGAGTCCAGGCCTTAAGTGAGGGTTAAATGTTTCTTAATGTTCTCCTTTTCTTACAAATTTTATTTTTGTTAAATTAAACATTGTTAAAATTAAATTATGAAAAATGCATTTTAGTGTTTTTCTTAGTCCTTAAATAAAAATAAAGTCCTTTTTGAGGAACATATGCATGATGGAGGGGGGGGGGGTCTGTCTGTGGAAACCATTGAAGAGGTCATGACTTGAAAAAGGTTGAGAAACATTGCATTAGGGCATTACTATACTATTTTATAACAGGAGTTTATGAGCTCAATTAATATCACTTGACTTTATATTAAACATCATCTAGCCCTCCACTTTGGCTTGATAACTTAAAGACCTGATAGGAATGTTGCTTCTGAAACCCGAATATTTTTTAAATAACGATTTTCTTGAAGAGACTTTTTTAAGAAAAACTATAATGTAGCATACAAATGAACAAAAATACATATAATTGAAATATTAAAAGATCATTAGTTTCGTCACATTTGGCAAGGTAGCATTGAAATGATTAGTTTTGTAACTTTCAGCGGTAATAGCAATGATCTGTAGTTTTAGGCCAAATGTGTTGACTTCTGTATCATTATTTGTTGAAATGATACCATTTGGGTAAAATTTCACCGATATGTATATTTTGGAGGAGTAAGCACAGACATTGGAAATTGGTATAGGCACAACATCCCTGTATCTTTGACAGTGAGATAGAAAACTTTCATTATTAAAATAAAGTTGAACATATTGACAAATTACTACATATTATTCTACGATTTTGGTTGATTTTATTTTTAAAACTAATAGTAATATTTAAACTATCTAAATAAAGAAAATGCATGCTGAAAAAATATATATAAAGATAGGAGCAACAATGTGTAAAATAATAATTTACTTTCTAATCCTTTAAATGAATTGCAAATTCAATTTTTTTACAACTATTATTATTGGACATTAAGAACTTGGTCCAAAATTACAGTTCTACCACACAAAATAAGTAATCAAACAACAGAATAGATATAGTATTAATTCATTAAATTAAATTAGCTGAGTAGTATAACATCTTTACTCTTGAAAGTTAGCAATGATTGAACATCTCTTATTAAAACAAAGAAAATAATTTAAAACTTCTCAATTGTAGCACTTAAATTAATTTATCTTAAATTTTATTTCACAATTAAAAGTTCATGGGAAACTTTTTTTTTAAACCATAAATTAAGAAATATACAAGTAGAAGTTTTAAAGGGAAGAGAAAATTATAAATGCCTCAAACATACAGTGATAATATCAAACAATAAATAAATATACTAGTTAACAGCCTATTAAATTAATGTTTTAAACACGTAATAGCTTTTATAACTACTGCTTTATATTACACAGGATACATTTTTTTTTAAAATACCAGACAAATTCTTATTAGTAAAAATTAACAGCATTCATAAAAGAAATAACAATTAAACTAACCAGGAGGAGCTACCATCCTTTGCCATTTCTGAAAGAGAGTTGTTTTGAGGCAATCTCGTGGACTAAGAGCATAAGCCTTGTGACGTGACATAAGCTCTTGCATAGGTTCCAAAATCACACATAACTACAAAAACAAAAACATTCACTTCAAACAATATTGACAGGAAATGTTAAATCAGACAATATAAAATCAATTATATCTCTTTAGAACAAATATTTAGTTAAAATACTTTATCCTCATAGTGGATAAAAATAGAGGATCCACACAATTTATGATCTTAAAATGCATATCATGAACAAAATTTAGAAATTCATTTAATAAATTAATTAGTATTTTGAATTAACTATCTGTGAGTAAACTTAACATCAACTGAAAGTAAGCTAACACCAACAATGTAACAGTGATATCTGTTGGTGGTCATACTGATTTTATGGCATCTGGAAAACAACAGTAGCTACACCTAGTGCAAAGACTTTTTATACACATACTTTTTAGGCTACTGCTACAAGGATTCAATCCAAATTCTAAAAATAGATAATGAATTTAACATGCATTTATTTAGAAGAATGTCTTACCCTGAGATAATTGAGAGTAGAATTTGTAAGACCTTGCCTTGTGATATTTTTAGATAACTGTTCAAGCATAGCTGGATCTTGCTGTTGAGCCTGCAGTAAAAAAAAATTACTTTAATTTCATAGTTTAACATCCCTTTAAATTAGATTCTATTGTGAATAAGTCAAGCATAAATACATTAATTAGTTGTTAAGCAGAAGACAAAGAGAATCTCAGATGATTAAAAAAGCATTTGGTCAGAATTTTTATATTTTCTATCAAACAGTTTTTCAATCTCTCCAAACGATAACACTATATTCTGTGTAAAATTACACAATGATAAGTTTCTTCTATATAAATTTGAGACCAATTAAATTATATGATAGATAAGCATATACCCTTGACATGCATATACTTTCTACAAATAAATAGCAAATTTTATAATAAGTTTTTAAAATGGTATTTAGCCGAATCTAATTTCCCATACTTCTGAAGGTTTCTCTAAGAGTGGATAACACAGCTTAACTACAATGAAGAAAAAGAAAACAATATGTATACAGAAACTCTCATTACCTTTTACAGGTAGGAAATAGTTTCTTCTTACAGTTTTGGTGAAAAGCTAATAATATTTTGAAGAAAATTCACTATGACCCACAGAGTTTTTGGTCTCTTGATTACCACTGAGGTATAAAAATCGCTTGAAAAGTGAGTAAACTGAAACTTGATTGTAACTTGAAAAGTAAAGCTTAGAGTAATTTAGCTTTTCTGAGCAATTTCATACTAGTTTTCTTGAATGCTGCCTCTTTATTAAATATGAAGCTTTACAAGCTATTATGATCTTCTGCAAAGATATACACCTCCAGCATAACCAGCACCCATGGCCATCAGTTTCACTCCTATTATGGGCTTCTCAGCATATTGCACAGAGTCAAAAATTATTTTGGAAGGAAAAGAAAATCAATAGTGGAATTACTCTAAATTTTAAATAGTGACCAACAAAATGTAGTCTATTCACACCAAAAGAAAGAACAAATACCTTTTATAACTTATGATCGAATTTTAACTTTAGTCAATAAGAAAAGGAAAAAAAAAAGGAACACTATACATAAAATACAAAATTAAGAACTTTGAAAGCACATGCAGACCTTGTCTCTGTACAGTTTGATAAACATCAAAATTATATTTAGAAAACAGACATCAATTACAACCATTATCAATGAAGTAGAAATGTTCCCTGTTTGACAAATGTGCATTACATTATATAAAGTGAGAGAAAGATCTAAAACCAGTCAGATAGAGAAATAAAAAGTATGTTAAAGACAAAAATAATTTTTAATAATTACCTGTAATGCAATTAAACTACGTGGTACTAATTCTCTGTGTTGTCGTGTAGCAAAATGCCATGATTTTATACGCATAAGATCATCAAATGTAAATTCCAATATCAATCGACCTTCTGTACAGACCTAGAATTAATAAATTAGAAGATTAAATATTACTGCAAAAATTATGAGATCAATCATTTACAAATCCTAACACTATAAAGACATAACAAAACTAGAATTAATTTGTGATCAATGAAACTTACTTTTAGAGATATTAAAAAAATAATAATATGCTATCACTATATAATAAACTATGTTGAGACTCAAAACTAAATTTATGCTCCCCTAACATTATGAACTTTTAAGACAAATTAATATGTGAAACATAAATATTTATAGCATAACAGTTGAGTTATGTTCCTTAAATATGCTAATGTGCAAACTAGTTTATGAATAAGAAAAACTTTCAGTTATGGATGAATATTTATTTTAACAAAATTGTACTGCACTATTCAAATGAACAAAATTTACACAATTAAAGTAAGATATTTTGTAAAAATTAAACAAAAAATAATATAAATTATTGATTAAAAGAATTACAACAGACAAATACTGATATTTAGTCATATAGAGAAAAACAAAGCTAAACACTATTAATCAGTTCATTTATTTGGGAAATTTTTTATTGAGTTTATTTCTCAATATAAAGATTCAAAAGAGCATGTGTAAAAAACTTTAAAAACAGCCATGAGTAATTATTAGAAGTTAAGAAATTTCAAGATTTGAAATTTGAATTATTCACAATTTCATTCTCAGCCTTTTTGTTACTTAGTCCAATAACCACTTATTAGCTTCCAGTAATTTGTGAAATCCAAAAGCTTTTATTTCCATGAATGACTGGATTGGAAACATTAATTTTATTTCAAAGGCCTTTAAATTCAACTATGTCACAAATCTACCATCTGAGTGCCCTCAAAATTCTTTTTTGCATGGCTCTTCTCACAAGTGTGCCATAAGTTCACTGCATACAGCCTACATGTTTCCTAAGAGCAAAATTTCCAATTAAAACATATTCAGATAATATAAATGAGGAACTTAATTACCTAAGTCACAAAAATGTCTTTCTGTTCTCTAAAATTTTAGCAAGTCTATTTTCTTTATCGCAAGAAAAATACATGCAGAAAATCACAAAACTCATATTTTAAGAATGGATAAATACATCGTGAATGTGTTTGTTCGAGTAAATATATATTTCTTTTCAATTCACAGAAATGCGAACATATATTTCAGACAATAAATGAGTTGATTTTTATAAACAAAGAGATATAGGTTGCAGGACACTGCCTAGAAGAAATGCCATATTAAACAAGATTAGTAATTTTATTGGATACTTCATATTACAGCCCAGGTCATAAGACCATTTAAAATAAAATATACCCTTCTTTATTTTAGCTAAAAAAATTATTTAGGAATTTATAAAATCTTGCTAACTACTAATATATATTTAAACACAGGGTAAACTTAAAATATTTGAAATATATACATAGCACTTTTAAAAACTAAACAAATCAAATAGTAATTGAAAAAACTTACAACAACAGCATTATCTTTAGCAAGCTGTTCTTTCATAAGTTCATTTGGATACTGCCCACCTAATATCTAGAAGAAGAAAAAAAATCATTGCTTTAAGATTTAAAATAATACACTAAAGAAAGCAAATGTGAAAATAAAAATAATTATAATCTATCAGGTAAAGAATTCAGATTAAACCAGATGCTGATTCATTTATCCATGCATTGATTATACAGACTTCCTTCACTGATTTAAAATACAGTGTGTGCTGCTAATTAACCAGATATATTTTCCTATGTGTAGCACTCAACTAGTAAAATAAAAAGACAAAGAGAAAAACTTTCATGAATATTCTTTTAAAATTAAATTTTAAGAACTCTACCTAAATGAGAAAGAATACTTTTATAAGATAGTAAACTGAAATATAACATGCTACTTTACACACAATCTGAAGTTACTGTCAAATTTTTTAACACAGTTCGCTAACTATATTACAGGTTTCATAAACTTCAAGAAGAGAAAAAAGAATTTAAGCTCATATAAGTTTATCCTAAGGCAATTTCCTTAAATGGCTTTTGAAATTTGGAAGTAAAAAAACTGACTGACTATCTTTAGTAAAAAATTTCCTAAAGATAGTGATAATTTTTTTTTTAAAAGATAGTGATCAAATAATAGGAATGAAATCATGTTTCTAATACTTTACTAAACAAGAAACTTGAAATGCACTCAAGAATAGATAAAAAGGATTTTCAAGCTGAGAAGATGAATTATTATACTTCAAAATTTAATAATGCATAAATTCTGCTATTATATTTCAATATTTAAGTCTTCCTAAATGTTTCATAAAAGATAAGTTTCCTCCAAATTTTAATGCAACCAAATGAACATGGACATCAACATTACAACGCACATTCGTGAAAAATTACTTACTTTATTGTACATGGGCTTTCCATGGTGAGCAACCATTGTACATTGATCACAGTCTAAGGTTATGGTTGTGTTATGGAAAGACTCTTTTGGATGCTTGAGACTAAAGTATAAATCAGTGACATCACCTTCGAAGATACTCCGAAAGTAACGTGGAATAAGAGTTCTGCCAATTGCTACAAAATAAAATAAATATTTAAGTTATAAAAATAACTAAATAAATTATAGCTGGATGAATAATTCACAAAAAAGTTAATATTTAGCAGAAAAACAGCCTAAGAAATATATATATTACTATACAAAAATATGAAAATAATGAAAGGATGAGACATTCTACTAGGTACAAGGTATATACTATTCTAATGATATACCACAGCTTGTGTTTGACCTGAAAAAGTGGGGGTCAAATTGACTCCCTAGACCTAAAAATGAGAGAAAAATTTTAAAACTGCTTGTCAAATTTTTGAAAAACACCAATTTACCAAAGTCACTTATTAAATACTTCATTAATGAATGAGTGCAAGAAAATGATTGCTTGTTAGTTTCATATTAATTTTCATGGAAGTGATGCCATTATAACAAAAGATTATCTATACGACTAGTAGCCCAGTAGCTGGGTTCAAATAAATGGACTTACCGAACAAAAGATCGGGTATTAGATTTTTTTTTTTCCTACTTGTATATGTTTAGTCCAGTAGTGAAAAACTAGTTTTCCAATTCGAAAACTTCAATTTACATCTTTTTTCTAAACCCAATAACAAGCGAGCTACAGCATCAGGAAAATGGGATATTTTATTCAACTTGTCCAGAAAGACGCAAATCTTACTTCTCTAACACACTAACTCGTACAATTACTGTATATATATCCATATTTGAGAAATGCACATATGTGTATTACAACATATATATTTTTTAACTCGCACATACTTGAATAGTGTGCATATTTATATAATTATCTAGTGAGGCCCCCACACTCCTCACGTTTATTCTTCTTGTGTTAGACCTGTCCGAAGCATGTTGTATTCTATTTTTAGAATTCCCCCCTACCCAGCATGGGAAATTTTTTGTTTCATTTCGTCTTTACTTCTCTTTACAGTTAAGCTTACAGAAGAGGAATGTTATGAAATGGAAGAATCTATTACTAGTCTTGATCGATCTGTGATACTGGCTGCCTCCAGTAATTCCAAAATCCAGGATATCGTAAAAAAATTCAAAGTAGCCCTGAATTTGCTTCAAAATAATGGCCCAACAATAAAGCTATGGATTCAGTATTTTAATATGACTACTCTTATGAAACAATTTATTGAATCGGAAAGAAGTGGAAGTTGGAAACTTCATCTTGAAACAGTTAAAAAAATGCACCCATACTTCCATTCAGCCGGTCATGTGCAGGATATGTTAAAATTTCCAAGAAATAATGGACCCAATGAATACGAGAAATTAACTGTCAAAGGGCATTTCACCATCCGCCGCTGTGAGAAATACTGGCCTGGTATTTGGTCAGATATGACCATCGAACAGACATTTATGAAAGACATGAAGAGTTGTGGTGACCTTACCCCTGGCAGAGGTATCACGGATAGTGTTTTGACAAAATGGACCTTAGGAATGGTAAACCTCATGAATATTTGCAATGAAGTTGAAACATTCACAAATGTACATTCTGAAATGTCCAAGCAGCATGTGGATATGAGAAGTTCTAGTATTGATCGAGATAACAATGACTCTTTGAAACTATATACCTGGTTTTCAAGACACCCACCGTTTCTGCATACCGATGTGATAATGTCATTGACCAGTGGAATCGTTGGAGGAGCAGACGTAAACTCCCACATGTCTAAAGAGCTTCAAATGGAAGGGATTGCAAAAATAGTTGCGAAGAATTTTCAAGATGTACATTTCAAGAGCAAAGATAAAGTTGTAACTCTTGCATCTGCTGTCAACAACATAAAAGTTGTAGAATGCTGATCCCCTGACACTGTTCCGGAGGTTGTGTATCGCCAAACAATCTGAGGATGACTTGGAACATTTTTTCACCTATGAACTAGCACCCTACCCTTTATCACTTTTTTCGGAAGAAGAGATGCAAAAGGGAACTAAATCTTCATTATATAGTTCTTTTATCCCAATGCAAAACGATGATGCATTTCAGATGAATAAATTTATTATAATTGATGGAGGATCTCTCTTGCACAATGTTGTTTGGCCTCAAAATAATTCCTACTTCGAGATTGCGAACAGTTACTCCTCTTATCTGAAAAAACACTACGGAACAAACGTTGCAGTCATATTTGATGGATATCCATCTGATCCTGCACAAAGGGGCACAAAAAGATTACGACGTTCAAAAAATTAATACCTGTACTGACATAATGGTCAAGGGAAATTTAATAAATCAAATTGAACAAAGCAAATTCTTGAGAAATGAAAATAATAAGAATCAGCTGATAGCATCACTGAAAAGAGAATTTAAACAGTGTGGCATTCAAGTACAACGAGCAGAAGAGGATGCTGATATTTTAATTGTGACCACTGCCATCTTAAAATCAAAAGCATTTTGACAGAGTAGTTATTGTCGTAGAAGACATAGATTTGCTTGTTCTAATGACTGGGTTTGGACAAGGTCATAAGAACATATTATTTTGGAAACATGGGAGAGAGAGAGCAGCAGATAAGTTGTTCTCAACTACATTATTTAAGTATGATGCAAGTAATATTCTTTTCATCCATGCATTAACTGAGTGTGATACAACTTCCGCTCTATATGGCCTAGGAAAGATAAGGTGTTTTACTGCTTTGGAGAAGCTTCTGCAAATGCAGGTAGTTGCTGAAGTGTTTAAAAAGCCAGATGCCTTAAGTGAAGAAATAGCCTCTGCAGGAGAAGGATTTCTTTTGGCATTGTACAGTGGTGAAATGAGCGCTGAAAAATCTCTCGACACACTGCGGTATCAGTTATTTACGAAGTCTGGAACAAAGAGCAAATTTGATCTCTCTAGGCTACCCACCAACTCAAGATTCTGCTCGCCAACATTCACTACAAGCTTATCACCAAGTACAAACTTGGTTAGAAAATGTAAAAAACCCGGAAGAGTTGGGGTGGGTACGCACTTCTCATGGCTTGGAGCCTATTGCAATGATCAAAGATCCAGTACCCGAGTCGCTACTCAAAGTTCCTTCTTGCTCTTGCAAAAAGGGTTGTACTGGTGCATGCACTTGTCGAAAAGCAGGGTTGAAATGCTCAAATATGTGTAAGCACTGCAGTGGCCTCACATGTACAAATGTAGTTAAACTGCCTCATGATTTAGAGAGTGAAGATGATGTATCACCAAACATACAGATGATGTCTACCCCAGATCATCAAAATAGCTAAAAACAATAGGTATGAAGAATATTATTTAATCTGAAATATTTCCGATTTTAGTACAGTCATTTCATCATTTATAATTACATAATTATTATTTTTATGTAATTTCTTCTATATATTATTTCACTTCTGCTAGATTTTCTAATTTATAATAATGTATTTAATCGGTTTTTATTAATGTTGAATACTCTAATTTTTTAAATTAACTTCCTATGTATCGACAGATGTGTAGTTTGTGCACTTAATTATATAAATATGCACACTATTCAAGTATGTGCGAGTAAAAAAATACATATATTGTAATACACATATTGTGCATTTCTCAAATATGGATATATATATAGCAATTGTACGAGTTAGTGTGTTAGAGAAGTAAGTTTTGCGTCTTTCTGGATAAGTTGAATAAAATATCCCATTTTCCTGACGCTGTAGCTCACTTGTTATTGGGTTTAGAAAAAAAGATGTAAATCTAAGATTTGTTCAAAATTTTGTCCTCTTTAAGATTATAATTGCAATCTAAGCTCTAGAACCTACCATTACCGAGATATTTTTATTTTATTTTATTTATTTTTTTTTTATTTATTTATTTATTTTATTTTATTTTATTTTTTTATTTATTTTATTTTTTTTTTTTTTTGGGGGGGGGGGGGGGAGGTAAAAAAAAAGTTCGTTGTTTTTAGGCCACAGAAAATTCCGCCAAGGTCTTTCGAATTGGAAAACTTGGTTTTTTTATTATTGGACTATACATATACAAGTAGGAAAAAAAAATCTAATACCCGATCTTTTGCGCGGTAAGATGTACATAGCTACTGGTCTATAGATCAAGAAACAAAACTTAACTTTTCTAATGGCTCCGCATATAAGTGATTTTTCACGTTATGAGTAGAAGGAATACCAGAAACAACAATAAATTTTGAGTTTAAACTTGAGTCCTGCACAGAGATATTTAATTATATACAATCCAGTGTTCAAAAACACAAAACCTGTTGCTCATCTGGCATTTCAGATAAAGGATATTCAACCTGTACAATTGCTTAGCAAGATGGTGCGATGGAATGAGTTTCAAAAGTAACAAAAAATAAAATCCATCATATAATGGTTTAAGCTCTGAAGCTATTACTCTCAGAAAAAAAGCTAAAAGCACATCAAGCATTGAAAAGTCTGAATTTTTAAAGCTTAATAGTAAAAGATATTTGTTTACATAAACATGACACAGCAAACAGAGCCAAAATTCTAGGGGTGTGATGTATACAGTTCAAAACAACCCAATTCAGACAAGAAATTATAGATCTAAATATTAAAACTGAAAATGTTAATCAAAACACAAAATTTAATTTAGCATAGTTTTAAGAGGTTAGTAGGTGACTATGACAATCTCAACAAGAAATACAGAAAAAGTTTCTTACTATAGCGCTTAGGACCATCTTCTAGACAGAAAGTTAATGTTAAGGTAGCATCATCCTCAAAAAACTCTGTAGCAAAGGCATCCCACCATAAATTATCACTCTCCTGAAAAGACAATATTTTAATAGACATTATACCATGCTTTATAGTGATACATGAGCTAAATATATTGAAATAAATTAAAATGAATTTTTAATTATCTGTTCACCAGGGTAAATGTTATTTATAATGTTTAGAAGCGGACATTTTAGTCAGAATTCAATAAGCACATTTGGCTAGTCATTCATGACATCATCCATCAGATGACTTCTTGTGGAATCTACAAATCTGGCCTACATTTAATCAAAATTATTTACCAAGTTCCTAATCTCACGAATAAGTTTAGAAGTATTTGTTGAAGTTATGTTTGTCAAAAAAGGGAATTGATAATGGCTGCTCAAGTTAGTGACATTGAAGAAAAATTAAATAGAAGCATAATTAATATTAATATTTTAGACTTGGAAAGTCAGTAAATCATAACACACATGTAAATAATCTATCAACATATTTTATGCAACATTCTGGTGGTTAGTTACTTATCAGTACACTTAAAGTTCAAATAACTTTTAATAATAACTTATGAGAAACATAACTAAGACTAAACAAGAATTCAAAATACGAGCAACTTCAGCCATAAAATCTTCGGTTCACAGAAACTAACTTCAATTATTTGACAAAACAGCTTATAAACTTATGATCAAGAAAATCAAGTTTTTATCATGAAATTAAGTGCCTGCAAAATTTTCTTTAATGATAAAATATTCAGACAAAATTTAAAACTCTTGGGCTAAAAACTTATCATAAAGCTTAATCATTTTACTGGTACAAGATATTAGTCATTAAAACATTCAAACATTACATATATACATATATTGTGCAAGCGGTAAAAAGTTTCAAACACACTTAACAGTGATAATTCTTTAAAAAATACTTTAACAACGTTAGCAAAGAGAAGTAAAAGTTAACATCACAAGCATTAGATGTACATAATTATCTAAGCTAAAATCATTTAACACAATTATTGAGCTTGAGTGTTTGTTTTATAAAAACCTTTTGAAATTCATAAAAACTATTACATTATTTACTCTTCCACAGTTAAGTAAAACTAAATCATTTTGAAAAACTTATGCAAAATAGTAACTGAAATATTACTTAACACAAACTATTAAATATTGCTTGGATAAACGATAACAAGAAGATCAAAGAGGAAACAACAGTAAAATTACAAAAGCGATATTTTGATTGAATTCAGAAATACTAATGAACAGAGGTAACTAGATTATATTACTTTTTTTCACAGTTATCACAGTGTTTTCCCAGATTAAGTTACAATCAAATAAACTACAGAGATATTATTAAACGTATATAATTGTTGTAAATAAATCATGCAACGAAACTCACACACACACACATTTCTTTTAATCATTCTCATTAAGTAAAATAATATATGACAAAATAAATACATAAACATTCCGTTAAAATTACATCTTGTATTTTACATATTAATAATTAACTAATATCGATGTAAAATGGCATATCATAATAAATACTAAATACGAAGTGTAAATAAAAAAATTGAAATCAACTCTTAACAAAAGTTTTAAAAATTATCTATTCATTTTAAATTAATTCCAGTTATCAATTAGCAGAGAAGACATCAAATTATACATAACATTAAAATTAGTTTTTACTTACCTCAGTCCTTTGCTGAAGACGTTTATTCATTTCATAAATCCTATAATCGGGTTGCCCAAAGTACGGAGTATGCCTCCTAAAATAAGATGAAAATGGTGATGAATAAAAGGGATCATTTGGGGGGCCACCGGGGATCCCAACCCCCGGATTAAACATAGGCTTCATTAATGGTCAAGTGGTCATTTTCTTAGTCGAAAGAACTCATCAAAACACTACACACTTCATTTGAGTCACACACGTGTTTGCAGAACGGAAACATAAGTAATTCAAGTTAAGACTAAATCTTATTGACGGTTACGCGAGTCAAGGCTCAATTCGTCCATGAAACAATAGATAAAGCCTGTTTTCCTCTAATATGATTCGCATAAGGCGAAAATAATCGCTCAAGAGAGAACAGCTTCGATGTTACTGGACCGGCCAAGCAAGCAACCATAGTTATGTCGTCCCCCCTAAGGGATGCCAAATGCTTCCGTCCCCCCAGCAAACGTGTAACCCCGGTTTTCCGCCAACGAAATTTTTATTGCCAAGTGCGGCGCCAAGACAATAACTCTCAATTTTATTAATGAAATAATTCAATGTACTACATTTTTTATCTTACAGAATTAAGAAGTAATTCTTTTTTTTAAATCAAAATTAATAAGAAACTACGATTTTTGAAACATGCCACGAACTCGCGTATTTCATAGCAGCCAAGAGTCGTGCATCTTCTGCAAACTATCGTGATATGAAATACGAACCATTTCAGAAATAATTTTATCACAATGCTTTTTTAAAACTTTATGTACTTTAAAGAATACATTTATTCAGAATTATAGTGCTGGGCTTAAGTTAACAATTTATCTAAATAACAGATAAAAGGGAAATGATTTGCCTCGTACAAAACTGTTTATTTAAGAATAAATAACTGAAATATCGAAAATAAATTTTTGAAACATTTTTTAAAAAGCTTTTTAAATATAATCTTAATTTACAGTCTATTGCAGGGCCCCGTCAGCTGAGCTAGGGTCCGGGGCAAAATAATACAGCGGGCCCCCGCCCCACTCACTATTTGAACATTGTATACATTTTTTTTTTTTGCCAACTCTTATTTTAACCGGGCTCCGGGGATTTTGTCCCCCCTGCCCCACCCTGACGGTGGGCCTGGTCTATTGTTATTTTTTCTGCCAGACTAATATATTTCACGATATTATGACATTTGTTTCATAGATGCTCTCCACATTAATCTCATTATAAGTGTCATTTAGGGCTATTACGGCAATCTCCTATTACGACATATGTCTTGGGAAAAATAAAAAGATCACTTGTTGACAGGTTCAAAATCTATTGCCCCGTTCTAACATTTTTTAATTTTAGGGATTAAAGCATTTAGAGTAGGGGTGTCAAACTCAAAGGCTACCTTGGGCCAAACAAACAAGGTTTAACTATAGGTGGGCCGCAAAAAAAATCAATATTAATAGAAACGTAAGTTTATTTACCTATTTACAGTGTATTCAACATAAATATATGCATTTTGTTTAATAATAGCAAAAAAAAGAGTATCATTAAAAACACATTTAGCGAATTCTTCCTATCTTATTATAATTCTGCGTCGGTTATTTTATTATATACTATTGTGTGCCAATATATTGGCCGGGCAGCATAAATGCTCGTAGCGAGCGAGTTTGACACCCCTGATTTAGAGTAAGCATGTATTTTTATTTCCATTATTTTTAATTATATTTAGTATTTTATTAAATATTTAATAGGTAATTTAACGGTCAGTTAGATAACTTTTCTCAAAAAAGATAAAGAAAAATTATATTCGTCGTAATACTCGTGACAATCCAAAAGATGATTGATTCTGCCTTTAGTCCTTTAAACGCCGAAAAAGTAAATAACTAAATAGATAACTAAATAAAATTTTAGTGACACGATAATTCTTCCTTCGACTATAATGTAGAAAAATCAACAAACATTGATTGATTGACTTGATGTCGATATATTTCCTCTCTCACACAGTGGGGAAAAGGGTAAAGTAGAAAACAGAGGCTCAACCACGGGAAAGAAAGGGGAGGCCGGATTAACAAAAACACCTAATATTCGGTTGGAAATAAAGTACTAAAGTAGTTCCAGGGTAAAATTTCCTCAACCAACAACCTCCTAGAAATTAATTCTGGTTGCACTTGTGTAAGTATTATGTTTAGGGATACGTAAATTTCGCAAAAAAAATATCGAAATTTCGCAAAAAAAAAAAAAAAAACAATATATAAAATTTCGCATTTATTCGCAAAAAACATATAAATAAAAAAATTTTGCGTTTATTAAAAAAATTACAATTTTATTTACTTTGGTAAGTAAGTATGAAAATTCTTAGTTAAAAGCTAACATTGTGATAGTCTCCACATTATGTTACTTAAGTCTTCTGTCATTAATTACTATGTTGAACACACTAAAATATCTTAGCATCTACTCTGTTAACGGGATTAAAGGAGTTTTGTATAACTGCTTTTGCAAAGTTAAAGTAGTAGCATTTCGTTGCAATTAAAATCTGTATAACAACAACAGAAGTCTCTTGGTTGACTACTTAAGTGGCTGAAATCCCCTTGATTTCGGCGCTCAAGAGACGTTCTTAAATCTACTAAATTGCTCCACAAAACTTGATGGGTGATTTTTGCAGTTAGATTTTTATGTTCGACTCCGGTACGGAAAAAATGTCCGGGTGAAATTTGGAGGAAATCCGAAGGAGAGTGAGATTTCACAGTTATAGATCTCGGATGGTCTTAGTTAAGCTAATATGCTCATAAATTATTACTATTATTACTTAATTTCGCTTAAAAAGCCGTTTACCAACAAGTTTTCGCCGAAAAGTAGTAAAGAAATAATTTTCGCATTTATTCGCTCATATCGGCAAATTTCGCATCTTTTTCGTCAATACGAAAATTACGTATCCCTAACTATGTTATGCCCAAGAATGACAATGAAAGACATGATATATGTTACAAGTGGCAGATAGTTTTAAATGCCTAAATGGAAGGACGTTTCGACACAACTTTGTATTCCAAGTGGTAATGCATAACTAATCTAGATAACAATAAATCAATACATGAAATTTATTAAAATATTTTCAGGATAAATAACATCGTAGACAACCAGGGTTCGTACTCTGTTTCAGAAATCAAAAATAACGATTTCGTAAGAACTTTTTAAGGACCTTTGGTAACTTTAAGAACTTTAAAAATGATTCAAAGTATGTTTTATGTCCAAAATATTTTGCCATTTAAAAGTATCTGTTTTAGGATCACATGATAATTTTTCTTAAAATATCAACTTTTCAAATTCATAATATTAATAATGATATTTCAAAATTATTTTTACATGTTGCGATTATTTTTACACGTTATCCTTGCATTTAACTTGAAAATTTTACATTGGTAAGCAGTGTCATGGCGAGCAAACTACAAGTTTATATATAAGTGCGAATATTATATATATATATATATACAGTGAAACTTCTGTAGCCGGCCACTCCTCTAAACGGCCATAGT
This sequence comes from Dolomedes plantarius, assembly GCA_907164885.2. Lineage (NCBI taxonomy): Eukaryota > Metazoa > Arthropoda > Arachnida > Araneae > Dolomedidae > Dolomedes > Dolomedes plantarius. Next base: position 136,362,699 of record OU015493.1, on the reverse strand, counting down.
TTGTGCAGAACCGATTCAAGACTCCATAAAGCCAGGGCCTTTTTATCGCATGGGTAAATCGGAACTTTGCCCAGGGCCCCCTGATGCTAAGGGGCCCCAAAACTGTCCTCTTTAACGTGCAAAATCTCTTTAACAATGTTTCTCAACACTAAAATAGATAGGGTGCCAGACAGTGGCGTAGCTTGGGGGGGGCAAGGGGGTCTATCATGCCCCGGGCGCCACTTGCAGAGGGGCGCCAATATAAGGTCTATATATTATATTACTATATGTTTTTCGGGGGGGGGGGCACCAATATAAGGTCTATATATTATATTATTTATATATGATTTTCGGGGGGGGGCACCAATATAAGGTCTATATATTATATTAGTATATATTTTTCGGGGGGGGGGGGGGGGCCAATATAAGGTCTATATATTATATTATTATATGTTTTTCGGAGGGGGCGCCAATATAAGGTCTATATATTATATTACTATATGCTTTGCGGGGGGGGGGGGGCGCCACAAAGGTATCGTGTCCTGGGCGCCAGTTATGCTCGCTACGCCACTGGTGCCAGATAAGTGAAAGTTTTTAACTTAGCTTTCTGCTTTAGGAAAATTGTTAAACTATCAGGTTGTATCAGACGTACATCAGAAAGCGAAAGGCGTTTTCAATTTGATGTGAAACATGTTTATGAATGCTTCATCTTATCAGCCATACACTGGAATAGCAAATATAGAACTCGCATGCAGGGTTGTTTGGTTTAAATCGTTATTTAAATCAAAATTTAAATCAAACGATTTTTTTTAATCCTGATTTTTAACAACTTTTCCTCAGACGCTTGGTGTATGCACCTAGTACTTCTAATGGTATAGTCCATGGATAGTTCTTATTTTTATAAATGTTCGTAAGGGGACCCCCAACTAGCATCTGCCCAGGGACCCCCAGCGTTCATAGTCGGGCCCTGTAAAAGCTAATGTTATGGAAGAAACCTCTTTTCGGCGGCCACCCCTCAAAACGGTCATTTGTTTCGGAACCATGACTGGCCGCCGTAGAGAAGTTCCACTGTATTTGTAGTGAAGGTAGGGGGGAAGGATAATATATAAGCATTCTAATCCTGAATTGAATTGAATTGAATTGAATTGAAAGTGAAAATTTGTGAGACTTATGCTACAACCAGGCGGCCGGCTTTGTCTCTACATAAAAAACGACAGTATTGAATTGAATTTACGGACAAAAACAAACACAAAGTATCTGCATTTTCCCAAAAGCAATCGTCAACAGCAGTAAATAGAGAATTCGTGGTATTTCCCCCCGAAAATAAGTACTTTAGGACCTAGATAGCAAACGAAAAAAAAGGTAAGGACCTTCTTATAAAGCTTGCTTTTTATACTCAAGTGCTTAATGAGCTTTGCATTCAAGTGCTTAATAAGTCCTTAATAAGTTTTTAAAAACTTATTCAGGCCCTGAACTTATGGCCCTGAATAAGTTTTTAAAAACTTATTCAGGGCCCTTAAACTGAAAATAAGGCGTTCTTAAGCGCTTTTAAGGACCGCACGAACCCTGGATAACCCTCTCAATAAGAAACTGGGGTTGGCTGGTGGGGTTTCCTTTGATTACTTCCATACATGAAATCTAAACTACTTATTACGCCCTCAACGGCTAACGACTGTTATGTCAACAAATCAACTAAATGATACTTTGCCGTATTTTTTATCTTTTTTATTTATGCCCATAATACGTTAATATTTATGCCCATCTGAAATAATATACGAAGCAATGGCTGTTTTGACTGGTAAACGCAAAAATTGTTTGAATCATAAAGTATAAGAATTTCAAATATGGAAATTGGAAATCTATGATGATTCTTCTAACTTTTTTGGTTTATTCTAAACTTTTTTAGGTTAGCTGGGGTTTCACAAAATTTTAAAATCTACCAGTAAGCTTAATGCCCATACACACGCACAAACAAACAAAAGTGTGTGTGTGTGTAAGGGGGGGGGGGAGAACCCAGACAAAATATTCAATATTAATAGAAGACTCATGAGATACCTCTGCAGAATATTGGGTTGTTTTATTTGTTCATGTTGTGGCTACTGACATCTGAATAAAAGAAACGTTATTTCTCCTCATCTCGGGTGTTGTTTTGATAAATAACATGCAACTGAATTTGAATATATATATATATATATATATATTTATTCATTCAAATTCAGTTGGGGTAGACAGTATGGGTTCATACTGAGTTTCAAATTCAGTATGGGTAGGCGTATATTTAACTATAATCGGTTATCAAAAAATTTTTTACAGTCAATCAATATAAATTGTTTATGCCATCTTCCCAAATATAATAGTTATGTAGACACATCACATGGACATGTTATAACAGGCAATTTGGAAATTGTTGAAAATTTAGCACTACGTGAGTTAATGAATTTGAGAACTAAATATAGATTACCTAGTTCTTTTTATAATAAAAACATTATAAATTTCTTAAATACTGATTTGGATAAAGTTATATATAAAATAGCTATCAATTATTCTATCCGAACTGAAGCCTTTACTCAATGGAAAATAACTTTACTTAAACTTGTACAGTGTAAACTTCCTAATTATAGTTATTGCTATAATAATTCCGATAAACAATTAAAGGAAGCTATAAAAAATTTACAAGAATACTTTAGTATAACTTATGTTGATAAAGCAGCCAATAATTATGCCATTATTTGTAAAAAATATTTTGCAATTTGTTTAAAAAATACAGCTAGATAATAGTGATTTATTTCAGCCAATAAAAGATACTACCTGTATTATTATTAAAAAAAATCATAGCCAAATATAAACTACTAGGTATAACAGCAGATAACTATCACCTTTCCTTATGTAACACTATTTCCTAAATTTCATAAAAAACCTATTGCTTTTAGAGCAGTAACCTGTGGTCACAATACTTATACTACTAAAGCAAGTGTTCTATTATTAAATTACCTCAAATTAATTTATAAAATAATTACTTCCGGTGTTTGTGGTATAATAGATAATAGCTTTAGTCTAATTAGAAATCTAAAAACAATAACTAATTGTAAATCAATAGTTACTTTTGATTTTAAAGATTTATTTAATAATATCAATATAAATGATTTAAATAGTGCAATTATTAAGTTAGTACATAATAATACTCAGTACTTAAGCAAAGATATTAATCTTACTCATTTTATTAAGCTTTTAGATTTTGTTACTAAACATAATTATATTATACAATAGTAATATATACATACAGGCTAAAGGTGTACCACAAGGTGGAAATGCTTCTAGTATGCTTGCCAATTTATACTTACATTATTTTGAAGTTGATAATATTGATAATAGCAATTACAAATTATTTAGATATATAGATGATATAATAGTCATTAATAAAAGTAGTAATAATATAGCCTTAAACTTTTATCCTCATAATATGGAACTAATACAAAGTAGTCATAATAATATTAATGTAAACTTTTTAGATATTAACATCAAAGTTAATTCGCATAGTAATTTTACTTTTGATCTATATGATAAAAGATCAGATTATGAATTTAATATTATTAAATTTCAAAATTACCAAACTTGTTTACATAAATCTGTATTTAATAACATTATAGTAAATCAGCTATGTAGTATGTATAAATAGGCTTTGTTCTAAGGACAATAGGAATAAACATATTAAAGAATTGTTAGTTGTGCTAAAACATAATCTTTACTCCGATAGTCTTTCCGAGCACATAATTGGTTGTTTTAGATTTAATGAATAGCTTAATCTGTTGCACTTAATTAAGTAATAAAAATAATAAGTATAATTAAATAAGATCATGTTGTAAAATAATTTAATCTTAAGTAATAATAATGAATAATATTTTTATTCTTAAGCAATAATAATTAATAGTAAAATTTTACTCTTAAGTTATAATAATAATAATACAATAAATTTTGATTTATATGTCCTTTAACACAATTTCCTTTGTAAGTCTGTATCTGTGTTTCCATTAACTCCATGGTTGCAAGGTTTGTGACGTCAGTCTCCTTGCGGTTTATTACTCTGAACTTCAACATTGTCTAGCGCCAGTCTTGGTGTTCTTTGTTTGGTTAGCTACTTTTTTTTTCCATTCCTTCTGATTCTTATGGATTGTTCGGTGTCTAAGTATGTTTATAGGTTAGATCATACTTATCAGAAACAATCCATTGGTTTTTAGACACTATCGACACCGCTGATGATGAGATGCTGTCTAATACCTTCAGTGGCGCACCCAGGATTTTTTCTTGGGGGGGGGGGCGAGATGAATGGATAAAAATATTTATAATTCATTGGGGTGGGGGCCGAGATGAACGAATAAAAATATTTATAATGCAAAATCAATATTTCTACTTCTTTGGGGGGGCCAGGGCCCTCTGTGCCCCCCCCCCCCTGGGTGCGCCACTGAATACCTTTTAAATTCTTTTCTTTTCATGTTTTTCTTTCACTCTGTTTCTCTTATGCTGGATTTTCACTATCAACTCTTTCTTATATATATATGTGTGTGTGTGTGTGTGTGTGTGTGTGTGTGTGAGTGAGTGAGTGAGTGACAGAGGATATAAAGCAATACGTAATATATAAATTAGTGATTCTGAATCTGTGATCGATCAATCAGTTTGGATCGAGGAGCTGATAACGTAGAAGGATAAATTCTGTACACTGTGATTTGCTGCCTTTTACCACCGTTATGCTGTCACGCAAACTCTTATCCTCGATATTATAAAATATTCAACTACACGGTCACAATATGCATTTAATGAATAGGCATCCATTTTTATTACCCACGAATATTCAATGTCTCCCAACTCAAGTCGACTATAGGTTTCCATAAATACTCGAAGTATTGGTCCTTCTGCAAGCCATAATTTCATGGTATCGTTGGTAACCTACTACTGTATCAAAGATTTTTCGGTACATAAAATATCTTAAAGCAGTGGTTCTGAAATATTTTTTAATTGTGGCCATGATTAATGTACCCTCGCGATCAAATTACTAATTGCTTTACCAAGACCATTTTTTCCATGTTTTTATTAACTTTCTTGTTTGTGTGTGTGTTTGTGTGCTTGTCCAGTACAAATCTTGCAATTGATTTTTAACTAACTTTCCGACTAGCTAAACATTTGGCGTTTTTAGAATAGCTCAGAACACGATGACAATGCATTTTTTAAATACTTTTAGCCATCTTTAAGCAGAATTTTACCATGTTTTTATTATTTTCAGTTAATTTTGTTTTGTAGACTGGTGCAGCCAGTTATCCGCCGGAACGGGAACGAAAAGTTAAACGCAGGTTAACTTCCAATTAACTTCATTTTCTTTCAAGTTGATGGGATAATTCATCAAAAAAATTTTATAAAGTATTTATTAATACATAGAATTGTTAAGTTTATATGATTCAACAGAAAATTTAAAAACATGGTATATAAAAAGTTATTTTTATCTTGTAATTATTTTGTTGTTGTTTGGTCATTTTGTCCATATTCTCTCAAACACCTTAGTTTGACACCCACTGTCTTGAAGTGCTGTGCTCACCAGGTGATGCACATCAGTTAGCTCAGAGATTCCCAGCCTTTTTATGTCTGCGGAACCCTTGGGAATGACATTAAAACTTTAAGGCACCCTTGATTGATTTTTTTATTTTTTCACTTTTTTAAGAGTTAAATTAGAGTGTATATATATATATATATATATATATATACACACTAGTTGGTACCCGTCAAAACAAGACGGCTAGAGAGTAAATAATACACAAATTATACTCAAGACATCATTGCCAAATGTTGAAAATCCTAATAATGTGCAGAAACAAATTAATGTGTGTTAAGCGGCCTCGTGCTGAGTGAGTATCTAAAGCCAGATTTAAAAATGTCGCTGAGCATGCGCAGAAAGAAATTTCTTTTTTTTTTTAATCGTAAATTATCGCACATTAAACAGCGCGAAATAAACATTTTCCATCAGATTTAATCTTATAATTCACAAACATAATTATCATAAAAATAAAAATGGCAGAGAGAGATCTAGAGAGAGACTCCTCGGAATATACGTGTTTATCATTAAAACATGTCACTGAGCATGTGCAGAAACAGTAAGTTACTAAAGACAGATTTAAACATGCCAGTGAGCATGCGCAGAAATAAATTTTTAATTGTAAATTATCGCTAGTTAAAAGAAATTGCAGTTACAAGAACCAAATTTGACAAATCTACAGATTACAGTCTTTCGTTTAAGACCAAAATGAAGTCAATGGATGCAGTAGTTTTCTCTCACGGACTGCCCAAAAAGTCGGCTTAGCAACTTAAATATATATATATATATATATATATATATATATACACCGGGTGAGCCAAAAGTTCGTAAAAACTTTAAAAATTCGTAAAAAAGGAAGAAATTATGACAAAGAAGTGAAGTTTGCAAGAAAGAGTTCACAAGGAAGTCGGATTTTATTTTTAGCAGCAAAATAAAAATTTTAAAAAGTCACTAGTAAAGTTACTGGTCCAGCTTTGCGAGCACTGCTACCCCCCGTGGACGATTCCGCCGCCAATTATTCATAACGGTTTCAACCGCAGACCCCGCTGCCCTCCACCAACGAGGGTCTTCCACTTCGTGGCCGAATCTCCAAATTCTAGTGTATCACGGTCTTTTATTGCAAGATTGATTTGCATAATTCTGGTGAATCTTTCGCATGTCAGCGCCATCTTCCGGGGACTTTTTAATATTTTATAGTTTTTTGGCTGCTAAAAAAATCCGACTACCTTGTGAGCCCTTTCTTGCAAACTGCACCTTCCCTTTTTTATGAATTTTTAAAGTTTTTACAAACTTTTGGCTCACCCGGTGTATATATATATATATATATACATATATATATCAGGAACATGTTAAAGTTCAAATAAACACTTACTCCAATGCTGATTTCATTCATTTATTAAAAGATATAAGTAACAAACATTAGAATAGGATACATTAATACCGTTTCAAATATACCCATGGGATTCTGTATAGCATTACATTTTAATTTTGTCATGGGTGTTTTCATGGCTTCTGCGAAATCTTTTCGTTTTCGTGCCGATGCATTCGAATGTTCTTGTTGTACGATACAAAAAGATTTGGTTGCTAGCGCTACGGTTTTTTTTCTTTTCTTTTTATTTTTGGCGAGGGGGGGGGCTAGCTACACGAGGGCTAATTAGACCAGGACTTACAGCTTAAAGCCGATTCCGAACGGCTACAAACCAATAGTGGGACTAGAACTCACAGACTCTGGTACCGAATGCCAGCGCCCTAGCCGTGCGGCCGTTGTCAGAAGCAGTTAAGACAAAAACATATTTTATTGTGTTCTTAATATTCCATTGCTATATATATATATATATATATATATTTAATATGCAGTCTTTTAATTTTTCATTCACTGGTTCATCCTATAAGGGTCAGATGCTTACAAAAAGTACTACATATGCCACTGGAGGATTTTCCCGTCTGCCGCGAACCACGTCTCACTAATGATCGAGTCCCACTGAAAAGTGCGCCAGTTAGGGCCTATTCACATAGAATCCATCAGCGTTAGCGTAACATTTTTTAATCAATCATACACCAATCATTGAGCCATTTAACCAATCAGCGCCAACGGAATCTTTAACACTAACGCTGGCGGATTCTATGTGAACAGGCCCTAGCTCTGCCATTCGCCGCGTTGCATTTGTCTTGTTTTAGAAACAGTAGTCACCCACAACATGGTGGGCCCTCTCGTACTGCATTTATGCTGACTGAATAAGGGCCTGTTCACACAGGAGTCCGGTAGCGAAAGCGTTAAAATCTTCATATATATTTAACCAATGACAAACCTCCAAACGATTAGCAACGAAATTTTAACGCCTATGATTGGTTTATTTCCGTCTCAGCGCCATCTTTCCTTTTACGCTTGCGCTACCGGACTGCTATGTGAACAGGCCCTAACTCTCACACGAGGCTTATGGGAGCTGCAGCAATTACAGTTTGTGGTTAGCTCGAATACAAAGCCAGTATCGTCGAAACGAAATTTAACCTATGCCCTTTTTGTTTGTTTGTTAGAATGATAGGTTTTACTGGATTTCTTAGCATTCAGCCCCGCGCCTTAGCCCTCTAGATTCCGCTCTGTGGCGTTTGTTCAATATCACCAAATGAGCGGTATTTTGACGTCAACAGAGCAGGTCTTTTCTCCTTCAGATTTTTTCTAGATGATCCCTTTGGTATAACTTAATATGTTTCATGGTTGTGTTTATGGTTCGTTGGAGTGGAGAAATTCAAAATTATTCGCCTCTCTACTATCTTCAACGTGCATGATGCCAAAAAAAGTGTGCTGCAGTGAAATAAAATTCGATTCGAAAATATTTTTCTTTGAATTGTGCTTCCACGTCAGTCAGCAAAGCATTAGCTTTGTGAGGTAAAAAAAAATCGAATTCGTACAATTGCCGAAAAAGGAAGTTCAAGATCGATATTATGGAGAAAGTTACGATAGAAGTGGAAAAGTACGAGCGTTTTAGCGATGTTTGGAATCAAGATGAATACCCGTGAGTTGACCTGAATATTTCTAGTGGAATGGAATGATTCCAATCCTCTAACCTAAGAATATTTAGGAGCACTGCCTGCTCATCTTAATAAGTGACATCACTTATTGATCAAGCTTTCCTATCTCATTTGGTTAGGTATTTTAATTTCGTCTTTTGTACGATGCATATATAAAGTGTGATGTGTAAAGAAGGTTAAATGGGAAGATGCTCTACGAAAGACCATGGACAATCCGGGAAAACCATGATGTAGAAATGAGAAACTTTTTTAGCAATCTCTCTATCTCTATCAATTCATCTATCTCTCTCTCTCTCTCTCTCTCTCTCTCTCTCTCTCTCTATATATATATATATATATATATATATATATATATATATATATATATATATATATATATATATATATATATATATATATATATATATATAATGATATCGGCTAACGCGTACGGTAAACTTTAACTTAAACTATGTAGAGGAGATGAAACACAAACATGTTGTAGACGTAGCCAGAGGGTCAAGAGATGAAGACCATTTCACGAGAGCCGTTGACACATCGGGGAGGAAAACCACACACTGGAGAGGCATTGGAAGGATGCACACAACAGATATACGACGCATATTAATTTATTCCGGATTCTAATGTAGACAAATATTGTTCAGAAAAAAACAGGTATCTTGACAACTTGACACACACAATAGCAACACCACCGGTCCCTGCCGGGGCGCATTCAGAACGCAGATTTTAAATCATATTGGACAGCAGCGGAGCAGCGCGTAAACAGAACAAGACAGAAGCGGACCGCAGGTCCGACAGCAACGAGAGTTAGACACCAAGAGACAGAAATCTTCTGTTCACGCAAATAGTAAATAAGTGCTTTGCGATATTGACGCCAGAGGGCCTAAACTACTTAATATTTTAATTGGGCGTCTTTAGACTCGTGGAGTTCACGTGTCCACTTAAGTTTATCGGGGACGGTACTGCTAGATCCCTCGCTTGTTAGAACCGCGAACTATTGACCTGGGTGCAGGATAAGTAGCCATAAAGTTCTTGCAAAGTGTGGTTTTTTGACGTTACAACCCCCATAAATACAGAGTGGTTCGAGGGCTCTTCAAGAATTTTGACACTATACTGACATTCGGAATCTCATAACTTCTAACACTCATATCTGGGGATGTTATTGAGTTCAGCTACTTCACATGCCTGTATCATGATCAGCAGGGCTACGATAAATTATCTTATTTTACTTTTAGGTTGCAATTTTGGAAAAAGGGGTCGTGCTTTATTAACAGGATAATTTTAAATACGCTTTAGATATATAATGGTGGGCCGTTATTATCATATCATATATATATATATATATATATATATATATATATATATATATATATAATAATAATAATAATAATATGGTCATCTAAAATAAGTTTAATGATAATGCCTCCGTTTAAACACTGCCAGGTGCACCCAGGGGGTGGGCCAAGGCGCCCTGCCCCCCCCCCCCCAAAGAAATAGAAATTGCATTATGAATATTGAATTTGCATTATAAATATTTTTATCCGTTCAACTCGGCCCCAAGATTAAATCCTGGGTGCGCCACTGGTCGGTATTATAATTAAAGAAGGATTATTTCTGAACGGTGTAATGCCGAAGGAAATATCAATCCCGTGTTTTTGTGTCTCATAAAATAAATAACCCTGACTTGTTAATAAGAAACTAAGAAATCGATCACTTGAATGGATTAAGTAAGTGAAACGGTGCCAGTGATGTCAAAGATCCTAGACTGGCATTTTTCTAACTTTCGTAATCTTTTAGCAATCACCCTTTATCTCTCTGGAAAATATTTACCTTTCTTCAGGCTTTCGTTATTGCATGTCGTAACGTTATTGCATGTCGTAACGTTATTGAATGTCGTTTCGTTATTGCAAAATCGGCCTTTTTCGATCGCATTTCAGTACAAGATTCTTACCTCTAGACCTCACATTTATAAAATACGGCAGGAGTCAACGAACCACCATTTAAACCCGAGAAATAAACGAGAACTTATTTATTTGGTCCAGATCCGAGATATTTTATGTTCCAAGATAAATCAACGTTTTAGTAAAACAATCTATTCATACAGTTATGATAGGGGCCATAAAGAAGGTTTCTTGTGATAATTTGTTCAGATGTCTCGTGTGATCCAATCAATTTACAGCTGTCTACATCCGAATAGGGTTCAAGAACCCTAATTTGATTAACCCTAATTTGACCCTAATTTGAACCCTGATTTTTAACTAACTTCCCGACTAGCTTTTTTTCGACATTTGAAACTTTTAGAATAGCTCAGAACACGATGACAATGCATTCTTTTAATACTTTTAGCCATCTTTAAGCAGATTTAAATTCATTTTCAGTTAATTTTGTTTGAAAATTTCTTACTTTTAGCCATCTTTAAGCAGATTTGAATTCATTTTCAGTTAATTTTGTTTGAAAATTTCTTAAAATTGCTCTCTTTATTACGCATTTGATCATTTTCTTTCAAGTTGATGGGATAATTCATCAAAAAAAATTTTTTTAAGTATTTATTAATACATAGAATTGTTAAGTTTATATGATTCAACAGAAAATTTAAAAACGTGGTGTATAAAAAGTTCTTTTTTATCTTGTAATTATGCTAAATCTCGTGTGACTAAAACTTGAAAACTAAAATGTATTTGTAATTCATAAAGGTAAAAATTAACAAACATTAAAATTAAAAATTAATTTATCAAACTAAACTAGAAAAAAATTAATGAGATGGTGTGAGCCTGGACTCAAGATAATATTTGTTTAACATTTCATGACATATTTCTTGATCGATGTTTCGTTTTTATAGTTACCCATCTTGATAACTCAGTTTCACACAGATAGGTAGAGACGAATGGAAACAACGTACAGCCAGTATCATACCGTATGTTCTTTAATATAGTAAAAAAAAAATTAAACTCTGTAATAATAGAAAATTTAAAGTATATTTTTTATTTAAATAATTCAATATGATATAAATTTACCCAAGTGTCCTCAACGCACAATTTGCGCACCACTGGGCTAGCTCATATATACACAGAGAGAGTAGGCCAGAGGCACTACTATAAGTTTAGCAAGTGATGTAATATAATAGGTACAGTATTTAAACAGCCGTAAAATGATTAAAGTTGACGAAACCTAGTTACATATAACAATAGAATTCAGTGCTGAATTTTATAAATTTTCATAATGGTAAAACATCAAATAGGCTGTAAAACACCCCATTTTTTTTCATTTAATTATTTGTGTCAAAATTCATGAATAATCAATTCCGCAAAAGTTAAACCTATGAAAGTTCAGGATCGGCTTCCTTTTTTTTTTTTTTTTTTTAAATAAAAAAAAAGGGAAAAAAATCCTTAAGTCCTCAGTACGAAAGGTGTGAGGAAAATGCATTCAAAAATATTTTGACACCTAAAAAGGTATATTTGTTCTGGTTAGTTCTTCGTATACAAACTGTCGAAAAACCAACTTTTATAAACATCTGGCTCCATAAATCGAAATGCGGACTTTTATATTAGTCACTAGTTTCTTCCTCCTCTTGGGTTATATCTTTCTCTGTAACAGAAAAAATAAATGCAGTACAAATTACTCCATGGGAACGAAACGATCTGGTAGGTCTAGGCTTGTTCCAACCCAAAGACTATAAAATATAAGTTCGTATGGGACCTGAGTCTTCTTTACTCCATGTACTCACAAAACACTACACAGGATCGGACCAATCTAGTAATAGATTTCAGAAAATTGGGTAGACGAAAATTCAAATTTTATTCTTAAATATTGCCTTTTGGAAAAAAAATTACGAGAAATTACTCGTTTAAAAATATGTAAATATTTCTTTGATATTGACTTAAAACATGCTTCTTTAAATGCATAAACTGACAGAAACAGACTGAGTCTCGTGACGGTACAGTCTCCTGTTCAAAATTATTCTCGTTCAACGAGCTCAGTTTGGTGATTTCCGGTTCGAGTTTTGAAAAACCATCTGGAACTCATAGGGTAGGTGGGGGCAAAGGTTCGCATGGGGCAAAGGTTCTCACATACACTTTAAAATGACCGGGAAGAGTTTTAGGAAGAATAGGGTAGGCAGTGCATTCCTCTACTTCCAGTCAGTTGCCTCGTAAAAAATGTTGGAGTTAAGACCCCTTCTTGCAAATTAAATGAGGTAAGTTTATTTTCGTCTCTTTTAATGTAATTTTTTGCAACTTTTGAGTAATTTTGAGCATCACTCAAACTCACGAACTGTTTTGGGCTTATTTTCGCATGTTAGGGTGGTAAATAACCTTTCAAATCCTACCTTAAGTTTTGGGTTAACTCAAATACAGTGGCGTCCATTCTGCAGAAACAGAACCAGCACGAAATGGGGTAAAGGTTTGCAGGAGTCATGGGGTAAAGGTTCGCAGTGCAAACCTTTGCCCCATCTGCAAACCTTTGCCGCTCTAACTATTAACATTTGTTTCATGTCCTCTTTTCATTAGGAATCCTTATTAACAACGTCTTTTATTATTAATGGGAATTCACATTTTTGTAATTTGAAAAAAAATTATGGTTTTTGATAAAAACTGCCTGTTTTTAATCAGAAAATTTTTTGTAAAATGCTTGAAAATCCATAAATTAAAAATAAAATAAATTAGTACAACACAAAAATAAAATAGCTCTGAACAAAGACCTATTTTACAAGATAAAGGAATTAAATGTTGTTACAAAACATTATAAGCTTCGAAGGTCTGGTTAGGGAAAAAACTCTAAATGAGTAATTTCCAGATTTGCAAGTCTTTGAAATGCTCCTTGTGTCACAATTTTTGACGAAATTTTATAAAATTTATTACAAAGACTCCTCTTATACATTAAAATAAAGTTATGTATCCATTTCAGGTTTAGACATCATTCAGATTATCAAAGTTTAACTTAAGCGTGGAAAAGTACAAAAATTTCACGAGAATTCAGAGTACAAGCATAAAAATATTTCCTAAAAATTAATTATTCAACGAAAGCACAAATCAAAACATAACCCTGATCAAAATGTATAAGCAATCTAAATGCAAAATTAAGGATAAGGTTAAAAATTGGATCGCAAGGAGCATTTTAAAAACATAATAAAAATTTCAATTTTTTAAATATAAAAAATAAAATTTTAAATATTTATAAAATTTTATAAGGTGTTTGAAATAGTTTTACTTTAATGAATATTTATGCCCAATTTCATATCTCTGAGGTAAAAATTTCAAAAATTGCTTTGTAATGTCCCCCATCCCCTTAATTTGCTTAATTTTTACGGGTTTTAAAAGAATGAGTAAAGCCTAAGATATAATATAACGATAGTGTTAATAGTTGATATTTTAATTGGAAGTTCTTTAGTTTAAGAAAAAAATTATTGAGATTAACCCCTTTTCATTTTGTGAATTTCTTTGTCAGATTCAACTTTATGTGTTAATAGTTGATATTTCATTTTTGAAGTTATTTAGTTTAAGAAAAATTTATTGAGATTAACCTGTTCAATTTGTGATTTTCTATATATGTAACACCTTTAAAAAGATTACAAAATGTGAAATAAAATTATTTAGACAACTCTTTTTGTGATTTTCGATGCCTATCCAGTAAGAAACCAACGAGTGGGGTAAAGGTTTGCAGTGCGAACCTTTGCCCCACCGTTTTGGTAAAATTAAAAATTCGGTGGCTAAATATTTCGGGAAAAAATTCATTATTTTATAGAAGGTAGAGAGGATACCCAACTACAATGCAAGTGACTTTTTGGGGCGATAGGATCTAACGGAGGCCCGTAAGAAACCCAAAACTCAAAACTGCAAACCTTTGCCCCCACCTACCCTATGTAGTATAATGCACATTCTAGCTTCCATAGCTAGATTGAGAAATATATATAGAAAGAGAGAACTATTGATTTTATTAACAAATTTCCATCTAACTGCGATTTACATATATATTTTTAAAAAAATTCCAGATGATTCCACGGGCGCGCATTTGCTTAATTAAACTGAGAAAGAATATTTTTTTTCCTATCTGAGCACAAGATATTGTATAAAAAATCAAGTATTTAAGACGAAATACAACGTCGCTCAAAAATAAACCTCGATGACACAGACTTACATAATCAATTTATGCATAACGATACCGACGGCTAAGAAAGCGAAGGAATCTAAAAATAACAGCACTTTTAAAATAACCGCGACAAAGAAATAAAAATCGACGAGTTTAAAGAATGCAAACAAACTTTCGGTCCAGTTTGAAAAAAAGTGGATTAAGTCACGTCATCACGCATGCGCGAGCAGGAAATTATTCAAGCGCACTCCACATTTGGCGCACAGTCGTCTTGGCGACAAAATCAAAGCGGGTGCTACTTTTTCCCCTTTTCCTCCCTCGACATACTATCATACATTTATGCATCCATAAGGGGGGGAGGGGAAGGAGCATCACCAGGGCCTTTCGCCCGGAGCACTACGTTGGATGGTGTACTGGTATGACCTTGCAGAGCGCGTGGGTCCAACCATTGACGGTAAGGCGGGTGGGTATTGAAGGTATTGTCAAGAGAAAGGTGAAATTTGACAGCGAGTCAAAGCGCGCAAAAGGGAAGAACAACTTCATCCTTAGGGGTTAGGGCAGTTCCGTTAAACGGTAGGATAAGAAATCGATTCGCGGGGCCTTTTCGGTGTCTCATTACGTAAGTGACATCTTAATTTTGTTTTTCCTTGCTCCGGGAAATGGAATATATTATTTAGTTTTAAAATATACACAGATATTCGTACAACAACGATTCGAGTCAGTGCGCTACGATTAATCTTGTCATAGCAAGATATGAAAGGTTAGGTGAATATTACGATTACGATGACAGATTTTTATTGGGAATTAACTACCTTCGGTTTACGTTTAAATATAATGGGGAATCCGGGAGATTAAGTGTTGTTCGCAGCGATTTTTAAATTAAATTTTTACCTTCTGATACAAAAAGCAGTAAAGTTACATTAAAGTAACTGATTTGTTTGAAAGACATGATATCAGTATCTGAGTATCACTTGACATTTTTTCTTATGGTGAATTCAAATTATTTCTGAAAACGAGGGCCATTGGTATGGCTCTGAGAAGTTTTGTTGTGATATAGAATATTGAAAAATAAACACACACTACAAAACGATTTCTGGTGCCCTGCGCCTATACTCCATTTCCACTTTCTTAGTTTCGGCATTGCCGTTTACAAACAGAAATTAATAAAAAAATTTAATTTAATTGGCAGCATTTGTAAATGTCACAGGTGAGCTCATTAAAAATTTGGAGGGAGAATTAGTACTTTTTTTTATGCTTCTACAGAGAAAAATTGATATAAATAAAAATATGAAACACTGCAGTTAAATGCAGAACTTTTTCCCTTCCCTTTTAGAAAATGCGTGACATATTTTGACTTTTCAGTTGCTATCACCAATTACCGATATCCACTGTTTTACGTTCCCATCGATTATGTCATCTCCTAAATGACTCTCGTAACATCGATTTTGACACTGTTACAATGACGTATGAATGTAATAACCCCTAGCATCTCGTGTTCGACGTGTTGATTGCGGAGATAAATGTCATCTCGATATCAAATGATAAAGCGTTGAAGATGTTACCTAATCTGATTATCTGATTTGGAATGGTCTGTCTTATATAGTTAGTCCATCTGCGCGGATAATGCAGCTACTACTTATCTTGAGCGCATTTTCGTAAGCAGGGTGAAAGTACGTTAAAACTGTGGCTCTCTCGATAGGCTATTGTGGACTACGTAGTTTGGGAGCATGGCGACTTCCTCGGTATTGTAACTGGCGCCAAAACTATACATTAAAAATACGAAATTTTTACAGTATCTAAAGCAATATTTTATAGAGTTGAAACAATTTGCTACAATAATGTGGCTAAGAATGATTTGGTAATTCTTTTTATTACAAAACAAATTATATTTAAATTAATTTACTTTTCCTCCTTTTTTTAAAATTCTTTAATTTTTTAAAATTTTTTTGTTAATTAATAATACTTTTCTTTTTATTTAATAATTTTTTTCCCAAAATGTCCGTTATTTTATTAATTAAACTATTTCTAATAGTGATACAGTCTTAGTCTCTATAAAAATTTAAAAAAGGCGCCGTTTTTTAAAACTTGCCTCAAGCACCAAAATTGATCGGGGACTTTTATTCTTGGTAGTAAAAATGCAGTGTGCTGCATTAAAAAAAAAAAAAAAAAAAACCTTATTCGTAATTCATCACACATTATAAATTCAGTCGTAAGGAAATCGTACAGCCTATGTTTTTTACTTACATTTTGTAATTTATTAATGAAAGGTGTCTTTATGTATGAAATCATTACGCTCTCAAAATAATACCCGATCTGTTTGAAGTTTTGTCTGAAAAAAAGTTGAAATTGAAAACTTAAAGTGCATCTAATTTTTGATTTATCTGCGAAACCAATAGCTTCCCTTCATTTCAATTCACAAGAGAGATTTGAAACCTATTGTTTTCGAGGTTTATAAAAATATTACTTACGAAGTTTTTAATCACTTAAAAACACAAAAAGGAATTTTTTCAAGGTACCTTTAATTTTTTAAAAATTAGTTTCCATTTTAAATCAAAAATCTTGAAGAAAGTTTAAGGAAAACAGAAGGAACACTGTACAAAATTTCAAAATACTTTGCCAGGAATTTTGTAAATATCCTTTTGAAAATCGCAAATCACGAAAACTCCACTCCGAGGTAAATAGCCTACAAGTACACAAGTATGGAAGGAGTCGTCCCCCCCCCCCCCCAAAAAAAAAAAAAAAAAAAAAAAAAAATTGTGCCTGGCAATATGATCACATGAGAAAGACGCGGTTTGTGTTAAATGACTTTAAGAGTTTTATAGAAAATTTTTAAACATAGAAATAAATATGTGTTTTTTTTCTTTCTTTTTTATTTCTTATAGAATTTTGACCCCCCTTCCCTCAATTAAATGTAGTTGCATGCATCAAAGTTATTAACTAAATGTTTTAAGTTCCGTTGAACTCTTAAAAATAGAATTCAAAGTTATTATAAATGACAGTGTTGTTGTTATTAATGGCCTAATCTGGCCCATATAGGCTGCAGGGCGACGGGATTAGGCACCTATAATCTCACGTTTATTGGACACCAAAAGGCTCGGAGGCCGACGTTTTGCCCGATGCCACCACAATTTTAAACGAGCATCCCCAGGGCCGACATCTGATCCTACAAACAATACGACCCACTTACTGACCTACAAATTTAACACGCCCGTACCCGGCTTAGACCCGAGAGCATTCAGTGGCGCTTATCGGATTTCGAAAATCAATGAAAACTATGGCAGGCTCATTGTGGCGGTGAATGAGCTTCTAGAGCTGCTGTACTAACCTGTGAATACACAAAATGTACATTGTATCACATTTAAATGAAAGTAACTTCAAAATTCAAACCTCGCGTGTCTAAGTACAGACCTGCCAAGAAGACGCAATCTCCAGTCCTGTCGGCTTCATTTAGTCGTGCGGCTCACAACGCGAGACATTAAAGGAAGAACTTTAGCTAAAATTCATTTAGCTATACAATGTAACACTTAATCAAAGCAACTATAACTCAAAACATCCTTGTTCTGAAATCTGTTATAGATTTGATTTCCTACGCTCATTTTTTGGTGATATGATGCCGTTTCTGATTTTAGAATAATCTTCATTAATTTAACAAATTTAGAAAATATTGTAATTCAAGCTTTTAATCAAGACGGCCCTCTGTAGGGTTTTGATGTTCCATCTTTGATCCACCGCTTTTAAAGGTTTGTTACTGTCGTAGAAGAAACACAAAATACAAACGTCCAGGGTATTTCCAAACATTATTCCACCCGCTCCGCCCACGATATATCTAAAGGTTAGGGTAGGTGGGGGCAAAGGTTTGCAGTTTTGAGTTTTGGGTTTCTTACGGGCCTCCGTTAGATCCTATCACCCCAAAATGTCACTTGTATTGTAGTTGGGTATCCCCTCTACCTTCTATAAAATAATGAATTTTTTCCCGAAATATTTAGTCACCAAATTTTTAATTTTACCAAAAGACCTGTTTGCGAACCTTTGCCCCAATCGGTGGGGCAAAGGTTCGCACTGCAAACCTTTACCCCACTCGTTGGTTTCTTACTGCATAGGCATCGAAAATCACAAAAAGAGTTGTCTAAATAATTTTATTTCACATTTTGTAATCTTTTTAAAGGTGTTACATATATAGAAAATCACAAATTGAACAGGTTAATCTCAATAAATTTTTTCTTAAACTAAATAACTTCAAAATGATATATCAACTATTAACACAGAAAGTTGAATCTAACAAAGAAATTCACAAAATGAAAAGGGGTTAATCTCAATAATTTTTTTTCTTAAACTAAAGAACTTCCAATTAAAATATCAACTATTAACACTATCGCTATATTATATCTTAGACTTTACTCATTCTTTTAAAATCCGTAAAAATTAAGCAAAATAAGGGGATGGGGGACATTACAAAGCAATTTTTGAAATTTTTACCTCAGAGATATGAAATTGGGCATAAATATTCATTAAAGTAAAACTATTTCAAACACCTTATAAAATTTTATAAATATTTAAAATTTTATTTTTTATATTTAAAAAATTGAAATTTTTATTATGTTTTTGAAAATGCTCCTTGCGATCCAATTTTTAACCTTATCCTTAATTTTGCATTTAGATTGCTTATACATTTTGATCAGGGTTATGTTTTGATTTGTGCTTTCGTTGAATAATTAATTTTTAGGAAATATTTTTATGCTTGTACTCTGAATTCTCGTGAAATTTTTGTACTTTTCCACGCTTAAGTTAAACTTTGATAATCTGAATGATGTCTAAACCTGAAATGGATACATAACTTTATTTTAATCTATAAGAGGAGTGTGTGTAATAAATTTTATAAAATTTCGTCAAAAATTGTGACGCAAGGAGCCTTTTAAAGACTTGCAAATCTGGAAATTACTCATTTAGAGTTTTTTTCCCTAACCAGACCTTCGAAGCTTATAATGTCTTGTAACAACATTTAATTCCTTTATCTTGTAAAATAGGTCTTTGTTCAGAGCTATTTTATTTTTGTGTTGTACTAATTTATTTTATTTTTAATTTATGGATTTTCAAGCATTTTACAAAAAAATTTCTGATTAAAAACAGGCAGTTTTTATCAAAAACCATAATTTTTTTTCATATTACAAAAATGTGAATTCCCATTAATAATAAAAGACGTTGTTAATAAGGATTCCTAATGAAAAGAGGACATGAAACAAATGTTAATAGTTAGAGCGGCAAAGGTTTGCAGATGGGGCAAAGGTTTGCACTGCGAACCTTTACCCCATGACTCCTGCAAACCTTTACCCCATTTCGTGCTCGTTCTGTTTCTGCAGAATGGACGCCACTGTATTTGAGTTAACCAAAAACTTAAGGTAGGATTTGAAAGGTTATTTACCACCCTAACATGCGAAAATAAGCCCAAAACAGTTCGTGAGTTTGAGTGATGCTCAAAATTACTCAAAAGTTGCAAAAAATTACATTAAAAGAGACGAAAATAAACTTACCTCATTTTCTCTGCAAAAGGGGGTCTTAACTCAACATTTTTTACGAGGCAACTGACTGGAAGTAGAGGAATGCATTGCCTACCCTATTCTTCCTAAAACTCTTCCCGGTCATTTTAAAATGTATGTGCGAACCTTTGCCCCATGCGAACCTTTGCCCCCACCTACCCTATACGAAAAGGTTCTCAAAAAGAAACCCTGATTGGTTAGTTACAGTTAGAACAGAATTTTAAATTTCCAGTAACCTTTTTTTGTTAATATTAAATCTACTTTTAAATAATTTCCTAGGTTCGTTTTAGATGATCTGTAAATTTCATCATGTAAATAAAAACCATGTAATCTAAGTTTTAGATCAAGTTGGTCTTAGTAACTTTTAATTTCGATCTACTCTCCTAAAAAAGTGCGGCTGTCGCTGAAGTAGAAGGAACACAATGAAATACAGACGTCCAAGGTCCCCAAACATAATTCTACAAGCGATAGATCCAAATAATTACGCGAGAATTTTCTTTGAAAATGCTCTGAATGACTCTGTTTCTTCCGTACATCGTACACTGTGATTATGAAAAATCACAGGGAGATAACAGACAGCATTAAAAAACACTTTTACTGCTTTGCCGCGTGAAGGATCAAGTAAGTCGGAGAATAAACATTAAAATCAATTTTGCGATTCTGACAGATTTGCAAGCACATGCAAACATTTTAATATATAGGTATGAAGAAAAAATGTGTTCTGTATGTCTATATACAAGATAATTTTATCTAATAATATATTCGTACTTTGAAAGTTTTTTTTCCCCCCCCAATGCGGAGGCACTTGTCACGAAGACATTCGCCTATAATTCACCGCAGTTTTGCTGGCCATTTTATTTTGGGGGCGCCATATAGGCGGACCAGCATTGCCCCCTATGAAGGGACGACACAAACGGAGGCATTTTAGTGGCGCTTCGCCAGGATTCGATCCGAGTACCCTCAGCACCGAAAACCAGTGCGCTGTACCACAAAGCTGCCACGGCCCCGTACTTTGAAAGTAAAACTATAAGTACTCTTTTGAACTCCAGGGGACAGTCTGTTCAATTAAACTGTCTGTAAATAATTAATTTTCGACTCTTTCTATATCTTGAAGAAACGGGAATTCACCAACAAAAAACAAGCGAAATAACTATAATATCTTTCCAAAATTTAATTTATGTGTTAAATTTTTTTTTGTGCCTCATCTGAATTTAATCATTTAACTTCGCTTTAACTAAACATCTTACATCAAAGTTCAATATTACGACCGCTAAATTACTTGAATCTATTTCTCCTCACCCCCTGTGCAACTATTCTCTTTCTCTCAGATATCATTTCCTCGGAACAAATTCTAAAATGCACCTAAAAATCAGATTATGGTTTATAACAAAATAGTTTATTTAAAATGTGATCTATTTCAACTTTCAATATTAATATATAACTTCTTGATATTGGCATAACACTGTTAGAAGCGGGTGTTCAGCATCGCAACTTTAACATTACTTAAAATGGTTTTTAACAGCATTAAGCTGCTTTTAATAGCAAAATGAATCCAAATAGCAACATCCAACACTACACTACTTTTAACATATTGTGGAAAATGAAGACGTAAAACTCTGTAACACGCTGCATTTGAAGAAAGAGGAATATTAATAAGTTTTAGGCTTCATTCGTTGTCTTGGAGTTTTCTGTAATAATCAATTGTATTGCTGTTTCATGTTTTTAAAGAAAGAATATGCTTTTGGAGTAATTAAGTGCTCGAGAATTTCACCGAATTAGTAGCCCTAATTAGAGGAATTATAGATTAATAACTTCATGACGTTGTCGTTCGGTTTTTCAGCTTACTGCTGAATATTATAAACGACTTTTAAAAATAATCATTCGACTAAACATACGTTTAAAAAATATTTTTTTAACGTATCATGCAACCACACATATTTTTTAGAAATAATTTATATTGTCATGTAAATTAAATAACTTTTCAAGTTTCATGAAATATTACGTACTGATAAATACTACTAACAAAATATCCGTCGTTCGCAAACGCATTATGAGAGAAGGTGAAATATCGTGTAACGACTGTGACACTGTATTAAATTTGTTTCATTTTAATATGTTAAAAGTAGATTTTAAAGAAAGTAAAAAGTATTAATAAATATTTTATGTTGCGGTAATGTTTATTAATACTTTTCCTTCTAAAAATAATTCGAAAAATCTAGCCGTCTAAAAATAATTTTACAGTTTTATTTTACACGTTCAACGCCCGAAAATTATTTTAAAAACGAAAAAATTTACTCTTGAAACTTTTAGTTTCCTGAAAGTTGAATTTTTTTTCGTTCACTGCAAAGAATTTTTGCTTTTATAATCCATGTCACGTCAAAAGCAAATATTGTTGACTCCAAAATACACACTGTCATCAAAATTCAAATCTTCTCGAAACCCTGCCAAATATCCGAAAAATCAATTTTGAATCCTTTCCTTGAAGCAGTCTAAATCTCTCAGGTTTCTGCCACATCACCCCTCAAGACAAATGGATTGGCCTGGTCGAGTTTATCGAGCGCTTGCCCCTCTGAGCTACCACCCCCACGCTCGGAGTAGAATGGAACCAACTAGACGCCGTGTGCGTAAACGGGAGAAAAGCAGTAGGGATTTTTAGGGATTTGTAGTAAAAAGTGAATGGAGATTTTTGAGAGTTGTATCATATAGATTCATTGATGAATTTTTAAAAAATTGCATGTTGGTGTGGCTAATGCTTTTTTGTTTATGAACATGCACGCTGTGACAGTTTTCCCAAGATAATTTAGTTGCTGAAACTAGCATTTTCCCAGAAAAGTTTATAAAAAGTGATACAATTGAGTAGAGTCAAGAATAAAATTTTCTTAGTTGCTAAGGGCCGCGGAAAAAAGTTTAAATTATTAGTACTTTTTTGTTATTCGAGGTATATAAACTAAAGTTGACATTTTAGGACTAAAAAAAAATTTTATGGTGTAATTATAAAGACAAAATTTTATCCATTATTTAGATTTCCGAAAATACTTCCAGTGAAAGTACGCCAGAAATAAAAATGTTTATTCATATTTTCTTTTCAAAGCGTCTCGTTTTTTGTGTTTAATATATAGGCAAGAAAGGACACTGAGCCCGAAACTGTTTTAACAGTTTTTTTTACCTATTTTTCAGCTTTTCTTTCTTTCCTATTCTTTTTTTTTTTTTTTCAAAATAAACTTTTTCTCCCACATTTATTCACCATCTTACGTACAGGGAAGATTAGGGCCAATAAATAAAGATGTGTTAGTACATGTGTTTTTCCATTTAACAAAAAAGTAAAAAAAACACAGATAATAAATTAATTTCGTCCAATCGTTTCTCGACCTGTTCTTATCGCCTTGATTTGCCAAGCAAATTGTGACTTTAAATATATGATACATTTATAACTTAAAATATCCTCCAAAAATGTTATCCTTCCAGCAGATTACGGAAATTTATCTTTTACATAAATAAACATAACGCCGCTCTGGTTTTCCAAGTACACATAGTAAACTTAGTTAATTTAGTTTTATTTAAAATTGAACTTCATAAAACAACATTTCAGATGAAGTGGCGTGAAAAAAACTATTCCTAGAACTGTCGAAAATTTCAGTGAAGAACACTAATTTTCATAATACGGATCTTGAGCTTCCTTTTTTAATATTCCTTTGTACCTCTTTTGCTCTATAAACTGAACTATACACTTTTTCTCAATTAATAAACTTGATACATTACTTGATGACAGACTGAGCTCAAACGAGTGTAAAAATACTTTTTAATGTCTTTTGTTCTTTTGTGAAATTTACATAATATTTCTCAGAAATAATACACAATAACGAACATAAATTATACTATTAAAGGGTATTTTAATAATGAAATATAAAGTTATTCGTTCTTTTGTGAGACATCTATATTGCTCTACAGAGTTAATATAAAACAAATATTTGCTATAGTTCAGAGCTTGTTATATAATATTTAAACATGTATATAGTCTGTCTGAGAAATTCACTATCTTATTTTCCGTAGCATCGTTTTTCATTGCAGCAAATTTCTTCCTGAATCTGTGTTTCTACAATGTTTTTAATGCGAAAATTGACTATCTGGAATAGTAAACAGTTTAGTTGTCAATGGATAAGAAGAGAATGACAGTTTAAAAAAAACTTCTTTTTAAAAAAATGAGAGCGCATTTTTAAGATTAGTTTAAAACCCGATATAAATAAATCAAGTTAAAAATTAAAGCTCAATTCTTTATATCGATAGATATTAATACACACGTAGCAACGTCATAATATGCAATTGCATAGGAACAAAAATAAATTTGGGAATTAGTAACATCTGCTATGGTACAAATGAATCTTTGAAACGACAAGATTCTGCAATATTCATTATGGGTGCAGTTTCCAATGTTTTTTACGTTGAGACCCATCCCTTATATATATATATATACATATACTGGTCCCAACCTGTTGATTAAATGAAGTTTTTCATCAGAATTTTTACACTTACCAAAAAATACCACAGCTATTCGTTGCAGACTGTTGCATGCTTAAGCTTAAAAGATTTAAGAACAAGTCCGCAAATACTTTCCCGACAGACAGTATACATGTACAAAATCGTTTGATGTATTTTTAACCTCTTTTAGAAATCTATAGAACTACCGTTCATTATACTCAGAGGTTTGATGAATTTTGTGTAAAGAGGAAATATGATAGTCAGAGTTTACAAAGTAAAAAAAAAAAGTTAAAACGCATGTCATGTCCACATTTCAACAATTTATTTGTGTATGAACTGACATGTTTGTCTGTGTTTGTAATTAAAATTACAGACAGAAATCGATTTTATTTCGAGAACGATCTCATAGTATCAGTTTTAAAGCTTCAAGAATTTACTATGAAAAATGAAAGTCAAGAGCCGCAGTAAATTAAGTTAACAGGAACTCCGATTTAGAGCCAAAATATTTAATCACAGGATTAATTGTACTTTTAAAAACACATTTTTATTTATTTATTTATTTATTTTTTTTTTTTTTTTGGGGGGGGGGGGGGGGAAATCTAATATCTTATTTTCTTGTCTTCTTCATTTTGTATTTGAAAATATTTCAGATTAAAAAAACTCGCGACTTTTCTAGACATTCCCCACTATCACTTGGGATCACGACCCACTGGTTAAAATCATTGCTTTCTAGGAACCTTGGAAATGTAACGTTGTGCGTAAAACAAGAGCAGTATCTAGAAACTCTAGCAACTGCTGATGGCAGTATTTAGAAAAAGAATGCTATTCTATTACACCCTCGATACCAACAATATCTTAATTATTCAACAGGTTGTTTTTCTTTTATTTAAAAATTATTTTTTCTTTGTCATACATCTGATCTTTAAAATGCTAAATATATTACTTGGAAGAAAAGTAATGGAAATATATACCAAAAAAGAAAAAAAAAATATTTAGCATCACAAAGTGAACCATTCCAGGATGTCCAAATTCTATTCTGATGAGAATCGTCGTGTGTGGTCCCACGGTGTAAAATTCTTTTGCAGACCAATTGGTTGAAGATGCTTCATTATTTTACGATGGCTGTAGTGCTGCCATCTGTTGATCAAATATATTACGTTTTAACTAACTACAACTGAATTTCTAAACCACGACGGCATTCTTGTTTGCAGCAATTTAGTATAAAGTTAACACAACTATTTTATAAGCTAAAATGCACCTCTTTAATTTCCCCTTTTGAAATGTAATGCATAAAGATTTAAAACTTCTACCCATATAAAATTTCCGATTTGTCGTCTTTCCTATGTCAAGTAAATAAAAACTACTTCACATCTACTGCTCATTTCCTTGTCATTCCATCTGTAACAGTTTTTTTACTTATTTATTTATTTTTTATTTTATTTATTTATTCTAAAGTGGTAGTACTAAATACAATATGTAATTTTCCTCTTATTTTATTATGGAAAAAGGTCACAAGAAAAGGTTGTGCAGATAACCATAGAAAAATTCTTTGGAGTTCCATGCTTTGTTTCTACATTTTTATTTTTCATATTTAATTTTATATTTTTAGCATACTTTTAACGAAAAACATTATACATATTAAAGGATGGATAAATCAAGAATAAGAATGATAATGCTATTTTACATTTTATTTAAAATTAAATTTTAATCTGCTAAAACTATACTTGCATAAACAAATTTTATTTTGTTCACAAATATGTCTTTAATGAGTGTCATCTTATAGAACTTAAATTTTGTGTTTATAATGGAACAGCAGAATAAAATTTCCGTATTTTAATTTCAATAATTAAAAAAATAATAATAAATCAAGACGAAGAAGTTAAATCATATTGCATTGCCCATTATCTTAATTGGGGAATAAAACCCCCTACCCTCACGTTCTGTTAAAAATTTCACTCCCTTATTTTTAGCAAACATTCCCTTGCTGAGGACTTCAGACCTGGATGAACTATCGTTACTGTCGCCATCTATTTGCGGAAAATATCACCACTTTCAAAAATAGATGAGGGAAACGGACAGGCACACTAAATACGTGACCATACAAAGCTGGAGCCCCATATTGATAAAAAATAAAATGTGTGTGTGTGTATATATATATATATATATATATATATATCCTACATAATAATTACAAATAACAAATAATATAAAGGAGAGTTAGTGAGTACTCCTGGTTCACGAATTATGAATATCATTAGCAAACTAAATCAATTATCTACTTTCAGTAACCTGAGAAATCACGTGGAATAATGGATATAGTTACACATAGAGGTTTAAATTGAGTTCTGAATCAGGAAAAGTAATCTAGAATGTATGCATTCGATATTCCTAATTTTGTTAGCACAGACTTACACACAAGTGCTCTTAAAAATATAGATCGATGTTATATTACCTTTCTAGAGGTCAATCTATTCAAAGTTTAGCATATGTATCATGTAGCATGTACAGTTTATTACTCAAAAGTTATTAAATTATATAATGAATTTTTTAAAATGCGTTTATAAGTTAATATGCTTTATAAGTTAATCAAAACGATATAAATCACTATTTATTTTCAAACTTCTACAAATTGTGTACATACTTTTTAATTTTTGTGAACTGAGTTATGAAAAAAGTCTGTTATTACCAGTGTCGAAAATTTGTAAGACTTTTGATTTAGAGTAAAGAATTATCTTAATATACATTTCCTAGCATACATTTTTAGTAAGAATAAAATCGTAATTATCAACGACTGAAGAACTATCTGTAGAAGCGCTGAATGCTTTAATTCACCGCGGTGTGAGGTCGAAAGACGGCCAAGAACAAAACTATTATAAAAACTTCAGAGGCAAATAAATAAAGGCTTGAACACTAAGAGGACGTAAACGAAAAGCTGTCTGTGTTGCCATTGATAGCGATCAAAAGGCTATAAATATTGCAAGATAGATGGGCGTTATTTTATGGCTCACAATAAAACTTTCAGCAGATAATGGTCAAAGTTGTATTTCAAATGAAAATTATGGTGGGGAGTTACTTCGTAAACTATGAACAGGAGCAGTATAGTAAGGGACCAATTGGGGCAGGAACTGCTGGGAAAAAAAACAGTCCACTGCCCAATGAGAGAAGAAGGGGCGGGCCAAAATGGCCCCCGTAAACGGACAACAGCCCCTCCAAGAAAGAAAGAAACGAAGAGAGGTCCAAAGATTTTTCGCTGGCTGTTTTCCTAGAGCTCGGACGATACAGGGTCCCGACTGCCTCGGAGTCTAGCGGTAGTGCCGGTAACCCGCCATGATGATCCTGTATATGACTTGATTTGGGCCCCTGTCGTCGAATCCATTTTTCATCGCTGTGTTTTCAGCAGTAGTAAGTGCCTCCCGATAGACTCTAAAAATAATTACTTTGACCATATAGTTTGCCTCTGCTTCTGATTCCTCATGTGTTAAATGTTAATATGAAGGGACATATTATTCTGTTATTAACTACACTTTAAATGAATTTTGAGCTTTCTCAAATAAATATATGATAAAGGCCAATTCTCTGGATTTTCTTGCTTGCCCCAACACATGCACGCATCCATTGTTTTAAGGTTATTTAATAACCTACACTATCTAAACAAAGCGATGCCATCCATTATTATGCAATTTATTGACACGGTGTACAAACTGCTTGATTTTCGATATAAGAGAATTTTTATCTTTCGAGGATGTACAACATATCCTACATAATTCAGCAATATTTCGTATTATTTTAATATGCCTCATAATTAAACTGTATATACTTAGCAACATAGCTATAAAAATGTAGTTCAATGGAAACCACCCAGAGTGAGTGACTAGGTGTCTACCTGGGCCTTATTTCTGTACACTTTGAAAAAGATCACTATACTGAAGCGGCACGTAGAACCTCGTGGGAGAACCCCTAGTAACAGAGGTATTCAAGAAAACATCTGTCGGGCTTAAAAAAAGCAATCAGTATATTCCCCATCGAATTTTAACATTCTTTGGTTTGGGGTCTTAAGCCCGCGCGTCTCGTCTTTCCCGAAAGCTTCGGGAAATCTTTGTGCTAAAAATCATCGACCACCCTTGTGTTCTCATAAAGCTATCCTTTGGTGGTCATTCTTCAGAAATTTTGACACTATAGAAGCAATAAGTTTTCACATAACGACCCTTAGGATCGCTCCCACGACGTGGCTGTCAACGAGGGCTAATCCTATGTTCCTATCTCGAAAACAGGCACTTTTCCGAGAAGTCCCCGGGGTCGCAACTAAGGAATTTTCGAAGGATAAATATTCGAGACTATGTTCGTTTCGAGAGTCCCATCAAGTTCTGGACTAAAGCGGCCACACGAACTTTTGCTTCCTGAGAGACTAAACTAGTCGATAGGATAAGCCGCTCTTAAAATCTTTTATACCTGACGTCTCGTTTAGCTGCAACCTGTTAAGTTTTGTGTTTCATAATAAGTTTGTTAAGTTTCAGTTAAATTATGGCCTGCTATTTTCGATCTTCAGAAACCATTCGGCCATTGTTTATTTTTTGCCACGATATCGTGAAGAACGTCTCAGTCTCTACCAGGTTGTTACAATACATTACGATGTAGAAACATGGTTTTATCAAACAAAAGCGAGAGACGTAGTTATCATGTGAGAAGTGTTTAGTATGAGACAAATTAATGAGGTACTCACCCGTGTTCCAGGGGCCTTCCGTCCGGCATGGTATGCGGGGGCGGGGCCATGGGAGGATGTGGGTGATGTGCGGGCGGCCCCTGTGGCGGCGGATGGGGGGCGGGCATTTGGTGGCCGTGGTGGACGGGGGGCCCCGCCCCCTTCCAGCCCTCCTCCAGGGGGGGCGGGGGCTCTCCTCGGGGGCCCGCCCCTCCGCCGGGGAACGCGGTCCAGGTTCGGTTCACGGCTGCCGGGGCACGGGCCCTCGGGGGTCCCCTCCTCCTGCCGATGGGGTCAGCCGACTGGGACCACCGACAGGGACATTCTTGGCTTTAGCCGGGGCGACCTTCAACCTGAAAATGAAATTAATAACTGTCATTATAAACAGAAAAATGTATGCATAAAAATTCAAACAATTGTTTTCACTTCGGTTTTTTATTAACATATTAAAATTGACATTGTTCGGATCGAATTTCGACAAGTACCACTGAATGCCCTCGTGTCTATGCCTGGTATCGGCACGTTAAATTTGTAGAGCGGAAAGTTCCTCCGTATGGTTTGTTCAGGGGGAGAGGAAGGTAATTGACCCCCTCTCCCCGATGTCGTCTCTGGGGATACTCGATTGCGATTTTGGCTCTCCCTTACGATACTTCCATTAAAAGAAACCAACAACTTTCACGGTACTCAGCCAACGAATGTCGAAAGATAATGTGCTTGCAGCGTGCGAGGGTGTGGGGGGATTACATTAGTCTTTCCTACTCAGATAGAAGAAATTTTATAAAAATACATAATATGAAAGTTAAAAAGAATAGTACGATGTGACGTATATGCGGACTGTTCTATATTTAACCTATGTGTAGAAATTTTTAAATTGAAAATTATGGGAGTATTGATGGAGCAAAGTCACTGAAGCAGTTTTCGTGGTAAACTATCAGTTCATTTTTTACAAAACAAATTGAATAAATACATATCTTATAATAAAACCTTTGGGGTTTATAACTGCCCAAAAATCTAATATAACATTTGATACAAATAATAAATAGGAAAGGTTTGAAATTTTACATCATTTTCATATTTAAATGGCAACTTTAATACAGCCGCAATCCTGTTTAAAGGAAATAAAGAGATTTTTACACCAGTGCTGCCATCTGTTGATATCTTTATACTATGATTAGTTTCTGCACACACTTTTACCTTCCAAACGGAATATTATACCTTATATTTAATGATCATCCTTTTTTCATTATTGAATGCCACATATATTTTTTTAATAGAATTAATCATGTGAAAAAAATTACAATTTTTTATTGTGTAATTCTCTACGGAAACTTTTCGTTCATCTTAGAAAAATTGTGCCATACTACTTTCATAAGACTACACCAACAATAACTTCATTATCTTCAAACTGTTGGTTAATTAGTATAAAATTAATATTTTCACACGTAAATAAAAAAATTACAATATCTGAATACACTTCCTAAAATTAGAGAAATTTATGAATAAAATGCAACTTAAAATTCTTCATTTATTACACTTATTCTGGACTCTATTACTTTATTTCACTTATTCTTGACTCGTCCAGAGTTTAAATAGAACATTGATTTATTTTGAGCATTTTATAGAAATATAACACAGTCATAATTTACCAGGTATCCAAGGGTAACTCCATCTCGTCTATTGCGAGTTTGAATTTTGTTCGCAAACACGTGAATAGAAAAATAGTACACACACACACTAAACCAATATTAGCAACGAAAATTTTTATTCTTCGTATACGCACAAGGAAAAATGACTTAGCATAATCTATTCGATGAATCGCAATATCTGATAACTAGTGCGGTGGTCATTCGATGGAGATTAAGTTAGGAGGTTGACAAATTTGTTTTCTGAGTCAAACAAATTTGTTTGCCAAGAGAGAACGATTTAGGAGCAACCTGAGAGAAACCTCATAACTCTAATCGTGTACAAAATATTACGCGTTTTTTGTTTTGTTTGTTTGTTTGTTTTTAAATTTTATTTGAATGTGGTTTATCAAATTGAGGCTAGATACATTCGACATTCAAATTCCCATAAGAAGAGAACAGATGTAGAACAGAAATGTAAACGGCATAGTCGTGAAATCGAAACAGAAACTCTCTAAGTGAAGAATGGAAAAAAGATATTTTTAAAAATTCAGGCTGTCGTGTCTGACAAGGATTTAAGTAAGAGTTCGGAAAATATGAAAACTCTTATCTTGTTTACATATAAAAATTATTATTCGTTCTGCATACTTAAATTATTAAACATACCTGAAATATTTTTCTTAGATACTGCGCTAAAGAATGTGACAAATTATAAACCAAACGGAAAGAAAGTGTGCAGTAACTCATCAGAAAAATACTGTAAAGGAACACCATTCGCGAATACTTTTCGAAAAGTTTTGAAAACATACGAAATTTTACGCTTAAAAAAAATGCTTTATCGTATGAATTCATTTAAAGATTCATTTAAAGACCTCATTAAAAAGGGCATGAGAAAAAAATATCTGAAAATACAGTAAATGTAAGTGATCTTTAAAGAAAGAGGGGAGTGCTACCTACAACTTTTTAATTTTGTAGTCTGGCGACAGATTTCAGACACACAGAAGAAGCTTTTTAAAAGATAACACAATTTGAGAAAAACAGTGTACTCAGGATGATATTTGAATGATATAAATGCACAAGATACATTGGCTTCTTGCCACTACAAAATCCAAATCGAGGGTGAATTAATGTATGCGACAGGAATGAAGATATTTAATATATGCCAATTACTATAATAGTTTATTTTTTTTTTAAAGTTTCTTCAAATTTATAGCAAGAAAAGTGTCTTACCACAAACGATGAAATTTTAACAGATGTTACAAATACTATAAATATTTATAAATATTCGGACATAACAGAAACCACCTTAGGAATTCAAACGTACAAAACTAGGTCATGTTCGAGCCCGGATAGCTCAGTCGGTAGAGCGTTAGGCTTTTAACCTAACGGTCCAGGGTTCGAGTCCCTGTTCGGGCGAAATAACATTTTCGCCTGAACAGGGACGATAACTCGATTTTAACTTGATTAGTTTAATTTGATAATTCTCATATTGGAACCTTTTTTTTTTTCTAATATTGTATGCTGCATATTTATTTGGTATTTTTATATTTGAATGTTTTACATAAATGAATATTTTAATAAATGTCCAATCGACTTTTTTTCAAATATTTAAAAAAAAATTGCTATATCATACACATTATTACCTATTTTTCGCCTCTGCATAAATAAATCTACTTTCATAAATAAGGGGAATAATACATGTCTGTAAATCCACAATTTAATATTGTAGAACTGCAATTTTCTATACCATGCTTAAAAATTATAGTAAAATTATTCTACTTATTAACGTGCAGTAAATGAATCTAGGATATTAAAATACCCAAAGTAGATTTATCAAAAACAATGTAATGCATGAGGCAAACTACTTAGTCATTTATATTTTTTCAAGGTTGTTATACGTTTGCTTTTTTCCCCACCTTTTTACTTTATTATACCTAGAAACAATTTTCATTTATGCTACCATCATATTTTAAAACTATTCAAACACTTCTTATCTTGTATTAGCACTAATGGGGCAGACTTCTGTTTCTGCTTTTTTTTAAAGTTCGCCAAAATTTCCAATAAAACAAGTGATGTAGTAATGCTTTAACGACTTTAACAGAGAAAAAAAAATAATCAATAACTCTTTAAAAGTAATAAAAATCTCGAATCGATGTTTTAAAAATATTTTATTATATTTAAGTGTTCTCTGGTGAAAACTGTAATTTGCATGAATAATTAACTTTATTTTCCTAAGTTTAAAGGCCATAATAACTTCTGAAGCAAAGATTCAATAGTGAGAATAATTTTAACCACTTCACAATTATTATTGAAATTTATGTTTTAAATTTAATTTTATTATGTATAGTTTTAATGAATGCAATAATTTGTCTCAATCATTACTTTGCCCGTTGAGATTGTAAAATTGGAAATCTTTATCTTATCTGTCTCCTTTCTATTTCTACTTTTCTACAATAGATGGCGCTAGCAGAAGTTGCAACAGAAGCTAGCAATAATCTACTGCTTCCACAAGAGTCACAAGTCACAAGACCATTCATTAGATTATTTTATGTTTCAGAATCAAATAATCACGGCTTATGAAGAGAACACGTCTAAATAAAATATGATAGATTTTGAGGTTTTTCTTTTCGTCTTACTATTGTTCCCATATCACAGATATAAATAAATTAAAAGTTATTTGCAATTCCTTGAATTAGTACTATGATAAGTAAAGAATTAGAACAATATCAGTAATATTAGCAATTGTTTATTTAATATGCAATGACAATCGAATTGTTTACGAACTGGCGACTTTTCATTTCGACTTATAGGTCGGCTTATATTCGACTTATAGGTCAGAACAAAATTGGCCAGTCAATGGAACTGGAAAAGACTCCACGTTGTCTTTTTCGTATAAGTGTAGTATATTATTATCACAGTGGCAACACTGTTTTTACAACGGTCGTTTTGGCAACAATACCGAATGTTTTATCATCGTAAGATGGCTGCTATACTATGTTGTGCACGTGTGTTGTTAATGTTGATTAAAGCTTATGTTAAGTTTAAAGATAAGGAATGTTTAGTTAACTCGACTCACATTACAATTTAATCAACATTAATTTTACTTGTTCTTCATTCCTTACGATAGATCACCTCTTGAAACCTGAAATGTTCGACGTCGATCCCACGGGTGTTGGCGCAGAGGCTAAATGGAAACACTGGAAACGAACTTTTTCAAACTTCTTACGTGAAATTCCTAACATAACGGAAACAAGTAAATTCCCGCTCCTATGCAATTACGTTTCTTCAAATGTGTTCCTGTATATTAACGATTCGACGGACTATGATGCTGTAATTACTGTTTTGGACTCAATCTATGTTACGAAACGAAATGAAATTTTCGCAAGGCATTGCCTAGCCTCTAGAATGCAAGAAACTGGTGAGTCTGTTACTGAATTTTTACAAACACTCAAGCAACTTAGCAAGGATTGTAACTTTAAAGCGGTGACTGCCGATCAATACAAGAGTGACTCATCAGAGACTCGTTTATCCGCGGTTTAAGAAATCCACGTATCAGAGAACGTTTGTTGGAAAATTCTACGATTACCTTGGAAAATGCTTTCGATCAAGCTAGGGCGTTGGAACTAGCTGAATCACACTCAGCATCGTACTTGAATGCCTCACATCCTATTTCTGTGGCTGCAACTGGTTTTTCTAACAAACATCACTCAGCATCGTACATGAATACCTCGCATCCCATTCCTGTGGCTGCCACTGATTTTTCTGACAATAATATTGAGGATAGTCATTCGGCTGCAGCTACGCAGTTTCAATCTGGAAAGTGTTTCTTTTGTGGAAATGATCGCCACCTAAGAAGTTTGTATCCTGCGAAGGAAATACTGTGTAGAAGATGTGGTAAAAAAGGACACTATCAAAGAGTGTGCAAATCTAAACCACAGCGTGTCTCCCCCAATCCTGTTGCATCAGTTCACACCTTAGCTACAGTGTCGGTCTTACCTAGTTGTCTGCAAAAGTCTATGACTAAAATACAAATTAATGGGATAGAATTGAATGCCCTAATTGACACCGGCAGTTCGCTCAGCTTTATAAATCAGTGTTTCGTTAAAAGGTGTAACATAGAAGTGAAACTATACTCGAGTAAAATAACTATGGCTAATTCATCTCTAAGCTCAGATGTCAAGGGTTGCTGTGATGTCACTTTGAAATTGCAATCACATGTGTATAATGATGTAAGAGTATTAATCATGAAAAATCTCTGTGCTGATTTTCTCATTGGTCATGACATTCTGAAGGACTATTCTCTGATTGAGATCCAATTTAATGGCGAGAGACCACCCCTTAAAATCTGCTCCCTAGCTGTTGCTCAAATACCTCCAGTCTCACTGTTTGCAAACTTAACCCCTGAATTGTAGACCGGTGGCCACTAAATCCAGACGCCAAACTGAGGAAGACCAAAAATTAATTGCTGCAGAGGTAAAGAAGTTGCTGGAAGAGGGAGTTATTGAACCTAGCAACTCACCTTGGCGTGCTCAAGCATTTGTAGTGAAAGAAGAACATCACAAACCACTTATGGTAATTGAATATTCTCAAACGATTAAGGGCCTGTTCACATAGGAGTCCGTTGCGTTGCGTTAAGGAAAAGATGACGTTGAGACGAAAATAAACCAATCATAGGCGTTAAAAATTTCATTGCTAATCGTTTGGAGGCATGTGATTGGTTTATTTTCGTCTCAACTTCATATTTTCCTTAACGCAACGCAACGGACTCCTGTGTGAACAGGCCCTAACCGTTTCACGATGCTTGATGCCTATCCTCTTCCAAAAATTGAAGAATTAATCTCTAAAATATCCAGGTATGACTTATTTAGTACTATTGATTGGAGAAGTGCATACCACCAACTCCCTATTAATGATGCTGAAAAACATTATACTGCCTTTGAAGCTGATGGTAAATTATACCATTTACTTCGGGTTCCTTTTGGGGACACTAATGGTGTTGCATGTTTTCAGAGAGTCATTGACAAGATCATTCAAGATGAAGGCCTAGAGGGTGCATTTCCTTATCTGGATGATGTTACTGTCTGTGGAAGAGACTCTGATGAACATGATCGGAACTTAAAAAGATTCCTAAAAATTGCCGAGAAGTACAATTTAACTTTTAATGAAGAAAAGTGTCAGTTTTCTTCTAAATCTGTTAAGCTTTTAGGATATACTGTCGAAAACAAAACAATCAAGCCTGATCCCGACAGATTTGCTCCTTTGATGAATTTGCATATACCTAACAATATTGCATCTCTCCGAAGAGCATTAGGTATGTTCGCTCATTACTGCCGTTGGATACCAGCATTCTCAAATAAGATACGCCCATTGCTATCAAACCATCAGTTCCCTATTTCAGAGGAGGCTGTAAATGCATTCAATGACTTAAAGTCAGATGTAGCCAAAGCATCATTAGCCGCGATAGATGATACCATACCATTCAGAGTTGAGACTGATGTGTCTAAGTTTGCTATAGGAGCAACTCTCAGTCAAGCTGGTAGACCCATAGCATTTTTTTCCAGAACACTGAACAACTCTGAAATTAATCATTCATCTGTTGAGAAAGAAGCATATGGTATCGTGGAATCTTTGCGCTTCTGGCGACATTACCTGATTGGTAGACCTTTTGAGGTATTCACCGATCAAAGGTCTGTCTCATTCATGTTTGACAAATATCATTCGAGCAAAATCAAGAATGAAAAGATTATGCGTTGGAAACTAGAACTGTCATGCTTCAAGTTTGATATCATCTACCGCCCTGGAAGTAAAAATGCTACTGCAGATGCATTTTCAAGAATAACTGCATCAATTAAACCTGAAGTGGATTTCAAACAATTGCATGAGGAATTATGTCATCCTGGTATTGTTAGGATGCATCATTGGATTAGATCCAAAAACTTGCCCTTTTCCTTGGAAGATATTAAAGGACTTACAAATTCATGTTCCATCTGCTGTGAAGTAAAACCTCGATTCCTTAAAAATCAAGGAAAATTGATAAAAGCAACTTCTCCGTTTGAAAGATTGAATTTAGATTTTAAGGGCCCCTTGCCATCAAATTCCAGAAATCGATTCCTTCTTACTGTAGTTGATGAGTACTCCAGGTTTCCTTTTGCAATTCCTTGCTCAGACGTTTCGTCAACTACTGTAATTTCGCATTTAAAGAATATCTTCTCCATATTTGGCATGCCAGTATATATTCATACAGACAGAGGGTCGTCTTTCATGTCGAGAGAGCTAAAAATGTTTCTAACATCTCTTGGTATAGCGACCAGTCATACCACTGCCTATAATCCACGTGGGAATGTCCAGGTGGAGCGTTACAATGGTATCATATGGAAAACGATTCAGATGGCATTGAGATCTAAAGGCAAGAAAATTGAACTATGGGAAGAGGTCCTACAATCTGCATTACATTCTGTTCGTTCCCTTTTATGCACGACAACTAACGTTACTCCAAATGAGCGCATGTTCTCCCATCCTAGGAGGTCATACAATGGGAACTCTTTACCTACTTGGCTTTTTCAGGTTGGTCCAGTGTTGATGAAAAATCATTCACGAACCAGTAAGTATGAGCCAATTGTTCAAGAAGTTGAACTTATGGAAGCTAATCCAGAATATGCATATGTAAGGTTTCCTGATGGACATGAGACTAGTGTGTCCATACGACACTTGGCTCCTAGAGGGGAAATCATCGAACCAACCTATGAGAGTGACAGTGAGAGAGCTTTGCTTGTTAACCAGAGTGGTGAGGAGCTTGATGGTCATTTAAAACAATCAACAGAGAGTTTGGAAGAAACTGAAGGGAATTCTAAAGAAGGTACTTTGCCCTGTGAAGATGTCTCTCCTGAACTATCTAAACCTGAACAGAGAACTTCTTGTGATGGACCAACGCGTCCTGAAAGACAAACGAAAACCTGCCTACCTGTCTGACTATATTGTAAATTAACTTTTTTGGTTGGGGTGAATGTAGTATATTATTATCACAGTGGCAACACTGTTTTTACAACGGTCGTTTTGGCAACAAGACCGAATGTTTTATCATCGTAAGATGGCTGCTATGTCTGTTGTGCACGTGTGTTGTTAATGTTCATTAAAGCTTATGTTAAGTTTAAAGATAAGGAATGTTTAGTTAACTCGACTCACATTACAATAGGTAATTGAACAAGAAAAATTTTATCAGGGAAGGGTGACTTAAGTGGCTAAAAATCATCCAAGTGGGAAAAAGCATTTGTTTTGTTAACGTGAAATGAAATGTATGACTCATAAACTAGAAAATTAAATAAATATTACGTTACGAAAATTATTTAATTTTCGTATTATCCGTAAAGAATGATTTGATATCCAATTAAAATATTACTTGTAGAAACGAATATAAAAATGATGATTTTCTCTTAAATTTCTGATTGGTCAATCAGTTTGAATACAAAAAGTATGTCCATTAGCAGCCGTAAAAAGATGCTTTGAAAAATAGAAATAAATATGCACTATTCATGAACCGAAAGGAAAGGTGATTCTTTTACTCAAGTAAATTAGAATTAACGACTCTGTTTGAAAAGCTGCCGTTTTTACTATAATTTTGGTATATAAAGATTGCAGAGTATAATATAAAAATGTAAAGTAAATCAAATTCAAACTCTAAATAATGAGTAATTAAACTGCTATTTTAATTCATTTATACGATAGAAAAATAGCAATTAATCATGTTTTGGTCGATAACATTAACTTTTTCTGTGCAACGAATAAAGAATAACGGCTCTTGACTGCACTTCAACGACTCTGGTTATTAATTAATTTTTTTTTTTGTTTGTCGTAGTATCTATATTTTCAAGGCCAGAGGAACATGTAATGGCCCTAGCAGACGATGCAAATAAGCTAAACACAACAAAGAGCGCAACTCATCGAACAAACTGCAGAGTCACCGATGCTAAGTCACCGATGACTCCGATGCAGAGTCACCGATGCAGAGTCACCGATGTGTACCGGTATGAAAGAAATTCCCAGGGGAATTGATCAGGATGCGCTAGTTATCGTGCAGCAGAGACTTTTGATTCAATTTAATTTTTAAAAGATCAGATTTATTTACTGAACTACGTATCCTTTCTTTATGTACTAAAAAGTTTGATTCATTGTTGGCGTTTATTTATACTAATCAGCCACATATTTTTAAGGGTCATTGATAACTTATTGATGAAGTTACTTGGACTTTCTAGATCAACCGGAGTCAGGTCATGTGTTCGATACCTCGTGAGTACGATTGTCATATAAAAAAATAAATAAATAAATAAATAAATAAAAAAACCCCGCCGTGTCGACGTGGAGTTTCCTTATGTTAAATCTGCTTATTCAAAAGTTTTCCTAAGTGATAATGGAGACTACAGATAATTACGCTCGATGTTGTTTGATGTTTCATAAAAATTCAAAGCTATTTTTTATTATCATTTAACCTTTTCCTTACGAGGTGGGATAGCATGTATCCTAAGGATATGGGCCCAAGAATGAATATGAATATATATATATATATATATATATATATATATATATTTATTTATATATAACTCCTTCGTTCTTACAAAGGGGGTATGAAATTTCCCGTTGTTAAAGAGGGAATCGGAAAAATGGGCCCCGTAAGCTAAAGGTTAATATTATTGATCAGGCCTTCTCGGCTGTGCGTTGAGATATGGTCTCCTCATCAATAGTGTTTATATGTATTCTGTTCAAATAACTTATATTTCAAAATAAATATATTTCGTTCCCTAAAGTATAGAATTTCTTTCATTTCCACAGAAAGTAATCTACATAAATTACGAGGTTTGTTTAGTTGGAAAAAAAAAAAAGAAAAACCGAACTTTTGAAATTGCGTGCGAATGTTGTGCAGTTTGAGTTTGCGCGCCATGCTACACCTAGCGACATTCTTTGGAAACAATGTATGCTTGAGATTACATGCATATATATATATATATATATATATATATATATATATATATATATATATATATATATATATATATATATATATATCACGATATATTTCTTCGTTTTTTAGAGATTTTGGAACATATTTATAGATATTCTGTTAGACACATGTGCCCACACATGACCTAAAAATGTACTTGTGCGTGTATAATCTATTTATTCATCTTTAGAATATAAGACACCCTCCGAAGAGGAGATCAATTTATTGGTGGTAAAATCTGTTATTTATGATATATGATCATTTAAAATGCTACTTAATCTTCGTATTAAACATTTTGTGTTCAAGGAACTCAACCAAGTTGCTAATAATTAATTGACGCTTTATTAATCACCTTACATATAAATCATTCACATTACATTTATATTTTACAAGCATTGTTAAAAACACCTCCCCTGTCTCATAAGAATTAAAAACAAGTCACTTTGAAATCCTAGAGCAGTATATACATTTTTAAAACTTCACGATAAATTTAATAAGGTAAGGTATCCCCCCCCCCCCCAGATTATGTTTTGTTTGTTACAGCATCATGCTAAAGATAAATCAGTATCTTTTCGATTTTTATAATTTTTTTTTTCTCTTGGATCACTTAATACGTGTAAATAACTGAAAAATTACAACGACTGTTGAAATTTGACGTTCATTTTACAGAAATAGTACGTATACATGATGATTAATTCAGAATATACATTGGAGTCAGAAAAACTGGTACACCTGCCTAATATCGTGTAGGGCCCCCATTAGCCCGCAGAAGTGCTGCAATACGACGTGACATGGACCACTGCTCCCTAGAAAGCATCTAGAGGGCAGTGCATGGACTCGACTAATGTCTGAAGGTATCCTGGAGGCAATTCACACCTTGAATCCTGCAGGACAGTCCACAAATTCATAGGAGCGCGAGGGGGTGGAGATCTCTTCTGAACAACATGTTGCAGGGCATCCCAGATCTGCTCAATAATGTTCATGTCTGGGAATTTAGGTGGCCAATGGAAGTGTCTAAAGTCAGAAGAATTATCCGGGAGCCACTCGATAGCAACTCTCGACGTGTGGGGGTGCCGCATTGTTCTGCTGGAATTATCCAAGTCCGTCGGAATGCACAATGGACATGAATAGGTATAAGTGATCGGACAGGATGCTTATGTACCCGTCACCTGTCAGAGTCGTCTCTTAGACGTATCAGGGGCCCCATATTACGCCAACTGTAGACGTCCCATACCATCACAGAGGCTCCGCCAGCTTGAACAGTCCCCTGTTGACATGTACGGTCCATGGATTCATGAGGTTGTACCCGTACAAATCCATACAGTCGGATACAATTGGAAACGACACTCGTCAGACCAGGAAGCGTGTTTCTAGTCATCAACAGTCCAATGGAGGTGCTGGCGGGTCCAGGTGAGGCGTAAAGCTCTTGGCCGTGCAGTCAACAACGGTATACGAGTGGGCCTGCGGCTCCGAAATCCCGTATCAATGACGGTCCGTTGAACAGTTCGCAAGCTGACACTTATGCCCCAGTATTGAAACCGCAGCAATTTGAGGAAGGGTTGCACGTCTTTCTCGTTTAAGGATTATCGTCAGTCGTCGACGGCTCCGTTCATTCAAGGTCTTTTTCCGGCCGCACCGCTATCGGAGATTTGATGTTTTACCGGATACTTGATATTCACGATACACTCGTGAAATGGTCTAGCGCGAAAAATTCAAACTGCATCGCTACCTCGTGCACCGACTATAACGCCACGTTGAAAGTCACATAAATCGTGATAACCTGCCATTGTAGCTGCAGGAACCGATCTAACAGCTTCGCCAGACACCTGTTGTTTTATATGGGCACTGCCAACCGCATCGCGTTACGCTGATTGGTTGTATATCTCCGTCATTTGCATACGCACGCCTGTACCATTTATTTATTTATTTATTTATTTTTTTGTTCTTCAGTGTATATTGACTGACTTTGGTACATTATACAAATCATACATCAGATTAATATTTGTAAACAAAACCATGTCGCCGGAAAACTTAAGTCTACGCTCAGTCAATATTTCCTTGCTGATGATTCTAGCTATTTGTTGATACTTGGCCGTTTTAAAACTTTATAAAACCGTTATCAAATGTTAAGAAAAGACCGTTAGAAAAGGGTGAAGTCGCTAACTGTTTGTAGCCGTCTGGAGTCGTCTTTAATCCGTAGGACCTGGTCACTTCAGCCCTCGTGTTGCAAATGATGACCACATCACACCATTACTATCAACTAATTCTATTCACTATTATTTTTTCTTTCTACATTCACAGTATCATTCGTGATTTGAAGTCTGTGTTTTGAGCCCTCAAGGTCACAGCTGAAGCGTTCTTTTTACCCCAACCGCAATGTTATTAAACAGAAAATAAGCACACGGCACGAAAACTAAAAGCAAACTGACTCTCGCGTACGCCATTTCCGACTTCATAAAAAAATTGCAAATGTAATATGACATCAACAGGAAGAATGGCAAGTTTAGTACATCAGAATGGGAGGACCGGTGACGCAATCTGAAGAAATTCCATTACATAAAAAATAGAAAGCAAAGCAAGTGATCTTAAACTCTTGCAAATGAAATTTAAATGTTCGGAATACATAAAGGTTTATGTTACATAAGTTTAAGGTTGCTGGGTAGCAGCCGTATTGGGTTCGCTCCGCTCAATGTTAACCTACGGAGAAAATTTTTCTAACGATTGTCGAGCTGAATTTAAAGGTTTTATTTTAAAATTGCAATCCGTTATAGAGAAAGAAATTTTTTACCCCGCTCTCTTATTCATTTTAGAAATGTTGTCCAACGAAGGAAATTATTTGCATTTGAAACAACAGTACCCCACATTTTTTTCTCCCCTCCGAGTAATTCAGATTTAAAAATATTATTTGCGTTTCTTTTAAAGAATGAAAAAGATAGCAGAGTAAAAAATTTCTTTCTCTATGAAGGAGTGCTTTTTTTTTTCTTTTTACGAAAATCTTTAAATCGAAGTCGACAATCATTGAAAAAGTTTTCTCCATAGGTTAACACTGAGCTGAGAACCCAATATGGCTGATACCCAACAGACTTAACCCTTCAGTGGTCGCGCCTGGGTATAGAGTGCAACATTTTCGTAATTTTGAATGGTTTGCTTTTACATGTAAGGTTTGAATGTTCTAACCAATATCTATTTATAGCTACACCCTTTCAAATGCAGGTCTGATTTTCTGACCCTTGTATTCCTTTCCATTCATTGTTTGACGTTATTTAACTGTGGTAAGCCAGCAATTATACAGGATTACAATACGACAAAAACAGGAGTTGATGTAGTCGATCAAATGTGCAGCTACTAAACGGTATCCCGCATATCACGAAGATGGACTCTCTCATTGTATTTTAGGTTTTTGGACACAATAGGAATCCAATTTCAAGTTGTCCATAGATCCAATAAACCGGACAGTTTTGAAATAAGGCGATTGTATCTGCATTCTTTGGCCTTTAATTATGAATATATCTCAATATTATCAACATTTTATATTTTGTCATAAAACGCAGAATTATTATTTTCAATTTGAAAAAAAAAGTTCATTACAAAAGGAATAATCAAGGTTGAAAGAGACGTTGCATTTTGTGCCACATGCGCCTGCTGGTGTTCCGAAAATTGGCGCGCTCGCTGAAGGGTTAAGTTACATCCTTGGTAGTGCAGGACAGTCTTTGTTTTAAGAGAAATCTCCACGAAAGGCAGTCTTTCATATATCTCCCAAATATTTTTTTCACTGCACAACGTATAATAAAGTACGGAGCAGTGGTATCCATGTAGTGAATGATAATTTTCCCTTTACGAAAGATGCGGTGACTTCCCTTCTTAATTACGGCAAAGACAGCCATAATATTAAATAAAAAAAAGTTAAAATGAAACGTAACTAAAAATATAATAAACAAATGATTAAAATTAAATCA
Source organism: Dolomedes plantarius (assembly GCA_907164885.2). Classification (NCBI taxonomy): domain Eukaryota; kingdom Metazoa; phylum Arthropoda; class Arachnida; order Araneae; family Dolomedidae; genus Dolomedes; species Dolomedes plantarius. The sequence goes on along the minus strand of OU015493.1, from coordinate 136,318,749 downwards.
CCTTTTTATTATTCAGACTCTGTTGAGTTTGTTCGGTTGTGATACAATGCAGCAAAAATGCCGTTCAGTAGTGTGCAATAATGCCACTTTTGTGCGAATGCGATAGCACTGAAATGAATAGAAACGGAACGAAAAACAAGTTTCGTTAAAATTGTTCTCAGGGTTACCGAATAAAACGTACGTACGAAAAACCGGAAGATATGAAAAATCCAAAAGTGACCTCTCATAACGTAGGAAAAAAAATGAAATACTCAAAAGAATGAAATGTTCTACTTATGCGATGATTTATTTAGGGTTTGATTAAAATAGCAATAAAACTTGCAAAGATTTTCTGTTTTCCATCTAGAAGAATGTTATCTCTAATTTCCAAGAAATCCCTAGATGCAAACTTCAACGTTTTACTTTCATATTCGACAAAATGTTCAAATATGACGTCACTTTGAGAAACTGCGGGTAAAATGTTCAGCATCGTTAAGAGATATATCAATGAAAAAATTTCTATTATAAAATAATTTTACAAGGTAAATAGATATCGGTATCATGGATTGCAGCGATAAGGTTTCTGGTATCGCCGGATAAACTTAAATGGAAAGGTTTCTTAAGTCCCCAGGGAAAATTTTTATCGGATTATCTACGATATCTTCAAAGAAAGAATAGAAATCTTAGGGGAAATTGAAAAATTGCTGTAAATGTCCGATAGGATTGCAGACCATTTTACCTCCCTTGGCTAAAGTTTTAGCTGTTCTCCTGTACGGATCCAGACGTCGTATCGGATTTCGAAATCACTGAATAGTTTTCTTTTTCATTTATTTATAGTGAGTATTTTAAGCGTTTCCTTCCCATATACAACGGCAGTTTCATCAGAGGATTCACCAATTACTGATTCCCTGTTCAATGAGGAATTATAGATATGATAAGTCGAAAAGAATGTTAAAATCAGGTCAACATTTCGCTTAAATAAGGTGTTTAACTATTACAGTGACCACCGCTTATAGTGATCAGTGGTTATAAGAATCATTATTACAAACACAAAAACAAATGTATTATTTCCATGTTAAAATTTTCGCTTTAAAGAATCAATCCACCGGTTATAAGAATCAGTTTACACGCTTCGCTTTCCTTTCATTTTTCCAAAAAAGAAACTTAAACCCTCAAAAGGTACAAAGTTGTTTCTTTCTTCTTTTTAAAAGAAAGCGTGATAAGATAGGATGGAATACAGTCGTAAAATGCATCCCTTTCTTTGTTAGACATAGCATAATAGTTTCCCCTTAAACGCTTTAGCTAAACACTGTCCTATTAGCTTGACCCAGGGGCATCCTACCCGTACAGATCCGATTTCACTTTTCTCCACTGACAAACAAAGACTGGGACTCTTTTTCCCCACCTCCCACATCTTGGTTGCAGCTTCCTGAACCCTGAAACACATAAATCTTCGGGGAAGTGCCATCACTTATGAAAACGTGACATTATTTGATTCAGCACGTCACCAAACCGTGAAACGTAAGCTAGAAGGTGAATCTTGGTCTGAGACTATTGGTATTGAAAGAGGTATAAACAGCCTCCTGAAAACTTCATTACATCAAGCTATCATAGAAAACTTTTTCTTGCACTCTTCCTGTAGTTGAAATGTTAAACTGTTAAGCAGGTATGTTGTACCAAATATTGGATTTTTTTTATTCTCTTACTATAATCATGTGTATCTACTTATAGGTCTAGAAATTAAGTTGTATTTTTAAAATTATTAAAAATAATTTTAATAAAAGATAATTAACGTAAATTAAAGAGTATTTTATGGTAAATTTTCTAATATATGTATATATAGGTGTGTGTGTGCCTGTCCAAAAACCTAAATTTCGGCTATAAGAATCAAAAACAGAAATAACAAACGTGATGCTTATAAGCGGAAATCACTGTATATACTATTATATATAGAGAAAAAACATACTTTGATCTTTTACCCTCAAGGACTACAAACAGCATCGACTTCATACATTCAAATCTACCTCTGACACAAAAGACGTAGAACCAAAGCCGTACCATTTGGTCACCTGCCTTCAAAGGCCTTTGGTGTGTCACCATTGATCTACAGTGCCTCTATATTGTTAAAATAATTGCCCAAAATAATGCATGGATATGAAAAAGAGGGGAAGAGGGACGGAGTAAAATACCATCAGCTTCTTAAGAATTACCCTCATCTTTGAAATCTAGATGTTGGTTGTTAGTACAAAGGACTATAAGAAAGAACATTATTTCAGTTATTGATAATTTCCCCTGAAAATCGTTCTAAAAATGGCAGTAAACATCCTCTGGAGTATCAACACATGGAAGATTTATTAGGAAAAGATCAGGTAAAGGAGATTCATTATAGGCAAGATTTAAATCATCATAAAAGCTTTATTCTTGGTTAGATCTTTAGACGTCATAAAAGATTTATTGGATATGTATTTAGGCGTCTAAACAAGCTTTACGGTTAAGACCTCTCGGGAAATTGCAGAGATTTACGAGAGATCTGTGGCGTAAAAGATTTATTAGAAAAATATTCGGTAAATCGAAGGAGATTTATTTGCAAGATTTAAGGCATCGTAAAAGCTTTGTTCTTGGGAAAATCTCTAAACATCATGAAAGCTTTACTGAGGAGATATTTAAGCGTCTAAAGAAGCTTTACGGTTAAAGTTGAATTCTACAGGTTTATGAAAGATCTGTGACGTACATCCGTAGTTTTTTTAGAAGACCTCTGGGGCATCATGAGAACTTTATGCAGGGGGAAATGTTAGCGTCTTCGAAAACGTTGCTTTGAGGATAAGAGACACCATGCGTGAGGAGGATCTCTTGGGAGTCATTTAGAGAACCTTCTTTCAGTAATTCCGATATCTGATGGAGGTTGTAGGAATGATGGCAGAAGTTCCAGGACGGAGCTTTTAATAGGATGACCTAAACGATTAACAAAATGCTTCTAAGGCATCAAAAGGGAGTTTTCCAATTTCGTTATGGTTAGAGTAATATGAAGGGGAAAAAATCCATTTAAAGATTACGGGTGGATTCTAAGAGAGACTTTTTAAGAGATGCTCAGTGATTCAGAGACCTGTTGGGATTTCGAAAGAAGAAAGTGTTTAAAAAAATTTGTTATGTTTCACTTCCCCAATTTTTGATTCTAGGCTTAATATTTCACGAAAAAAGAAATATAAGAGTGCGATTTAAGAATTTAATATGAAGTATCTGATTGCGGTATTTTAAAGTGAGGCATACGTTAACCTGGGAAGAGGGGAGGGGGACCCAGTAATGACTGAAATATTTCCCGTATTCTCTGATGAATGCTTATCTGCAGCCCTCATCTAACTTTTATTTTCGTTCGTAGCAAATGATCCTGAAATTCCACAGAATTTAGATAAAAATATCCAAAGAGCCAATGGATTCTCACAGGCAAATGTTATTAGAGGATATTTAAACGAGGGCGATTTTTTTTTCAAGAAAAAAAAGTGGCCGTTTTGAGGGGTGGCTGTTGAAAAGGGGTTTCTTTCAAACAATTTTCTGTATGGAGTCTTTTATCAGTTCTGAACAAAATATGGCCATTTAAAGGAGTGGCCGGCTAGAGAAGTTTCACTGTGTGTATATATATATATATATACGATACAAAAAGAAAAACTCAATTTAAGTTTTGCTATGATGACTGTCGAATCTGGAACATAACATATATATATATATATATATATATATATATATATATATATATATATATATATATATATATATATACTATTGAGTTCTATGCCAAAGACGTGATGTTATGTTCCAGATTCGACAGTCATCATAGCAAAACTTAAATTGAGTTTTTCGTTTTGTATCGTTCAAAAGGGACAACGGAATGTATTGGCACAAAAATGAAAAGATTTTACAGAAGCCATGAAAACACTCGTCAAAATTTAGTTTTTAGATTTATGTTTTAAAAAGTAATGTGCCAATCCATTCTGAAACTTTATCCTCCTTCCTTAATAATTATTTCCTTAATAATACGTGAGGTAGAGGTGCATTATTTAAGGCTATTTCACTTTCCCTTTTATCTTTTTTCACTGTTTTAGATGATTTTATAGTCTGGTCTTAATCCATTCAGTCGAAATTCTTTGGAAGAAATGAACTCATTGGTGGTTCACCAGAAACTCTTCTAAACTGCTATGCCTACACAAAACGTTTACACTCTCAGGCTTTCAGACTAATTCTCTAGTAAAAACAGCTAATTTATATCAAAACTTACGGAGAATACGATGCAATTTCCCGCCTTGCAGTGCTATCATTTTGCAATCAAAGATGATGCCTTAATACCTGAATTGCTGTAACTTCTTCGATATGCTTTGATTATGTATATGCAGTCAGATGTTCATTAAACGTTATCTAATCTCTGATTCGAGGGTATTTCTCTTAAGTACTATAGCTTGTAGTCCTACGTCACTAAGGTAAAAAAAGGCTGATCTTGCATAAACTACTCCAATTTTTAGATCTTTTGCTATAGAAAAAAAAAGCAACCTAACGCCGATGTTAATCTAATTATATAAAACAGTTCCGTAACTGACTGACTGACTGACATACAACGCACAGACCAAACCGCTGGACCTACAGGGCTGAAATTTTGCATGGCGATTCTTCTTATAGTGTAGGGGTGCACTAAGAAAGATTTCTGAAAAATTCTTCTTAGATTTTTTTAAATTAAATTTTTAAGCTGTGTTTGTAATATTTTTTAAGTTTGCATTTAAAATAATAATTCGAGGGTTATAAAATTTATATAACGAGAAAGATCATAAAAATTCCTTTAAAATGAAATCTCTTTCGAATCTTTACCTCCATTTTCTGATTTTTGATGAATTTTTAAAAATTAATTTTTAGAATTTAATTTATTAAATGCTGATTGCGTGATTTCTTTTTCTGGTACTTTACATAAATTTATCGTCACGTGCATAACAACGAAATAGACAAAAAAAAATTTTTTTTCTTGCTAATGTGGCAGATTGGACATTATCCAAAAAAAAAATTAAAATACAGTAAAAGATATGTTCCTCAAACTGTACTATATTAAATGTACTATTAGTATGTCCTATTAGATTTAATTTGAATATTTTCTTCTACATAATTTTGTCTATAAAAATATCCCTTGCGATTTTTTTATAAATATATATATATATATATATATATAATATCTATTTTTACATCAGTTGTATACATTGATCGTCGTATTCATTATATATATATATATATATATATATATATATATATATATATATATATATATATATATATATATATATATATATATATAGATGTATATATATATATATATATATATATATATATATATATATATATATATATATAATAGATGTATATATATATATATATATATATATATATATATATATATATATATATATATTTATTTATTTATTTATTTTTTGCATTAATTGCATACATTGGCCGTTGAATTTAATTTGAATGTACTCCGTAGCGAAGTGCGGGTTTTCAGCTAGTTTAAGATAAAGCAGATTCCATACAGATATGAATTCTTAAGGGGGCACAGGACCTTCTAAGGAGTGGTAAATAGGGGTGGTACATAGGAGTGACATTAGAACCTCGAATAGCTAAAGGATGAAGGAAAAAATAAAGTAAGACAATCTTCTAAAAGAAGGTTCTGTTTATACATCGGAAGCATTTTGAGCTACTTCAGTCCAATAAATAAAAGGTAAAAGTGACAGTGAAACGTTAAATTGAGTTTCTCAAAACAGCAATTTTTTTAACATTATGCGTACTGTTACTACCAAACTATTAGTGCAATATTGATAAAAATTTAACCATATGTATATGTTGTGGCAATCTATAACTTAAAACAAAAAAATAAGAATAAAAAAAATTAATTTGTGTTTCAAGGAAAAAACTTGTAAAATTTTTTCTCTATTGTGAAATTTTTACAATTTATGAGCACCTAAAAATTTAATCAATACTTTTTACCAGTATTTTGGTTTTGAATTAAAGATAGGTGTATTGTAAATATATTACAATGACCATTTTATTCCTGTGTGCATATTTTTATGTTTTATGGTGCGCGCAGTGATTGAAGGCATTCCGTATCTTGAGACTCATCCATTTTCTAAACATGTAATAAAAATATTACTTTACAAACAAAACCTTTCATTTTTGCAGAGTATATAATTCAAAACGTGTTAATCAAATACCAATTGAAAACGACATTTCTTTTTGTAATTTTATTAAAGTTTGATTAGTTCGAACATGACTATGTTTTCAGCATTTTCGACAAGGTTAAAGGTACTGTTCCCCCTTTTAAGGCTTCTGACAATTTATATATGTAAATATATGAAGTTAATAGACTAATGAACTTGGTGGTCTCTCTTTGAATAAAAAAAATTACTTTGCACGCATTAAATAAATACATATAATAAACTCCCTTAGCAAGAAAATTAATAATCTGCACTGCTTGATTTTACCAGGTGTTTATAGGTGGACACAGTATTAGTACATACTGTATTGTACAAGACTTTCATCTAGTTTTGAAAAGGGGTGTGTTAAAATATCACCTTGCCCAAATAAGTACCGATGCTACAAATCTAAAACTTAGGTATATGTGCACCAAAATTAAGGGCAATTATGTGAAGACTCTAAATCCCCAAATCGTACTATTCCTTCTTCGAAAGACAGTATTTATTCATTGACAGAGAAACACGAACCAACGACAAAGATCCCTAGTTATAATGAAGATATTCAATAGGTTTTGAACATACTGAATATCGGATGAATATTAGAATATTCACAGCCCATTAAATTTAAACTATAGTAAACGTAACATCTATGAATATCGGTATATTCATAAACTATTCACGATGCGTTATAATCTTGACTGGCAAACTATGGGGAGAAAACCTTAAGGTGAAACGATTTGGCGATTTAGAACCTAAATAAAAAATCACCAGGAGATCAAATATTTTGAAAATTTAAGCATCTTAAAAAAAAAAAGGCCTTAAAAAATTAAGATATTAAGCTTAATATTGAACAGACGGAAGTATAAGTACTAAAATTATCAGCGATGTGACTATTTATATAAAGACTCCGATTAGGTTTATATGAATTAATTTCTCTTTTTCGATAGTTAATACCGTTGGAAAGTCAATAACAGATCAGTGAGAGGGTAAAATATGTCGTGCACTTTAGAACTTATAACAAGCAAAATCCCATAAAATTTATGAAATTTTAGAACCCCTCCAGGCACACGAATCTTCTGAAGACCGAATAGTTGGCAGACTTTATAAACTGAGGAAAAACAAAAAAACTCGAGAGGCAGTTTTATCACGACCGCGCCAAGTTTATTACGAAAGAGCGAGTTCAACAAATAGCGACAGACCTCGGCGCGAGACAGCGATCCGGCAAAAACAAAGATTTTGAACCACAAAAATTCTTCACTTACCCGCAAACAGGCTGCTAGACCACGCCTGAACCATCCTATTCGCCCGGTGCAGCAAAGCACAAACAGACTACTTAAGTGGCCCAGCGCTGCACACGAAAAGCGGCTTTCTTGATGACAAGCGCGCCCGCTTGCAATGCGAGCTTGAGGAAGAAAAAAAAAATGTGCCAAAAAGCAGCAGCTCTGCAATCGACCAGAGGCACTTCTTATCGTCCTTTCCACACGAACGTTTACCCCCTGGACCACCCCCTTGTTCTCCCCTTCATTCCACCCCCCGGTGGGGCCCCATTGACTCGGTTCCGCTTCTCCCACGTAGGTTAAGGCTTGCTCTGAGATGCGTTTAAAAGATGGCTGCTAGTGACTGCACAGATTGCATTGAGGATCAATGAAATTATCGACTTCTCTGGCTCTTCAGAGCGTTTTTTTTTTCTTCTCTCCCCCTTTCCTTCGCTCCGATTTTTCTCTGTCTGTCTCTCTCTCTCTCTCGTTCCTTCGTTGATTTTATTGATCGTCGACGAAGAATAGTCATTACGGGGTTTAATTGTTTCGGAATGGCTCGCTCTCGGTGAACCGGTAATTGATACAGCCGAGAGTTTTCGTTCCTCCTGTAATGTACCCTCGCATATTTTGGGGGAAAAATTATCTTCACCGCGATGAGGAGGGGAGATAAGAACTTATTCTGACAGCCACTTTTCAGTTGCTGGACGTCGAGGCGAGACATTTGTCATCTCGTATCGGGACAATTGATGCCGGAGGGTGACCTGAACGGTCTCTTATGTGCGCGAGGACCATATTCTCTTATATGCCCTTTTTTATGGTCTTCGCGCCGTAAGAGTCTGCCGAGCGGGAAAAGAGCCTCAAGAGTAGAATTTTCGGGAAGATCTTTACTGGAAATTTAGCACTTACATACGCTGGGAAAATCTAGTTCTTGCATTTTGTTATGAGCCGTGTTAAACTCGTTCAGTTTAAAAATAGCTTTATATATTTATTAAAAGACTAACTGAAAACCCGTACTTCACTACGGAGTACATTCAAATTAAATACAACGGTCAATGTATGCAATTAATGCCAAAAATATATATAAATATATTTATAATTAATACAACGATCAATGTATGCAATTGATGCAAAAAAAAAGACAAAAAATATATATTTATAAAAAAAATTGTAACGGATATTTTTATAGACAAAATACTGTAGAAGAAAATATTCAAATTAAATCTAATAGAACATACTAAAGAATATAGTACAGTCAATATAGTACAAAATGGAGGTAAAGATTCGAAAAAGATATCATTGAAAAGGAATTTTAATGATCTTTCTCGTGATATAAATTTTATAACCCTCAAATTATTATTTTAAATGCAAACTATAAAAAAGTTACTAAAACAGCTTAAAATTTTAATTTTAAAAAATATAAGAAGAATTTTTCAAAAATCTTTCTTAGTGCACCCCTACACTAAAAGAAGAATCGCCATGCAAAATTTCAGCCCTTTAGGTCCAGCGGTTTGGTCTGTGCGTTGTCTGTCAGTCAGTCAGTTACGGTACTGTTTTATATATAGAGAGAAGTATTTATTTTTAACTTAAAACATTTCATACCATCTTGGCGAAAATACATCAATTGCATATCAGCTACCTCTGGCCAGGAACGCCAACAGCAGACTCTCAGACGTCGATGCTTGACTTATATTCAATATTTTGCTTTTTTTATATTCAATATTAAATATCATTGCCCGGACGATGGCCGAATAGCTTGGGCGCTGGCATTCGGTACCGGAGTCTGTGGGTTCAAGTCCCACTCTTGGCATGGATGTTTGTAGCCGTTCGGAATCGGCTTTAAGCTGTAGGTCCAGGTCTAATTAGCCCTCGTGTAGCAAAAAATGACCGTAGCGCTCCAAACCAAACCAAATTAAATATCATTGCAATTAGGTTTACAGTTACAATGTCAGTTAAATTTGCATACACAGGGAAAATGAAAATTTTTTTTTCGAAATACACCCATCAACACACTTACCATTGTTGCTTAAGATATTTAATAGCATTCTATCACCGTGGAGTATTTGTACAGTCAGTAGTGTATCCACGGAAGTTACCAAGGGAGTGGGTTAGAACAGTGGAGCACCCATGATTTAATCTTGTGTGTGGGTGGAGGTATAAGTCAAAAGTAAAGTTACTGTGAGTATTTAATTTAATATTAATATCTAAAAAGTTTACATTAATATTATCATGGCTACTTTTAATTAGTTCCAGATTAGGAGGGTAAAAATTTAAGTCTATAGGGTTATTACTTTTATTAATTACTATTATATCATCTATATATCTAAATATATTGTAATTGCTATTTTCTATATTTTTAATTTCAAAATAATATAAGTATAAATTAGCTAGCATACTTGAAGCATTACCACCTTGTGGTACACCTTTGGACTGTAAGTATATACTATTATTATGAACTATGTAATTATGTTTAGTTACTAATTCTAGAAGCCTATTGAAACGAGTTAGTTTATATATATATATATATATATATATATATATATATATTATATATATATATATATATATATATATATATATATATATATATATATAATATATATACAGTTGGCTCTCTGTTTAGCGACTTTCAAGGGACCGTGAAAAATCGTCCTCAAGTAGAGATTGACCTTAAACAGAATTTGTGAAAAAGTAACATTTCCCGTAACGTCGGAGGGGCCGGGACTCTGAAATATCGTATTTAAATAGAGATCGTCGTTAAGTAGAGCGTCGTTAAACAGAGAGCCAACTGTATATACAGTAACCACCGCTTATAGTGATCAGTGGTTATAAGAATCAACCGTTTATAAGAATCAATATCGCAAAAACAAAAACAAATGTATTATTTCCATGTTAAAATTTCCGCTTTAAAGAATCAATCCACCGGTTATAAGAATCAGTTTGCAATCTTCGCCTTCCTTTCATTTTTCCAAAAAATGCCTCTTGAACTCTCAAAAGGTAAGAAATTCTTTCTTAAAGTTTTTGAAAAGAAAGATTGATAAAACTTTGGGGTGGAAAATAGTCGTAAAATACATTCCTTTAGACATAACATAAGAGTTTCTCCTTATACGTTTTTGCTAAACACTGTCTTATTAGCTTTACCCAGGGGCATCTAACCCGCCCGGGTCCGATTTAACTTTTCTCCAGACAGGCACTCCTTTTTTTCCCACCACTTACTTTCTGGTTGCGGATTTCTGGACCCTGAAACACATAAATCTTCCGCGAAGTGTCCACCATCACTTACGCAAACGGGACAGTGGATTCAGCACTTCAAACCGTGAAACGTAAACGGATCCATTTTGCTAAATCAGATGAACCAGATGCTGAATCAAACGTTTCACGGTTTGATTCAGAATCAAACCGTAAAACGTAAGCTATAAAGTGAATCTTCGTCTGAGACTGTAATAAGCATACGTCGCTAGTATTCACTTTAGTTTTCTAACAAAATTGCCAGTTAGTGTTAGAACTTTTTGATAGTAGAATTCAAATATGATAAAAACACGGAAAACTCTTAGTTTTTCTGAAAAACAGAACTTGTTAATTAGATATGATGCTCTTCCAAAGTGTAGTCAAAGAGAAGCTGCATCTTGTTGATTTTATAATCATGTGTTGTTACTTATAGGTCTAGAAATTGAGTTATAGAATTTGTTTAGAAATTGAGTATTTTTAAAATTATAAAAAATAATTTTAATAAATGATAAATAACGTAAATTAAAGAGTAATTAATGGTAAATTATGTATATATGTGCCTGTGTGTTTATATATATATTTGTGTATGTGTGCCTGTCCAAAGGGAAGTTTCGGTTATAAGAATCAACCGCTTATAAGAATCAAAAACAGTAATAACAAACGTGATTCTTATAAGCGGAAATCACTGTATATATATATATATATATATATATATATATATATATATATATATATATATATATATATATATATATATATATATATATATATATATATATATATATATATATATATAGCTTTAGTCTAATTAGAAAACTACAAACATTAGATAATTTTAAAAATGTAGTAACTTATGATTTTAAAGATCTATTTAATAATATCGATATAATTGATTTAAATAGAATAATCATAATGTTAGTACAAAATAATATTTAATACTTAGGCAACGAAATTAAACTAACTCGTTTCAATAGGCTCCTAGATTTAGTAACTAAACACAATTACATTGTTCATAATAATAGTATATACTTACAGTCCAAAGGTGTACCACAAGGTGATAATGCTTCAAGTATGCTAGCTAATTTATACTTATATTATATTGAAATTAATAATATAGAAAATTGCAATTACAATATATTTAGGTATATAGATGATATGATAGTAATTAATAAAAGTAATAACCTTATAGACTTAAATTTTTACCCTCCTAATCTGGAACTAATTAAAAGTAGCCATGATAATATTAATGTAAACTTTTTAGATATTAACATTAAATTAAATCCTCACAGCAAATTTACTTTTGACTTATACGACAAAAGATCTGATTATAAATTTAATATTGTTAAATTTCAAAATTACCTAACCTGTTTACATAAATCTATTTTTAATAACATTATTGTAAATCAGTTAGTTCGTATAAATAGGCTATGTTCTAAAGACAATAGGAATAAGCATATTTTAGACTTGAAAGCTGTGCTAACACAGCTGTGCTAACAATAATTACCCCGAAAGTCTATCCAAAAACATAATTGGTTGTTTTAGTTTTAATGAATAGTTTGTTCTGTTGCATTTACTAAGTTAAACATAATAATAAGAAAAATCAGAAAAAATAACTACTAAAAATAAAAAATAAAATAAAATCATAATTAAAAATAAAAATAACTCTTAGTAATAATAATAAAAAACTAAATTAATAATGGTTAAATAGTCCTAAAATACAGTAACCATAATCTCCTTGGTTGCAAGTTTCGTGACGTCAGTCATCTTGCGGTTACATGTTCTTAACTTCCACTCTGTCTAGCGCCAGGCTTGGTGTTCTTTGGTTAAGTAACTCTTAATTCAATATTTAATCAATTCTTTTGTTTTTCATGGATTGTACGGTGTCTGAGTGTGTTTATTGTATAGATCATACTCATCGGAAATAATCCAATGGTTTTTAGACAGTATTGACACCGCTGATGAAGAGATACTGTCTAAAACCTCTTTCATAATTTTCTTTTCATGTTATTTGTTCCTGGCTGCACGTAGCTTTAGTGCTATTACTGGTATTCTCTTTCATCTTTTTCTTTTATATATATATATATATATATATATATATATATATATATATATTAAACAGGGCTGAAAGGCGTAGGGAATTTGCTTCTCAAAATAAATGAGAAATAGTGAATTGTGATTCACGTATTATCTCGAAAAGTTACCTTTCTTTTGAGATCTATTGTCAAATAAAGAGTGCCAAAAAAGAGCGACGGATGAAGAAAAAACCCCGTGAGAAATGTGTCCTCTTTCGCTATCGTATTACTACCTATTAATATTCGAACAGTTGTTTCCCAGACAACATTAAAGAAGCTTCATTGTATTTCAAACATCTGGTGTTGATCTCTTTGGCATCGATGACGGCCCTAACTTCTTGGTGGCGTACCCTCCACCATTTTTTCTTTTTCTTCTTTTAAACGGAATCTTCCTTCATTTGGATTTTACCTGAGCCACCAGTTCTGCTTTGTTTTGATCACCTATATCCCGTGCGCTTCTGTTCAACCTACAGGTGTGCAGTAAGATCACCTGGAATCGAGGTTCGTCCTTGGTTAAAGAATTAAGTTCCCCTTTCTTTCTTTTCTTTTTCTACTTTCTAATATAGGAGGTTATAAGGAAGTGAGCAAACCTTTACAAGAGTAAATAGATCGGGAAATTATACTGTGATGAATAACGACTATTACGTGACTAATATATTAAAGTATTAGAGTTTATAGAATCTTTATTAATATTTGATATATATTTTTAAATACTAAATAATGGCTATTAATAATTAATACACAATTGTGATATTAAACCTTAAATAACGATTTTATTAATTTACTAATGATTAATATATGACTAATTTAAATAATGGTTAATATATGATTAATATAATAAAAATTACTAGATGGTGACTAATGTATGGCTAATATATTAGTTTTTAAATAATGACTCACACATTATAAATTATATCATAGAGGACGTACAAAAAATTATGTACACGGACGTCATAAAATTATGTGTGTTAGTTTCAGTCAATTCATGTTTTAAAGATTTTATAGGCAAGAAAATTTAATATCAGTGCTTATTTCTGGGGGACAATAGAAAGCTCCACTGTAACTGCCGATGCGATGGAAATCGCAGTCGCATCGCAACACCAATCGCAGTTGCAGATGCAATCGCATATAGTTGTCGATGCGATGGCGAAGAAATCGTCGTCCATTCCTCAATTTAATATAGTATTTTTTAGGTGGACGAACACATACAATTCACAGGCAGTATTCGAGATGGCGAGCAGGCGTGTTCAACCCTGCTCTAAGGACCGCGGGCCGCACGCGGCTCCATGCGATCGTAAACTTTATAAGACCTATCTTGAGACAGAAAATTATCCCTCGCTTCACAGTTTCGTCTTATTCACGTCATCGCTTTTAAGGATAAAATTAAATAAAAAATTTCTGATGAGCACCTTAAGAACTCACAAAGAACTGCAAATTGAACCAGAGAATATTCTGGTAGAATCTTACGTTGGATAAGGTAAAATAGAGGATACGTTGGATACGTAAAATAGAGTGATCTTATTGGTTTAAGGCACCCACTTCTTGATCTGGCAGAGATATATAAAATCGTACAAAGTATACCAATGGAAAACAAAGGGTAAATGAATTAAGATTCTTTTTTCTTTTGTATGAGTTTTATAATATCTTCGGTAATTTTTAATATTTTGTTTTATTCTTTTTATGAAGGGCCCCGGGTTGCCTCGATTGGGCGGCAGATGTGCAATGTCCGTCCGGCGCCCAGGTCCATATGAAACATCACCGAACAGGGGAAATCAACCCTCGACTGAGTTTGCAGGTTTTGCTACGTAGCTTCTGGTCTTCATGCTAAAGAAATGCTTATGGACTGACCGTCCGGAATGCTTAAATTATGGATTCTTTTTATGAAAGTCATAATAATCTTGTCCAAAACATTTGAATTTTATAAGGTTTTTAGACAAGTTGCACATTTCTTAAGCGGGAAGAAACCACTTCTCAATAACCACAATGTCAACATGTTTCGAACTAATTAATAGTACATCGTCAGGCTAGTAGCATTTGCCGTAACTGTCACCTTGAACAATTATTTATTTATTTCAATTATGAAACCCCTGGCCAGAACGACTTCCAGGCTATGTCCATAGACGGCAAGGCAGTGGTTATATGACTCCGGTTACAATGGCACCACAAGGGTGGGAGTCCGACTTGGCCAGGTGCCACCTGAATTTTGACCGTACAAAACCCCCAGGGGCGACATCTAGCTGGTTCGGATTTTCTCCTAATCACCGACCTACTCGTAGGACATGAACAATTCAGGCTTTGAATTATATTGTGGTTACCAAGAAGTAATTTTTTCGGTTTGTGTTTCCACAAGTTTCCCGTAAGTCATAAAACTTCCTAATTCCAGAATAACTCAAAACAATGACTCCAAATTTCGTGCCAGTAGGATTAGGGCCTGTTCACATAGGAGTCCGTTGCGTTGCGTTAAAGGAAAGATGACGTTGAGACGAAAATATACCAATCATACGCGTTAAAAATTTCGTTGCTAATCGTTTGGAGGTTTGTCATTGGTTAAATATATTTCAATACTTTAACGCTACGCAACGGACTCCTATGTGAACAGGCCCTTAGCCCTTCGCCAGGCCGGAGTATTATACGCGGTTGATTCTCAGATCAAAACACAAATGTTAATAACACAAAGAATAATCTGTTTTTTAACAAGAAATCTAACAGTGAGAAATCCCCCCCTCCCTCCCTCAATACACGCACATACTCCATCCCCGCTCGTAAGTATGGGTGTTATGGAAAAAGATATTAATACATAAATAAAAACAAGAAGAAGAGACAAAATTTAAATTCTGTCTACCCTCAATAAATCACAGAGTAAATACAAACAGCACTTTAAATGGTGTTTAGGGGTAAATTTTTTTCTTGCGTCATAAGCTCTCGTACCATTTTCATTTTAAGACCATGGCAGAAGAACGATGAATCGACGTGAGTAGAATGGATAAATGCAAATAGCCATACATAAAAAAGGGTAAAATATTTCCTATGAAAGAATATCACCTGGACACATTTTTTTTTTCTTTTTTCGTCATAGATATCACGTTTTGAGAAGCAGCTGTCTGACTGGCAAATTCTTTCAATTTTTTATGAAAAACTGCTCTGAACAGTTTTGTTGTTCTCAGCTTCCTAAAATTGAAGCTTTATGTTAAGTTCTTTGATTGGGATTCAGAGTTCGCCAAAGCTTTGATTGATTTCGACAGAATCACGGAAGTTACAGAACAAAATTCTAAGAGGTGAGAAGTAAGAAGCACTATTACATAAAAACGACATTCTCCTCAACTTCACATTATTTAGTATGACGTCATTTCACTGGCGAGTCACATGAGCAGATTATTGAAATAATACCGAATTTGAAACAGAAAGAATTAATTCAAATCGAAAAAAATTAATATGATTTCTAAATAGTTTTTCTATTAATACAATTTTAATCCTGGACATAAAAAGTTTTTTATTTCTTTATGTATTTTGAACTATCAGCGAATTTAGAAAAAACTTCCATTTATTGCATTGCAGTTAATTAAAACCACCGTGCCGTATTCGTAAACTGATATCAAGAATTCTTATATTTTGATCTTCAAATCACCACTAGTCTATTTTTCGTGCTAGGACATAAGTTCGATGGGATTTTTTAAATCCTGAAAAAACTATGGTACTTGAAAAACTGTGGTGAACTTCATGTCTGCTTCTGTAGGGTTATCTTTAATAGGTAAGTAGTTACATTCTGGAGTATCTAGGATAGATACATAACGTTGATCTAGCGTACATAAATGTCTTTCTACAATGAAGAAATTAATTTAGACTACGTTCGGACAATTTTTATTTTTTATTTTTTTCTGGAAAGGTGCATGGATATTCATTCCACAAACGAATAATTGGGACTTAGGGTGGATTGTTGAGGTCTTTCACTCTTTTCCTGCATTTTTGTCTTGTTCTGTACATCACATGACCCCCCCCCCCTGTACTTTTTGTTCACAACTCCCTAGAGTGGACAGTTTAAGGACACTGCAGTTTCACATCACATTTGCCCATTAGTTTCGTTCTGAAATCTAATATTTCCTACATCATATATCAATAAAGATTTTTGTCATATCTGCGGGGTTTGTTTATTGTGATATTCACAAATTTTAGTTTCCTGTCTGATGACAGAAAAAACTAACAAGCAAGCAAGTAAAAAACAACATCAGAAAAAAAAGCGATATTAGTTGCAAACTTTTTTTTTCATTATAGCGAATTTAAGAAGTTTTAATTAGACCAGGTCCTCAACCAGAATCTATCGCTAGAAGATGGGTTCGTTTTTGCTGAACTGGGGGTTTAACAAACCGAGACCTAGTGTTTAAAACCAATTAAGAATGGTTAAAAACGGCGGTGTTTTATGTCCGGCCCTTTCAGTAACCATTTGAGTTTAGAGGTTAAGGTGTTTATTGAAAAGCAACACTGAAGTTGATTGTACCATTTAGCCCTCTGAGACATTCATTAAGGCTGCTGTTCACTAACTCTATTGGATTCGCCCACCTCAATGTTAACCTATGGAGAAAATGTGTCCAAGAATTGCCGAGACTTGGATTGAAAGTTTTTTTTAAAAATTGTACGCTGTAATAGAGAAAGAAACTTAACCCTTTGAAATTACTTGAACACCTTGACAACACCTTTAATATTATTATTAATATTAATATTATTATTATTATTATTATTATTATTATTATTAAAAAGGAAATAATATTTTAAAATTAAATTATTTGGGGGGAAATGTGGTCTAGTGTGTTTTAAACGCTTATCAATTCCTTTAGTGGACGAAATTTATAAAATGAATCCTGTTGCAAGGTGCAGAAAAGTTCAGGCTATCTAAAAATACCATTTTTATTGAATTATCAGCATTTATGTAACTGTAAATATAAAACAGTTTTTCTCAATAGGTTAACATTGCGATGTGCTAATCCAATAGGATTAGTACACAGCAGCCTTAAGAATGGCAGCCTGAAGGCGGAAAAAATTTCAAAGCAGTGGCACAACCACCATCCGTCTCTTGGGAATTAATGTTTCGATGATAAGGGGTCAACACTAATATGGCTTTTTTATCTCTTTTTTAGCCTCTGAAGAGAGAGTTGAAGACATGAATCACATTGCATTGTCCCTACAACTGAAACTAATTGCAAACTTTTCTCCTTTATTGTGAATTCAAGTGGTTTTTATTTAACCATCAAATGTAAAGTTTGTTTATCTGTTTCCACTGACAATTGCCACCTTTTAACTTCTGAAACAAAAGGTTCACATATTAATGTGAAAAAGGGTTGGGTCTTCCTCTCCCCCATTCCCCACCGTCGCCACTCCCAAGTGCGATCTACATCTGACTACAACTAATGATTAAATTTAGAAATCTGATACTTTCTTAGAAGCGCTGAAGATTCAGATAATGTTGCATCGTTATCGCCTTTTTTTCTTTCTCCTTCAAACAGCAAATATGTGTTAGTATTACGCCAGAATGAAAATCGCGCTCCCTGTCAGACATAAATGGGGGGGGGGGGGGCTTCACTGCGTATCGCGCAATCTTTGCTCGGTCTTCACCATTAGTACCGGGCGAAATTTCCTCTCGTGATTTAAGCTCATTAGGATCGGAAACCCATAATTTTGAAACCGAGGCCCGCTAATTTTTTTGTCTGTTAATGACACGGCCTGCGTTTGTATGGTCGTTAATTCCTGTAAGTAAATGTCGATCGCGTACTGATAACCCTGTGAAAGAGCAAGGTCGCCCGCTTTGCGGCGTTAGGTTTGCTTTGCGACGCGCGTTTGATGCGGGATATGCGACGCTGTGCCAGCATCTCGTATTTAAATGCTTGAACTACTAGAATATTTCTCATTCTTAAGTATTACGGCAGAGTAATGGATCTCGCTAATGAAACGCTCGCCAGTTTTTCTCGCTTATGGCCGCAGACTTCTTTGGTCACTAGCGTAAAGATTTCACCTACAAATTTTCAGTACAATAAATTTAAAAAGGATAAAAAAGAGGAGTAAATAAATGCGGTAAAATGAGAGAAACCTTAGACAAAAAACTAAACCAAAATTATTCTATACAATCAATGGTCAGACTATTATAAATGGCAATCTGTTGAGTACACTGTTGGAGCACATTTTGCATATAATACTGCTGACAATCGACTTGAATTCGATTATATGTATGAAATAATATTCTGTGAGAGAATACTGACTCAAAGGGCACGAACTACTCTTCCAAAGACTTGAAGATTTAGCGACAGCGGATTCGAAGACGACAAGATTTAATGACACTTGTCGGAAGTCCCTCCGTCCATTTAATATGATCTAGAGTAGAGATGGGCAAGGTAAAGATTCCTTCGTGATTCTCAAATTATCCCTATCCATTATGATCTCTATGACTTACAGTATCGCCAGTTAAAAGCACCCAACTCCACCGAGATGAACCATCAACTAATTAGATAGATTCGATCAGTAACGATACTTAGATAACTTCGTCAGACTTTGTTCCAGTGAAATCAGAGGAACCAGACAGTTACACGGAAACATACCCAACACTGCGTTACGAGCCCAACTCTGCGTTATTCAGCTTGGAGATCGCGATTAAACAAGAGTCACCAAGGTTTTCCTTATGCTCCCTCCATATCTTCATTGAATGTCACTGTAAAAAGTTGGATTCGTCAAAATTCATGACAATTTCCACTCATTCGCAATCAAATTTTAGTGTTCCTCAGTGAGTGGTGGGAATTTTATTCCTTGACCGTAACAGACAGCAATACTTTTTTCAAGGCCTTCTACTTTCGTAGTTAACAGGATAAAATGTATGATCGTCTGTGCGCTGACAGTCCATCACACCTTTAAGCTCATACTTCATATTATCAGCAATCTAACACCCGTCGGCAGAACTGGTTTCTTCTCAACCACCTAGCAGCTATTTACTACTGAAGACCTCGTGCTCAGACTCAGAATTTTGCTAAAAGATCCACTCTCTATAAACTATAATTATCCACGCCGTTCTAATGAAATAATTACACCACTATTTAAAGCGCAAACAATCTTTCATCACCCTGAGGTCATCGCGTTCCTCCTCTTCCCAGTATTTCTCGAGAGATGCTCTTCGTAAGTGCCTTCATGTCCACACTGCAGGTGTCTTTTCATAAATCGCATCAGTCATGTATTGTCTTTATATAATTGTGGCAGTATGTCTTTGCACAAAGTAGCCGAGCATCTTTATGATTTGGCAATGTTTAAAACAAAATACAGATGTATACAGAATGCAGATTCACTAAATTAGATACTCGCGCAATATTTCCAGGATTTTTCTCCAGTGATCCTTAACTGTATTTATGTAAAGGGCGCCAAAATAGACTCCTGCTCAATGATAAAATTGAAGAACTGTTTAAATTTACCACTCTTTGGGGAAAAAACAGATAATGAACAAAACTAACGTTTGTAAGTTCACCAATTCAATAACAAAGTACTCAAACCTGAATTTCGAAGGCGTTTAAAGATGTTTCGAAGTAACATACAACTACGCCAAACAAAACTGTTACGATAAAGTTTGCAGAGAGGAAACGTTGTCACTTTACAAAACAAAATAAGAATTGAAGAGGGCGAAGATGCTAATGACAACAGACAGCAGCTCGTGAAAGGAAAAATAAGAAAAACGAAAATAAGTTTTAAAAAAAAGCGACACTAATACCTGAAGTGACACGCAGAGGATAAAAAAAACCGTTAATTAAACATAAAATGAAACATAATCTACCTTCTCTCGTGTCTACGCCGGGGATGGACACATCTGTAGGTCAGATAGCGTTAAATCTATTGGCCACCCATACAAACACCACTCAGTGGTGTTTGTATGGGTGGGAGGAGGGTTCGAACCCCTCAGATGTCACCCCTGAGGGTGCTGTCTAAATTGTGGTGGCCCCCACATAGGGAGCAATGTTATATCCTCTAGATGATGCTCATATAATGAAGAAGCCAAAAATTCAGAGTGCATATATGGGCGAATATCTCCGGATTAGTGCCTACCGCATTGGGGGGGGGGGGGGGCAAAAAAAACTTGAGTCATCAGTAGAGTTTCTCCGATTGTTGAAAAAAAGAACATCGAAAGAGATACTCAGTATACTCGGCTAAGTGGTTCAAATAGATCTAGCTTTAAATGATATAAATTTATATTATTAAACTATAAAAATGTATATTATTTCTTTTAATATATCATCTCATCCCTGAGATATGAAAACAGAGGTTGCTCTGCTATATCCCCCCCCCCCCTTTAACACAATGGGTTCAACGATCCTACCTTTAAGTATACTTCTATAAACTTCAAAATAAAAACATTTAAAACTAACCCAACCTACATTTTATCGTTGCAGGTTAATGTTAAATTAACCTGCAACGTTTTTACAGGTGACAGCACTACCACCATCCCAGACCATAACGAAAAGAATACAACCTTCCACTAGATTAGTGGTTCCCATCCCGTAGAAGTCTGCGGACCACTAAGCCAGAAATTGAACCATATGCGAACCACCATCAGCCCCTAACGAGTTGATGGGGGGGGGGGAGACCTTCCAGGGGCGTGGGGGGTATAGAATATCCCTCAGGCAAAAGGGATACAGGATTAACGTACTCAATTCTAACGTATCATATTCTAATAATAAAATAATTATTTTAAATTTTAAGAAATTTTAATTCAACACCTGATAATCATCGGATATATTCGGCCAGTATAGTTTAATGAACATTATCAAATAGATGAGGATTTTGAAAGCAACAATTTTATATGTGGTGTCGAACCACTGTGGTCCCGAGGCTCTCGCGGACCACCGTTTGGGAACCACTGCACTAGATGCATCTAAAAATGTAGGTAGCCTTCGATGACGAAAAAAACATAAACCACAACCTCATAGAACTGTGACAGTAACTTAAAAATATCAATACTGATAGATGCCTAGCTAATACTAATAAAAGTAACTATTTCATGACAGCGTATGAAATTTTTCTCAGAAATTTTTTGTCGAGAGGTTTTACCGTTGGTCTCATTTCTCTCTGGCAGGCATTTCTTAGTAGCATCTTTGTATTCTCCATTATTTGAAATGCATTTAAGACGTATGTAACAGAGAGAATTGTCGTATCAGCTTGTTAGATAACAGTTCGAAGGAAAAAAAATTTAATAATCTGACCCAAAACGTGAAATATACACTGAAGTGCCACTGAATTAGGGATACCTACCTAGTAACGAGTTGGGCCTCCTCTGGCCTTGATAACGGCTGCCACACGACGAGGCATAGATTCAACAAGTTTCTGGAAACGTTCCACGGGAATGGCTTGCCAAATATTGGCTACTCTCCAGTCTCTGTGCTCTCTTGCCCAGGCAAGACGTGCAGCCCGATGGCGAGTATAGAGCAATGGTACTCTCGTAGGTCGACGGCTCCCGAAACCCATACGGTGAAGCGAGCGTGGAACAGTCCGTTTACTGACTGTACGACTGGCACCGTCATTAAACTGGGTGGTAATTTGAGCTAATGTTTGGCTTCGCTGGCTACATACAATACGCCTGAGCCGTCTCTCACCACGCACTGTCAAGGCTAATTGTCCTTTGCAGTTTGCCCGATCGCTAGTTTTTTTTCCACCATCCATGTATTCTTGGAATACTCTTGACACTGTCGACCTTGAAAATCCTAGCTGTCTGACGATTTCGGAAATTGAATGGCCCATGCGTCGCGCAACTACGATTTGTCTGCGATCGAAGGCGTCTAAATCAGGCAGTTTACCCATACTGGCAATTCCAACAACTAATTCAGAACAACCACAGTACGCGCTATATATGCAGTTACCACAGCGCCCTCACTTGCGCATACATGATGCGCAGCGCTACACAATTTGCATAGGCTTTGCTATCCCTAATTCAGTGGCACTTCAGTGCATTATGAACAGAGTATCGTTTATATAGTAAAATTTATATGCAAATTTAGAAGCTGATTAACTTCCCAATAAATATGCTATGAGTGTTTGTGAAGCAATGAAGCAATACGAATAAGCAGAATTTATGCATTTTAATACTGAAAGAGGTACGTTATGCATTTCTGTTGTTAAGTCGAAAAAAGTTAATCGTAATAGTACATAGACAATGAAAATAATAGGAACGAAAGTGAAACAAGAAAAAACAGAATACAGTTAAAAATACCAAATCAGTTGATAATGATTAAAAATATTAAACAAAGAGTCACAAAACGACGTATCTGATGTGGCAAATTGAACATTGTAACACACGGCAATTTTAAAATGTCAACTACGTATGCGTGTTGCCCCAAAACAAATTCTAAAAAATAATATAGAATTCTTCCAATAATAGATGTATCTTTAATATATCTAATGACATTTATGTACTTGTAGTAAATTAGATAAATGTATCACTATTTGAACTAGGGCCAATCAATTAATGAATTTCTCCAAATACAATTCATGCCTCACGTACAATGGCTACTATGGTAACAATCAGCATTAAAAAAATATTTATACAAATACTAAATAGAAATCTATTTTGTCTCACTCTCTATGCTCATCAGTCATCTCTTCTCACTGTGATTTCTCTTCAAAAGAAAAAAAATCTCACCACAGATAAAGACTATTGCATTAATGAGAAATTCTCTCCACTCGGTTTTTCGCCAAAATAACCTCTCCAGTTTATTGCCCAAAATCCATTCCCGCGACAAAGCCCAAGTATTTGAACTGGAGCAGTTCGTTGCCTTAACTGACATTCAGTTTGTAAGGTTTCCACGGCAACGGACTCACAATGTATTAGAGAAATTATTGGATGTAAGCGACACGGTATGCCATTCGAGACGCCCTGGAACATCAGTAAATAAGATTGTCGCTTCTTGACAGAAATCGCACTTCCCCACAACGTTGCGTAGATTCAGTCCGAGATTGACGGGGAAATTAAAATAAACCCAGATTGAATGCAATGCCCTGTATATCGATTTTCAGATGCGGATGGATCAAAAGATTTGTAGTTTTGTATGTCTACTAGACCACACTTGATCAGTTGAGGTCCATCCGTTATTCGTGCGGATAAAGAGAATTCAAATTAGTATCGATATATTTAATTAAATATTTCAATCAAATCATGTTATTCGGAGTCTATTTGGCGACATTTCTGATCGACTTGCAATCTTACAAAAAATTTTGGATTCTTTCTTTTTTTTTATACCTTGGCCATTGAGTTCCAATACTAAGATAGTGTCATTTTTCTTTCATCATTAAATATTTTTGCAGTAAATAAAAGGTTCCTCTTTCAGTCGACAGCAACAAAATTTGAAATGGACCCATCGTCATTCGAAACTTAAAAATGAATATAACCAATGAAGTATGATTTTGAAAAAGGCAGAATTTTCGAATACATATTCTTATTTCATTTGGGAAGAAGGAAATCTGTAGACCTTTGAAATTTATTTTTGCTTTTAAGGTTGATATGGAGATCTACGATCTTTTTTTTCCCTCCTCCTAAACAAGAGTTAAAAATACACAGCTTTATATGACATTGTTATAATGTGACGTAAGAGAAATTACTGTGCCAGAAAATATTACCGTCTTTAGCAATATTTATGTCTTCAGTCAAGCAATCGCATAAACTATCACGGTAAGTACGTGCCATTAAAATGGCGTATACAACCATTGAGAATATTAATATATAAAACAGAGTATCTATAATAAAATCTTGACCTGGCCTGATAGTGAAAATGTCAGCACATTTGTCCCGTAAAGGGATGGTTCAAGGTACAGTGCCTGAGACAACTAAGTTGTTTTTTAAAGTGGAAAATAATAATATTTGAAAGCCTGCATTTTGATTTACATTATCAATCTTCTCCGTTCAGTTGGTCTGTAGGGGGCAATAGGAATCCGAGGTAGCCCTCCCGTTTCGCACCTAAGATAACCAGGCCTTAAGCCGATACATCATTTGATCTCGCAGATCTTCAATCCCCACGTCAAACCATGGGGAGCTTTCCTCACAGTATTTTCTTGATCCCAGATTAGCAAAAACATTTCTGAATTCGGTTTTCTGCATTTGAAAACAGGTCTTTAAATGTAACATGCATGCTTTTTTTTTTTTTTCAAAATTCTTGTTTATTTTAATTTCCCGATTCTTTCTGAAAGCAATCAGTTTCATTCACCTCTTCTCGTAGTTTTCATTTTTTCGCGAGTCGGAACGCGAAAAAAAATCATGGTTTTTCTCTCTTAATGTAAAAATTATCCTATCCTTTAACCTTCATACCCGATAACATTTATTTGCGTTCAAGCGTTGAGTGAGCACACAGACCTCGAAAAGTGAGAATTTTAATTAATCATAATTAACAAATAAACTTTTTTTTACGACGGCTAAAAGAAAATTAAATAATTAATAAAAGCAGTGCTTAACCGTGGAAGGCAAGTGCTTTAGGCTTAATTATCAGAATTATCTTTCGGTGAGTCGCTCTCAATTAAAAACTTCTAATTAATTTCCTTGTATCATCCCAAGTTAAGGACTTACATTATATCGGTCATTAACGGTGGCAATTAAAAACCATCCTTCATCGCATTCCCTTTTTTTTTAATAAAAGGGATTAATACTGTTTTTTTCCCCATTTTTTTGTACTGATTTTTTTTAAAGTTAGATTTATATTTATTAACGGAAGAAGAAGAAGAAAAAAATTTATTTCACACGTCCTGTTTGATTCAATTGATGAAAGTGTAAGTATGTTTAGTGATTTCATACTTTTTATTTACGTACAACATTTGATTAAGTATTATTATTATTATTATTATTTCAATTGACATTAAACACTCATCATCATGAAATTGAAAAGAAAGGATTATATAGCTTTCATAAAAGATTCACATTTAATATTTTTTGCCTCTTTTCGTAAAAAAAGATTGAAACTTTCTTGGAATGCACCAGTTTCTACTCAAAAGACTATTCAGTAGTAACTGTCATTACAAACATATCATTTTTTTAAAATCGCTCTAAAACACATCTAGCCTGAGAACTTTAAATGCATGGAAAAGCTGACCAACATCGACTTCTTTGGACTTATTTGGATTGACTGTTTTGGAGTGTTTTACGTTACTAACAAAGGATTTAAGAGGATTCTCAATGAATAATTATTAAGTAGGACTGTTGTATTTCCTAAAAAAAGAATTAAAATAGATGAAACAATCCATATAATATCGTAAGTTCATGCTTTTAAAATTGTAACGACTGTAACGACCAACTGCTAGTTAGGGCTGTATCTCGAACCGGAAAACTTTCGATCAGCAGATAGTACTTTAACTATGTAACGTATCTTAAAAATGCAAGGTCTCGTTTTAATGATCTCTGACCGCTTTCGGTTTTGACGACGATCACACAACGCAAACACACACACATATAATGCATGCTAATGTATTGGCCAATACAACTTCCCGGTGATGTGAGGAATTTCATATTTTCGATTCCTCAGAAGCTTTTGAATTGGAAGCCGTTTGACAAAGTGTAAAGGACTGAAATTCGGGACCCCAGATCTTTAAAGAATTTTATGGACTGGGGATTCAAAGCTCGTGTTTCACTTGTATTGTCGGGTGGCCGAACCTGGGTATGGTGAATGCAAACACCGTCCTGGCAGCACCGGATTCTTTTCGTGTTTTCGCTTGCCCCCCCACTCGTTAATTTGAAAATCCATGTTTACTGCGCAACACCTGGACTAAGCTGGACAATTATGCCCATCTAACGTTGTAGTAAAGCCTCTTCTACAAGCGACATAGTATCATGTAACTAAGGCAGTCTAGTGCCAGCAAGATAATACTGCGCAGGTTATAATAAGTGGTTTTGACGTATGGTTGTAGGAAACTTAATTAGCCGGCCCTGAACCTCTGAGGTTCTAAGGAAAACCTTCAGTGTAGAGCGAAAGCTTATCTGTCCCGAAACGTGACTCTTCGAGCTAGTTTAAAAGAAACGGGCATTGTAACTAAAGACAATCGAGTGTAGAAAAACTTCCCTACCTAATAACGATTAAGGATAACGAGATTGAATGACGTATCAGTCAACCCCCACCCTTCAGTGTCAGTTTCTACGCATCTTATGAAAGTTTTCTTGTCTGAAACAGTCCGCCAGAGGCGAGTTCTTAAAAAGGTGCGGGACGTCTCTAAGAGACTGCCTTCTCGAGCCCTGTGCAGAATTTCGCACCAAACGAGTCGCCTGAGAGGAAGATAAAGCGCTTTCGCGTGCGCCTTGGACCGCCACCTCGGCGAAAAACTGAAATCACTAATCCTCACCAGCAAATCGAGTCATCGACCACATTTTTGGCTGCAATACAAATCAGCGAAGTGGAGAAAGAGAAAAAAACTGGCGCGCTTTAAGTTTTGACGGCGACCGTTTGCCAAATCAGCGCCAAATACAAAATCGATATGCGGATCGCGCGCCACTTTTCCCACACGGGTTGGGGATGCCGTGGAATTAACCGCGTTTGTCCATGACTCATTTGGAAGGGGACGTATAATTTTTTTTTTCTCCTACGGTGTATTTTTCCGAGTTACGGAACACAGCGAATGAGGGGTCCCTGATAGGTATCCATCTTGCGTCGAACCGGTTCTGGTGTCTCATCTCGGTAATTTTTTGGGGCGTCTAGGTGCCCCTTCCTCTACCGCTTCACAATCAGCAGGATCTCTAGTGGTGACTCCTTACATAACGTATCGCGGGTCAGTGAGTAAAATAATAAAAAGTAATTTGGACATAGAGGATATAAGGTTGAGTTAAGGTATCTTGAGCTGTAGCGGCAAACAGTAGCGGTGCCGGAGTGTTTTTCAGGTTAGGTTTTATTAAGTCAGCGATAGCCTTTTTGGTTTAAATACGAAATTGTCAATAATTCCTGCTGAAGTAGTGGAAAAATAATTTGGAAAATATATGACTTTAATATAATCCATAAAAATAGTTAAAAACTACAGGCATTGTTTCCAAACTATATCATAATTTATAATACAGCTCCTAAACGTACTTGCACACATTTATTTAAATGATCAAAATACGTTCTCATTACGTTACCTTATAATAAAAATACCATTAATGATAATAAATCCACGATGAAAGCTAAAACTCGCTCCTAACATAAACTTAAAAGTCCTTAATAATATCTAATAAAGCACTTAAAATCTGCTAGCATAAATATAAAACTCTTTAATAATACTAAATATAAACATTAACAGCCATTGGCATAAATATGAAAACTCTTACAATGCCCAATACAGCAGTAAAAATTCCCTGAGATTAATATGGATTTGATTAATTCTAGGAATGTTTAGGAAGCCTCAGTCATTTGAAATATTTCCCAGTACGAACAGGGGTGTCAATTTTCATACGTTTCTCTACAAAAAACTAATTTTATGAGACTTTTTTTATGGCAACGCCTCGTAAGATCAATCCATCATAGACGAAAGGTGATTTTCTCAAAGCTTTCTCCTAGAAGTGGTCTATATTCACATTACATACTAGTAAAACTGCTCGATTTCAGAGAAAAACATATCTTTTGGATAAATAACTTTTATAAACACAGAGAGAATCCAAAACATGATCTGGTATAAACTTTTTAAAAAAATATTTATCTTCTTTCATAGAAAACAATGAAAGCATTTGCATTAAATATTATTTCTGTCAGTTTTTTATTACACACTTGGATTGACTTGCTCGATTATTTTTTCACTCCTGGTTTGAAAATCTTCGCAGTTAATTCATGGTCATTAATGGTGATCGAAATAGTAAATGATGTACCTTTACGGGGTACCTGAGCGTTCATTTTTACACTTGTGGTTGACGTTTTCCTAGTGCAGATATGAAAAATTTAGCAATTTTTCTGATAGCCGCTTCTTTAACATTCGGCCAACAGATCGCAGTAGTTTTAACTGATCTGCGCTGTGGGCCCGAGTTCTGTGATCTGCCGAGATATGACAGGACTACATTCCTTCCCCAGTTAGGATGTAAAACAACCGCTTATCCACTCTCGCATTTTTCTCGCATATTAGCTCTCACATAAATATGTTTGTTGCATTAGTATCTCAGTGAGTATTTCTCATTATCACAAATATCGCATAATTTTTTTTTGTATGTAAATGTGGTTTAAACGCCTAGAGGTTTAAAACATTAGATATAGTCAGATATTAAAAACTGAATTACAATGAGCAGGGTATTGGTTATATTGCTTAATCTCCCCAACAATTTGTTTGGAGTCTCTCTCCCCCCCCCCCCCCCCCCCCCCAACTGAAATTTATGATACAAAATACAGAAATAAAGTTAATCAACGTTTCATATTAAATTGTTTTACATTTTTTCGTCTAAGAGGTTTGTTGTTAGCAAGAAAGCTTTTCTCTTAAATTTTCCTTGGCCAAATATCCCCCTCTTTAAACACAACTATTTATAAATTGAACTTGTGTAAGTTCTGTAACTTTAACTTTCTTTTTCAATGAAACTGAGCTTGAAAAAATTCTAAGCGAGATCTGTAATTTATTTGCATAAAAAATATAAACATACCATTTATCATGATTAGTTTAAGTAATTCCTTTGAACTACCTGACACTATCACCATCATTTACAAGGCAATTATTTAAGTATCCCCCCCCACACACACACACCTTTTAATGGCTATTTCAGACGTCTTTGTGTTGTTGCAGTTCTGTAATATACGTAATCAGTATCACAGGTGTAAACCTGATCGTCGTGATCCGATGGTATAAGCCACTCGTAATATTATGTGGACACTAATACATGTCTATTTTCATCTTGTTTAATATGCACTATTTACATCGATCAATATATACATTCGTTTCGTTCCTTAAGGCGCATCTACACACAAGCGAATCAGCTCCCCCCGTCACCTCTTGACACATTTTGGTGTCGATTAATCCCCCCCCCAACGTAAGTATTTCGTCACTTTGATCGTTCGTCTTAAAACCGCTCTCCGGAGCGGTCTGAGTACGAATCATCAAAGGCACGAGGGACGCCATAAAACTTCTTCTCGGCGACGGGACCAATAAATCACTGCTTTCCCCTACACTTCGCGCTCTGTTTCGCGAATGTGTGCTCGCAGTGTTAGAACCATCATACATCGACTAAGGGGCGCGGAGTTGATAAATCAGTACAATAAAGACCCTGTCTCTCTCTATTCTGTCCACTTGCCCGCGTCGTTTCGGCAAAGTCCAACTTCAATCTCCCCCTTTTTTTTCTCGCGTCTCCTCTATTTATCCCTTTTCCTGTCTGTCTTTCTGGAACATTCTAGACCTTTCCACACCTCGAACCTCCATCTTACGGTTTCCTTTGCACGTCGACCACCCACGGTGGTGTCCTCCGCCATCGGCTCTCGCTTTGTTGAATACCGCTTCTTTCTACGCTAACGGCCTTCGCTAATCATTCTAAATGATGTGTCCACTTCACTTAGTATTGGTCATTTTCAAAGATGCATTCCACTTCGCCACATGTTTGTGTTCTTTTGAGCTTATTGATGATCCTGTCGCTCAACTTAATTCAGTCCCAATTTAGAATGTCGGACGCGAGTCTGACAACAGGTAAAAAAATTTATAATTTAAAAAAAATGGCCGCAAATATTCTATTATTGCTGAAAAACACGTTAACTGTCTTACAAAAGTGAAGACCACTTACAATTTTCTTAAAATTATCAACATTAAACACAAATGTAGCACGAAAAAATAAAGTTTTTATCATGCACTTCATGTATTTTTCACAGATTTCAAATTGAATATATATGATATAATACGTTTCGCGGTTAAAAATAAAGAAATAGGATTTTGGCAGGCTGATTAAGTTGCTCTGAACTATTGCATTTCTAACCTTGCAACGACCGGTAGCTATGAGTTAGAATCAAGCCTCCTATCTGTGAACTTTGAAACCAGAGTCCTTATTACAAATTGATACCAGCATGTGAGGGAATTCCATTTTCTGAATACCGTCTGTTTAATCCCCCCCCCCCCAAATAAATAAATAAAACTTTTTCTTGTGGACAACGCATAAGAAGCTGTTTTTACTCTGACAACGCAGGGGGTTAGCCACACACACACACACACACATATATATATATTAATATATACTGAAGTGCCACTGAATTAGGGATACCTACCTAGTAACGAGTTGGGCCTCCTCTGGCCCTGATAACGGCTGCCACACGACGAGGCATAGATTCAACAAGTTTCTGGAAACGTTCCACGGGAATGGCTTGCCAAATATTGGCTAAAGCTGTCCATAATTTAGTAAGGTTCTTTGGTGCTGTGTGATGGCCTTTCACGCCTTGTTCCAAAACATCCCAAAGATGCTCAATAGGATTTAAGTCTGGGCTTCTAGGTGGCCAATTCATGACAGAGAAGTCAGAGGAATGCTCATCCAACCAGCCAGTAGCCAACCAGGACTTGTGAGAGGTACAGTTGTCTTGCTGGAAAACTCCATTACCGTGCGGATAACAGAACAGCATAAACGGATGGAGGTGATCACCCAGCAACTCTACGTACCGAATTGCATTGAGGGAGGTTGGTACACGCACCATAGATTCCAAACTGTGCCACGAAAAAACACCCCAGACCATGATTGAGCCACCATGCCCTTGTACAGTTCCAGCCAGGCATGCAGGATCCATGGCTTCATGAGCCTGACGCCATATTCTCAGCTTCCCGTCGGCGTTAAGTAGTCGGAATCGAGACTCATCATTCCATGCTACTCGTTTCCAGTCCTCTACACTCCAGTCTCTGTGCTCTCTTGCCCAGGAAAGACGTGCAGCCCGATGGCGAGTATAAAGCAATGGTACTCTCGTAGGTCGACGGTTCCCGAAACCCATATGGTGAAGCGAGCGTTGCACAGTCCGTTTACTGACTGTACGACGGGCACCGTCATTAAACTGGGTGGTAATTTGAGCTAATGTTTGGCTTCGCTGGCTACGTACAATACGCCTGAGCCGTCTCTCACCACGCACTGTCAAGGCTAATTGTCCTTTGCAGTTTGCCCGATCGCTAGTTTTTTTTCCACCATCCATGTATTCTTGGTATACTCTTTACACTGTCGACCTTGAAAATGCTAGCTGTCTGACGATTTCCGAAATTGAATGGCCCATGCGTCGCGCACCTACGATTTTGTCCGCGATCGAAGGCGTCTAAATCAGGCAGTTTACCCATACTGGCAATTCCAACAAATAATTCAGAACAACCACAGTACGCGCTATATATGCAGTTACCACAGCACCCTCACTTACGCATACATGATGCGCAGCGCTACACAATTTGCATAGGCTTTGCTATCCCTAATTCAGTGGCACTTCAGTGTATTTGACCTCCAGGTCAATGGATTGTGGAGAAGATCCAACCACGAATCATAACATCTTTATAAAGACCCTGATATTATTAAGTTTGTTAAATGTAGGGGATAGAATGGGTCAGTCATCTGATGCGATTGCCTGAAGAGATTAACACCAAGAAAATTTTTATGGCTTAGCTAATTGTGGCTTTCGACCCAGAGGTTAGACCAAAAGAAAGATGACCTGTGTCTAAAGACAGGGACTTTCACCTTTTAAATTGCAGGAATTGGAAAACTATTGCTGGTAACAGGATAAAAATGGAAGAAACTCCTTGAGAAGGTCAGGGCCCTCACTGGGCTGTCGTGCCAATGATGAATATCTTTGATTATACATCTTTTTAATGTTTTTTAATGATTATTTCTGAGATTTATTTCCTAACGGTTCTTTCCACGGACGAGCGCCACCGTAACGACCTCTATAAGAATCGGACCTTCGGAATTTGAAGACCAGCATCCCCAACCACTGGACCATTCAAACACGTAAAGGAACTTCAATTTCTGAATACTATCCCCTACAACTTTCTTTAACAATTTTTTTAATTGCACTGTCAAGGTCTTCCTAAATATGTTCGATGGGATTAACATCCGGCAGCTGATATAAATCCTATTCTATTACTCTGGAGGAATTAATAATACAGCTGCGAGAGTTGCACATTTCCGAGAGTAGGCTTGGCGTCATTACCTTGGTAGAATTAAAAAATATGTTTTGATGATTGACTCTTTGGAATAATCAATTAAACTTACTTTTTGAAATGTCACGATATTATTAATCGACCCGTTACATCATTAATAAACCCAAGATATTCTTCTCCATCCATCCTGAATTAAAACTCCCCTGCCATATTGTGTGCTGCTGAACCTGGGATTTGATTTCAAAATTCGTCTTTTGGTCTGTTCTATACAATCATTCGATCATGTGAATCAAAGATAGTAAATTTGTTTCATCCGAGAATATAACCTTATTATACTTTTCTCATGGATTCTCATATAGTTATTAGACCATCTGAATCAAAGGTGGTAAATTTGTTTCATCCGAGAATATAACCTTATTCTACTTTTCTCATGGATTCTCATATAATTATTAGACCATCTGACTCAAAGGTAGTAAATTTGTTTCACCCGAGAATATAACCTTATTCTACTTTTCTCATGAATTCTCATATAATTATCAGACCATCTGAATCAAAAGTAGTGAATTTGTTTCATCCGAGAATAAAACCTTATTCTAACTTTCTCATGGATTCTAATTATCATATAATTATTTGACCACCTGAAGGAAAGATAGTAAATTTGTGTCGTCTGAGAATATAACCCAACCCTATCCTAATTTTCTTATACATCCTGGACTCCTAGAAAAAAAAATCTGGTTTTCTCACTATCGTAGATTTTCTTTTCCTCGTGGGCCTGGATATCCCGAGATCAGATTACTCTTCTAACTTTATTTAGAAGAAATACTCTCTATAATTCTTGTAATTCTAATGAAATTGTGGAAAGACTGCGTTGATCGGTTTAAAATATTTATAATAATGCACTTTATCCATCGGGACAATTTTAGTGTTGTTGTTTTAGTATTGTTATGTCTTTTTTTATTTTAAATTCCACAAAGTTCTGTATTGATTAGAGAGGAAATTGCTGAATAGCTCAAATTAACTATTTTAGTATTTTTTTTGTATTGGTATTTAATTTTTTAGATGCTTTCTAAGAACTAACCAACACAATTCTGACGACATTCAGGTCTAGTCACCATAATATCGAAACATTGAAGTAAGAAAAATCCTAAGAAAACTTTAATTAATAATTCAGACATGATTTTCAAGTGTTGGCATTTTGAAACAAAATAATATTACAAATTTAAGAATGCTGTGTAATAGCCATATTGGATTCACTCATCTTAATATCAACCTATGGAGAAAACTTTTCCAATGATTATTGTCGACTTGGATTCAGAGATATTTTTTTCCGTTCAAAACACAGTATATACCACATGCCCCCCCCCCCTTATAATTCAAATTTTAAAAAGCTATTTGATTTTTTTTATAGAATGAAAAAGATACCCGAATAGAAAAAAAAACTTCTTTCTCTATTACGGAGTACAATTTAAAAAAATAAAATATTTCAATCGAAGTTGAGAATCATTAGAAATTTGTTTTTCATGGATTAACATTAGCTGAGCGAATACAGTATGACTACTATTGCCAGCAGCCTATTACCATATTCTACTCTTCTCATGGATTCGCATATAATTATTAGACCAGTCTATAATTATTAGACCATACGTTCACCTTTAATTAAAGTCTCGTATTTAATTAAAGGTGAACGTATTTGCACGGCTACTATAGGCAGAAGCCTTAAGTTTCGCCTTTAATTGCAGGTGAACGTATTTGAAATCTCAACAGTTATATAACATTATTTGTCCTCTTACAAGCGAAAATGTTAATTTTTAAGTTTGATATATTATTTTTGTACTTGAAAATAAATTAATACTTCAAATTAAAAGATTTCGTATAGTTTTAATTAAATGCACGTTGCATTTTTAAAACCATATTTCAAAACTAAAATTAGCCTGACCCTTTTTGGGGCCACCTGTTTATTCTACGCGTCTGTAAATATTTCTTCTCGGCAACAACAGTTACAACGCAGGCAAATTTAAATTATTTTGAATTTCCATTAGATTACGGCGACATTTCAGTTAGATTATCAGACATTTAAAAATTCCTAAACCACGAAGCTGTTTTGCATTCAAGTGACTTTGTACTGCGAGAAACTGGATGAACGGGAGAGAAAAAAGATCTTGGACCAAAAAATAAGATAAAAAATAATACCTACATATAAAAAAAACGGAAAAATCACAGTTTAGGGATATGTGCTACAACACATCCCTGCAGCACTGCAATTGAGAAAGCACATAAAACATGAGGTTACTCTGTGAATATTAATTTTTTGAAAAAAAAAATTGTAGTCGTAACAATGTGTATCTTATAACACAGACTAATTAATTTAGCCAAAGCACTTTCCAAACATGCGCACAAGTGCAAAAAGTATACGCAGGTATAACATAACAAAATCGTTGATGATTTTTAAATTCCTAACAATGCATGCAAAAAATATTCAATTAATCTCTGAAAGTGGCTACCAGTTTTACCAATATTTTGAAATATGAAGGTGAATAATATTCTTTCCTAAGAATATTATAAAGCTCAAGGAATTATCATTTTTTTAAGAAATGCAAATAAAATTTTTAAATTTAAATTATTTTGGGGAAAATATCTGGTATAGTGTATTCTGGTATAGCTCGTATTCCTTTATAGTATTCCTTTGGTGGACGAAATTTATAAAATGAATCCTGTTGCAAGGTGCAGAAAAGTTCAGGCTATCTGAAAATACCATTTTTATTGGATTATCAGCATTTATGTAGCTGTAAATAGTAGACACATTTTCTCCATAGGTTAAAATAGCGGTCAGCGAATCGAATCGGGTTAGTATACAGCAGCTTTAAGCATAAGGAATGTCCCATAGCATCTGAGGTCAACTAGAAAAGGTAAGAATGAACGAATAACAATTTTTTAGCTTTTCAACTGACACTCTATATATATTTTCTCTCTCTCTCTCTCTTTTTTAAGGGGGGGGGGGAAATCTTTGGTTTTTCAAGTGTAGTCAGAGTAGCAGGTGTTTTGCAAACATAGCCTTGAAAAAGAAGTTCAACAAAACTCCAGGTGAGACAACTTTGAACAAAAATAGCATCCACGCAGCACATAAATAATAGAATCTCATTGATGCATGAAAAACAGAATTAGTGAACTTCAATATAATGCAGAAAAATTTTCTCTTCTTAAGTTTAATTAAAATAAATAAAAGTTACGTAAGAAGAAGAAACAATTACTTTCAAGCTGGTTGTTTCTTCGGAACAAAATAGTTTTCACAGGTATTCTGATGAAAAAGGTGATGCATATTCTCCAAAAAAAAAATTTTTTTTAAATTATTACTATTTCTTGGAAATGAAATTTTTATTTCAAACACATAAGGCATTTGGTAAGATAATGGGTTTCTGAAATTTTTGCTTATTTTGCAAGGAAAATTCTCTGAAAGAATGTGTTGTGTGGTTTTAATTCGTCATTCCATTCCTCGAACTTCAGGAATGATGACTCTGTGATGTTTATATGCAAAAATAAAATCTCTTTTATTACTTAAACTAAGATAAATCGTTTTTGCACCAGCAAAATATAGTTGCTAAACCTTTAAAAAGGGATAATGAACTAGAGTTCCAGGAAAACGACTAAGTGGAAAAATTTACCTGTTTCCCGATCTGGCCGAAGAAATAAAAACCAAAAAGATGGAAAACATATCGTGATAAAAACAGGATACTAATAAAGTGGGTTTCATCAACCGGAATGATGAAAGATAACATCGAGAAAATTTCCTGTTTTCTAAGAATACGTTTTTTTGTTTTAAAAAAATGTAATCGATTTTCCAATCTCATACAGTACATGAAATTACTGTTATTATTTAGACTATAAGATAATTCGTGCTTCAGATTTGTTATGACTCTTTACTGATGACAGTTCCAGACAAATTAGAAAGAAAAGTCTGTTTATGGTTATAGAAAAGATTATTATCAAAAAAGTTTTGAAATCCTGATATTTCCAGTCGGACACGAGATTAAAAACATTACATATAAAGATTTTTTTGCTAGCAGACTTTTTCTGTTTAAAATTTTTACATTTCACTTTTTGATTTATAATATGATAATCAAGCTATAAAAAAAAAAAAAACGAACTCTCACCTGATGTGAAGTTTCGTGGTTCCCACCCCCCTTTTTTAATACATACGCAGTTGTACTCGAAATATGAAAGCATAAGGTCCCGAGGTTTTTCATTTTTTTATTTGACATGCTCGGACAACATGTCTCTCATAGTATTATTTTTGGAGCTCTGTTTCTTAATATAAAAGATTAGAAAAAATTAAATATATATATATATATATAAACATTTTTAAAAAACCCTTAAGTATCATAATCAGTACAAAGTGGAGTTACGATCTCACAAACTTGGACGACGGAAGACACTAATGGAGAATTCTCCTATCTTGTTTGCTATAACGATCGTGAATGCAATTTTACAATTAGCAATGCAACGCAAGCGCGATCTGCCTAACCACAGCAATTTTGAGCGATCTAACATGAGGAGTAGCTTGAGCCTATTACTTAGTTTCCTCAACTCTGGTCTTCGGAGTTCCACATAGCTTTCACGTATATAGGCAAAGAAATATTTGAATGGTTCTCTTGTACTCATCAGAATTAAACCCGAAATATCCCCGATTAACCAGCTCATAATCTGATTAACTATCTGTTATTTTACTCAACAGATTTGATTGCAGCTGTTGACCTCTTAGCTCTAGATCTTAGTGAAAGACCTGCTGTATCAGGCATTGCTGTTTCAGAATGGGCGATTTTTTTTCAGTATTTTAAAATTTTACTTATACATTTGCATATTACTTTTAGTTAGCACAAATCTCTTGTTGAAATTCTGAGCTGTATATAAATACACATAATCCAATATTTATATAAAGAAGTAAAGAAAACAGTCATGTTAACGAGCAGCAATTTTTTTTTAAAATTTTGCATCTATTTAACTAATACTTCATCTGGGTGAAGAAATAAAGTGTCTTAAATTCTTGTTATAAATTCTCACGATGACAGAACATGCGCATGCAACAGGTAATTTAATGCTTTACGATTTTAACTAGCGCCAGCGGCCTTCCAACACTTGATACCGATCTTAGAACAACGCTGTTCATTATCCTATACTTGAACCACTTGAAAACGGCACAAAGGCACTGAAAACGGTTTTATGGTGTCTTTACTCTAGTAAAAGTAACTCTAAAGAACTCTTCATAACTGAAAATAACGGTAAGTGGGATCGAGCTTTAGACTTTAGATTTGCTTTCGAGCTTTAAATAAGGATCAAAGCTGTCTGGTACGAGAATCGAACCTCACGCCTCCGGACTTAAAAGACAGAGTCAATCCCGGAGTTATCAAAATATGAAATCTGTTTCTTACAGAATACTTCTAATCTCTCCTCTTTCTGATAAGGTCAGCATATAAGATGTTGGCCCTTCTCATGAAGGGTGCAAGTAGTTTGACTACACATATTTAATTTTTTGAATGTCTTCCAGCGATGCTGATTTTTCTTTCCTACGATGTAAAATTCCTTCAGATGGTCCATTGTTGATCTTTCCTACGGCCAAGCGCTACAGTAACAACCGTCTATTGGGATCTGGAATCGACTCCTTTCGACTTCGATGCTTGAGTTTTGACCACTGCAGCCTACCGACGATGTGGGAAAATCTCATTTCAATTCCATTCCCCACAGGCTTATGAAAGGCAATTTGCGGTGTCAGGCAGATGATATAAGTTACTTAAAAAGATTTAGAGTGAAAACAGTAATAGTTCGACTCTTTATTTACAGTTTTGAACACGAATTTAAGGCTGCTATGTACTAACCCTATTGTATTCGCTCACCCCAATGTTAACCAATGGAGAAAATGTGTTTACTAGTCACAGCTACATAAATGCTGATAATCCAATAAAAATGGTATTTTCAAATAACCTGAACTTTTCGGCACCTTGCAACAGGATTCATTTTATAAATTTCGTCCACTAAAGGAATTTAGGAGAGTTTAAAACACACTATACCAGATTTTTTTCCTCGAAAAATTTAAATTTTAAAATATTATTTGCATTTTTTAAAACGAAAAATGCCCCAAGGTGTAACATTTCTTTCTCTATTA
Source organism: Dolomedes plantarius (assembly GCA_907164885.2). Classification (NCBI taxonomy): domain Eukaryota; kingdom Metazoa; phylum Arthropoda; class Arachnida; order Araneae; family Dolomedidae; genus Dolomedes; species Dolomedes plantarius. Next base: position 136,279,820 of record OU015493.1, on the reverse strand, counting down.
CTGAGTACAATTTTAAAAAAATCTTTCAATCTAAATCGGCAATCCTTAGACACATTTTCTCCTTATGTTAACATTAAGTGAGCGAATCCAATAGGGTTTAGTACACAGCAGCCTAACTGGCCGTTTTAGAAAGAACATCGGAAATTTAAATGCATGTTATCATAACTTTAAAATTTTTCACGGTGACGAAAATGTATTATTTTATTTCACTCTTTGGCATTCCTAGACTTTTAAGACTCTTACCAAATTTGAATTCAAATTAGCTATTTTAGAGAGGTACGTTGACGTACTATGGATACAATACTATGAAAGCTAAACTACAGACTGGAAATTTAATCTTTTATTCCGTTACAGAATGATAACCTGCAGGTCAAACGACAGGAGAAACTTTTACGACCATCTATCTTCTTTTGTTCTTTTAGAAGGTCTGGGAAATGTTGTTCGGCTAAAGAAAAATAAACTTAGGCGAGTAGAATCTAAGATGACTCTTGGTGAATACTAACGGTTTAATATTAAATTACTATGTTACTTATTCCTATAAATCCCCTTTCAATATTGAAGATATTGATAATACAAAGACGTTTTTTATTCATGCAGGAGATTCAACTATTATCATGCTTGCATTATTCAACACTAACCCAGAGATAAATGAGTACATTCATGGCAGCTGTTCACAGCCTTCATGAAAGTTTGTTTCTATTCCCAACGAGTTGAATAAGACTATAAAAATAATACTAATCACATATTTTATCAAAGCAGTAGAATCCATTACCCACCAGAATTATATCAGTAGAATCCTACAAGAATTATAGTATATCGTTCTTTCATGCGTGAAAAACAGGTTTTCGTTTGTTTTGAAATATCAAAAAATAACCTAATAAGGCATAACAAGCTTAGATTTCCCTGACAAAAATTTTATAACCTGCTCCCATTAACTGAAAATTATTTTGTGTTATCACGAAAACTGAAAAGTTTATTTAATGTACATAAGACCCCAATGCCTTATCCGAAACCTGTTACCTCATGGTTGCTAAAGAATCTAAAAGCCCAGTTACGTTTAAGATTAGGTAACCTTTATTTCCGATACTGTCAGCTCTCTTTGAAGTTACGTATAGCTAAAAAACAACAACAAAGAAAAAGCTAATTGTTTATAAAGTATCTTCTAAATTAGATTAGGACGGATATAAATTTGTGATGTCTATTTTTAAAAATTTTCATTCTTTTATAAATTTTAATCGAATCATGTAAGGTATCGGAGAGATCATGTTTAAGGGATAACAAAATCGTATATAGTCATCTTTTTTTTTCTTAGCACAATGCTTTTTTATTTCCTCGCTAAAATATATTCCTCTGTATCTTCATACATCTGCACAAATTTTACAACAATTGCTTACAATATCAAACGCAAACGAATGAAAGTTCCTCTAAAAAATTCAAAGGAAGAAAGATCTCGATTTATGATAAGTCGTTTTCAGCGTCTCTGATTTTTTTTCAAAGGAATAGCTCCAGAATATACTTATTGCTTATCGATTTCCTTTCAGTTTCTGAGGGAGAATTTACAGCCTCAGCTGCATAAACGTCGATTGCAACGAGAAGAGATAGCTGGAATCCTCACTTGAAACACAAAGCCGTATAATAATTCACAGGATAAAAATGATGGAAAATAGAAATACACGTTATTAAACGAAACGTGTGGTTGAAAATTTCAACATCATCTTTATCCAAAACATGACCGAAACTGAAGCAATTTTGTTAGTGAAATGAAATTTCGAGGTGAAAAAAATGACTACATGTGCGCATGCGCCTGTTATAAATTTATTCATTTCGATTCCAAGACAGAAAATTATCGGTCCCACTTATTTTATGAAATTGGCTTTGAAGCTGGTTTTGCTTAATAATGCATTTATTAAGCAAAACCAGCTTATGGCTTGAATACGCCCGGATAGCGTAACGTGAAAATAAATGCACCGAAATTCGACAATTATATTGTTTTCAGACCCAACCAATAATCTCCATTCTAAGAAGTGCACATTAGTCTAGATGAAACGTACATCCAGCATTTCTAGTTTTTGTTCGATACAGAACCTGTTTCCACGATAAGAAAACTTAGTTGTTAAAGGGGCGGGGCTTGTGGGTATAATGAGAACAGATGTGGGTTCGAACACCCCCCGCCTGATGATTTTCTCCCGACACCTGCCCTCTCAACTGAGCATGCGCCTATCAACTGGCGCGTAACGAAACGTAACTACCGTGTTTGGTTGAATGATTGTTGTGTTGTGATAAATGAAGGGGTTATATAAAAATTGTAATTTGTAATCCATATCTCCAGTTTAAGGATTTGAAAAATTATGGAGGCAGTTTTTGACAAGCATAGACTTTTTTTTATAAAAAGAATTTAAGCATGTAACAGTGAATTAAAAAATTCTGATATTTATTTGAGATTTTTGTTTTATCTTATCTGAGGCAATCTATGTAACAGCTGTTTGTTAAATCTAATATTTTTTGGTCTGTTTACTTAAAGCTAATGGAATAGATCAATGCTATACTCTAACGACTGACATGAAAAAAAGAAATTTCGAATAAATTTGAGTAATTTTAGATACAGTAACCACAATTAAATTTTTCTTCATACAATAAAAGATACTCTAATACAATGCAAATAATGTAAATAAAATTGTCTGTCTCGACTCCTAAAGCAAAGTTTGGTCGTTTGAACATTTTGAAAATCGTTAAGCAAAACATATGTCACTACGAATACAAGTTTCTCATTCCGTCTTTTTTATCTTCGACAGTTAAAAATATCCGATTTTTATCGTTTTTGTGGCATATTTTTAGTTTATAGTTCTATGGCATCTCTTTGGTTTATCTCATTTAGTTTATCTTTGAGGTTCTATGTATATGGTTTTAGTTTTTTGTTCCTAATATAACCTTAAAAACAGTTTTTACAACATTCCAAACTATATATATATATATATATATATATATATATACACAGTTGGGAATGTTGTAAAAACTTAAGGTTATATTAGGAACAAAAAACTAAAACCATATACATAGAACCTTAAAGATAAATTAAATGAGATAATTAATGTATATATATATATATATATATATATATATATATATATATATATATATATATATAGGTTTCAAATAACTAAACTATTATAATCTATACTAACATTTAATGAATATTACTTATTTACAACGATTATTATTTACAACGCTACGTCGTTAAATATTAACATTATATAGGCTAATGAATGAGCAGTCGTCCAAGATGACACTATCATCCGTTTGCGCCGCTCCAGCCTAACGAAAGACTGAAAAATCTGGCAACCCCAGTCAGCGATCGGTTGGACGGAGACGATGTCAGACTAATGACACGTTTGTCTGATAGCAGTGAACGACTGCTCATTCATTAGCTTATATAATGTTAATATTTAACGACGTAGCCTTGTAAAAAATAATCTTTGTAAATAAGTAATAAGTAATATTCATTAATTGTTAGTATAGATTATAATAGATTAGTTATTTGAAACCCCGCACGGATATCCTGTCCCCACCCATATATATATATATATATATATATATATATATATATATATATATATATATATATATATATATATATATATATATATATATATATATATATATATATATATACTTACATACAAACATACATACAGACAGACAGAAAGAACATAAAAATGTTCAATTTATACATATATAATTGTGAAAAAAGTAAAATTTTTTTTAAATGTTAAGTATTTAGAAAAAAAAGAAGAATCGAAGTTTAATACAGTCACTTGCATATTTAAGTACAAATTGCTATACTTTCCTGTGTAAGATGAAAGATACAAGGTGGAAATAAAAACCTAGACATGAAGGCAAACCAAGGTATGAAAACATGAAAGAATTATGGTTTTTAGTCGATGGGGAGTTTTCTTAGGCACTATTTTTTACAGACTGTTTTTGATCCTATAGCCTTCCGAGCAAATTCTACAGCAACATGATTGGATGTTTCAAATTTACCGAGTAATACTACTCTCATTATAATAAAATTTTCAATAGTTATTGTATCACAGTTAAACATTAATTTCATAAATAGTTTTAAATATAAAATTAGATCAACAAACGATATGTTAAATAAATGAAAATATAATTTTGATAAGTTAATATCAATCTAATTTTCTAAATAAATAATAAAATAATTTCAAGCTATTCATTATTTCAAGTTAAATAAATTCAATATTAATACATACTATTATTTATAACAATGAGAAATAAAAACGAAAGTAATTTTTAATTTTAATATAGACACAAATTATTTTAAACTTAAATTATTATTTTCAAAAATTTGCTATATTTTTTATACTTTTGGTCTTTTAGTTACTGTAAACAAATTTTTTAAAATGTCATACGCCAAAGCAATGTTAATGCAGTATTTGCAGTATACTGCATTTTTCATATCATTAGCTTGACTTCTTAACTGGGATCTCGCCTATTGTTCCTCTATTGTAATATCTAACAAGAGTTGCAGAAGCCTCATTTTTGTGGATCTACATGCAGACATATTTTTTTTACTTGGGATTTTTCCATAATACGAAAGAATTTTTTCCCCTTAGCTAAATATTTCCATCTTTTTAAATGCTGGATTTTAATAAAATCTTTTCTTGACCTCCGATATTTTTTTCTGTTATTCTGAAATTTTTTATTTACGAAATCTCTCATAAGCCACAAAAGAGATTAAAAAAAAAATCTAAACGTGTACTTTCAGACCATGTTTCCACCTCCCCAAAACCCATCTCTTTAATTCTTAGATTCTAAATAGCTTCAGTTACACATTCTCTAGCAATATGTAGCTGTTCTATTTTCACGAGACAAAAGAGATTCTACGTTTTTTACTTCAATCCATTTCCTTAAAAAATATTTTGCTGGCTATCAACATTACTCTCTTTTCACCATCGTTTAGGGTTCATATTCCAAGTAAGCAATTTCTCGAACGTCTTTAGAGCTTCTAACAACCAGGGCATTTAAATTGGCGGTGAAGTTCGCGGAATGAGTTTTAAAATACCATGCTGTCACCAAGTCACTTGAGTGTTCTAATATGTGCCAGATTCAGTGCGTGGGATTTCATTATACTTATTGCACCTTACGCATGCGCAGTTGTTAGGATTATTGTCTGCAATCTTGTTTTTGAGGTCATTACTTTAAAGTAGTAACTTAGAGGAAAAGTATGTTTTATAATACACTGCTGGCCACCCAAATTGCAACACCAAGAAAGACAAGAGATATCACAACAAAATTTATTTTGTAGATAACATGTTGACCAAGTATCAAATGATTAAATTTATAGACTTCTGTGAAGTGTGGTTCCTGCCAAAATCAGTAGCCACAGTAGCCGCCATTGTTGGAGATCACCGCTGCCACACGCCTCGGCATTGATTCAAAGAGACTTTGGATGAGTTCTTGGGGTACAGCAGACCAAGCAGCTTCCACACGTTGCCAAAGTTGATCTGCTGTGGCAGCTGGGGATGGAATCTGGGTCAATCGTAGAGCAACCATGGACATGTTTTCTATCGGCGAAAGATCCGGAGAGCGAGGCGGCCAGGGAAGCAATTCAATCTGGCGATTGACGAAGAACCGTTGGACAATGCGTGCCACGTGTGGTCGCGCATTATCCTGTTGAAATATGGCTGTGGGCAAGCCCTGAAGGTAAGGAAGGACAACTGGCTCCAACACCTCGGAGATGTAGCGCTGGCTGTTTAAAGTACCGGCAATGCGTACTAGAGGTGTGCGAGAGTCATATCCAATACCGCCCCATACCATAATACCCGGTGCAGGACCAGTGTGGCGGTGCATACCGCAGCTGTTCAGCATCCTCTCTTCACGGTGTCTCCAGACTCGAATGCGACCATCGTGGTGTTGCAGACAGAAGCGTGACTCGTCAGTAAAGACAATTTCATTCCATTCTGCCGTCCACATCCTTCTGTCATCGTACCATTGGCGGCGGAGACGTCTGTGGTTCTGCGTCAAGGGTAGACAAAGCAATGGACGTCTTGCGGACAGACCACTCTGCTGTAAACGGCGTCGAATGGTACGCGCAGACACTGGATGATGCGTTACAGCCTGCTTGTGCAGTGCTATGGTTCGTGATGTGACTGAGCGATCCGTCACTGCCATGCGCACAATTTGCCTGTCATCACGTGAAGTGGATGCGATCGAACACGCCGGTCCGTCGTACCCTCCTGCATCCAACGATCACATATCCGCATTACAGTTGTTTGGTTTCGTCCAACACGACTACCGATTTCCCTGAAAGATATCCACAATCTCGGTAGGCCACTATCCTTCCTCTGTCGAACTCGGATACTTGATCAAAAGATGATCGCTGTTTACAACGTGGCATTATTGATCGTTTTTCTGAAAAAAAAACCACAAGAAAAACACAACTGCCGAACTTGAAATCGTCGAAATATCCAAGCCTTAAATAGCGCTTTGAAGTGGCGCCACAGGCGCGCGTGATGTGCGTCTGCGCTGAAATTCTAATCATTTGCATATCTCACCTCCGCTAATGCATGTTGTAAATTTCATGTTATTTGCATGTTTCCTTCAGGGTGTTGCATTTACAGTGGCCAGCAGTGTATTATTGCAAGTCACGAAATAAATCTTTCTATACAACCTTAGCAATACAATTTCGGAACTTAAATTTGGTAACTTTTAGGAAATGTACACACACCTTTTATCAACTTAAACAGTTTTCACATAGCCCATAAGTTCTGTGAAAAAGAAAAAAAAATCCCATTGTTCCATGTTCCATCTATTGTTTCATGTTAGTGGAGCCATTATTTTGCGCTCTCATTATCCTAAGTTAAATACGATTTTACAATGTTAAAAGTACCGTCTCTTAAAATAGATTGCTGCAAAGATAGCGTGCTTTTTTCTACCCCCTGACTGCATTTTCCTGATTCTTTTACCTCTAATATCATGTGATTTACAGTTGCTGGCGGTGACGTCAGTTGTAAATCATATTCAACTTATTCTTCAAATGTTGCGTCATCGAGCTTCAGTGACATATTTCCGCACAGATGGACTGAAGGCAAAGTTAATTTTTCCCTCTTTCGTTAGCTAAAGAAGAAATACTTGTTAATGAATTTTACTTTTAGTTAATGAATTTTACTTTTAGTTAATGAATTTGAATAAATAAATTACGTTGAGTAATGGGGAGTAATGGGTTGAGTTTAGAGAACGCATACTGAAGTATTTTAGAATTTTAGGCGCATTCAGGCGATTTGGGAAATTGAAGTATTTTGAAAAAAAAAAAAAGAGAATATAATCGACGTTCAACTGAAAACATTTTTTTAAAATACATTAGATTCATACCAGCACTAAGAAAACGACGTATTTTTAGCAATATTCATGATTAAGTAACATATGTAAAGGAAAACATCTTCGAAACAGAACCAAACGCAAGTCGCGCAAACATAAAGAAATAGTTATCGAGGGTGAGATAAATACGAGTTTGTGACCTGATACCGTTCTTTTTAAACATCGAATATGTCCCCCCCTCTTCAATGTCCAACAAAAATGCCCTGAGCCAATTCTTAGACGAGAAAAATAGCACCCTCGAACGAACGCAAGAAAAAGTAAAAAAAATCCGCACGAAGTAAAAAAGCATAAAAGTGTTTCGGCACTAGATCAAAGCGAAGACACCTTCAGGTCACTAAAAGTCACGACCTCCCTCGGCTACTGTATGCTTCACTAGCCGAGAATTTGATGAGGTCGCCCGACTAGTTCGCCCATTGCGTTTCGCAAACGTTTGAGAGCTGTTCTCGAGTGGGTGACATCTGTTGGCCGAAAACGGAACTAGGGCAGAGCAATTAAGAATTGATCTGACAAGAGAGCGCTATTTATAGAACTGTATTTGGATTTAATAAGAGGCACAGAGAAGCTGTTTGGGAGAGCGGGGAAAAGACAAGAGAAGAGTGGACACCTAATTTGGTCAACGGATCGTACTCACGTGTTATTGTGTGTCTGAGGCGAAGGAGGGGATTGAATCAGATTAGAGTGATTTTTCGCTTTTATCGTCACTAAGACCCCTTAACTATTTCAATGGTGATTAGCGAGGATGCATTATCACACAAGAGCTAATTACTGTCCAGTTTTTAGAGCAAGAAAAATATCTAATTCAATGGAAAAAGTTCCCAGGAGTCAAAAAATTTAAAAAAGAAAAAGAAAGGGAAAAAAAAAAGAATTAAAATAACCAGGAAAAGTATAACGAACCCATTTGCCCCACCTCCTTACATTTTCAACTTCTACTCAAAAGAACATATCCAGCTCTGGAATCGAACCCGAAATCTGGCGGTTCGTGCTGCACCATTACACCGCTAACGAATGTCACAATTTTCTCTAATGAGCCTCATAGCAGTTTAATGATAAAAGCATTTCAGGCCGCTAGCTATTCGACGTTGTATGGGTTTCTAGAATATCTAGAACGTTTGTGGGCGATGAGAAATACAAAGACTACCTCATTCAACGGAAAGCAACATGGTTGGCTGGTAGAAACCAAACCATCTGTTGACCTACGGAAGCTAAACCATCTGTAAATAATGCAGAGAAAAGAAAATATGGCGATCGCAAAATCATCAAGGTATGAAAGTTAGGAATGAAGAGAGATAAAGATAACTGAGTTTTATGGTAGTGTAAGTTGTTAGTAGAGTCCAAAAGTGGAAAAAATATATAAATAGATCTAAGGAAGCAATTTTATATTTTCTTTTCTATTTGTCTGGAATACGTAGATGGTGTTATTCGGATCCATTTCTAAGGGAATGAATTTTTTATTTATGAGAAAGAGATCTACTTCCTTGGATTTTGGAGATTCATCGCAACTGTAATTGTTAATTCTTTCTGCAATTTGATTATAGTTTAACATATCTATCTTATCACATTCATTTATGCTTACTACAATATGACCTGAATACAGTCAGTTTACAAAAGACTGACTGTAAAACTTTCATTTAACTTTGAACATTTACTAAAAAATTAGGCTAATTTTGAGTAAGGTAATGGAACAAAATTCACAAATCACGAGCCTTTGTTTTATGCAGATCGTACAGACAAAGAATTGGGCAAAGGAATCATTTATAAAGGTATTTAGAAACTTATTGGGTTGGCATTTCTGAAACACTGTAACAACGAGAGACCATTCACAAATGCAGTAGCAACATAAGACAAGAGTGGATAGCAACTTCACGTTTTTCTTCAAAAATAATGCTAAAAAAGTTTTAATTATCTGATAAGTTTAAAAATAATTTAAAAATACTTTTAACTTCTACCGAAAATTTTAACACTCTGAACAATGTGTGATTACCATTATTAGTTAGAGAGATAATCTTACAAATTCTTTCATTTGGGGAATTTATAACATTATTTTATTTATAATCTAAAGTGGATTCAAGTTTCCTTAGACATTTTAAGTCGTGATATCAGTTGGATAGAAATGGTTTGTTAATGGATTTACTGTGTCTATTTTCGTACAATTTTTTTAGAGAGTCTCTAACAAGAGAAAAATTTGTTAACTTAAACCAGATATTGAAATATTTAAAAAATAAGTATATTTATGTAAAAGAAAAAAATTCTCTGAGTAAATAGGTGCACGATCATGAGGCGAAACTATGAGTGCATATATATCTAGGATTTCTTATATTCGCTCTTTCATAATATTTTTGCAGATTTCATACAATTGATACTCAACCTTAGAGAGAAATTCGAAAAATAACAAAAAATATAAATACCTCTATGTAATATAATCTATTTGAACAAATTTAAATATTTGTGAACATACTTTCTTTTGGAACAAGATGTTAGCACATGAACGCCGCCATTCATTTTGAGCAATAATCACTGTCTTAATTTAATTATTTTTAAGTATAATATTACCTATAATACAAGCAAAATATGAAAAGAATATTTCGTTTGGTAAAATCGGTTTAAAACAAGCAGATTAAAAGAAATAGTTCTTAATATACTCTGCCTTAAACAAAGTTCGCCGTCAGAGTTCTTTTGCATTCATATTTTTTACTTTTGAACACAGCCAGATAAAAATAGTATGTCTGAGACCCTCTCACTCACTTCCTAATGACATTGATCGTAGTTTACTTACCGAATTTAAAACTCGTATACTTGAACGCTATTGGTCAAGGTGGAATCACGTGACATTGCTATGGCAACACATTTCGGATACAGAAAGAAAAATGAATCCCGAAATCTGAGCGCGGGAAGAAAGAAAGCTCGCAAAATCTCGGATAGAAAACGGAATCTCTCTTTTTCCATTTCCTTTCTCCTCCTTTTCCAGAGAAATAGAAACCTTCTTCCGTCCGCCATTAAATGCGAATTCCACTGCCGCGTAAGAAAGCTCCTCCCATCAGTTCTTTTTTTCCATTCGTTTATTTTCCTTTCTTTAGTTTATTCTATTTTAAATCGATCCGGTTCGTTCTTTCGAGCACGGTCACGGTTGCCTAGCAGCAATCTCGGCTGCATCACATTCAGACCATTCCGACGACAATCCATTCCGCGTCTTTTTTATTTATTCTAAAAGACGATTCTTCGCAAAATGTTCTTAGCGACGAGTAGAAAAGCCAAACGATAAGGGCGCAGAGAATAATTTTCTATCTTCAAATTTCAAACGAAATGAGATTGCTTCAAATAAATTACGAACACATTCGTCTGAGAAGTTTTAATTTATTTCTCATTAGGAATGCAATCACAGTTCTTAGTGGCAACACCCTCTTAATGAATCTAAGAAATAATTTAAAAAGCGTTTCGTTGTAGTTTGTCAAGGCCCAAGGTTTTAGTAAGCCGAACTTTGCGAATTTCATACGTTCTCTGCACTTTCAGATAATTATATTCTACTACTTATTTTAATTAGAAGCTGAATAAGAAATGGGGAAATGTCAAACGAAAGAATTCCTAATACTTAGAATAATTACATAAAGGAATGTTATTGGCAGAGCATGTGTTTATAAATTCTAATGTGAGAGATGTGACGAACGAAATTCCAATCAATTCCAATTTGTTTCAGATCGATTTTACTTGAATGCATTTATTCGTAGGTTAGACATTTACAAGCAGCTCATCGCCAAACTTCAAGGATTAATGAATCTAAGATTTAATCAGGAATAACTTTTTTCTAAAGCTTGGTTTAAAATTTTTAATTAATTGCTCCAAACAGTACTTATATACAAAGAATGAAAAGAAAGCTTTAACTATAATAGTATTGTATAAATGAGAAATATCAGGACAAAAAGTTTATTATACTATGTTATACTGAATTTTTCGATTACATGGCAATTAATGTATGAGTTACGTGGAATGAAAAAAAAATATAACAGCAATAGTAAAATTTTGAAGGGATCAGTGTGGGGAATATATATATGTATATATATATATGTGTGTGTGTGTGTATGTATACATATATGTATGTATGTATGTATGTATATATATATATATATATATATATATATATATATATATATGTGTGTGTGTGTGTGTGTGTGTGTGTGTATATATACTGTCCGACCACGGAAGCTAGGTCCCTGGAAGCTGTTACGCATGCGCGAGAAAAGCTAGTCTACTTAGAAAATAGGGGAAAACGTCATATTTTCGGATGTGTTTGTTTGTGAAATACGGAATGCATTTGAGACTGCTTTTTGTCCGCAATTTTAAAGTTATTTTTTAAAACTTTATTTTTGATCGAATATGTGAATAATAATTTCAAAATAATAAAAAGACAGAAGCAAATCTATTTAAAAAATAGGAGTTTTATAGGAGTGGATATTTTCGGATTACATCACAATCAAAATTATCTAAAGCTACGTTTTCGGTGGTTCTTTTTTTCTGAAGTTTCCTCGGAGATTCAAATTTTGGAGTTTCTTCACCCTTTGCTTCTCTGCGTATTCTTTTTACACTGGACATCGATATCCCGGTCATTTCACTAGCTCTCTTTAGGGATTGCGAAAGTGGAACAATAACATTTCCTTCTAGTGCTTCTTTATCACACAATTTAATTACATTGTGTATTATACGTTTACAATCACTACGGAACGGCTTATTCCGAGCAGTTGTGTTGGGTAAAGTATCCAGTAATTTCAATATAATAATCAAAATAACAGACGAGGAAAAAGCAAGCAAGCGCAGTTAGTAACCGATTCTAAAGAATGTCGAGAGACTACGAGACTTTTCCCCCTCCTTGTTCAGCAGCCTTACCTACAGCGTGAATAGAATCGTCTTGGCACTATGCCAACCGTGGTTCTACGTACTGTGGTCGGACTGTATATATATATATGTATATATGTATGTATATATATATATATATATATATATATATATATATATATATATATATATATATATATATATATATATATATATATATATATATATATATATACAGCGGAATCTCGATCTATCGTTTTCGAAGGGACCGACTGAACTAAACGATGGATGCGGGAACATACAAAAAAGTATTAACATACCTTAAAGTTTGATATTCCTAAAATATATTTACTCACATACATAAATGCATACATACCCGTAGTGTAACTGAAGATAAAATTACAAAGTTGTACTGAAATCCAACATAATAATAATAATAATAATAAAAAAAAGAAATACACGTAGATGCACAGGAATTTTGATTCAAATAAAAGTACATAATCTTCGTTTGTTTTTTGGCGGTTTTCTCTCCAAAAGTAAACAATATTTTTTTGTGTTGCAAATTGCATTCTTTTCGGTATCGGTTATTGTGTGAGAGTATAAAGAAGCGGCAGCCGTCAATTGTTTGTAACTAGAACCATTCCATTGCACTGGATGGGGTCCGACATAAGACCACCAGGAAGTTCTCCTTCCGGGTGAGACACTCATGGGCCAGTGTAGAACTGCAGTAGTCAAACTTCTCACACACTAGACCAAACACCAGGGCGCCTCCATCCCAAGGCCAACAAAAAGCTGACTGTGAGCCATTGCTGATAAGAACAGAAATGTTGAATAGTCAGTGAATTTGGAATGAGTTGCCGAAAATAGGGTACTCCAGGGGCTAAAGAATTAAGGAACATCAACGACGAACGATAATGGGAGTGGTACAATAAAGCGAAACTAGGCTAAACGAGAGAACAAAAATACGAGACCGTGCATCTCAAATGTTCTGCTCATTGTTTAATTAGAACGTCATTCTAGCTCAATCCAGACATTTATATTTCAGGTTCAGTTATTATGAAAAAACGATCGATCCGATAAATTAATGTAAAGCTGCGATATTCTGAACGAATATTGCGGGAAAACGATGGATCGAGGAACGATCCACGCTGTCTTTTTTGCTTGTTTTCTATGGAATTTATTCGGGACTAGGTGAAATAAACGATACATACGGGAAAACGATCGTTCGGGGAACGATCGATCGAGATTCCACTGTATAGATATATATATACATATGTGTGTGTGTATACATATATATATATATATATATATATATATATATATATACACTGAAGTGCCACTGAATTAGGGATACCTGCCTAGTAACGAGTTGGGCCTCCTCTGGCCTTGATAACGGCTGCCACACGACGAGGCATAGATTCAACAAGTTTCTGGAAACGTTCCACGGGAATGGATTGCCAAATATTGGCTAAAGCTGTCCATAATTCAGTAAGGTTCTTTGGTGCTGTGTGATGGCCTTTCACGCCTTGTTCCAAAACATCCCAAAGATGCTCAATAGGATTTAAGTCTGGGCTTCTAGGTGGCCAATTCATGACAGAGAAGTCAGAGGAATGCTCATCCAACCAGCCAGTAGCCAACCGAGACTTGTGAGAGGTACAGTTGTCTTGCTGGAAAACTCCATTACCGTGCGGATAACAGAACAGCATAAATGGATGGAGGTGATCACCCAGCAACTCTACGTACCGAATTCCATTGAGGGAGGTTGGTACACGCACCAAAGATCCCAAACTGTGCCATGAAAAAACATCCCAGACCATGATTGAGCCACCATGCCCTTGTACAGTTCCAGCCAGGCATGCAGGATCCATGGCTTCATGAGCCTGACGCCATATTCTCAGCCTCCCGCCGGGGTTAAGTAGTCGGAATCGAGACTCATCACTCCATGCTACTCGTTTCCAGTCCTTTACACTCCAGTCTCTGTTCTCTCTTGCCCAGGCAAGACGTGCAGCCCGATGGCGAGTATAGAGCAATGGTACTCTCGTAGGTCGACGGCTCCCGAAACCCATACGATGAAGCGAGCGTTGCACAGTCCGTTTATTGACTGTACGACTGGCACCGTTATTAAACTGGGTGGTAATTTGAGCTAATGTTTGGCTTCGCTGGCTACGTACAATACGCCTGAGCCGTCTCTCACCACGCACTGTCAAGGCTAATTGTCCTTTGCAATTTGTCCGATCGCTAGTTTTTTTTCCACCATCCATGTATTCTTGGTATACTCTTGACACTGTCGACCTTGAAAATCCTAGCTGTCTGACGATTTCGGAAATTGAATGGCCCATGCGTCGCGCACCTACGATTTGTCCGCGATCGAAGGCGTCTAAATCAGGCAGTTTACCCATACTGGCAATTCCAACAACTAATTCAGAACAACCACAGTACGCGCTATATATGCAGTTACCACAGAGCCCTCACTTGCGCATACATGATGCGCAGCGCTACACAATTTGCATAGGCTTTGCTATCCCTAATTCAGTGGCACTTCAGTGTATATATATAAATATATATATATTGAAAGAATGATTTTTTGCAAGTCTGTGAGCTATATGTCGTAGGAATAATAAACAAATTCTGACAAAGCCTTATCTAAAAAAATTGCTTTTTCTTATCTAAAGGGGCTTTTGCATCTAACGGGGTTTGGATTAGGATTGTCACTGTCAGCCTTCTTTCCAAACTTCTTATATATATATATATATATATATATATATATATATATATATATATATATATATATATATATATATATATATATATATATATATATATATATATATATATATATATATATATATATATATATATATATATGAGCCTGCGACATATAGCTCACAGACTTGCAAAAAATCTTTGTTTCAAATATGTATGAGGCCATTCATTAAAGCCCAGCCATAGTATAATCAGGTTTTATTAGTTAAATTTGTAAATCGACAAAACTGGCCCAAAGACTGGAATTCAGAACTGTAAGAGTAACCTGGAAATTAATAAATGTACCCCAAGGAACAAAGTGAAATCATTTTCAATCTATGCACACACACACTCAATCTCATGGGGATAGTGACCGATAGAATTACTTATAGATGTGAAAACAAAAGTATGATATATGGATAGTAAAGCAGACAAATAATTTTCTTAACAATTATAAAGGAAAACAAGAATGCTCATCAGCTTCATAAAAAACGATTTGTGTATAAAAAACACACGCATAGGTGCATCTATATTTCGTCCAATTGCTTCTGTTGTATTTTTGATTAAAATGTTTCAATAGACATTAGCGTTATTAGAAATTCGTCATAAATGAATAACACGAGATTATATTTAATTTTTTTTTTCCGAACGCCAAGATGAGCATACACTGCTCCCAGTGAGGAGACAGCACGGGAACTCCCATGCCTTATCCGGAATTCTAAACCGAGCCAAGATCGCGGAAGCCCGAGACACCAACGACGTGGGTGACATAACAAGAGAAATAAGAAGCGTACAGAAATAAATAAAAAGTATGTTACATGAGGCGTTTAATTTTGATGAAAATTGTTTTGATTTTGTATCTATCACTAATACAGGCAAGAAATATAGTCAAATAACTCCTTTACAAGTTCTTGGTTAGTTCACCGAATTTTAAGGATAATAGATAAAACTCATTTGGTTCCTCCTCTCAGATAACAGTTTTCAATCATTTGTAATTAATTTAAATGTTTCGTGGCTTTAAAATTATAATTTACCATAACAGTTAACAACGTCTGAATAATTTCCCTTCCTAAGTGTTTTTAATGTACATTCTAAAATCTATAACAATAATTTTGTTACTAAAAATACATACATGAAATCCATTTTGAATTGTTTTCAGTTTTTATTACCATCTACCCACTTAAGGGAAAATTTTGGCAAAATGAAAATTAAATTTTCTTGGAATTCCTTTGAAATGGAAATAGGATGATATTTATAGAGAGTTATAAATAAGAGGGATCAACCAATATGCAGTTTTCAAACGCAAGCATTACAAATTATGCAATTTTTCCAAGAATATTCAAGAAAAATTACACGTGCATATTCAAATCCGAATCATCTCATTTCCAGAAATTCTCTCCGGTTCATCACCAGAAAATACCATTGAAACCGGATTGAACCAGCTACTCGGCTCTTTTCACGCTGGAATTGAAAATCGACTCGCTCTCTGATTGGCCAAGAGCTTTAATTGACGCCGGAGGCTTTTGGATCACCATTTGGCGCTCCGCAATCGATTGCAATGGCGCAGGGGCAAAAGAGAAATTCCACTATTGGTTCGAATCTTCAGTAAAAAATAAAAAACGCATCCTCTTGCTCTTGAAAAGAGCCAGATCTTTCTGTCCAATGAATTATTCTGCTTTGATGTTGTCAGTTTCAAGCGGTTCGATTTATTTCGGGAGAGCTTTCGGTTTCGCGTATTGGCAACAGAGAAAAATGGATAGTCGGGAGTGTGGGGAATAAGGAATGTGCGTGTTTATTTTTATATTTTCACCTATTATATGCTGTATGGCAAAAGTAAAGTGACAAAGTATGAAACAGATTTCGATATTTCATTGACATTTCATTGAGATTTCGAGCCCTAGGACATATATGATAAGAATTTTCTTTTCTTTTTTTTCTCTCAACTCTTGAATAATAAAATGCAGTATTAGATTTTTAAATTAGCTTGGGAAACTGGTATTACATTTTCGATTCAAAACAAAAGCCATATGAAATAAAGAACAAGTTTGATTTAATACTTTAGATATATAGTGGAGATTAGGCAACGTGCTTTAATACTTCATTACAAATTATGAATACTCCTACATTACATTTTATTTTGTTTTATACCAACGATTAATAGTTTTATTTTTATTGAATTACTGAAACTTTCATAAAGATCCTGTGATCAGTATTTGCGGAAATTACGCAGAAAAAGTATTAGAAACGATATATCTAAAACTTTTTCATCAGGAATTCAATATTACACAAATTCAAAGAAGTTGTCAAGGTAAGTGCGATCATATGAGAATCTCACACTGAAATATCTTTGCGCTTGGTCACGGAAATTTCCCTACCAATTTCCACAATAACAAATTTGAAAAGAAACAGATAGGAACTCAATATGCCAAAAACACAAAAAGAAAAAGAAACAAGATTTACTTGAAAATATGTCAGAAGTCGCGCATTCTATGAAATTAAGTAATTATAATATATATATATATATATATATATATATATATATATATATATATATATATATACATATATATATATATATATATATATATATATATATATATATATATATATATATATATATATATATATATATATATATATATATATATATACATATATATATACATATATATATATATATATATATATATATATATACATATATATATACATATATATATACACACATATATATATATATATATATATATATATATATATATACATATATATATACATATATATATACACACATATATATATATATATATATATATATATATATATATACACACACACACACACACACACACACACATATATATATATATATATATATATATATATATATATATATATATATATATATATATATATATATATATATATATATATATATATATATACACACATATATATATACATATATATATATATACACACACACACATATATATATATATATATATATATATATATATATATATATATATATATATATGAATTATTGGTAAAAGTAATGGTTAAAATCGAACTTCTAATGATCTAAGGAGTAAGAATATGTTTCTGACACATATAAATATCATTACCTAAACTACTACGATCACTGTAATACCACCATAATCCCTAAACACCACACTATACTATGACTAAAATCACTGTATAAGTCATAATTTAAATCTAGATCACTGACATTAGGATAAAAATATACATTTTGAACATTTAAATAAACACTGCTTGTTTTCACTAATTGATTTAAAAAGACTATTAAAAATGTAAATTTACAATTGAAATCTAATGTTGTAAAATTGTCGTTAAAATCTAATATTGTCTTTTTTTAATATAAATTTTGTTCTTCTTTTCTATGATTACCCTATATTTATTGATCTGTTAGTTTACGGAATATCAAAATTGCAATTTTCTGAAAGGTTAATTCAGCAAATACCGAAAAATTTGAAGCCAGTATAAAAATTTCCCCGCAATAACAATGTTGTGGTGGCAGAAATACCTGTACAGGCTATCGAATAAAACCGTAACATTTTGTTACCCTTCAAGTGACCCTGCTGTACATTTATACCATTACTACTTTATTAACCGCAAGGGAATTTTTCGTGATTAATCATATTTAAAAGGGTGTATCTTAAATACTTTCTCTCAGCGAAATTTTGTGTATCGTACCTTTTATTCTATTTCTACTAAACTGACTTTTTTTGGGGGGGTGGGGGGGAGGGGGGTACAAATTCTGAAAATATCTATTCTGTTGCCACTCAGACTGATTAAGTTTTATAATAAAAATCTCGTACATCCTGACTGCAAATTACTTTGAAACTTTCCTTACTTGAACAATATTTGAACTACTTAAATAATCTGAAATTTAAAAAAAAAAAATTCAGACTGCTCAAGTATTTTTTTATATGTAGTATAATGAAGGAATTTTATAAAAAAAGACTCATTTGTAAAAAAAAAAAAATGCACAAAACGTGTGTAAAAAAATTAAATTTTCGGTTGCGGAGCTACTTAAGGAGAACTAGAAGTGATGAAAAAAAAATTAAAAGAATTTTACTTTCGTTAAAAGAATGAAGAATTTCATGATCAATGCATCTTTGTAATGACGAGGATTAATGACATCTATTATACAATTGTCAAACTATGCTTTAAGAAGTTAAAAGTGTACCTTAGGTCCACTGAACACTTTATATGATATCTGACAAAAGTTTATACATTACAAATTAAATTATCATATTTAATTTCTGAGCATAATAAATCGTTACGGTGCTTTTATCAACTTTTCACTGCCTTCATTTCTTACAATTGCATACCTCAAAACAGAAAAGTAATCTGTTTCTTACAATTCGATATCATTCACAGCTCGCTGTGCAGTTGTAGAAAAAGAGTTGTCTACAAGAAGTGGAATAAAACTCCTTAATAAAAGGAACTCGCTCTATTTTCCCCCAGGAATTTGAAAAACAGAAACCTGTAAAATTCACGTTCTTCAGGGACGGCATTATCAAAGATATTTGGAAGTTAATGTTTAAGTGGATAGCCCAAGAAGAAGCACTAAATGTGTTCTCTCCATAAAGTGCTATTGAGGCTTGTACTAACAACCTATGTAGCGGAGACCGGAGCAACGACTGCTAGAGAGTGTGGCGTTGTCTCCATTACTACACGAAAATTGTAATTATATAAGTATGTGATGCCCGTTCCTACCCCTGAACATGAACATGTCATCTATCGGCGAAATGTTAAACTGAGCGGTCTCATAAACTATAGGATAAGAGGCCATAAATTTCGTGTAATATGCGGTTCTGACGTTATAAAAGACATAAATCCCAGAGTGGTTCGAGGGCTCTCCAGAATTTTGACACTATAGCGACATGTGGAATCCCATAAACTTTGGACACTTACGAGCACTTAAAACGCCGGAGAAAGCTTTTGAATTCGCCGACCGTATAAAAGAAGACCCCCAATACTCCACGAGGAAGATATCTGTTTTTTGAGTGCCAGAGAGAGACGCAGCTCTCTTGGTCCGGCCTTATAGGCTGCATTGTCGGTGAACCCGAAGCCGTCCTGACATATCTAACTGTAAATTCTAACTCGTTGTACATACTTGCTTTTTGTAGTTGTAGTGTTTAAGGTAGCGTAGTAAAGAAATTGAAGCGAAACGCTTGTCGTATTTTTGACTACGTTACACGAGGAAGAAATTCTGGCGGCTTTTGAGAGAAAGATTCTGAGAGGTATTCTTCGGGAAAGGGGGGGGGGGGTTGCACAGGTTGAGGGAGTTTGGAGGAAAAGGTTCAGTCATGAAATTTATAGATTATATAGAGAAACAGATATTATTAATTTAAGAAAGGTAAACAGAATGACATAGGCAGGTCACCTAAAGCAAAGGATAACTCTAAAATAATAAGAAAAAAACCCTCCAACGATTAAAAAAAAAAGGTAAAGGGGAAGACCAACCCTTTGTTGGACTGATGAAGTCCAAAAAATTTTTGACATCATTAAGGTAAAGAACTGAAGAGCCAAGGCCTAACGGCGAGTGAAATGGCGTTGTAGACTTCTGAAGAAGGCAAGGGCCCACTGCAGACTGTCGTGCCACTAACGAAGAAAGACGATGACAGTCCAACACATAAAGTGGATGTTTGAAAATAAGCAACGAATCTTAGAGCGTCCTGTTTTTATCCCCCGTTTATTCTTCTTTGAGTGCTCGGGGTTGAAAAGCATAATGTTCGAATGTGTTCCATTCTAAGGAAGCTTTAAAACAAATCCCCTTGGAAGATATTTGGTGTCTGTAGGTAAAGCATCGAGTTATGATCCTGTTCAAGTCCTCCGCGAATGCTTTCAGAATTACAAATGAATATTGTTAGGCCCTTCCTTTCCAATGCGGGACGCAGCAGTCTCGTGAAGATATTAATGTATCCGGTGGTTGATAAACAGCATTTTTAAGATCCAAGTTCGCAAAATATCATTCATTGTTAATGTAAGACGACATAATTTTGAAAGCACTTGACATTCATATGAAATGAGGATGTTCACTGGCGGATCATCCTGAATTCTTTTGAACTTCAAATAAGGATTCTGATGCATTATCTGTAAAAAAATATCATTGGATAACATTCATTGGATTGTAGATTGTTGGAAATGTGGTTAAAACTTTAATTGCCCCCAAAAAGTTATAACGTGGTACGTTCGGGCCTTTAATTTTTTAGAATTCGGTCGGGAATGCATTCCCTTCTTTTAACTGTGTATTGTAATCAAATTTTCTGTATACTACGGAAGTATATGTATGAAGAGCTCCGGGAATTGAGTCAGCTTCCGGTTCTTCTCTTTTATTTTAGAGTAAGTTGCCTGTTCAGTTGTAAAATTTTAGTATGTGAAGTTCCCAGCAAAAGGCTGGATACTTTTTGAGTTATGTTTAACATTCAAGCCGACTGAATAAATATTTATGTATCACACTGAACTCTTGTCTTGTGCATATTATTTGATACCACACGAAAGGCCTAAGACACTGCGTGTAATACTTTGCTGAAAAATTGCCGAACATAGATACCTTTTTGTAAATGGTCTCTTGAAGTTAAAAAGCTAATCAGTAGTCTAGTTTAATTTAAGATGACTTCCTTCATAATACTATTGAGTTCCAAAGTTAATTGAACGAAGTCTTTATGATATATTAAGAATGCTAAGAATTTTTATTCTTAGACAACCACTGTAAGTTTCAAATGAACTTCTATTTGGATTTTTCACGGCAATTTTATAGTTTACTGTATTTGCGATAATCAATTAAAACCAGATTAAATTCAGCTTATGTAACGTATATGATGGTGCAACCAATTGAGTCTAAATTAGATTAGATTGCTTCATACAGACAGATGCGCTCACACAAACAGATTTTCTAAAATATTTTTGCACCACCAAGGAGTAGAAAATTAAATACAAATTTTACTACGGACCATTTAAATATAAATTTTACTTTTTTAAAGTTAGAACTTATTTTAGGGTTTTTGATCGACTCCTTTCAATATTTAATCAGTGGATAAAAGGTATAGATAAAAGGTATGGATAAAAGGTTTTGAATATTAGAAGATATAAATGTACAAGAAAATACTGGTTTTTAAATTAATTTTTCCTTTGACTACGGTTGCGTCTTTTAAAAAAATATTTATCGTACTAACTATGGGCAAAGAATAAAGAACAACTGATAAAGAATTTGAAATGATATTCAAGCCAAGATTTAAAAAAAAAATAGAGAGAATCTATATATATTATTTCTAAAAGTTTTTTTTTCTCCCTTCATACTAAACCAAAATTGATAAAGAAAAAGATTAAGATCTCTGATTTGTGCAAATTGTTAATTTAGAATTACACATCTTATTGTTTATTTGAAGATCGACATTATAAACGACCTATAAACATTATAAACAATTTTTATACCCCTAGATGGCACGCGCCTAGCTTTTTTTATTTTACCATTATCAATCGCACTGAACTTTCAAATTTTAAAATCATTTGCTTTTATTATCATTCTGTGAATTCATTAATGAGTTTCTTTATTAGCAACATCCGTGTAGGTGTACATTATTCTTTTTGCATGGAAAAACTCATTATTTGGACTAAAATTTTATTTTCTGTCCACGTGCATTGCACGTGAGAAAATTCTACTAAGCTGTCAAGGAAAATATTGTGTACAAAGAGGTTTTATAATATAAATATCCCATTTTCCACAAGTTTGTGTCATACTTCACTTTTAATACTATTTACAAATGCATTTTGACGTGTACATTTCTCATGTTCCCCTGTTTTGTGTCATGCTTCACCTCCAATAGTGTTCCAAAGGTGTTTTGTAATCGGTTTTATATTAATCCTTACGCACCATTGTTATTTGAAAAATAAACAATGGCCACAAATGAACCGGTCCGTCTTTCATCCTACTACTACAAACCATCAACCTCACTATAAAATTAATCTATTTTATTCGTATGCATAATTGTCGCACGGGCCACCTAGTGTTTTGAAACGTTAATTATTTCGATATTGGTTTTTCTAAATTTTATATATGAAGCAAACGCTAGATAAACTGTAGTAACACAACAAAGAAGTTAAACAAAGCACATCCATGCGATATTTAACTAAACATTTGGAACCTCAGGCAGCTCAAACTCGTGATTAGTCGCGATTATTTACAATTATAAATAAAAACATTAATTAACTCGAGAGAAAGATTCGATGTTTATTTATAGCTTAATTAAGTTCTAAGTCAGAATTTCTACTGAAATTAAGAAGCCAAAACTCGCTAGCTTTTCTATCCCGTTTGATATTTTCAATCAAAGAACGTCAAAAATGAACTCAATTGCCAACACTGTAAATATAATTATGAGTGTAATCCAGTCGTAAAGATTACATACTTGCAAATAATTAAATTACGCTAGATGTGATGATACAGACAATTGAGTCAGTATCATCATTACTTGTGTTGTGATTACTAGCAACACATGTTCACACTGGATTACTCGTGTTGCAAGTAATCCAGTTTGTAGTTTGGGTTTTGTCATTACGCAAACAAGAGTCACAGATGTAAAGAAAGAATTATAACCTTTTCGAAATTGCTTACCCTAAGGCATCAATATATATATAATCTTCCATCGCTCGTCAGATCTCCAAGAAAATATAAAATAAAGTCGAAGACCTGGTTTCCGGTGTCGGATGTGGCCGAACTGTTTGTTGATCGGAGCGTAGCAAATGAACTGCCAACAGGCAGCTAAGGACAGCAACGTACCTTATCCTAAAAAAGTATTTTCGGCATTTTTTTCAGACCGTGGAGGGGGAAAAAAAACAAGAAATTTCTTTTCAGAAATTAACCTTCTTGCGCTGTTAGGGTTTTGTGCCGTACAGACGTATTTAATTGTGGATGTTGGCTGATAGCCAAAATGAGAAAAAAAAAATTTCAAAATATTTGAAAACTAACCATTGAATTAATACGTTTTTGGATGGTTCGAGAAAGAAATATCTTCGTATAAGTGCAACTGCTAGTATCAAAACCATTCTTTTTAACAAATAATAAAATATGTAAAGCGAATAAAAAGTTTGTGCCGGCATACAATCATACATAAAATTTTATTTCAAGGTTAACGAAGCTTTTAGTTCAGCCCTCTTTTCCAAGATCTTGTCTCCTCAACATTACGACCTGTTTCGAACTCGTTATATCCCTTTTATCAATTTTAAACTAGGTTTTACATATGTACATACATACAGCAAGATATGTCCTCCTTTATCAGCCTATATTCCTTCAAACGTCTCAGGTTTTTTTTTTATCCAAGTTTTAGAAAACACTTTAACATACATAATTTCATGCATTAAGGCTGCTTTGTGGTAGGTAGCGATATTAGATTCACTCTGCTCAATGTTAATCTACGGAGGAAATTTTTCCAATGAATTTCGACTTGGATTCAATAGTTTAAAAAAAATTGTACTCCATAATAGAGAAAGAAATTTGTTATTCTGCTATCTTATTCCTTTTAGAAGTGTCGTCCACCAAAGAAAATGACGAAAACACAGTACAGTAAAACCTCGTTTATCCGGACTAAGTGGGACCATAGGCAATCCGGACAATCGAAAATCTGGATAATCCGGGTAATATGATTAATAAGCAAAACAAAGTCCTTCACTAAGCAGAATTACCGTTTATTACGATAAAAACTATGTTTTGTAACAAAACTACATAGTATTGTTCACAATATAAAAATGACTTTTATGAGTCAATCCCCGTCAACGCCCTGTGACACTCTTTGTAAAGCTTTTTTAAACTCAGCAAAACGCATTTTATTACCATAATTTACTGTACAATCTATGCAGGAACTGTACATTGAATCAAACTAAAAGGCGAAAATTTTGCATACTTATAGTTACGTTATTGCTATCATAGTTAAAAATTATTATCTAATGTAAACATTAAATACAAAAAAAAAGTCTACAAATCTGATCCGGATTATCTCGAGATCTGGATCAACGAGGTTTTACTGTACATCACATTTTATCCTCCGAATAATTCAAATTTTAAAATAATATAAAAAGTACCCGAGTAAAAAGTGTCTGTCTCTATTACGGAGTACAATTTAAAATTTTTTTTAAATCTTTAAATCCAAGTCGACAATCACTGGAAAAAATTTATACCATAACTTAAAATTGAGTTGAAAGAATCCAATATGGCTGCTCCTCAGCAGGCTTAAGCTGAAAATTGACGACGTATGAACAATTTTTACCCTCAACGCTTATGCTTGTTTGAGTTCTAATAACATTCTAGTCACTTGCGGACAAAATTTACCTCCTTCATTTTAAATAAATGGTCATAAAAAGAAAAATAATTATGAAATGCTTGACCGAGAAAGCTAGTTGGAAGACACTTTGAGATAAGGCTTTTGGTTAAAATTCCGATCACAAGCGCCGTGATATAAGCAGCATGGCTAAACATCTTTCGATAAAAACGCAGGCTATATTGTTGGGCAATTGCTAGTGTTGCAACAGGTACATTTCCTGTTTGTAACTACACAACCATTACAAGCTGTCGTTATGGTATCGGGCACAGAACTGCAAGGTCGAGATTTTCAATATCCAGCACAGTTTATGAAAGACAATATTTTCTTATAAATTTTACAACTTCACGCGACCTCGAAGACAAAGCGGATTTACGCCGAGCTTAAGCGCTCGGAATGGAATATTCGTGATTTAAACTTTTTTTTTTATATATATAACACTGACAAAAGCTATCTTTTCCCGAGGGTTTTCTTAGAATAAAGCTGTAACCATACTTTCCTTAGTGGGAAATATTCGCTATGCAGGAAACTCTGACATAATTTTCACTGTAAAAATGTAATTTTCTTTTAATCCAAAGATACTCTACATTCTATTTATTCATTTGCTTGTCGGCTTTATAAATCTTTCTCATAGACATTACGAATGACCGACGATAAAGGGCCAGCGAAAACTTAAAATGCATGGGCTAAATTTGGTTGATGAGCCATTTTCTTCCCAATCTCAATCAATTTAATTTAATTTATTATTTATTATTTTTAATACGAGCATTTGTAAAGTTAATGCGCCTTTAAACATGTCAGTCTATCATTTATTATTGGTTGCTAGTAATGGTCCGTTCAGTATTCTAAGAAAACCCTCGGGAAAAGGTAGCTTTTGTCAGTGTTATATACACTAGTTATCAAAAATTAAAGAAAAATCACAAAAAGAGGGATAACACGTTCAAAACTAGGCCAATCTGTTTAAAATTTGAATATGTTGTTAAGTAAAATGTGCTGAACAATACTACATTATTCAAAATAGTGGCGCTTCAGTCGGAATACGTAATTTGCGAGGAGCATAAAAGTGCATGTCTCAGAGCAAGGCGGCAATTGCATCTGCGAGGCTGAGATTAGACATCTGGCATAGCCAAATTGTAACAATGACCTCCAGGCATCATTTGACCGAAGAACTGCAATGACGAGCTATTGGGAGACTAGAGGCAGGACAAAGTCAGACAGAAGTAGCCAGATGGCTAAATGTGAGTCCGTCTGTGGTTCATAGACTTTGGCAACAATTTCTAACCACGGATTCGGCATCCAGGAGGTTCAGCCAAGGATGGCCATACGCTACGACGAGTGCTGATGACCGATATTTGTCATTATGCGCACGAAGGAATAGAACCACAACTCCGTCTGCAGATCCTCCCTCGCTGCAAGCTCAGGAAGGTTGGTATCAACGTCAACCGTTCGTAGAAGGCTTCACGAAGGTGGTCTTTTTGCGAGGCGACCAGCCATTTGCATCCCGCTCACGTCACACCATAGGCGGGAACGTTTGCAGTGGACACGTCAACATGTCCACTGGACGCGTGATCAATGGAGGGCTGTTCTGTTTACAGATGAGTCCAGGTTTAGCCTCCAAAGCGATAGTATGCATATTTTGATTTGGAGAGAACCTGGAACTCGTTTTCATCCATCACACATCCGTGAAAGAGATGCATACGGATCAGGCAGTGTCTGTGTTTGGGATGGTATCTCTTTGAGTGGACGCACAGATCTCCATGTCTTTTCCCGTGGAAATGTGAATGCTCACACCTATAGAGATGACATCCTTGATGCTTATGTGCGCCCTTATGCCGGGGCAATAGGTGATGCTTTCGTGCTACAGGATAATAACGCAAGACCGCACAGGGCTCGCATCGTGGATGCTTATCTTGAGCAGGAAACAATTCAGCGCATGGAGTGGCCAGCTCGATCACCGGACCTGAATCCTATTGAGCATGTTTGGGACGCTTTAGGACGCCGTATAGCTGCTCTCAATCCTCCTCGTAGGACCCTAGCCACGCTTTCAACTGCTTTGCAAGAGTAATGGCTCTCACTTCCTACCGAACTCATAGATCGCATAATTGACAGCATCACACATCGCTGTATGTGCTGTATTACTTCTCGGGGGGAATCATACGCCATATAAAAGGTACTTTTCCTATACCAAACTGACACATCCGATTTGTTAATTGTATACATATGCTAGTTTTTATAACACCATAATTGTCTGGCGATTTCTTTTTATGCTATTTTATACCTACCTATGTGTTTTTTAATGTGTATAAGTTTCATTAAATTCTACACGTAACTTTTTGAGTAATCGCTATTTTTGTGACTTTTCCTTAATTTTTGATAACCAGTGTATATAAATAATAAAAAAAATTAAATCACGAATATTCCATTCCGAGCGCTTAAGCTCGCAAATAATTAGTTATGCTTGAAACTCGCTAGAGCGTTTTAAAACTGTTCTTTTGAATTTTGTAAACAAACAGCTGTAACAATCTTCAGCCATGATCTCGAGGCTTACAAAGAAGCATCGAAATGCGAATAAGAACAAGATAAAGTAACCTTATCTTGACGTACACGGTGTACATCACGCTGTTCATTATTAGATTTTACTCAGGTGTGTAGTACCTAATAATGAACATCGTTGCCAGTTCCAGATATAATATGTTAAATGTTATTTTGGGGGAAGCAGGAAAAATTTTACACCCTATAACTCTCTTTTGGAACAATTTTTTCAACCAATTTTTCACTTGATGATTTAGCGAGGAAGAACAGTCTAAAGAGGTATAGAGATATTACACGGGCCAATTTTTAACCAAAAGTTTGTTTAACACATAACTGGGTACTTTTTTGTGGTAACATCTGAACAGTCACATTGTTAGAGAGGAACTTTATCGTTAATTTATATAAGCAAGTTCACAATTAAGGAAAATTTGAAATATTAGGGGTTTCTCATATCTGAAGGTAAAAATTCTTACTTTCTCTTTAGGTTGACGCAAGTGAGTTGTCAGCACTGCAGAACTAGACTGCTGACGATATTTCTACCATTTTTATTTATTAGCTTTGAAGATGTAATAAATAATTCCCCTTATAATTATCCCTAGTAAAATCTCTTTCGCCCAAATTGGTTAAAAGAAAACCCTTACAAACGCTAATTTACATTCGGATTCGTATGATTAAGCAGGGTAGGTAGGTATACAAGCTTTAATTTGAGGGTAGTAGGCAGGGGTTAATTGTTAAATATTTAACGCTTCATGATTCAGAATCCAGACTACCAAAACCTAGCCAAACAATCTTGAGGAAAACATCTACCGTTCTCGCCTCTCAGACAGAAATGGAGGCCGACGGTTTTACCGTTTTTTCCTCCCGTATCGAAATTTTTGTATTCCGCTCTCATATATTGGATCCCTACTTTTCCTACAACGTGCTAGAAGCTCTTTTGTTTACGGAGTGGGAGAAAAAAAAAGGACATATAAAAGCGAAACCTCGTCTATACGTGAGTCTGCGCAACATCGCGCGAAAAAAAAATGTTCTATACAAAAAGTTTTCCCTCCATACCTTTTTTCCTCCCTTCTCCTTTTGCGTTGTTTTCGGATGAAAAATGCGTGATCCGGGGTTTTCATCATTGGAGAGATAAACGTGTTCGGATGAAAGACATAAAAGAATTGATTAAATTCGGTTTTTGCGGAGCAGGAATTGAATCCGGGAGACGGAAAAAAAAACTGCATTCGGTCTCTTTCCAGGAGAGCGAGCTGCGATATGCAAGGCGGCGTTTTTTTTGCTTTGGGGCAGACAGTTTCGTCCACAGAAATCGCCGTAACAAGAAAAATAAGTTTGTTTTACGAGCTTGAGGAAGTTTTAGTGTTATAATCCGATGAAAGCGTATCTCACAGGAGAATGATGATGTAGTCTGGGGCGCAGATCAACAATTGAGAACATCTCTCAGTCACTCTGCATCACCAGAAAGTTCGTGCGTTTAATTTGTAATACTCAACAACATATGCTGGATGTTGAAATCTTTGCTAGGGGTTGCTCGATGTAGCTCAAAAGAAAAATATATAAATATAAATAGCTCCATAAAATTGTATTATCAAATAAAACAGAATAAAAAGCACTTCAAAGGATAAATGTCCTAAATGCTACCGTATTTTTGTGTTCTATTATAAATTCTCATCTAATTTTCCTTTTTTTACATTGTACGTTAAGGCTGCCGTGTACTAACCCTATTGGATTCGCTCACCTCAATGTTAACCTATGGAGAAAATGTGTCTACTATTGACAGCTACAGAAATGCTGATAATTCAATAAAAATGGTATTTTCAGATAGCCTGGACTTTTCTGCCCTTGCAACAGGATTCATTTTATAAATTTTGACCTCCAAAGGAATTTATGAGCGTTTAAAACACACTATACGAGATATTTTTCCCAGAATAATTTAAATTTTAAAATATTATTTGCATTTAAAGAAAAAGAAAAATGTCGTAAGGTTTAAAATTTCTTTCTCTATTACGGAGACAACAAAAAAAAAAACCCTTCAAATCCAATTCGGCAATTGTTGGACACATTTTCTCCATAGGTTAACATTGAGTTGAGTGAATACAATAGGGTTAGTACACAGCAGTCAAAAATCATTTGAAAACCATAGACGAGAATTACATACACTATAGATTAAAGGTATAAAAAATCCATCCTAAACGAAAATATGTTCTCACAATATCCTTATTCCTCCATGAGATTTTTGGCGAGTGTTTTGATAAAGTCCAACCTAACATACAGAAGTATTAATATCTTTGTTCGAGGTTCGTCTATTTTACACTTTGCATTATATGGCAATAATCAATAAATGGATTTATTAATTATAGATTTATATCATTAATAGCGAATCAATCAGTAAGAAAACATAAAAGAAATTTCATGCGGCTAGTAACCGTTCAAAAGATACCCCGGTGAACTACTTCTGATGCAATTTAATTTCACATAATTTAAAGCAGCAGCTAAAGACCTCAACATAAGCAACTAGAAGTGAACAACAATTTTTACTCTCTCGCCTCTTCAGTACATTTTTGCCGTTGAAATGAAGTGAAATAATCATGACTGGACACTTTCGTAGGGCTTCGGGTAAAAAGCTAGTGACAGCCGAATACTTTACCTTGGAGCTTTTTGTAACTCAAAAAGACAGGTTGTCAAAGATTATCATACGTCAGGCATTTAGTCGAGCGCATAACTACGACTAGAAATGTATTCTTAGGATAGTCTTTAAAATACCCTGTCAAAAACCCGCATCGAGTTTTCTAACAGAAAATATTCTGTCTGGAACTTCTAAGCTGGTTTTGAAAATTGTCACATGCACGGAACGAAAAGCACATCCTGAAGGATTTAAATTAATCTATGGAGTCAAATTTATGCACTCTAATTAATTAGAATTCAGAGCTGTTTCTCGATATTAAGAAGATGACTAAAAGTTTCCTGCACAACTAATACAGACAAAAACTAGTTCGCTTATTACTTACTGTTCGGCGCGTTTTAAGACATTATATGCCAAAGAAAGGCGAAATTTGTCTAAGACAACTAACTATACGAATATGCTCAATTTGAGAGAGATGGCATTTAAGAAGATACTTTAACCCATAACCACGGTATTACAACCAGATAATGTCAGCAGATCGGAAAACATCAGTTTGAGGCCCTGACCTGGAAGTCGACAAGGTGGGTTTGTTTTTAAATTTATTTATTTTTATATTTTTTTAAAGCGCTCACTAGAGCATGGTATTGTTATGATTGCCACACTTTACAGATGTTTATGGGTGTTCGACTAATTTTTTTTATGCGAAAGTATTTGAATAATTACTTTTTTCATTCGAAACAAATTAGTTCTTCTAAATTAACTCATTTATCATGATGCTAGATGATCAAAAGAAATTCCAACTGATGATTCCATTTTGGTGTTTCTGTGTGGGTACTAAAACATGAACGCTAATTCTTAAATACGTAATCACTGCGTTCGTACACTCTTGCCACATCGCGAAGTGTGACATAAGACTTATACGATAAGACTGTAATGTGACGGAAGAAGTGAGACTTGAGGTTGATAATGGCTAATATATACCAAACATAAGGCTCCCCGCTCAATAACTTTGAGAAATGAAATATCTGGGTGGGGATATGAAGTTTTCGCCCTACCAAACGACCATCGTCGTAATGAATATTTTCTTCTGAAAACAGTGGTCATTAGTCGAGAACATTTTTTTTTACCGGGGGGGGGGGGGGGGGGGGGGGGGGGGGGGGGGGGGGGGGGAGGGCGAAGTGTTTTGCGTATTCACTTGAGGTCAACATTTTGTTAGACTTTACATCACTAAGCTATTATATATGGGCTAGGCCGTTTCAAAATGTTTTATCAACTTTTTCACAGTCTATTTATGATATTTTCTCTCTTATAAAGTCGTAACCGTTGTTATGAGTTTGAACGACATTAAAAAGCACTTTGGAAGTTATGGAGGCTTGAAGTTGTGACGGTATTCGAGAGGGTTACGATTTTTCCAAACATGTGAGCCATGCACATCACAGTACGGAACGTCCTTAGCAGATGCCATTTTTCAACCTGCGGAATCGCGTTCCGAGAAATTTCATTTAATGGAATTACTACAGATAGATATCTACTCTGTAAGAAAGTTAAAGGCAAATATCTAATTAAAACTTTAAAGGGCATACCTAGGACGTATGCCTCGCTGATATTAATTTCAGAAATCCCACTATCCCTCCTTCGGAGCAAAATTAAATGTTAATTTAATTAGTCTTGGAGAAGGAGGCATTATTCGTCGATTAGGGGGCATCCTAACCTTTAATTCATCGTTATGGCATCCACCCGTTCTTCTTCCAGCCATTTGTGGCCAAATATGGACTCGCCTTTGTGTTGCCCAGGCCCCTCTTTTTAGTTGAAATGAAACAGGAGGCTTTTCAGGGGGATCTCGCTTCAGTTCGATCGTGAGAAAGAAAGCGCTTTCGTGCGTGCATAACGAGCGGCCATTTTTACTGCTTTTCTCCACGCGTGAATGAATGCGCGACGCTTGCGCACTGAGCTCTCTCGTTTACAATGGATCGCTGAATCTGGCAGCAGTCCCAACCGTTTTAAAAGTCGACGCCATTTCTTTCTGCTTCCTCGATAAACACTGAATCTGGCAGTAGCGGACATTATAATCTGCCTTTTAAAGCGATCCCATCCTTCTCTTTCTGGGATTTTTCAACAATTAGACAGCAATGTGGAGGATTCTGGAGGAGAAATTTTTACAATGAAAAAAGGCCAAGGAGGAGAGAATTTTCAAAAGTTTGAAAGTAGATGGACTGAATTTTCAGGAACAACCATGTTCCTAGGGAGATGGGCTCTGTATTATTAGCCTTGTTTGTACCTCTGAATGAAATAAACTGGAGACAAAATGTTTTTTAAACGAAAGAGAAAATATACTCAATGGAAATCGTATATTTGCTCCTTTTGAGATCTTCATATCAAAGAACTCCAGCCTTTTTTCTTTTTAAATTCAATATGCAAAGGATATGCAGGATGAAATTTACAGAAAACAACTGATATTTTACAATAATCGAGTGACCTAAACGTAGTAGTTTGAGAGTCTCAAGATATTAACTGGTATTCAGAAAATAATATTCACTCATTATAATGTTCGACAGTCTCACTTAAATCTGTAAATACTCCCAAGAAAGAATTTTCCGAATTTAGATTCTTAACCTAGGGATGCGACATCGATGTCGATGTTTTCAAAACATCGATTTATTGAAGCCGATGTTTTTTTAACATCGATGTTTTGTGCTCGATGTTTTACGTTGTCTCGATGTTTTTTTTAATGAAAAAGTACCGTAATGAAAAAAAATTGCCACGTAGAATAATTTTCACATTTAGTAAATGTAAGTCTGAATTCTGAAAAGGACGAATACAAAAGGGGGAATGATTCCTTAGCAAACAGACAAATGGCAATTAAAAACCAATGAACCAATCAGAGCACTTGGAATGTTCCTCACACTCCAGAACCTTCCATGGGGTTTTATTTTACAAATAGTATATACACGAGTGCATTCATTTAAGTTTTTGTTTTGTTCTGGTTTTATATAAGTTAACGTTAATATTATTAGTAAGATGCCTCCCAAAAGTACCGTTTGGAAATATTTTTACAAAACCTCTGACAAATTGACGAAATGCAATATTTGCCTTAAGTCCCTCAAAACTTCTGGCAATACCACGAGTTTATCTGGACATTTGAAGGAAAAACATGGCGGTATTTACAACGAGAATTTTGAATCATCAAAGTAGCCGAAAGCAACCAAGTTTTTGTCATTTGTGTCTGCCCAATCAGAGAGTAAAATTAAATCCCCCCCTCCTCCCCCACGACTAACGGAAGTAACATTAATGTTAGAGGTTACTAAACCAGTTTTAAAAAATGGATGTTCTAAAACATCGATGTTTAAAAACATCAATGGTTTTTGGCCGATGTTTTATTAGCATCGATGTTTTAATATTGAATATCGATGTTTCAAAACATCGATGTTTTGTTATCGATGTCGCATCACTATCTTAACCCTGCCTTTATAGTATCGGAAAAATGTAAGAGGATTGATCTGCGGTAAGTTTAATATCTTAAAGACTAAAGAACTGATAATATCGTACGCTCTTCTGTCCTCGGGTGAAAGAATTTCTAATGGAATGTACAATTAATGAAAGTGTCTGACTCAGACTCAGCTGTCTGTCATATAGACCAGTGATGAACAAAAATTTTTTTCAACCCACTTTCTTTAAGTAAAAAAACCCCTCTACCCCCAACGAAACTCTTTTAGTAGAAACACAATATTCAAAACAAATTATGAAAATGTTTTAATAAAAAAAGAAACTGTACATTTTTGGTATATATTTATTTTACATAATAACAATAAAAAAATTTCTTGCTTACCGTCTGCATTTGTTTTTAGTAAAACTGTTTGACACGTTACTTAGCAATGTCATACCATTTTTTAACATATGAAAAAATATAAATTAAAAATATGTAATTGTAGAAAATTAATTTTTTTTAAAATTTACGATTGGATATTACATAAATTTACTTCAAACTATCTGCAAACCCTCCAATTTTTTTCACCCCCCCCCCCCTCACCAGTGCGTCGCGAACTACTGTTTGCACTGGTATAGACCATATCTTTTTAATGATCAAGCCCGACTGGCGACAGAGGCATTTCTGATGAGATTAAGGAATAATAAATAGTTGTCATTGACAAATGCCGAGCTTTGACTATAATGCCTTTAGCTCTCTCTCTCTCCAGTACCTCTGTACAATCCTACTATCGTCTCCAAAAGCCCCGAACACGTCCAAAATAAATAATAAATGGTTTCGCAACGTAAATCCCTG
Source organism: Dolomedes plantarius (assembly GCA_907164885.2). Classification (NCBI taxonomy): domain Eukaryota; kingdom Metazoa; phylum Arthropoda; class Arachnida; order Araneae; family Dolomedidae; genus Dolomedes; species Dolomedes plantarius. The sequence continues at coordinate 136,245,085 of OU015493.1, read as the reverse complement.
TATTTCCAATAAACTGTCGAATATAATCAAGTAATCGGAAATAGATCTGAAATGCAAACCATGTAAACCTAACGTTTGTAGTGTGAAGAATAATAAATCAGGACAGTTTAATTCACCCTTGTATCATTTATTGTCAGTTACCACGACTCGAGCAAAGGAAAGCAAAAAAACGTAATTTCTTAGGGCTGCTGGGTAGAAGCCATATTGAAATCCCTGAGTTCAGTGCTAGGCTATAGAAAATATTTTTCTAATGATTATCGACTTGGATTTAAAGATTTTTTTTTAAAATTACACTCCATAATAGAGAAATTTTTGACTCAGGTACTTTTTTAGTTCTTTAAAAGAATTCAAATAATTTTTTAACACATAGTTGACCGGGGATTTTATTTAAATGTATACGCCAGTCGCTGGCATAGACTGAAATTTTGGAATAAAGAGGGCTCGAACTTTACTCTCGCCTAAACTGACCGTACCCTTGAAAGGTAGCTTTACCGTATATCTACCAGAGGTTGCATCTCTTCTCACTGTCTCTGCATAAATAGTTTCTACCTCAGCATCCTCTGTCTTAAAATTTTCAGATTCTGAAACCGATTCCAATTCAAAGAATTTCTTTAACGTATCATTTATATTCACTGTAAAGACACACGAAACCAGATTTTGTCCTTTGACTATATTGTGAATAGTACCCGAGAGTAACCAACCTAATTTTGTTGGTAATGCGACTGGTGTTCCAGGCAAACCCACGACTGGAGCTCCTTCTAATAACAAAGGATATATTTCCGCTCCGAAAAGAATGTCAATTTCTTTTGTGAAATAAAATTGTGGGTCTGCAAGCAATAAATGTTTTGTAATTTTTATTTTCTGAAATCTGTTTTCTTTATATGGTGGGGTCTGAGATTCACAGTTTAAATAATAAAATGTTATGATTTGCCTGAAACGCATTCAGGTCATAGTAAAGGTAGTTTGCAAGTAATGCAACTTTCAGTTGATCAAAAAATTTTCCAATATGACTTTCCTTTATCCTAAATTACCTTCAACATTTGCGTGTAAAAACACGGGTTTATTCAGTGCCTGTCAATGATATTATAATGTGTTAAAATTTGAATGATTCTAGGGGAAACTGTGGTATAATGTGTTAAAATTAAATTAAAATGTGTTAAATTATGTGTTAAAATTTGAATGATTCTGGAGGGGGGGGGAGGAATGTGGTATACTGTACTTTAAACGTAAATAATTTCTTTTGGTGGACAAAATTTTTAATATGAAAAAGATGCCATGGTAAACGATTTCTCGCTTTTTTACGAGGTACAATTAAAAGAAAATAACTTTATATTCAAGCCGACAAACTTGGAAAAAATTTCTCCATCGGTTAACATTAAGCTGGGCGAATCCATTACGGCTTCCTAGCAGCCTTAAGCAGAGTCGTAAAAGAAAATTTTTAAATGTAGGTAATACTACTTCTGGAATAAACCACACATTTGTATTATGAACAAAGTGGCCATCCATCTTACATGCTATGCTACGGTTTCTAAGGAATTAAATCTCCCTATTTCATTACTCGTAAAGTGATATAAAATATTGGGGCGCATCTTTATTTCTCTTCTCGTATAAAAGAAGCCAAATCGCACGAGAGAATCAAGCCAAAGCTCTATCCCATGACTTATTATACAATTGCTTTTTCGCATGCAATAGTGATGAAACGCCGGATGTTGGGAGCGAAATTTTTACGAGATCTTTTTACATGGAAATGAGTAGAAAGAAAGTAATATACGAGAATCGGAGAAATCGAAATGTGTAGACTTCTTTCGAATAATCAATATTTGTTGGAGGAGCTTGGAAAGTGAAAGATATCGGGCTAGAAGTAAGGAGGATTGGTATATGAGATCGTCGAGCAGAAGAAACAAATCATTGCAAATAATACTCTCTGCAGCGATATTCGAATGCCAAGGTGTATCGCACACAATAATGCGCTTGAAAATTTGATTTATATTTTGGTGAAAAACTCCGCTTGGAGAACGGATCGGAGAAAAAAATAGATCGTAGAGAAATGTTATTTTACTTAATACTTACGATCTTACGAATTTTTATAGTTATATGAGATACAGCTTTTCAAAATACTGTGGTAAGAGGCTGAAGTATGAGAAATCTGTGATACACTCTTTTCTAACTTCCTAATGGAATATCTTTATTTCATCTGTCCTGGCCGCAAGCGTTGAGATGAAATTATGTAAAGCATAAGAAATCCTTTTTTAACTAATAACAGCAACAATAAAAAAAATGGAGTCTTTAAAACGCCCCTGTGCGATGATGACAAAACATTCTGTGCATAGATGAAAAAAAACTTTTAAAACTTTTCCTTTGAGCTGATTCTTCTAAATATATTCGAGCAGCGCATTTGCATTTTGGGGAAATGCATTAAATTAAAGATTTTGTCGTTTTATGTGAGGTGTTATCCTCTTTTTATTTTAGTAACGAACTAGCTATTATGTTTCCTTATGTTATATTTTCTTTACTACCGTAACTCTTGCAAAACTTCTGCACAGCCTCATAGTAATCTTAATCGAGTGCAAGACGAATAGGGAAAGTTGAAAGTTCTATGTAAACTTGCAAACTTAGGAACTAGGGAGTAAAGAACAGTGTGTGTAAAAGAGATGGTTCAAGTGTGTGAGAATTTAAAGATTTTCCACCGATGAAGCAAGCCGAGACCGTCCGTTGAAGACATTGTGATCGAGACAGCGAGGCAGATTTTAGTTAGGATATCAGGTAGGAATATTGGTGTGTTCTCTTTGGATATGAGCCCAACTGTCTGTATGATTTGTAAATGAAAGTATTATTTTGTAAATTTAAGCCGAGTCTGGTCAGAATATAAAACTCAATGCAGCAAACAATGTTTATTCATTTCTCTACTTGAGTCATAAACTACAAAAGGAATTACGAATAACAACTTAAAAATTTATTAATAATCTTTGGGTGCAATGCCTAACAGTAAATCAGAGTAAATGTGAAATCTATCTACAATTCTATCTTCGAGAAAGTGAAGCTCACCCCAACGCATTAATCAACACTAACACGCAACACTAACCCTTATTGACGTCCTGTGTTGCCTGTGCTCAACAGCTCTCTGTGATAACACAGACCTGCGATGAAAAAAATACAAGGGAATTGATGGCTGAACTTTATGTATATTTTGGTGCTGATTACAAAAAAATAATGAAAAATTTCTATCACGTCACGTTTTCTTGAAAAATTCAATTTACTTGGATTTTTATGAACATTTACCATAAATATATTTTCGGCGTTGAATTTCTTCCCTCCCTGCTTGACCATCATTCTACCTTGGTGAAACCTACACAATACCCCTCTGTGACACCTCCCCTAGTATTACAGACTATGTAAGACAACTTTATCTTCCGTATTCTGGCATGAAACTCAGAGATCAGGACAAATCGTGGGCTCTTCATAAAGTTTGTGCGCACTGTCTCAATGATCTACGCTTATGGCTCAAAGGATAGAGAATGCTTTACGATTTGGAATTCCTATGACATGGAGGGAGCCGAAAAACCACTCTGATGATTGTTACTTTTGTTCCCGCCATGTCCGTGGGTATAACCGCAAAAATCAAAAGCTAAGCTCTTATCCTGATAACATTCCATCCTCATAGACCTGATGTGGCAGTGCCTTTGCCTCCAACTAAATTGCCAGTCATCTCTTCAGAGTCTTCAGACTCGGAACATCCGAAAGTTCAAGGCTCCTTTACCGAATATAAGCCCTCTGGAGGCGAGGGCCTCCAGAGGGGAACTTAGGAGGCCCTTTACCTTTCTCTCAGGTTGAACTTGACGATCTGACTAGAGATCTGGGCCTTTCGACAGAGGCAGCTGTATTGTTGGGCTCCAGATTGAAATAAAAAACTTATTGGCCAAAGGAACCTCTTTTTACTGGTACAGGAATCGAGAAAAGGAATTTGTTAAGTACTTTGAGGAAGAGGAGAACCTGGTCTATTGTTCTGATGTTCCCGGATTCATGAGCAAATTTAATATCACCTACGATAAAGATGAATGGGGGCTGTTTATAGATTCATCTAAAAGGAGCCTTAAAGCTATTCTTCTTCATCACGGAAGCAAGTATGCATCTGTACCAGTTGGACACTTGGTGCATTTAAAAGAACGCTATACAAACCTGGCTCTCGTCCTCAACAAAATAAAATATGCCGACCACGGTTGGACCATTTGCTGTGATTTGAAAGTTATCTCTATGCTTCTTGGTCAGAAAGACGGATATACAAAGTTCCTATGCTTCATTTGTGAGTGGGGCAGCCGTGATAAGACTCAACATTGGGTCAAAAAAGAATGGCCGAAACGACAAAATCTTGAACCAGGCAGCAAGAATGTCATTCTGAACAGCTTAATCGATCCAAAAAAGTATTGTTACCCCCTCTGCATATAAAATTAGGTGTAATGAAGCAGTTTGTTAAGGCTATTCCAAAATATGTTGATTGTTTCAAATACTTGTGCAAAAAGTTTTCAGGTTTATCCGCAGCCAAGTTGAAAGAGGGAATCTTTGTTGGTCCAGATATCCGCAAGCTTATGAAGGATAAAAAATTTGAGACTAGCATGACAACAAAGGACAAAGAAGATTGGGTTGCCTTCAAAGATGTCGTCAGTAAATTTCTGGGAAATTGCAAGGATCCTGACTATAAAGAAATTGTTATGAATATGCTGGACAAATTTCAAGCCTCGAGTTGCTCCATGAGTGTCAAAATACATTTCCTTCACTCATATGGAGACTATTTCCCCGAAAATTTAGGATCAGTCAGCGAAGAACAGGGTGAAAAGTTCCACCAAGACATCAAAGATATGGAGCGCAAATATCAAGGAAGATGGGACAAGATCATGCTCGCTGTTGGATGCTAACGAGATAGGCCTTAGATTGAACTTAAAATAAGAACGTCAAAAAGAAGTTACAAAGGAAAAAGAGTATGTAATGAAATAGAAACTTTTTTTTTGTTTTGTGTTTTGCTCAGTCTAAAATTTGTTTCAAACTTTCATGTACACATACATAATATTTGCTCCTCTTGGTCAATCGTCTATTTTATGTAAGTTACCTTAATAAAAACAAAATAAATAGTATGTTGGTAATTTTCTTCTAGAAATTGCACCAAAATTTGGTGTAAAAAGTTTAAACTCAAGGGAACTTTTTGTTTTTCTCTTGATCAGAGGCGGCTCGTGCGATCTGGCAACAGTGGTTTTCATCCATTTAAACCTATAAAAAATAATCTATTGCTGAAAAATCAATTTGCCTCATCAAGAATCGGTTATTTTAAATAGATTTAAATGGATAGAAACCACTGTTACTAGATAGTGCTTGCAAAATTGTTGAGAGAATTCCTTTTCAAATAGGATTTCAGAAAAAATATCGATATAGATTTTACAAAAAATCCCGACGTGATGGAAAAAAATGGAGGTCATTTTCGAAATCAGCACACCAAATAACATAAAACTTAACTAAAACTTCTCTTGTATTTTTCAAAAACTTCAATTTCGCAGGCCTGTGTAATTCATCCAATGCGGCATCTAGCGAGCTCTCAGATGTCTTCGCAGCTTGAGGACTATAACAGCTTCTTTGCCAGATCTCCCTATATCTCCTTCCTATATAAGACCTTGCATCGCTGTCTGCCTCACACTACATACTTGCCATTACCTGGTTTTCATCTTTAGTTTGGTGTTCGGCTGAACGCTGCGTAAGGATTTTACAAAGAAATATGCCAAAAGATAGGTATTATAAAGCGAACTTAAGGCTGAAGGGAAGTAGCTAAATTGGATTCACTCAGCTCAAAGTTAACCTCAATGGAGGAAATTTTTCCTATGATTGTCAACTTGGATTTAGGATTTTTTTTTAAAGTTGTACTCCGTAATAGAGATAAATTTTGTTTTTCATTTTTTTAACCTTAATCAGTTTGAAAAATTTCCTCCATTAAAGGAAATTATTTGCATTTAAAACACAGTATATCACTTTCCCTGAATAATTCAAATTTAAAAATATTATTTCCGTTTCTTTAAAGAATGAAAAAGATACCCGGGTAAACCATTTTTTTTATTTTTACGGTGTACAATAAAAAAAATTCTTAAAATCCAAGTCGACAATCACTGGAAAAATTTTCTCCTTACTCTAACATTGAGCTGAGCGAATCCAACATGGCTACTATCCAACACCTATAAGAAAGATGCTTTAGAATCCAAAAGTTATACCGTAATATCTCAAACTAAAATGAAGTTTTATAGTCATAAGGAATTTAAAACCCTTAGCTAATAATTCAATCTTTTGGAAAAAGCCTTAAATAAATAATTACTGTTTAAAGAGCAAAAAAATCATGCCAACTATAAATGAGTGAATATAGTTTTGTCACGGTTTATGTGCATTGCTTTGGCATGAGCGCACAAATGAACATAATATTGCAGCCATTGCATGAAATGGTAATTTTAATACATAATTCATGAAACAAACTTTCTAAAAGTGTAATCTGCTTCTTCTTCCTTCATAAAACATTGACTTATGAAACCTCTGGGTTTTCTTGAAATATCGTCTGCAGAAATCTTGTAAACTTTCACAAACTATTCACCGAAAATGTAAACGAAGAAATAAATAAATTCCCGTCTACATCTTTTATATTCTACTCCAAAAAATTTCTTGATATAAAGCGCAGCATTTGATATATGCCTCAGTTTTATCTTACTCGTGTTTGCGGAGTTAAACCCAGAAGAATAATTTGCCCCTATTATTTGATGTAGTGAATTTTAAAATTTACTTTCAACTTTGAAGTTGGCAACAAATATTAAGCGTTTTATTTATTGGACTAAATCCCAAATATGTATGTTATACCATGAATATACTTGAGAAGGAAAGATATTACTTTCTTTAAACATTTATTATTATGACAGTTCATTCTGTTGCTTTTTCTTTGTGAGTGATTACAAGAATGGCACTGACAGATTAATCTTTATTTACCCATTATCTGACTAATTACAACAACAAAATTTTATAACAACAAAACAAGGAAAAATAATTAATTTTAGATTTAATAGATCTACATCACTGAGAATGGTATTTGTTCAATTATGCGTTCCAAACTAGAAAATTTTAAGAATTTTTTTTAATAAATCAATTTATTTTTAAAGAGTTTTATGCAGCTAATGCAAAATATTTTTCCTATTTGTGATCCATTCATGCATTTTTTTTTTCTTCTCAGTTCTAAATATAAGGGCGTTCACAGACTTTTTTTCAAACGTTAGCGAAACAAGAATACATTTCTGGGAGACGACAGCCAGGAGGTTTAACGAGGATAAATATATCTTTGTAAATTGCAATTTGTAATGGCACACCGGAATCACATTTTTAGAAGATCGGGATTTAACTCAAATATTCATCAATTTGGTTTTACCATTAAAGTACCATTACAGTATGGTTGATAATCTTGTGATTATTTCGACTGATGGTTGATTTTCCCTCTACAAAACTCAGTTTTTCTCTTATAAACCCTTCTATGAGCTCTCATATAGCTCATGGTAGGGTCGCTCAAAAAGGGGTGCCAACATATCACTAAAAGGAGACAGTGATGCAAGTACTAACTACCTCTTTACACATAAGAGCTTTTGTTTATCATTGGTGACGAATAAGAGTGATCTTATATTGGGTATCAGTGTTTTGTTTATCGGTGCTTTAAATTATTTACGCGAGATTAGAAAATCGATTTTTTATTACCTGCGTTGGGGGCTCACGAAAGAGTGTTACGAAACTAGTGAAGTTTCAATCTTATCTCTTTATTGTGTATTAAAAAAATTCACGTTACACAAATTACATTTGTTATAATCTACAGGCAATATCAAGTTGAGTGCTGTAAATAGTACTTCTCAAGTCATTTTTCAATAGAATTCAATGCGTATTTTTTATACAGAGAAACACATGGAGGATGCCAACTCACAAAAAACAAATCGTATGAACGGTAAATTAATATTTTAACCCTTTTTCTGATAATTTTGGAAAATTATTTCTGATAAAGAGTAACTAGAATGACTGTTTCGTTTAAAAGAAATTTTTTAAGGAGCTCTGACACAAAATCTTTGTAAAGTCGAAAACATTAAAAAAAAAATTTAAATAGTCCTTAATACAGGCATAAAAAAAAGATTCTGGTTGAGAAAACATCACTTGTCTATTATCTGCCGGAGTCTCCGACCCACGGAACCACTGTTTCCGTAAGTAAAACAACGCATGTGTCTTATCGTCTGATCATCTGAGGCTTCTACTCTATTTTTACCAACCCTCAGCTTTCCCTCTGACAACTCATTACGAGCATTTTCCCACACTTTCAGCCGATGCTCCGTTCGATGCCGATGTGCCTCGAGTGGGTAGCCCGTTTCACGTTTCTTAAATCCAACTGCTCGGATTCGCGAGATGTTTTCACGATCTTCAGCCCTCCTCCCGAGAGCACAGTGTCACGAAGAATTGGTACAATCGCATGATCCCTCACAGGCGGATGTTCCCTGGGAGACATCTCGGTTTCTGCTTTTGTACCGTTGTTTGGCTCGAGACGCGCCACGTCATCTTTTCCTGCAGCAAAGGTGACTACTGGCCCTATGCACTGAGATGCTAGTTTACCATATTTTTTACCTTATATTTGTAAAATTGTTTTATTTTTATTATTATGATTCATAAATATACCTAAAAACTCTTTACGAATCGAAGAAAATTGTTTTCTATCAATGACACCCAATGTCTAAACGTAATTTAGAAAGTAGGGTATAATTTCTCCCACTTAAGGCCGCTATGTACTAACCTTATTGGATTTGCTCACCTCAATGTTAACCGATGGAGGAAATGGTGTCAACTATTTACAGCTACATAAATGTTGATAATCCAATAAAAATGGTATTTTCAGATAGTCTGAACTTTTTTGCACCTTGCGACACGATTCATTTTTATCAATTTCGTCCAATAAAGGAATTGATGAGCGTTTAAAACACACTATACCAGATTTTTTTCCCCCGAATAATTCAAATTTAAAAATATTATTTGCATTTAAAAAAAATAAATGAAAAATGCCCCAAGGTGTAAATGCCAAAGACTTTTAAAAATGAATGGCATATATTCATAGATATGAGTATATATGTGTCGATTTTATAATTTTTTTCTCTATTACGGAGTACAATTTAAAAAAATCTTTAAATCCAAGTACGCAATCCTTGAACACATTTTCTCCATAGGTTAACATTAAGGTGAGCGAATCCAATAGGGTTAGTACCAGCAGCCTTAACGGAAATCACATTGCCATGAGTGATTGCATCCGTTCATAAAGGTGGGAAACCCGAGGAAACTTCAATAGCGCGTGCGATGTTTAATCATGCGTAACATAGATTTTCTGTTCGTTTTGAATAGAATCGACTATCTCCGCTTAATTAAGTAAGGTATTTACCTTAATTTTAATCCTGCTAACTCGAGGAAAATTTTTATCTTTAGGTTAACACTGAGCTGAGCGAATCCAGTATGGTACTACCCAGCGGCCTAGTGGGACTGCATTTGAGTCTATACCAGCGAAAGCTGCAATTGTCATCGCGCCTTATGCCAAAGGCTTTTAAAAATGAATGGCACGTATTCATAGATTTGAGTATATATAAGTATAGATTTTATAATTTAATATACTGACGGTTCGGACATGGGTATATGCATTTATGCCATGGGACTCGTCTGCAACGTTTCCTACGATTTCGGTAAAACGTCGTTCGTGCGCAACAAGCTTCCCTTGAGAAAATATACCAAAGAGAAAAAAAAAATTCCCGTAAGCCCCGAGGTCAGATTGTATTCTCAACCAGGTCCAAAGATGGCTTAACGGCGGAGGGAAGCGGCTCCGGTTTTTTCATGAGCACCGCAAGGGTCGGAATCCGACTCTGCTCAGAGCCACCACAATTTAGATCGAGCACACTCAGGGACGACAACTGGGGGATCGCGCCCTCCTCCCACCCCTACAAACCCCACGGATGGATTCTCCGGTCTATAGATTTAGCGTGCCCATACACGGCGTAGACATGAGAAAAAATATTTTGGTCTGGGAAATATCCCCCGTTGTGAGTTTTCACGGGTATTCAGCTAGTAAATTCATATAACACTCAAGTGTTATAGTCTGCTGTCCCACATTCTTGAAATTAATCCCCTGGATAGTCTGTTTAATTGATTACTTACATAATTAACAGATATGGAGGACACGCAGTTTTACTTATTTAACCTATTATTTAATCTATTAGCTACTTCGTGAGACTACTCAGAGTAGTCTGATGGAGTAGTTAACACTACATGGAGTTGATTTGTACACTGAAAAGTACGCTTTGAGAATACGTTTGACACTGAAAGTAAACTTTGAGTTTAATTGTACACTTGAAAGTACATGGCGTAGTTACTCATCCTACTAAATGAGCAACTAATCCATGAACTTTCAAGATTACAAATCCATTGAAAGTGTCGTTGAAAAATTGTACTCCGGTGCTCTGTCTTCTGCTGCAATAATTCGTTCCATTTTGATTGGAAACTAAAAATACAAAGACGGAGAAAAAAATCGTAAAGAGGCGCACCAACATCATATACCACAACTGAAGGGGGGGGGGAGGGAAGAAATATTTTTTAATTACGTAAAAGGAATGCAAAGACGTGTTCTTTGCTGTTCTCCGCAAAGAATTTTTTTGTAGTAGAAAATGCCATTTAGGTTGGCTAAAATTAGAAATATACATTGTGATAGGTGATAAAAGAAAAATAAGACATGATGAAAAAAAAAGTGTTCGGGAGGATATAGATAAAAAAAAGTATAAGGAAGATGGAAAGTTTAAAGCTTGTAGTAGTCTGACAGACTCTCTATTTTAATTTCAAATAAATAGGCGCCGGCTGCTGTAGCTTACAGACATATTTGTGACAGAACGCGTCTTAAGCCTGAGGGCTCATACCTTTTTCTCTTGTATTTGTATGTAAAGAGAAAGAGGGCAAGTAAAGACAAATTATTTTTAGTTTAAAAAAGTAAAACTGTCGAGTATATTTTTTTCTTAAGATTTATATGAATTCAACAAGTTATAAGGAAATTATGTATGAATATATTTTGCATTGTTTCTAGGGATAAACCACGGTGAGCCGGATATAAGTAGACCCATATTAAGATTATTGAGTTTCATTGTTAATTAAGTTTCATTGGATATTAAGTTTCATTGTTCTTCATTTCTATGAATTTATCTTAATTTCGGCAGTGTATAAAGCAAGCAAGGTTTGCATATAATTTACCATGGTTAAGAGAAACCATGCATACATATTTTTAAATAATATGAATAAAATTTTTAGAATAAAAATTGTATCCCTTATCAGTCATGCACTTCCCTTATCAGTCATGCACTGTTGGCCATACACAGTGGACAAGCGTCGAATTAAATTATCTCATTTTAGTTCTCAATTAATGATACGGAATAAGACGTGGTTAAAAGTTAAGCTTTAAACATAATGTAATAATAAAAAGCTGATTTTTTCAACTCACAGATCTATACACATGCTCTCATGAGGCGAGTTACTGCTTTTAGCGAGATGCATGATCAAGAAAGAGGCTTTTAGTAGGTGAGTTATACAGAGGGATTAATGGATCTACTCCATCACGTAAGGCTGCTGAGTAGTAGTGATATTGGATTCGCTCAGTATTAACCTATGGAGAAAATTTTTCTAATGACTGTCAACTTGAATTGAAAGATTTTTTTTAAAAAATTTAAAACTATATTCCGTTATTGAAAAAAAGAAATTTTTTACACTTCGATCTTAATTTCTTTTAGAAATTTCGTCCACCAAAGGGAAATTATGCACGTTTAAAACGCAGTATGCCATATTTTCCCCCCAAAAAAATTGTTACTACTGTCGTAATATTGTAGTAAGTGAGTTTAAAATTATTACTTACGTTTCTTTTAAAGAATGGAAAAGATACCCGAGTGAAAAATTTCTCCCTTTATTACGAATTGTTTAAAAAAAAACTTTACATCCAAATCGAAAATAATTGGAAAAATGTTCTTTATATATATATATATATATATATATATATATATGTGTGTGTGTGTGTGTGTGAGTGTGTGTGTGTGTGTATGTATACAGGTGGTTATCAAAATAATGGAAATACCTATCAATATTAGTGATATTTATGAATGTGCTTCTTATGCTTTAAAAAACAAGTCTGGCCACCGGTATATTTTTATATAATATAGTCTATGTATTATTCTACTGTCAGGTAACAGTAATGTGTTGTGATGATAATTAATAGTTTTGGAAGTGATTAAAGTTAATATTAATATCGGGTATTCAGATAAATAAATTAGTAAAGTAAGTGAATAAGTAAGTAAATTTTAGTAACGATTGTGCTTTGTTTTAATCAATTTATTAAGCCTCTGCTATATATGTAAGGGTTATACTTGCGGTGATCAGATATTAATTGATTTGATTAATGTCATCGCATTTGGAGAAGGTGCGCAAGTTTCTCTAAATGTTTTGACATTGAGAAGAATTAAGTTTATAATAGATCATCACAGGTTATACCTTATTATTGTTGATATTGATAAATTAATAAGTTTTATTTATGAACCTTGTGAATGGCTGGCATATTGTTTTTTAATTGTTTTTTTTGGCTGGCGGTTTGTAATTTAAATGGTAAAAGTCTTAGAAATATTCTTTGCTTTCCTTCTATCCTTAAAAAATGACCCAGCGCCTAGCAACAGCTTTCATAGCCTCCCCCACTATCGGTAACCCAATACGTCCGCTACGGCCCTTTTTCGAACGGGGAGAAATCTTGGAAGGTCAGATGCAAGGCGCGCAGGGATACATCGCCGGGTGGATGACCAGGCCGCCAGGAAATTAAAATAACCAACAAGAACGAGATGAGCGGTGGAAAAAATTAATTGTATAAAGAATTGCAGAGTGCAAGAGTGCCACCTGTAGCCTTCCCCCCTCATTTCGGCCATTACAATTCACGGAGCATCAAGGAACTATTTGGTGTGGAGGATGGTTTCACCGGACTGATGGAAAGTGTGACAAGGTGCTGACGAGGGAGCGCGGAGTTTGAAAACAAGGGAGATCATTCTGGATGCTGAAACGGAGAGGGAGGCGAAAAAATGGACCGAAGGATCGGGGGCTGAGGCTCTGGCCTCGGACGACGCTAAGATCCCGACGATGAAGTGACGGCGACGGGTGAATTTCTTTTCCTTCCTTTATCTCTGTAAATTCTATCCATAACCTCTCTACCTTTTATTAAAGCTGCAGCAGATCATTAAGATTAGATTTAAATGTAAAATTAAAATTAAGATGAGCAAATGCATAGAGAATAATTCAGTTTTTTTTATATTCGCCAGCCATTTCATTTTGAATTGTCATTGTATATATTTTATTGTATTGCGGGGATATAGATGTTGGTTTTTATAGCAATTGTATTATTGATGATTTAATATTGGTATTCCGAAAAAATGAATAGAACTGATTACCAGATTGGTGGTAATATTGTTAATGTAATCGGAAGGAATAAATTTGTTATGTTAAAGTATATCTTTGTCATGTCGGTCCTTGCCTTTTTAGTAAATTTGCTGATTTTCAGCTTTAGGTTTTATTTTTATTTCAGCAGATTTGAAGCTTTTTCTTTTAGGTGAGATAATTTTATTTCTAGGTGTTCTCCAAGGTTAAGTAAATTTATTAGATTTAATTTCATTTTTTCTTTTGGCTCATTATTCACCACAGTGAAGCATTCAGTTCGAACCAGTGTTAATTATAATATTAATTATGATGGGTTATTGCATTTAAAAATAACACAACGCAACTTTACCATCCATCTTAAAATGTCTAACCACTAATGGCCAAATGGCAAATATTGTTGTATTTAAATTTAACTGAAACCCACCCTTAATTAGTTTGATTCATTCAATTCATCAATTAATTAATAAGTAACCAGTAATAATATAATATAAAAATTTAAAATAAAAACCCCTAAATACACAAATTTCGTTGCCACAAATGAAGCTAAAGGCATCGTACTTTTGGGGGAACAGCGTAAAATGTCAAACCTTGTAGACTTTGTGAAAAGGGCAAATTGTTGGATCGCGTTTAAATTGGAGTATCTGTTACTGCAACCCCCAGGCTAATGGGTGTTTTTCGAGGTATGGTATCGAAAGTCATGATAGCATACAGAGTGCACGGAAATACATATTTCGCCAAACAGAATAGTGGACGACAGGGAGAGCTGAGTGAAAGAGACGGACGAGGTATTGAAGCGGATTGTGACACGAAGAAAGAAAACAACTGCGACCAAAATGACCGAAGAACTCAATCGGCATCTGAATGTTCCAGTATCAACCATTAAAGATAGAAGGAAACTTCACAAACAGAGCATTTACGGAAGAGTAGTTATTCCCAAGCCACTTGTAATAGATGCCAATCCAAAATATCGTCCACAATGATGCCACGAGCGCAAATCCTGGTCGAGTAATACGTCGAAAACCGCATTTGGTCCGACGAATCATTGCTCACATTGTTCCTCGCAACAGGACGTGCGTATGTCTGTAGAAAACCTCCACAAGCATAAGATTCTGGCTGTCTCATCGCAAATGTTAATCATGGAGGTAGATCTATCAGGGTTTGGGATGGCATCGCATGGTTTTCTTCAGGCACTATTGTAACCCTAAAAGGGAGAATGAATGAGAAGGACTATGTCGAAAGTTTAGATCACTAGTCCATCCTATGGTGCAAAAATTGTTTTTTGCAGGAGATGGCGTTCTCCGGTATGATAATCCCCTATACATACAGCTAAATCTATCAAGTAATGGTTGGAAGAGTATGAAAAAGAAGTAAAATATCTTATCTTGCCCTGTACAATCTCCCCGACTATAAATCATCCAACCACTGTGATCTGTATAAGTGGATAGATAAAGGTATCGATATCCACCACAGCATCTCTACAGGAACTTTCATTTTTCACTGAAGAATGCTATAATATAATCTTAACCACTATTTATGACTTGTATAATCCAATTCCAAGGGGAATCAGGTGGTATTATATGACAAAGGTGATCCTGCCCCGTATTAATAAAGGTTTTCACGATGTTTCTTAGTGTTTCCATTATTTTGATAACCACCTGTACATATATATATATATATATATATATATATATATATAAGAATATATAAGACACATATATATACATATAGATACATACGCGCGCGCGCACACACACACACACACACACACACACACACACACACACACACACACACACACACACACACACACACACATATATATATATATATATATATATATATATATATATATATATATTGTATATATGTGTGTGTGTGGAAAATCTTCTAAATGATCTACCGCACAATGCATAGCTTCAGTGATGTTTACATCTCATAAACACTGGCTTTTTTTTTTCTCACTTGGCTAAGTTTCGATTGTCGACAATAAATTCGTCCATGTCTACCCAATATACAATCAGAGCTTAGGCTTGATCACACTCGGAATACATTTTAATATTTGCTGACTTTATGTCAATGACTGAGCTCGGAATGAGACCAATAATTTCATTCAAACAATTATCACTAATTTCCTCAATGCAATATCAGCAATCCGGCTCTTTGTTTCCGCTTATTACACATAGATATTCCTACCCCTCACTGTGGGAATATTAAGAGCCAAACATTTAGCCGTTTGACAAAACGTAATCCAACTGAAGATCTTTCCGCACTTTTTTTTCTTCTTCTTCTCTCTCTTTGCTCGCAGCTCCCTCTTTGTGCGCGTAATGCTGATTTACGTCGCTGCCACAGTTTATAGTGCCAGGTAGTAAATGCGACCTTATTGTGCCGCACCGGAAGCCGGCCCCGGAGGAGAGTTTTTATGGCTGGAGAGAGATTTCACCAGAGAGTGAGAGAAATCTGGCCTTCTCTCTCTCTCTTTTCCTTTTTCTTTGCCGGTTTATTTTATTTTTTTTTATTATTATTATTTCGGGTTCGCTGGAGCTTGAAACGAAGACGTTTGTACTGCAGAGCACGTAGCGCAAGGGAGGGGTTAGGACAGGAACCTACTAGACCTACGTCGCTTTCCAGACGGGGGCCCCTTTCCCGTGTCGGGGTGCTAACACGTGAGCCACGCGAGTGTTGGGACGAGAAAAAAAAAATATTTCGAAACAGATTTTTTAGTTTTGCTTGATATTGATGAAGGAGACAGATCATGCGTGAGGTGCTTTCGTCAGACGCAGGCTGGGCAATGACTTTGCTTTAGCTACAGATAGTTTAAAGAACTGAGGTATTCAAGAAATATCTTTAACTCGGGTCTTTTGTAGTATTTGCACGCTTTGAAACCCATGGGCCCGTAAAACATAAAACTTTATGCCACCATTTTATTTCTATAAGAGTGCATGGTTTTGTATTTGCTGAAAATATGTTTAGAGTGGTGACATTAATTTAATAAAGAAGAAAAAAAATTGCATGATTTGAATCAATTACGAGAGGAAAAGATCAGTTCTGAAGAAAACTAAAAAAGTGGCAAGGTAGGACAAACCTCAAATAAAAAGGAATAAGGAGAATTTTTTTTCCTATCTAGTGTATCTGACATCAGTTTTATAGCGATTCTAAATTATATATTTTTAAATAGAGACTCTCTAATATTTTTATTACAAACACGATTAAATTGGGTTTCTTTGTAAAAAAGGTTTAAGATTGTGTCTCTTAACCTGCGAAAACTCCTCAAACAAATGCAAATAACCTCAGTTAGCAATCTCAGAACAATTGTACATTAATCTTTGTCGATTTCAATATCCATCAAAACTAATTGTGACGACATGAGCGTTCAATATTTTTAGTTATTCCTTGGTTTTTCTATCCAATTGATGTTACTTTCATCTTGACTTCTAACTGGCTATCCTTCAAATGATACAGACCGTGTCATGGCCATTAAAAGTAAAAGTAAGAGTCCAAAAAAAGTAATTTAACCATCCATAGCCAATATTTATTACACCTTGAAAAAAAATCACTGAAAGTTTTTAAAGTAGAAAAAAAAAGATTTAATTACTTTATACTTTTCTGTGATTTTATTTAAAAAAGAGCATAATAGACATCAGATGACAAATTATTTTCATTGCTAAATGTATTTCTCATGGATCAATTATAAAACCACGTCACAAAAATACTAATATAAGCAATAGTATTTTTTATGAAAATATGCTGTCTCAACCTACTATAAAAATTGAACAATAAAAAAAAGTAAAACTTTAACAACTTAAAACAAAGAACAGTTTAAACACTAAGATTAAAATATATCGTACAATAATATTATATTTTTCACTGGCCATATAGGAACGATAAATGAAATATTAAATTAGTTAATTAGTTTGCCTTATGGCTAGGCTGCAGAACGTTATTTTTAAATTTAATATCAGATGTTGGCCATATAACGTAATTTGGCAAGAGATCATAGGCAAACATTTATATGTTTGAATAAAAATTAATTTATTTCATTTAGTTGCGCCTGAACTCATATTTTTATTATGATGTAAAATATGATATTCCGGACATTTCGAAAACATTCTTTTAGTTTAAATTAGAAATAAATTTAAGCAATACATAGATTCGTATTCTCAAATTCTATAATAGAAATTGCATTAATTAATTGTTTAGTAGTCTTCTTCAATAAAACGTCTTTCAATTTGTTATTAGTTTTAATTAATTAAACTCTCCCAATCTACATGTCAGTACGAATAAGAAATGTTAACTAAACGCGTTTCTGTATGCTTTTTTTACTAAACTGTAGTTTTAACTGAATTCAATATATATTCCAAATAAATTCTTCGTTCGTACTATTTTATCGCAAGGTAATTGGAGAAGGTAAATAACATATTAATTTGATGAGATTGTATTGTTTATCTCGTCATTAACATCTCTACTTTATTTTTAGGTTTAAGATGCCATATTTTACAAGAGAACGTATTGAGTTTTCTGGGGTCACTTGAGATTCGTCAAAGAAGACCATGGCTTGGATCGCGACTTAATACTCAGAACTTGTATTTCAAGGGAGAAGGTCAAGGTTCGATTCCCGAGTTAGCCTATTTGTTTAAAGATAAATGGAAACTATGAATTTGACGAGTAGTATAACTTCATAATTTGATTATGAATAACATTACTTTTTAACGATAGAAACACTGCTAAACGCCGATACCATAAGTACTTGTGAGGAACTTTTGAAAACCATAAACAAGCAAATGTAGCTTATTGAAATTTAAAGAAAAAAGTATAAATGGTAGCCAGTCAAGTAACAAATGCTCACAAGCGTTTGTGAATCCCAATAATTTACTGGTTTTTCGTAATTCGACACACTGTCGTAATTCAAGACAAGAACTGTCGTTGGCAATTTAAAACAACTCTAGGAAAATAAAGCAGTAAAGTATAACATTTCACTAGAATCTTCTATAAATTTCAAGACTGAGCTTTGAAGGAATCTGTTTTTCATCCTAGAGAGGAAGAATTTCAGTTATAAATTAAATATTTTGTCAATGTCCATAGAGACAATTACGTCTAATGCTCTCCGGCCTTATGAAGAACTATATTTGTTGCTTCGAAATCAACTGCTAATCTTAACTTTTACATGGAATTTAATAGGCTGCGTCCCTGCTATGGTTTTCCCACAGGTTTCAATTAAGCAGTAAGCTATATTCTTTTACTGCGTGGCATAAATATATCGATAGATCATTTCCAGATCATACACTGTTAGTGTCTGATCTGGAAATATTTTAAAATAGATGTATTTTCCCTAAACAGTCTTGGTGATAACATAGCATATTTGTCAGGCTACACATTTTAAAAAGTCAAAGCTGTTAATTTCTTTTTAAGTATCCATGAGTGACTAATGAAATGGCTCGTTAGATGAATGGTTCGAATAAAAAATGTTAACTAAACGCGTTTCTGTAACTTTTTTTTTACTAAACTGTAATTGAATTGAATATATCTGCCAAAGTAATTCTTCTATCAAGTTGTACTATTTTATGACAAGGTAACTGGAGAAGGTAAATAACATTAATTTGATGAGATTGTATTGTTTATCTTTTCATTAACATTTCTACTTTATTTTTAGGTTTAAGGTGCCATATTTTACAAGAGAACATAATGAATTTTCTGGAGTCACTCAGCGAGATTCTTTAATAAAGACCATGGCTTGGATCGAATGGTAATACTTAGAACTCTTATTTCAAAGGAGAAGGCCAAGGTTCGATTCCCGAGTCAGCCTATTTGTTATCCTACTTAGCCCCGTGATAGTGGGTTCGATTTCCATAGCTTGATTTTAAGGAAGAAAAATGATGCGTCAAGTGAGAGATAGGTTCGTTATAAATGTACAGCAAGTTTTTATTTTTTTCTTTAAATGAAATATGTGACGATATATTTATATAAGTTAACATGCTTATTTTAAGAGTGGTTTAATAAAATGTTGGAAATTGCGAACAAGTTTGATATACTTAAATAAAACGATTTCGAAATGATGTTTTGCTGTCGTTCATCTATATTCTGTGTAATTAATGAACACTATTACTGATACTTTACCAACTTTATATTGGTAATTTCACCTTAAAAATACTTCACAACTTTTTTTTATGAAAAATAAAAAAAAATATTTAGAAATTATGGAGATTCTCAACACGTGGGATCAGTATATGATGTCATATATAATTAGTTATTCCCTCAAAAAGGAACTGAAGATTTTGCAGTTTTCAATAATTAATATCAAGTCCTTTATTCTTGTTTTTGGCAAAATCAGTTACAGATTAATCGTCAAGTTACCATCTATATATGTCAATAATCTCTTAATTTATATAAATAATATTTAATGCCGTTTCAAATGAAAACTAATTTTGTTTAATTTTCAGGGGATTATTCTTTCCATAAATTAGATTTTGAAACAAACCTAAGTCAAAAGCAACTAGTCTGTATTTAACGTTAAAAAATAATTCCAGAAAATAAAATTAATTTAAAAAAAAGAAGTGGCGCTAAAATGGATACAGATTAAAAGAAAACACATATAAACAATAAAAACAAGATAAATTTTTGCATTATTCTGTTTAAATTTTAATGAACACACGCAATAAAAGAATTTTAGTTTTTAGCTCGTACTGTACTTTTAATTTACTTTCCTAAATTGGAACATTCCCCAACCATTTTAAAGACAAATTCACAAAAAATGTCCAATATTCAAACAATGTAATAGGTTTTTAAACATATTTATATTGATATAAATTTGAATTTTGTAGTAATTATATAAATTTAAAAGCATAGATATTTAATGCAACCCTCAATATTAAAGTGTCCTAAACTGTCCCAAACATATATTAACTAATTCATTCATGAATTAACCTTTTAGGTGTGTTTACATTTTACTCTATCACGAGAGAAATCACATTTACGACCAGGATATATATCTCTATTACATAAATTCAGCTGAAAGATAATTTACGAATGTAACATAATTTACATTTTCATTGACTTTAAGGTGGTTTTTATTAAAAAAATAGATTGTTGTGTACTAGTTTAGGGTGGCTTGAAATGAAATACTTGTACACACACAAAGTATGTATGCATGTGTGTGTGTGTTTGTATATGTATGTATGTATGTAATGTATGTAATGTTTGTAATGTTTGTATGTATGTAATGTTTGTATATGCATGTATGTATGTATGTAGGTATATATATATATATATATATATATATATATATATATATATACATGTATTCACACTTGCATACACGCGCACACAAATGCATTTTTCATAAAAACATTGAAAACCAATTTCATTTGGAAACCAACAGGAATATTAAAATGACTAAACAAGCGAAAAATTATAACACTTTAACTGTTTTCTACCGTGATCGTCTTTACAAAAACCTTAAGAATATATGTAATAATATAATTATAGTTAAATTCAAGCATACTACCCTCTACCATTTTTCTTTATTTAAAGTAAAATTAACTGTTTCTATAATTTTTTACATGCCGCCTGTATATATTGTTTTTAAGATTTATGTTGATTTTTAGAGCACAAACATAGAAAATATATTCAAGGATTTGACAAGCGATGAATTTTACTTTGTGAACAAGTTTCATTCCTGTAGAATTAAAAAAATAAATAAATAAAAATTTAAAAAAAATACGTTTACTGATTAAAGGGAGCTAGATATTAAAACTTCAAATTTTACTTACAGTCATTCTTTGAAAATGCCAAAATCTTTCAGTTTATTCAAGTGGGTTCTCAGTCTGTTTCAGTTCTGGTTTTTTTTTCTTCACCGCTTACCGGACGATACGATAGAAAAACATGAGATGCTGCGCTCAAACGAACTCACCGAACAGTAGCTGAATGTGAAAGCGTCTATGATCGAGTTTGAAATGCACCCCCATTGTCCCGCCGCGGAGCATTGTGGGGCGGTGACGTCACCGCACCTTTTTGTGTGGGAAAAGTAATCGTTTTGGACGCTTTTTGCGATAGCTCTCTGGCAACACTACGCATTTATTTTATCGCTACTTGGCGATAAATTTTTGGCGAGTGGTCGTACAATGGTACGCGACAGCAAACGATAGCGAAGTAATTGGACCAATTTGCGTTTAATATCGGTTTTATGTCTGGGAATATGATTGGAAGAAAGTTCACGTTCACGATTAGAGGGAGCGTCGACGTTTTCCAGCGAAAAATCGAGCCCAGAAATTTATCAGATGGTTTCACAGAGCGGTTGTGCAGATCGGTAAAAAATGGTTCGATTGTTGTTTGACACGCAGTTTTGTGTTAAAGACTTTACATAAACTAAGCTTCTCATCAAATGGAGATTGAATTAATTTGGTTTACTACCTGATAAAGAAAACAATGGCATACAAACATACAAACATAGACACTATTAAAATCAGATAAGAAATACACAAAGGGAGAAATTGTGAACCTCTTATTTATAAAAGGTTCGTAAATAAAATGCGACTGAAATCTATTTGGACATGTATCATAAATCATATATAATTGTTAAGAAACTTATTAAAAAATAATTATGAATTCAGAACCAGCATCCCTTTTAAATTCGAATAAACAATTAGGCTTGATCCAGGAGCGTACTGTGTGCTGGAGACACTACATTTATAAAATCGTTTATAAATTATTTGTCCTTAGCTTTTGTTTGTCCCAATTTCGAAACTTAATGTTTTTGAAACTCTAATGGTTATTGCCGGCTTTGTCAGTCAAGAAAATGTCCGAATGAACAACAACAAACAACTCCAGCAAATTCATACTGCAGTCGTGGCCCAGTATTTCATCAGCAAAGCATGACAACAGAAAACACGAGAAAAATACAATTCGCGAAATTACTTTTTATTTGACTCGGCATGCTATATATTGCTTTACTATAAACCCCTATGTGAATCGAATATTTCACTAAAAATGAGGGTACCCACAATGCAGCACGATATTTTAACTAGGTCCACGACTGCTTCTGAATATGGCTGTTCTTTTGTATTTATCGTCTTTTGCGAGGTGAGAACTTGTTTACTTTTTAATCTATTGGAAAATACCTGAAGAAATCTTCGGGAAGCACCTCCGAAGATTTATTTGATAATAATACTCTCCTCTAATAAAAGTAAAAAATAAAAATGAAACAAATGAATAAATAAATAAATAAATAATAATAATAATAATAATAAGAAGAAGAAGAATTTCGAGTTTCGAAATAATGTTTACGAATGAATTGGATTTGCGCATGTAACAGTTAAGACTACTACTACTAATTGTGAGTCATTTGTAAATCGTGATTTCGTATGAATTGAGTTTGCGAAGCTTGTACTCAGTCAAAAATTACTGCCTTCACACCTTGTCTTTTAAATGCTTGATTCCTATTTAGGCATATAGGGATGAATAACATCAGATAGCCAGAAGTGAGATTTGTGTAAATTAATTCTGAATTCTAAAATTAGGTACTACTTATATTTCTTCATTTTGATTTCTTTTTTTATTATTTTATTTTGATTTATTTTTTTATTATTTTATTTCGATTTATTTTGTTTTAAATTTATGTTTATAATTTATAATATCAAATGGCACACAAGTTTTTATTATGAATCGAATTTTGTTTTGAAGGGGAAATATAACTATTTAGGGTTTACATTAAGTTTTTTAAATACTAAGCTCATCACCTTTACTTGCATACTTAAAAGTTAACTATTACATCGAAAGCATTTGCTCTTCTTAGTTATGTATTTATACTGTTCAGTCGCTTGAAAGCAATATAAAAAAGTTGCAAAAATAGTTAATTTAATTTATGCATATAGTATATATACACTGCTCAAAAAAAATTAGGGGAGCAAGCAAAGAAGTTACGAAAACCGTGCGAGACAGCCACGTATTGGCACAAAATGGATAGTACACGCGTATCAATGCGCAATACAGATAAAAAAGACGTAAAAAAAATTTGTAATTAAGCTTTAATTCTTTGAAAATATGGAAAAAAAACATGAAAAGATGATTTAGGGCAACAATTTGTTTACATGTAAACGATAAAAAAAATTATTGTTTAGAAATGATGCAAGATTTTTAATATGGCGTGTGGTCTCCTCGAACAGCTAAGACTGCCACACACCTCTTTTCCATAGATACGATGATGTTATCTATAAGACTTTGGAGAATACTGTTCCACTCCTCAAGAAGTGCAATCTTCAAGTCTCGGAGATTAAAAGGAGGCCTTGGTCTCGCAATGCGTCGTCCGAGCATGTCCCAAACATGCTCGATTGGATTCAGGTCAGGAGAGCACGCTGGCCATTCCATACGCTGTATTGTTTCAGCTTCAAGCATGTTCTCCACAAGACGAACTGTATGCGGTCTGGCATTATCATGCTGGAAAACAAAGGAATCTCCAATGGCTGCAGCATAAGGTAGGACATGAGGTCTCAGTATCTCGTCTGCATACCTTCGGGCCGTCAAAGTACCATTCCGAATGATATGCAGGTCCGTACGTCCACCTATCCTGATTCCACCCCATACCATAAAACCAGTTCGTCTGTATTGCGACCTTTCACGAACGAATGTGGGGTTATTTCGAGTGTCCCTTTCCCTCCATACCAAAACACGTCGGGTGTCACACTCCAGACTGAATCGGGACTCGTCTGTAAACAGCACTTGGCTCCAATCATGTTGCTCCCAATCTCGATGTTCAGCAGCCCATCTTCTTTGGGCCGCACGGTGGCGTGAGGTCAACGGAATGCAGACCATTGGCCTACGTGCATAGAGACCTCCCTGATGAAGCCTATTACGTACTGTTTGGATGGACACCCTTCGTCCTGTTGCCAAGATCAACTGTCTTTGCAGCTGAGTAGCATTGTCTGTTCTGTTTCGACGAGCTGTTAACAGTATATACCGGTCATCAGTTGCTGTAGTGGCGCGTGGCCGACCTTGCCCTGGTCGACGTCTAACATTTCCTGTTTCTTCGAATCGATTCCACAGCCTTGCAACGACACTTCTGGCGACTCCAACAGCGTCCGCGACACTACGTTGTGTTTGCCCAGATTCAAGTCTGCCTATAATACGCCATGCCATGGATTCCGGTAAATCCCGTTGTTGAGACATTTTCAAGTCACCTTTTCTCAAAGAAAAAAAAATAATAACTGAGCAATCGAATTTCACAGTTAAGGCTGTGAAACAGACGTTTCTGCAACATCCCGATTTCCGCCCTTATGTTCTTTTTCTGGTTTTTGACGTCATGAACTTTGATTTGCATATGAAGTTTTCTTCTTCTATTTCCTACTATGCTTTAAATTATGGATGATTTATTTTATGTTACTTATCGGTGTAAGTATTTGCGTAATTTCGTTAAAACCATGTGTTCTCCTAATTGTTTTGAGCAGTGTATATATATATATATATATATATATATATATATATATATATATATATATATATAATCATCTTAGTAATGATTTTGTATTTTATGGATAAACCAACGTACGCTCAGTAAAAAAATAAAAAAAGGAAAAATTATTAATTTTTTCGTATGCACTGGAGCTCATAATGTATAATCATTCGCGATACTAAAATGCATTTATTTTTTTGAAGTGTATTAAAATAAGTGATACTCTTATGAAGGTGTACAAGAAATCCTTATATCATTAATAAATAAAGTGCAATGAATTTTATAACGGAGATTATTAGATTTGTAAGCCATTTCAAACCCTGCCTGGAGTTTCCTTGACTTAACATGAAGGAAAATGTTAAAAGAATGCAGTAATAGCAAAATACACTCATGGACAAAAAAATTAGCGCACCAAGAAGGAGTCGTCAAAATGAAACGAAATTTTACATACTTAGTGACTACTTTGATATAAGTAAATGATAAGAAAATCAAAGAAAAAGGATAATTTATTTCAGAGAAAAAGGCAAAAGAACGGAGGAGTTAATACTCCGTTGGACCCCCTCTAGCGCGAATGCACGATGCGATACGATCGGGCATTGAGTCATACAAGTTCTGTATGATGTCTTGAGACATTTCGTTCCATATTTGCTGTAACCTTGCCTCTAGTTCTTTCAAACTCGTGGGATGCCCATGGTTCGAGAAGACACAGAGGCCCCTAGTGAAGGTGCTACCTGTGTCTGGATGGCGGCCGATGAAGCAGTTGGCTGTACGCGTGCATTTCTTACGATGTGGCGGTCTTCTCGACGACTGGTCTGTCGAGGGCGTCCTGAGCCTGGTATTCGTGTACATGACATCTCTCGGGTCCACTGGTCCCAACACCTCCTCACAACACAACCAGAGCGGCCTAATTGACGAGCTACTCGCCTAGCTGACCACCCAGCTTCCATCATCCCGACGATTCTCCCCCTCTCAAACTGCGACAACTGCTTATATTGTCTTCGAACACGGCGTAATGGCATATCTATCTCAGCTCTTCCTCTGTAAATGATTCAGCACACTCAAACAAGCTTTGGTTACCTGTTTTATACTCCACAGAGTACGATGTTCAACGCCCTCTACCGGCTATACGTAATGCGCAATCACGCTGCATTTCTAATCATTTGCATATCTCCCCGACATGTACCTTCATTGCAAGTTTCGTTACGATCCCGCAATTATTTCTTGGTGCGCTAATTTTTTTGTCCATGAGTGTAATTAATGAGAAAATAATTTTTCGATATCAACACTAAAATAGGATGACGAAGCTCTCAATGCATTTATTAAGATTTTTTGAACGGTCTCAGATGGCTGGTATATTCGTGGGCAGAACTTCACTTTTCTGCAATTTTATGCCTTTTTATTTCTATATGTTGCCTAGTCTTTTTCACATGTGATAAAGACATTGGGCTCTGTAAAAATAGTATGCACAATAATTTTATGTTTGGAGATTATTATGATTAAAAAGGACTGTGGTAATACCTTACAGCCGTACAAGCCTCACATTCATATCTAACGCTTCTGATCAAGTTTTTAGGCTCTTACCAAGAGTTTGGAGGACAGAGAGCTTCAATCTGAAAGCGATATTTAGAGCTCCAGAATAATGGTTCGTGGAACTGGCGGAATGCAATTTAACGCACGAATGCTTCGGATTCATATTCAGACACCTTATTTCCACTCCATACTTCGGATATATTTTCACTTTGGAAGAGGTCATTTTCCAACTGACCATTGGTGGATACGCACTATCGTTCATGAACTTAATCTTTAGACTCTCGTATCTTAGAAAAATCTAATAGGAGGTTTTGTCTCCAAGCTTTAAGCGCACCTCTGTTGATGATGTAGGTTCTGCTACCCATTAAATCTAGTGTTAGCCCCTACCATGTGCTAATTCTGCGCTGGGAGATGTTCAAGGAATTAATCTTCAATAATGATACTGCATACCTTTCTTCAATTACGACGATCAGGTTAAATTAAGATACTTTATTTACAAATCAAGATTAGTTTACAGTATTTACATTAAAGATTACTTAGAAATTACTCTCCAACGAGAGTTCCATTATTACCGAACTGATCGGTTCTTATACACAGTGCATTCTGCTCCAAACATTTGAAACGGGGGGTGATTCGCGCTACGGCGCTCGTAGCGCCACCAAAGATGAACTGCAAGACCATGATTCCATACCATATCCACCATATTGGTCTTTTTTCTTCATACCATTGAGAATTCAGCGGGTTTTCTGATCTTTACGGATAGTTTTTCGGTGAAATTTCGTATATAGATGGAAACCAGACTAATTAGTGAAGAGTTTATTGTTTCTTCTCTCATACACAGTGTGAAGAATCCATTGATCCTCATAATTTATAGTAAAACCCTCTCAATCAATTCACATCTCAACAGAAGACACCCCTGGAATCCGGAGGCAATACAGTGGACAACCGAACTCTAGAAGGAAACGTCCCAGACAATGCAAGCCTGAAGGCGAGGCGACAGTAGGTCTGAGATTTTGGACATAAAGTTCAAAAGACATTAGTTTCGGTCAACCCCTTGATCGATGATGATCGGGGAAGATTAAGCGACCTAAAGCAATCAGCTGATGTGCTGACGAAGGACGCTAATCACCAATCGAACTTCTGAAAAGTGATGTCACTTTAAAGGCACCAACAAAAACGCTTTTAAATATCGAGCGATAGCACCCCTAGAGCTACGAGTTGTGTCGCTATGAACTAAAAAAAATCAGTCAGCGTCTAGACCTGCATCTAGAGGTCGCTACTCCGGCATTGTAGCTTATGATTCTTTGTAAGTCCTCGTGCGAGGCAAAGCTCTTTCCGACTTCCTGTCGATTGTTTCGAGGAGAAACAGTTCTAGCTATTAGAGTCAGCATCCAGACCTGCATCTAGAGGTCGCTACTCCGGCACTGAAGCCGTAGCTTACGATTCTTTTTAAGTCCTCGTGCGAGGCAAAGTTTTTTCCGACACCCTGTCGATCGCATTTTAAGTCCTTGTGAGAGGCAAAGATTTTCTCGACTCGTTCCCAGAAGGAACCGTTATAGCTATTGGAGATAGCTTATGTTTTTAGATCCCAGACGGATCTGTTCGATAAATTATCAGCGGTATAAGCGACTTCCAGCAGAAGTAATTACCGCGCGTCCTACTGAGTTCCGGATAAGAAGACATAGACTAGTGTTTAGACCGAGTGCCGATAATATCTACTGATGTTCTTCAGCTGAATTTTGTTCCCTGCACGTTATTTAGAGTGTATACTGTACAGTGTTGTAAATAATATTTCATCGACTTCATCTCATTGTAATAAATCATTTCATTTAATATTTCTGGATTGTATCGTCGTCTTCTACACGCTACCATTCGGCGAATTCTTTACAACAGACATCTTTTCCGCAAAGTTGAACGGAACATAAATTTCTGAGCGTTTGTCATTGACCATTACTCTGATCCGATGATATTTATTTGAGGTCTTTGATTTGATATTTTTGGTTCTGCAGTGATTGTAAACAGCGCAAAATATTGCATCCCTGAAGTACGTACCTGAAGTACGTGATCTCCTAGAACGTGGGGTAGTTACTGTTGAGATGTTGGGAGTCTTGAGCCTTCAACTATTTGGCGTCTATCCTCTCCTGTACACTGGAAAATTTCCTTCAAAATCCCAGACTCTTTGGGTAGATTTCAGTAACAGACTGTAGGTTTTCAGAACTCTGAATGTAAACAACAGTCTGTTTACTGTTTTCTCTTATGGAAACAAACATATGGGTCATGGAACTCAAAGAAATATATCTAGGGTCCACTAGATAACATAGAAATATAACATTCGCGTGCCTTAAAAGAGTGAACAGCTTCCTCAGAGGGTAATAAGGGTCTTGATGCATTATACGTCATTCATACGTGAGTGTAATATTTTTGTACAATTACGAGGGGCCCCGAGTTGCCCAAATTGGCCGGCAGATCTGTATTGTCCGTCCGGCGCTCAGGCCTATAGTATTCATAAATCGAACAGGGGAAATAAACCCTCGGCTGAGTTTGCAGGTATTGCTACGCAGTGCTAGTCTTCAGTCTGACAGGGCTTATATGCGAAAGCAGAGGTAGCCGTAATAGTTTTCGAATTGTCC
Source organism: Dolomedes plantarius (assembly GCA_907164885.2). NCBI lineage: Eukaryota > Metazoa > Arthropoda > Arachnida > Araneae > Dolomedidae > Dolomedes > Dolomedes plantarius. The sequence continues at coordinate 136,215,973 of OU015493.1, read as the reverse complement.
AATTTCGCAATGTAATAAAATCCATTCTGTTAGGCGCATTTGTTTGCTTATTATTTAATTTACCTATTTATGGAGGGTTTTTATTCAGTAAAAAATGGCGCTGCTTTACTAAACTGATCGGAATGGTTGTATTTTGAAGGTACTTTTGAAAGTAGTGGGTTCGATGAAGTAAAGATACAATACTAAACAAAACTAGCGATTTATTTATTAACATTGCTGCCGATCAGATACAAAGACACATAGGATTTTCATCCACCCATCTGTTTATTGCCAGATTATAACACTCCTGCAAGACAAAATGCGGACGTCTGGATACTCTAGTAAATCTCCTGAGACGGACAAGAACTGGCGAAGCTGGTTTTATCACTGGACTCGAAACAGGCGTAGACTCAGGCTCAAGTGGACTAACGACTTGTTGTTCCTTCTCAGCAGTATCAGATGTAACTCTGGATGATTCAATCTTAACTGGTTCCTCTGGATCAGTCTTGGGAACAGAGATGTCCGGCGCTGGCTCCTGTCTAATTTCGAGGGATGATCCGCACTTCCGCATGTGGCCTACTTGTCTGCTCCAAATCTCATTACTTATATGTATACTATAGCTTAAAGTCTTAACTACTATTCCTACCTTCTTCTTAGGATGTCCAGCATAATTTCTTACAGCTACCTTCCCCCCCTCCCCCCACACTGGAGAAATTCATGCACTGTAGAATCATTATCTGCATCACTTTATCTATGATCTTAGGTTTTAAAAGATCAAGCCTAGTATGAATGCAGCCTTTCAAAAGGGAATGTGGCGTTATCGTATACTGTGATAAGAAACGTAGTTTCCCATTTAAAGTTCCTGGATCTATCTGGCTGGATGTTAAACAAGATCTGAAACTCTAAACCCTTCTTCCAGCTTGTCCGTTTGCTGAAGGATGATAAGGATGCGAAAATACATGCCTTACATTATTGTAATTTAATTGCTAACAAAATCTAACTAAATTCCAAACTCAAGAAATTCGTATCGTTAACGCTGACAAGGGTCAATGGAATTCCATAACGAGCAAAAGGAATTCGGAGATAATCGATGACAACGCTTGCCGTTATGTTTTTCATTGCCATGACTTCTATCCACTTCGATTAGACATACGATTGCCGTTACGTTTTTCATTGGCATGACTTCTATCCACTTCGATTAGACATACGAAACCCCCAGAAACATCGTCCCCATAAAAGGGCCTGCATAGTTGACATGTATCCCTGCCAAGCTCCATTTGGCTATTTACAGGGGTTTCTGTTCATTTTTGTAGGCTCATTCCTGGTTTCGGTACAAGTCACACACTTTTGAACAAAATTTTGTATCCACAAATACATATCTACCATGAGACTCAACATCACAGCTCTGGTACCGAAAGTCATCGGCTCGACCATTCGGCTACCTTTCGGTCCTTTGGATTATGAGAGCACACGATTTCTTTTTCCAAAACTGACTTTACAAAACTACTGCATTGTATGCATATCCTCGAATATTTTCTTCTCGTTGCACCACTGGAGTTTGGTTCTCGGTAAAAGTCAGAGATTTTCAACACTGGATTATTGGTCACAGTCGCGGAATGAATACCGAATTAAAAGAAATCTTACTGTTTTCGTGCTGTACTGTTATGGAAACCCTGGAGTACTTTGTAATGCTAACTTATCTTGACGCCATGAGCAGTGAATAATCTAGTTAACAAGCCATTCAATTGAAGGTAATACTTGGTTTCGAGAAATTTTATAGTTATTAAAAACCACCCTTAATTTTTTATATCTAAGACAAAATTTATTCAGTGGTGCAAGATCCAAAGTGGTACCAAAATAGGTATAATAAATGCGCTCCCCCCCCCCCCCCCCCCGCAGTTACACGTGACCTGCATTATTAGCCACACCCTCTCGATGACGAAGTACACCCCTTGTAATGTTCAGATAGTGATTAATGCGATGTGCGATCAATTGATTTCGGCTCTGGCACACAACCTCGTATCCAGATCCTTTTCTTCTAAGGAAATTAGATTGCAAAATAAGATTCTTACGTTCATCTGGACCTGCTTCGAGTAGCCAAGTATGTATACTTGCAGGATGGAAGAAGTGATTTGTCTTTTAAAGGAAATTGCTTTAAACGGGTTACTAGACAGGTTACTGATACAGATTTTTGAAGTAAGTTCGATTAAGACAGAAAACTACATCGATGGAAAGTATTTTTGCTGAAATTGAAAACTTAGAATTGAGGAGAGGAAAAAATTAGGTTCAAGAAAAACCTGATTAAAGAGAGACAGCATTTCGAAAAGCCATCTGAAAGTTTGACGAAGAGGAATGAAATTCTCTTGATTAGAAAAGAAAAAATTATTTTTGCGAAGAAACAATATTGATTGTCTTTAAGACGGTTGAAAATGTGGCTTTAAGACACGGACTAATATCACCCTAATAACGAGAAAAAGAAACCGGAGGGTTTTATGCAATTGGTAAATTAAAAAAATTGAAGATATAATAATGAGAATATTAGCTTGAAAAGTCTATGTGTAGTTACGTTTAGCCGGGAATAAAGACACTCGACTATTGAAAACTCATCAGAGAGTAATACTGCAATTGCCATTGTCATTATTATGATAGGAATGTTAACGGTTGAAAACATTCTTTCGTTGCTGCTGCCAAAACTAATGTCCGGGAATATTCAATGATATCCATTAAAAAATCTATAACAATCTGTTTTCTTGTACGTTGAAAATTAGAACATCATTCTGTAATGCTACACGTAACACTGAACTCTCAATAACGTCCGGATATCCTAATTATATCTAATTCATATTATTGCAGATGTGAGAATAATATTGTGCTTGCGATCAATAAACGAAATGAAATCTTGTCTCGCTTGATTTTTCGAGGTTTATCTTGATTTTCGTAATAAGGGACTATACTCAGAGGGATTTCCTTTAGATGAAGGCGATTTCTCGTAATACAATTCTGTTGTATAACGTAACTTCGACGTTGCGTAAACATGGACCATAAGTTTCATTCTCAACAGTTGACTCCTAAATAATCCACTTACGACACAAAGTTCAATACAAATTTCTTGCTTATGAGGTTCAGCGAAGAGCAATGTAACTTTATGTTAAAATGTAAGAGAATTATCCTTTTCGAGACATTAAATGAATGCCCGCCGACCGGTTGCTGTTATAAAGACTAGAAAAGGGGACTCGTGTCCGCTTCTGAAGCAACCTGTTAAATCAGAGAGGTCCCCAAACTTGTTTGTCCCGTAGACCACGAGCCGATTTTTTCTGTCTTGGGTAGACCCCTGCTTTCCTAATATTGATTTTTTACAAATTCATCAACTTTAAATGTGTTTTTGAAGATGACACAGAGCTACTCACTTTTATAAGGTTTACGGTAGAGTAAAAAATTTTAAAATAAAAAAATGTTAAGTTTTATAGTTATACATTTATTTATCAAAACGACACAAAATGCAAATCAATGTAGTAACATTTTTACATAAAATTAATGCACAACAAAATCAATGCTTTTAATGGGAGGGATGAGCCTGATGCTTTGATAGCAAAATTTCAATATTTGGAGTCAGTTTAGTCAGGTTTAACCTTACATCTCCTAGGCGAGGGATTTCCAATCGGTTTCTTTCTTTTTTTGTAAGGAGATTGGAGAACCCCTTTCCACGAGGTATGAAGACGGAAAAGCTATCAAAAACTTTTTCGTGATAGTTCACAATGCAGGATATGTAACAGGTATGTCTCTCTGAAGCCAGATTTGCTGATATCCCTTTCTAAAAACTGCACCTTAATTTCTTCGTTGGTGATTATTCCGATCAGTTCTTCTTGTAACATGACATCCGTTTCTTCAATGTCACCATATGGATTGATAATGCACTGTGGTATTTCCATAGTCAATACATTTTGAAACCTAATTTCAAAGTCTATGTGAAGAACATTTAAATGTTGAACGTAGGCGGAAACGTCATCATCCTGGCAGTTTGTCTGCGCCAAATTGGGAAACTGGAAAAATTCGCGCCGTCCAATGTTTTGCTTTATTAGTTTCATTCTGGTAAGAAAAGCTGCAATGATGGACTTTATTTTTTTATCACATTTAGACAGTCACCTTGTAACTGAACGTTAACCCCATTAAATTTAGCAAACAAATCTGTTAAATAAGCAATGTCTGGTTTCCATTTGATTAATTTTTCTTTTAAAATGGGATATTTAGCATCCAATAACTCTAAAGCAGTCTCAAAAAGTTTTTAAAAAATCTTGTCAAACATAAGCCTTTCGACAGCCAGCGTAATTCAGTGTGTAGGAGTAATCAATGAAAGTTATCGTCATTTTCTTCACACAACTGCACAAAAAACCTAGAATTCAACGCGTTGATCCGAATTTTGTTTGCTGCGCAAAAGATTTTTTGCAACTAGATGTTGTCGATGGATGTCGCATTGAATAGTAAACAGCCCGGGTACATTTTGTTTATAAATGGCTTAAAAAACCATGATGGCACCCAAAAATGGTAGATGCTCCATCTGCTGTCTCTGATATTATATTTGATAAAGGGATCGCCTTTTCCTTGAAAAAATTCTCTCAAAACAATAAATATTGATTCGCTTTTTGAATCTGCCATCGAAGTCCTCGCAAAGAGCAATTCTTTATGGATTTCTTGGACCATAAAAAAACGAACATATGCTAATAGTAGTGCTTCATTACCAGCTAAAGTTGATTCGTCCAGTTGTATGGATAAATGGGTCATTTGCAGATAATTACTCAAGAAGCTGTCAACATCATAACTCATTTCATCGATATGTCTTTCAGCTGTGTTGTTGCTCAAAGTAATTCTTTTGAGTATATGACAAGCAGGTTTGTGTAGAAGAGTTTTTAAAACCTCTTCAATGGCTGGCAAAATTAGCTGTTCCCCGACAGTATTCAGCTTTCCTGATTTTGCTATGAGTAGCGATATATTGTAAGACGCCCACAAAAGATCATCGTCTCTTTTTAATGTCGAAGCGAACATACTGTCCACCGTGGATTTCTTCTGAAGTTGTTCTTTCAGTGTTTGAAAGCATTTCAAATCTTTATCTGTTTTATCAGGGTGACACCTTCTCAGATGATCCTCTAGCTTGGATGGTTTCATAGCATCATTGCTTAATACTTTCTTGCATAAAAGGCACATGGGCAGGTGTTTATCTGGCAATGATGGAATGAAGCCAAACTTCAAATAATCAACGCTGTACTGCCTATCTTTAATAGCATTTAATTGAGAACAAAAAGTAGCTTAGGATATAGCTTAGGAAATTACTTCGAGACTCTTTCTAACATGAATAAGTTTATTCACAGACCAATTGAGTACACTTTGGTTTTTTCTACTCACAACAAAAGACACAGTTTGGTTTACAGTTAGAATTTACATCAGTTCAGTTGATATACAATTAATATAAAAGTAATAAATGCTTAATTAAAATTATAAAAACCATCTTAAGTGATAATAATTATCTACTTTACAGTGACAAATTTAATATTCTTATTATTTTACTAACTATATACAGAGCCTGACTAAGGCAGGGGCATACGGGGCAGTTGCCCCGGGCCCCCAGATCAGAGGGGGGGGCCCCTAAATCGAATAGAAAGTTTAGTATTATGTATTAAGTTCTTCATTACTGAAGTAGTGAAGCAGAGGGGGGGCCCCAAAGAAGTTTTTGCCCCGGGCCTCAATTAGGCTAAGTCGGGCCCTGACTATATATCTTTTTACTTTTCGTAAAATCGGTAACTGTTAACTGGTTATGATATAATACAGCTTTATTAGTGCAGCCATCTATTAGCAGAAATCAGAATTATTGTGTCCAAACAAAAGTATTACGTAAGTACCTCCATAAGTACTATCTGTGTTAGGTGAATTATTACATTTACGGGAAGACAAAACTTTGGTGACGGCCTGCCTAACTCGTGGACCCCCATTTACATCTCATGCACCCCCAATTTATTTTTTCACTGGCATGGACCCCTGGCAGGTCGGAGTCGACCCCTGGGGGTCAATATAGACTGTGGTAACGAAATTCGTGTTATATAGGGTTATTTTAAACCTTATATATTATAATTACTTACTAATTAAAGTTAGAATTACTCTTTACAATCTTTAAAATCAATTTACTTCAAGAGTTGCCATTTGGCCGTTAGTGGTTAGTACATTAGATGGATGGTAAAGTTGCGTTGTGTTATTTTTAAATGCAATAACCCATAAACAATTAATAATTATAATTAACACTGGTCCGAACTGAATGCTTCACTGTGGTGAATAATGAGCCAAAAGAAAATTGAAATTAAATCTAATAAATTTACTTAACCTTGGAGAACACCTAGAAATAAAATTATCTCACCTAAAGGAAAAAGCTTCATATCTGCTGAAATAAAAATAAAACCTAAAGCTGAAAATCAGAAAATTTACTAAAAAGGCAAGGACCGACATGACACCACTTTACAAACTAACATAACAATTTATTTAAGAATTTCCCTGATATTATAACAAACAAACTCATTAACTCCAGATCTTCTTAACATTATTCTGACAACCAAATTCAATTGAATAAATACAATTTCGTTTAAATGAGTTCTACTCTCCATAATACAAATAATTATCAATAAAAACAATACAAATAAGTGAAGTGGCTGGCGAATAAAAAAAAACCTTCTAAATGAAAAAGTGATGAGAAAAAAACAAAAGTAAAACTATAGAAAAATTCAGTAAACCAAAAAAAAAAGGAAATTAAAAACATATTACCCAATTAAAATGCTGCAGCACAAAAAAAAAAACTATTATTTTAAAAAATCATGAGGGGCACCCCAGGCCAGCGCCATTTCTATAGCGTGCCGGCCGCCAAAAAAAATCAAGACATCTCTCTCCATCGTGGGTTGCGGGTCCGCTCCCAGCCTCTTGGCCGGCCTCCCCCTCTCTGTCTCCAAATCTCCATTCGGACGACCTTCTCACCCCTTTGTATGGCTACTCGTGGGTGAAAATGAGTGCGTCTTCGCTCTTTGATTTTAACAGGGAAATTCGGACCAACAGAATTTGAGGGGCTTGAATTATAATTTGATAGGTAGTATAGTATTTTATTTTCAAACTTTGATCTTGCATCAATTCAGGATTTATTTTCTTTTATTTTAAACTCTGGAACTAACTCGGCGTTTGGCGATCTCAGGCGTATCCATGCGCCTACCCCTCATCAAAACGGTGGTTTCGCTTATCTCTTGGCCAGCTGCAAAAAAGGGGTTGTTTCTTGAAATGGATACTTCTGTTAATCCCTTTATCCGGTGTAGTCCTGGGTATGTGCTGTGAAAATACTGTGAAAATGGAGGAGATCTCGTTACATTGCCTACCAGCCCAGCTGACACAAGGGTTTAGGTTCATAATACAAAATTTACTATTAATTGAAAAAACAAAAATAAAACACTCTAAAATTAATAATTAACTATGTTGAATATATACCAGCTACCGAAAAAAAACAATAATAAAAAAACAATATACCAGCGTACCAGTCACCTCACAATTATTTCAAAATAAGGCTTATTAATTTATCAATATTAACAATAAGGTATAACCTGTGATGATCTATTTCAAACTTAATTCTTCTCAATGTCAAAACATTTAGAGAAACTTGCGCACCTTCTCCAAATGCGATGACATTAATCAAATCAATTAATATCTGATCACCACAAGTATAACCCTTACATATATTTAGCAGAGGCTTAATAAATTGATTAAAACAAAGCACAATCGTTACTAAAATTTACTTACTTTACTAATTTATTTATCTGAATACCCGATATTAATATTAACTTTAATCACTTCCAAAACTATTAATTATCATCACAACAAATACCTCCTTTTCCGCGAGAAAAAAAAATTTGGCACAAATTTTTTTTTAATAAAAAAAACACAGATCACCGTGGAAAAATTTCAGGAATTAAAAGAATTGACTAAAGTATAAAATTTCATTACACAATGCGATATATTGTTCCCATTCGACCCGGGTCACATAACAAAACACATATACATGAGAGATTACTTATTAAACAAAAATATAAACCATGGAATATCTAGCATAATACCCGAAAAAAATTTCATTACCACAATTGTATATAAAACAAGCAAAAATGAAACATTGAACACCTAACATATATCTAAAACAATTCATTACCACAACTGTATGCTCAATTTACAATTAAACCATATACACTAAAAAAACTGCATAGTAAAATAATCATCCTCGGTTAAAACAATCAGTTCAAAAACATTACATCCTGTCCACAGTTTACTTCTATAATTTGAAATTGACAGTGCGACCATAGCATACAATCCGAAACAATTTTAAAAAAAAAAGTATGCTTAACACAAATAAACAAAACCTCTTCGAACAAAACTCAATACAAAATTCTCTCTTACGAAATTCATTATCACTGTTCAAACAAAATTAACATGTTTACTGTTCAACCTCAAAAAAAATGTATATGAAACATGTGAGACAGGTGTACAAAAATTACAACTTTAACCGTACATATAACAAATAAAAATTTTAACCTCCCGTACACCCTAGTATACATTACAAAACCAGGTAATTGATAGAAATTTGAGACCTATCGTTAACTACACCACTATTTACTCCTACTAATCCAAATTCAATTCCAGCCTGCGAAGATAGACTCTTCGTCCCTCGCGGCAATGAAATTCTAATAAGCTTAGTAAAAATTAATGATTAAAATCTGAGGCCATGTGTAACGTTCATTAACCTCCTGTACACCTTAGTACACATTACAAAACTAAGTAAATGATAAAATTTTGAAACCAATATTTAACTACTCCACCATTTACTCCTATCAAACCAAAAGTAATTCCAGCCTGCGAAGAGAGACTCTTCGTCCCTCGCGGCAATGAAATTCTAATATGCTTAGTAAAAATAATGATTAACACAAGAAGCCCTGTCTAACGTTTAATTGCATAAACCGAACTGAACAGACCAACGCAAGCATACCAACTAAAATAACATAACCAAACTTATTCAAAAAACCGTATGCCCTTCTTAACCTCTTCATTACCTCGGTCCACATTTGTGGACCTTCGCTTCTTAGCTTCTAAAAACATGCCATGAGAAAATTTGTAGTTCTAACCTCGCTGTTACATACGTGGATGTTCACGTTTTCTGGCAATTCTAATAGATGGCTGCAGTTGTACGGCGTTTGGGTAGAATTTCACATTACAGAAGTGATTTTCCAAAAATGACGTCATCTCAGCGTGCACGAAAACGTAAGTAATTTTCATTATTGTATAATTTAGTTATTCACAAAATAATTTTATTTCTTTAAACTTATTAGTTCTATCATCTGTATGAAACTTTTTATTTTATATTAACCTAATATTAAAAACTAATATAGTCAAGAATATGCAGGTACACGTGTGTGTACCTTCGTACAGATGGCTAAATTGTGACTGTGATAGTGATCATGTGAAATCCCATTGTACTATGAGTATTAATTTTATATCTATTTAGTAATATTTTTATGGGTATTTCAGTTAAGTGTTTAATGTTTAGGTACATCTAATACCTATCTTTCTGGATTTTTTTTCCATAATTTTGAAATTTTACCCCCAAAATTAGATAATTTAAAAAAATAATGTTAGCTAATTTTCAATATATTTAGATATTTTGCATGGTTTGCATGATTGAAATAGTTATGAAACTAAAATTTAATATAATATTTGAATAATATTTATAATAGCATATAATTTGAAAAAATTAATGTTAGCTAATTTTGTAATGTTATATAATTTTTAGGAATACTGACTCAAGAGAAAATTGAAAATATTTTGCAGCAGAGTGACTTATCAGACATATCTAGTGATATGTCTGATGGTTGGCCCATTTCTAAAGAAACGACTATCAATGTGTCTGCTATAGATCTATCATCAGATTGCGATGATAGATCTACGGCAATATGTGCCTAATAAACCTAATTGTCTTGGATTTAAAAATCTTGTTTTACCTGCAGTAGATGGCTTAGTTTTAGATTTTATTATCTACGATGGTAAAGGATGTGTTCTTGTCGAAGATATGAGTAATTTGGGTGTAGGTGATGGCACTGTTAAGCGTCTTTCTGAAGCTATTCCTCAAGATTCTACGCATATAATTTATACCGATAGGTATTTTACTGGAATTAAATGTGCAGAATATCTTCTTGAACATAATATTTTCTTGACTGGAACTGTGAGGAATAATAAAATTGGAATCGCTCAACAGAAATTGAGAAGTAATAAAGAAATCAAGAAAGGTGCGTGGGCTGAATTTGTTTGGGATGATGAAAAAGTGTGTGTGTTGCATTGGAAGGACAATAAAAGTGTCACACTTTTATCAACATGTGTAGGAAGTGAACCAGACTCAAGCTGTCGTAGATGGTCTAAAGAGGAGAAGAAAAAAGTTAGTATACCTCAACCTGCCATAGTTTGTTCCTACAATACTTCTATGGGTGGTACAGATCTTTGTGATAGGTACTTAGCCTATTATCGATGCACAGTTAGAACAAAAAAATGGCCAATCAGTGTATTTACTCATTTTGTAGATCTAGCAATCTCCAATTGTTGGATTCATTATGTACGCTATCATAAAGCAAATAAATTGAAACATATGTCCCTTTTGAAATACAGAATGCATATTGCATTAGCACTTATAAAATATGAAGGAAAAAAAATGTTGTGGCACGTAGAGGAAGACGTAGGATTTCTTCCTCAAGCTCAGAAGAGGATGATATTCCAAGAAAACAACGCAAAATTATAAATCAACCCTTGAAAGCAATACGTCTTGATAATGTGGGACATTTTATAAGATATATGGACGATAAGAACGCTTCAAAATGTCGTTTAGCAGGATACAAATCGAGAACAAGAGTTATGTGTATTAAATGCAACATATACTTGTGTATCCTAAAGAACAATTGCTTTGTGAATTACCACACACAATAAGACATTTTATTTGCTAATGTATAAATGTTTAAAAACACAAAAACCATTGTGTGCGTATTTTAGCAACACGAAATAAGCCATAAACTGTGCATTTTAATTTTTTGTCATAATGTAATATGTCAATAATAATTAGTTGTACTTTTTCGCTTGAAATATTAAAGCATTGCACTTAGATAAAAATTCAGATTTTTTTTAAAAATTTGATTTTCTTTCTAAACAATTATTAAATACATTCATTATTATACTTAAATTAACTGTAATACAATAATATGTATATTTGTACCTGATTTAGATAATATTTATCATTTGAAATATTTAAGTATTTTTACTTTGTTAAAACCTGAGGTACACATAAGTGTACCTAAAATTATTGGCCCCCTAACAGTAAAATTTATGTTTTCTCTATTTTATTATGACTTATGAACGTAAAGCAGAAATTTGGAACTGTTAAATATTTTTTTGCAATATTCTTTTATACTTCAGTAGTGAAGAGGTTAAATAAACAAAAACCGGTCGAATCGAATCACAATCGATCCCCAAAAGTCATGCTGATCCGTTCAAAACAGAATATGCACATAAAACATTGTAGACAAGAGCACCAAAAAAAAAAATTTAACATCAACCCTACACATAAACAAAATTTTCGGACGCTTTATTATGCATTACAAAAGAAATTAAACAATATTAAATTAAGCTAAAACTCTGCAAAAAAAACTAAACTGGTATTAAATCCAACAAAACTCTGACATGAGAAACTGAACTTATTAGGTACTGAAAGACCACAACATTCAAAATTTCCCAGCCTGTGACATTGAAGTTGAATATTAACCCCCATTTTAATTAAATTTCTAAACAAACCTAACTGGTATTAAGTCCAAACACATACCCGACATAAGAAACTGAATTTATTAGGTACTGAAATGACCGCAGCATTCAAATTTCCCAGTCTGTGACATTGAAGTTTGAAACTTAAACCCAATTGTAACTAACTTTCGTGTGAAAAACAATATCATTAACTATTATATGAAAAATATTTAATGTAATTTTCAATCTGTCCAAGAACCCAACCAATTCTACTTCCCGTTTTACCATGAGACCAGCTCTAAATGGCAAGAGGAAAACAGAAAAAACTTAGCACCTGGCAAGACAAAACAAAAAACCCGTGATAAAAAGCCCAAAACAAACAAAAAAAAAATTGACCTGACATGTAGAATTGCAATCAAAAATTTATCAATACTTAGTATGCAAATATACTATGGAAAACATTGTAAAAGAAACACAATTTAACACCTCAAATCAAATATTATACTTAAAATCACTAGCATAGTAATCGAAAACGTTAAAACAACAAAATACCAATAAAAATATCTATCAATGTTTAAAGATGTTAAAAAAATATTCAATATTCAAAATAACCTCAAAATATATAGGAATGTAAAAATTCAAATGAAAAATGTATCCTTAAACGCACTAACAGAACAATACTCTTAAGTAAAACACCAAAATAAAACATTTATATCGTTCAATAATTCAAAATGTAAAAAAAAATCAATATTCAAAATAATTGCACAAAATATAGGAATGTAAGAAAAATTTCAACTTAAAATCTACATCGTTTAAAATATCAGAAATAATAATAACCATAACCACATAAAATAATATGAACCAAAAAATCTGTGCCAAAATAAGATTAAGCCTCTACTATACCAAAATTTAATATGTCATGCCGTCTCACCGAAAGAAAGGATAATGGAAAAAAAAATGGCTCATTTGCAAACAGTCTTCACGACTTGTACCATTGAAGAAAAAAAAATGGCACAGCGTGGGTAGGTCACAGCGCCATTTGTGGTAACGAAATTCGTGTTATATAGGGTAATTTTAAACCTTATATATTATAATTACTTACTAATTAAAGTTAGAATTACTCTTTACAATCTTTAAAATCAATTTACTTCAAGAGTTGCCATTTGGCCGTTAGTGGTTAGTACATTTTAAGATGGATGGTAAAGTTGCGTTGTGTTATTTTTAAATGCAATAACCCATAAACAATTAATAATTATAATTAACACTGGTCCGAACTGAATGCTTCACTGTGGTGAATAATGAGCCAAAAGAAAATTGAAATTAAATCTAATAAATTTACTTAACCTTGGAGAACACCTAGAAATAAAATTATCTCACCTAAAGGAAAAAGCTTCATATCTGCTGAAATAAAAATAAAACCTAAAGCTGAAAATCAGAAAATTTACTAAAAAGGCAAGGACCGACATGACACCACTTTACAAACTAACATAACAATTTATTTAAGAATTTCCCTGATATTATAACAAACAAACTCATTAACTCCAGATCTTCTTAACATTATTCTGACAACCAAATTCAATTGAATAAATACAATTTCGTTTAAATGAGTTCTACTCTCCATAATACAAATAATTATCAATAAAAACAATACAAATAAGTGAAGTGGCTGGCGAATAAAAAAAAACCTTCTAAATGAAAAAGTGATGAGAAAAAAACAAAAGTAAAACTATAGAAAAATTCAGTAAACCAAAAAAAAAAGGAAATTAAAAACATATTACCCAATTAAAATGCTGCAGCACAAAAAAAAAAACTATTATTTTAAAAAATCATGAGGGGCACCCCAGGCCAGCGCCATTTCTATAGCGTGCCGGCCGCCAAAAAAAATCAAGACATCTCTCTCCATCGTGGGTTGCGGGTCCGCTCCCAGCCTCTTGGCCGGCCTCCCCCTCTCTGTCTCCAAATCTCCATTCGGACGACCTTCTCACCCCTTTGTATGGCTACTCGTGGGTGAAAATGAGTGCGTCTTCGCTCTTTGATTTTAACAGGGAAATTCGGACCAACAGAATTTGAGGGGCTTGAATTATAATTTGATAGGTAGTATAGTATTTTATTTTCAAACTTTGATCTTGCATCAATTCAGGATTTATTTTCTTTTATTTTAAACTCTGGAACTAACTCGGCGTTTGGCGATCTCAGGCGTATCCATGCGCCTACCCCTCATCAAAACGGTGGTTTCGCTTATCTCTTGGCCAGCTGCAAAAAAGGGGTTGTTTCTTGAAATGGATACTTCTGTTAATCCCTTTATCCGGTGTAGTCCTGGGTATGTGCTGTGAAAATACTGTGAAAATGGAGGAGATCTCGTTACATTGCCTACCAGCCCAGCTTACACAAGGGTTTAGGTTCATAATACAAAATTTACTATTAATTGAAAAAACAAAAATAAAACACTCTAAAATTAATAATTAACTATGTTGAATATATACCAGCTACCGAAAAAAAACAATAATAAAAAAACAATATACCAGCGTACCAGTCACCTCACAATTATTTCAAAATAAGGCTTATTAATTTATCAATATTAACAATAAGGTATAACCTGTGATGATCTATTTCAAACTTAATTCTTCTCAATGTCAAAACATTTAGAGAAACTTGCGCACCTTCTCCAAATGCGATGACATTAATCAAATCAATTAATATCTGATCACCACAAGTATAACCCTTACATATATTTAGCAGAGGCTTAATAAATTGATTAAAACAAAGCACAATCGTTACTAAAATTTACTTACTTTACTAATTTATTTATCTGAATACCCGATATTAATATTAACTTTAATCACTTCCAAAACTATTAATTATCATCACAACATAGACCACTTTGGGAATGACTGCGTTAAATAAACAAATTTTTCTTTTAGAGCTATGGTTTTCAACAAGAACCAGAACAAACATAGTAACAAGCATTGATAGTATTATCCCGCCAAAAACTCATTGGATTATACCTGATTACTGTAAAATCAACCGATGGCAGAGCGTTCAATATGTTGCTTTGGCGGGATATTACTGAAAAATAACATCTTGCTTGGCCACAGAAGACAGAAAATGCCATAGCAAGATTCCTTGGTGGCGTAGAGTATTGACTATTCCTTTATACGAAATCAAATCACCAATATAGTAATGTCTAAAACGCCACTACCCTTGCCTATAGTACCTGGAAGCCCGGCTGCTTGCCTCACACTCTTCTAAGCAAGTCCATCACACAGCCGGCCGACGATTCATCTTCCAGTACGTACGCACAGGATTGGAAAAGACGACTCGTCATATCAAATTATCTTCCTCCGCCTTTGAGCATCCATCCAGGTCAGATGGACCTTGTTCCAAAAACTACTTGTCAACAAAACCCTTCCCTTTCTGAACAGGAGAAGGATGGAGCTCATCATGGACTTTCGCGTAGCTTATGCTAAATGGCATGTTGCTATGAGTTCGACGAGACGTCCGTCGGACAATGCGTTGGCTCTAAAATGTTGTGGCTTGCCAAAGCATGCAATATTCATATGTTATGACAAAGTGTTTCTAAATTCAACCATCCCTGGCTGTTCTCCTTTGGCGGTAAAACTTTGATACGCCCTGAAGAACGCTTTGTAAGTTGCTCTTTCAAACACAATATCCTGGTAAACAGCTGTATAGATGATGCATTTCAGCTTCTTTGAAAAATCTAACTGCATCCCTGCAATCCTCATTTCCCCCCCCCCCCCTTGAGCGGTTGGCTATTATCCCGAGGATATTTTCCGCCCATGTTTCACATCATTTGTTGGGATCTTTATTGTGAGAGCACACTATTTGTGAATCAACATTGCTCCCTTTGAAAGGGAACACAGGAATTTCCAGGCCTTAACCGAGTTTCGAACCCAGGCTCATGTAGCGCCGCCATAGAATGTGGATGGCTGATGTCCTAAGCCCTGCCTTCTCAAGCTTTCAGCTTTTGAACAAAACAGAAATTGCACCACATATATACTGCTTTTAGTTTGTATACTGTCGATTTAGCAAAACCTAAAACTGAATTTCACAAAAAATAATTTCCATGTCTTATCACCATTCCGTTGCAAAATGTACAAGAACACAGACTTCCAACAGGAACTAATTCCATAAGGCCTGGAAGAACACATGCAGAAAGTAGTAGATCATTTAGCCGTAGGGATGTCGTCTGGGATGCACCACAAGGAGGTAGATCTACTTTGCACCTCTGATTATCGGGTCTATTTTAGTAATTTCTGCTGATGGATGAATGTGCATAAATTTGTCATTCCCTAAGTTTTAGGCTGATGCTGAAAAATAAAAAGTTTCCTTCAAACAACCTGTTTGGAAAGGATTTATATATGATTGAAACTCCTAATCTTGATTATCAGTCTTGGTTACCAAGTGGTACAATACATTTAGAAACTCTGAATCTTATTCTAAAGGAGGTTATGGAGGAAATAAACAGAATTTACATCTCCTATCCGGCAAATTTAAGAAATTTCTGAAGGTGCAAATGAAAATATAAAAGGGAACTTAAAAGTCTGTGTTAGGCAAAGACATGTTAAGCAAGTATATCAAATAAGCATACTTTTAAGAATATATCAAAAATGAGCCGATTTTTGTTGTAGAACATAGCTCAGGTGAAGCATTTTGTCAATGAAACAAATTTCCTTACAAACGCTTATAAGATCGCTTTTCTTAGCCTTCAAAAGAGGTGGAAATAGGACTACTGTCGATGACGTAAGTTGTGTAGAAGTGCATGCTGGTTCAAAATGCACGATTAGTATGGGGGGTTTTAGCGTACGGGATCGACTAAAAATTTTGTACTTTAGTACTACAACAAATGTTCCCATGTGACTTTCTCAACCACTTACCGTCCAAGACCGACTATATTCGGAAAGGATTCTGTGCAAAATTAATTGCTCTATCCCGAACATATTCGAGCAAATCATAGTCATATATAACATTTTGTGTGGACATATCGCAAATATTTTCACAATTTATATGACTCAATAAAATATTAGACTATATCATATGTTTCTTTATTCTTAGTGAATGCATGACAAGCCGACTGCAGAAATACGTGCTTTATAGTATTTACAATTTCACATGTTTTTGTGATATATTACATTTGATTTTTTTTAGGTAGTCTGTTACACGTTGCCCTTTTTTTTCGAAATCGCAAATCACAATTCATTGATATTTTCGAAATTAACGACAGAAAAAAAAAACTTTAATAGCTTTTTGTATGCTTAAATGGAATTCCCAAGCAGCTTCTACAATACTTCGACCAGTCGATGAAGATGGTATCGCAGTGAAGTCACAGCTAACTGACCTTGAAGATTGAGATGACAAAGGTTGGTTGCATCGTAACTTGTAAACGATGGTTTGGTTTGGCTTGGCTTGGCTTGATTTGGAGCTCTAGGTTCAACTTTTGCTACACGATGGTAATTAGACCGAGACCTACTACTTAAAGCCGATTCCGAACGGCTACAAACATCCATGCCAAGAGTGGGAATCGAACCCACGAACTCAGGTACCGAATGCCAGCGTCCTAGCCATTCGGTCATCACCCGGCCTTGTAGGGGGTGGTGCATTCTGGGCACACAGGCAAATCACTCACAAAATGGTCTCCTTACAACGCCACTAAGATGACGATTCTATGAGACGCCGCCATGTATCCTTAAATGAAAGTTCATTGAGGGTCAGAGTGTTATAAGATTCTGAGGTCATAAATTGGTATCCGTTTATAGAGACCAGTGTGAAATTCTGCTAGCTGTCACTGCGGCGTCAAAGATTTTTGCGCTACTAAGTAATTAAGATATTCTGAATATTTATTTAAATTTTCTAGTGGTTGCAGTGTCATATTTGATAATGGATTTCTATTTCTCGTTGAATAAAAGTTTTTAATCTCTCCTGATGAGTTCCTTCCATTTATTAAACTACTTCGCTGTAGCATATTATTGTTATGTCCAGATTCTGAGTTAGAGAGAAGAACTCAAGATAAAAACTCAGGACTTCGAAATTAGAGAGTAAATTCATAGCCCAATTCTGATTTTTCAAGATTGGTGCTTAAGAATGGACTGGACCGTAATAATATCACAATCTGATCCCATAATTCAGCGAACTTTCAATGGCATCATCAAATAATAGCTATAAAGACTGAGAAACCATAACAAAATCTTATTGAAACACTGGGTTTATAATTTTACTAGCTGTACCCGTCCCGGCGTTGCTCGGGTAATGTAATTACCAATTTTTTAGTAGCCTTAACCCTTCGTCAATGGGCGTCGCTGTCATCCTTTTCCTCACAACGATACATTATTTTACCCATATAAATTTAATCCTTTCTGGCACATTTTGGGAAAATTTTTGACATAGGATTGCTTAAAACTTTCCACAACAGTCAGCGAGACGAAAAACGTATTAAGATGTTTATTGTGCTGAAATTCTTTGAAATCTTCATAGATTTTTTCCACAAACACACCACAAATTATATATTAACTAAGTGTTGGCCAAAAAAATTACGGCATTACTAAATGCGATTTTTTAATCGATTTTCACTGCAACAGTAATCGATTTCCATTAACCACCCAATCCCTCATAGAAAACAAACGCCCCAGCACATCACGTGCTTGACGTCGAAAAAGATACGCCTATTTTCCCCCGATTTACCTTCGTCCGGAAATGAAGAACGAAATCTCCAAAATGAGATTTCTCGCAAGAGTTTCCGAATCATAAAATAAATTATTAAAAAATAACTACAATTTGTAAATTAATTTTGGTTTTGGCTTTCGAAACTGTGATGTCTAGGGTCTCTGAGATAAAAATTTCGTAAAAATGTAACAACATTTACGTATCGATTCGACAATTTGGAAAAAAGGGTCGCGGCCAAAATCGCGTTTTTTCCCGAAAAACGGGTGCGTACAGGCGATCGAAAAAAAATCACAATTAATCGATAAATTAAGACAGACAATTTTAATTGTGATTTCCGTATAGTGTCATCTTTCCCGTATAGCCTCGTCCGAAAAAAAAAATTCTTGGACGGATACGTTAGGATTTACGGAGCTTTTACTCGTCCGGGAGCTCCAAATCGCGACTAAATATTTAATTACGGAAAATCTAATTAAAAAATCGAAAAAAGGGCTTCGAGGTGCATAATGTGACCTCGGGGGGCATCTTCGTGTCGAATCTCAAGACTGTCCGACCTGCCGTCTTTGCGCCGTGCCGCGAGCAGACAAAAACTTGGTCACACACACACAGACTTTGCCTTTTATATATAAAGATTGCTCTCGAGAGATAGCTACAATGACTGCAAGATTAAGAGCCTTCTTTATAACATCTTTAAATACCGTCACTGGTTCAATGCCCGTCGCTGACAAATCCACCGCCGTGTACACTAATGGCGGCTGATGCACGAAAATTTTGTCATGGCTGCAATGCCCTCCAAGTTCTCAAATTTACCTCTGAAAGTGCATCGTTAAGTGTACCGGTCTTGTCCCTTGACTCGGTTCTAAATTACAGGACCGGCTTCTAGGGGGTAGTGCTGGCAACCTGTACGGTGCCCCCTTAAATGAAATGCCAGCAGTCTCGCGGTGTACATACAGGCGAATGTTTAACGACAAGTGCCTCCCCGTTTGAAAAAAAAACCCTCTTTAAATACATGTATTTGCATATCTTAAATCGAAATTCAACATGCTAGCGTTAGTCTATCCTTCCCCTTCGCTTCTCATTTTCAAATGGTGAAGGATAATTTCGAAGGATTCTTTATGATCCAGATGAGACTCAGTCGGGGAGTTACCCCTGATTTTTATTTTTATCTAAGCCATTGCCCCCGAGAAATTGGTGGAATGGTGGCGCTTTAAATCCATGAGGTTCGAGAGCTATCCCAAAAGATTTATTTTAAACGCACTAAGGGTTGGTTAAATTTCGTTGACCTTAAGGTATATATTTTAGTATTCAAAGACTCCGAGAGACAACTTAGCCATAGCGAGCTCTCATAAACTAACCTGGATTTTTGCATTCGCAAACCTCCTTTTTTGAGTTAAAATATAGTTTTAAATCCTGCCCTTGAGGGTGCTCGGTCAAAATTGTGGTGACACCCGGGCAAGCAGCCTTCCCCCTGGACTGCTCAATGGACATGAGCTATACAGGGACCATAACCTTTTCCACTGTCGCCTTCAATGGACTTCGTTAGGATTTATCCGGCCAGGGGGCATAAGTACAACAACAACGATTTTGCTTTCAAAGTAAGATATCGAAGTAGTCGTTCTCATATTCCCAGGGGGTGAATTAAAATGTTTTGGAAACGTATTCAAATATCTCTGCTGTAGTTGTCAAACGTACACGCAAACAGATGCATGTAAATAAAAGTCTCACAAAGCCTTCTTATTTACTTTAATGAAAAAAAAACAACGCTGCACCTGACAGCTGTCGAACCGAATTTGACCACCTACAGGATTGTTTCGTGAGGTATTATTTTTCTCTTTTTTGTCCCTTTTGTATTGAAAAAGGTCAACTGTCTATGAAGCTTTTATAGGGTCTTTTTCTCTATTAAATGCCATAGTGCCATACAGAGAGAACTAGGTGGACGTACTGAGTACGTTCCTGTTTATAAGTGAAGCACAGTATTTTTTCTTTTTAAGTTTCAAACTAAAAATGTTTGCCAAACGTGCGAATAAATTTTGCTCCTTTTCGGACGCTAAAGCTGAGTCTTAAAGTAACTTAAAACTCATTTAACGCGCATTTAACAAATTTTGTGAATATATCGAAAAAAATCACCTTTTTTTTGGGGGGGGGGGGGAGAAGCAAATTTGAAAATATCGTATCGTTATCATATATGAGAATAATCATATGGTTTCTAATCAAACCTTTGCAAAATATGCATATTCAGACTATGACGTCATCTAATTACACCACAAACATTAAAAACTAGGTGCGTTCTTTCCCATATTTTCCTATTTTCCCCTTTGATTTCGCTATAAATGGATAAAAGAAACTTTCTTTAATGGCTCCGAAATGTCATTTAGAAGAATCTTTGCAACCTTTTAATTAGCCAGCCGTTAAGATACAGGGCAGTGAAGGACCGATGAGGCAAAATGTTTCAAGATGAACAATAATAGATATATGGAAACGGTTTAAATATACTAGTAGAACCGTTGTGTTGTGAGCTGGACAAGGTCTTTCCGGAATCAGTTTCAATATAGTTTTCTCTCATCTTTAATACTCTCTCCTACTGCTTACGGATTCTAAGACACCTGGAATGGTACCCTAACATTTATGCAATTTTACATTTATTATCTATGTGCTAGTACCCTAACGGTTACAGTCATGTAGATTGCTGATGGTTTTTTATCCATACGTCATTTCATGCCTACTCTTATGGCTACAGTTTCAAAGACAGCGGAACAGTTATCATGAGACTAGTCAATTTTTAGACTTTTTAAAAAATCTAAATGCCAGTCCTTAAGGTTTGCAGACATATAACCGACGAGTTATCAAACGAAGTGAGCATTTTTAGATGATTTTCTGGTCGTATACGTGAGTACTCTAACGGCCACTATTCCTCAGATAAAGTGGTTTATTTCCTAGAATAGTCCATTTTTAGATTTTTTTTATCTATACGCCATTAATGGTTACTCTGATGGCTACAATTTAAGAGATAGCGGGACAGTTATGGTGATATTAGTCCATTTTTAGATTTTTTTAATCTATACGCCATTAATGGTTACTCTGGTGGCTACAATTCCTCAGATAACAGAACTGTTATCCTTTTATCTCGTAGTCCATTTTTAGAAGAATTTTTCTACTCGCGAGTATCCTATAGCTATAATTTCTCAGACAGCGGGTCTGTAATTATGTGAGCAGTCTTTTTTAGACGATTTTCTTTTGTCTATACGTAAGTATTATAACAGCAGAAATTTCTAAGACAGCGGGACTGATGATCATGAGAGTACTCCTTTTTTGAAACTTTTTTTTTTGCTTTACGTCAGTACCCTAAAAGCCACAATTTCTCACATGATGGGATTGTTATCATGAGAATAGGACTTTTATGTGCGCTTTTTTTCATCCATACAATAGTACTCTAACGACAACAATATTTTAGAAGGACTGTTATGGGAAAATAGTTTTTTTTTTTTTTTTAAAGATTTATCTATATATCAGTACTCTAAAGGCTACAATTTCTCAGATGACGGTATTTTCATTATAGTTATAGGACTTTTATAAATATATTTTCATTCATAGGATAGTACTCTAAGGGCAACAATTTCTCTAGGAACAACAATAGCTCTCTTTTTTTAGAAGATTTATATATATATATATATATATATATATATATATATATATATATATATATACAGTGGACGCTCGTTAATTCGAACTCAAAGGTTCTCAGAAAAAAGTTCGAATTATCCGAAGTTCGAATTATCCGATGTTAAGAGAAAATATATAACTTTAAATGTGTATCACTGAAGAAGAAAATCTCCTAGTATGTATAACCCTAGAAAATATATTATACTATGTTATCTAAAGTTAAACATATTGAAAAGCAATACAGACTTACCTTAATCATAAAATGAAGCAGAAGATATGCAGTATAAAGTGAACTTTTATTAAAAATGTGAATTACACTTTGGGGAAAAACTGTAAAATGGATGTTTGGTTCTGTTTATGATGCCTACATTGTTCAGCCAGCTTCTCGATTTGAAGTAAACATTTCAATTCATTTTCAGAGGAAGGTTCCATCTTAATAAATGCTTTCAGAGTTAGTTTTAATAGATTCCATTATGGCTTTGTCCATTATGGCCGCATTAAAAATATCTTTCGGCAGGTAAGTAGAGAAAAGCCCTGACAGTTTCCTACCGAAATTAGTACATACGTCTTCGTTTACATCAGATCTTTGGCTACATACAGAGATAAGAAATATTGTGCCTTGACTTAAATCGAGAAAGCCATCCATCACTGCATTTAAAATCTTCAATACCCATTCGACTTGCCAATTCATTAGCCTTCGTCAGCACTAGGGGTCCATTTATCGGAAAATTTCGAGATCTAACATCCTGGAACCATAGCAGAAGAGTTTGTTCTGGAACTTCTTGGGACGCATTTCCCATGCGTTTCCTTCCTCTAGCAAATTTTTTATTTTCCCCATGAATCTTAAATTGACTCCTTGTTTTTCAAATTAGTTGACGAGGCATATTTTTTAATTCCATAGTCAGCTGCTAACTTTGTTTTACATTCGCCATTCTTTACTTTCTTTAAAATTTCTACCTTTGTCTCCAAAGTTAGGGTTTTGTACTTTCCACGTGTAGACATCCTGAATTTTTACACGTTCACACCACACAATGAGGAAGAAAAACTAGACCAGATTAACTTGTCTGCACTGCAGTTATAACTGACGCAGCTCCCTAGAATTTGTAGTAAAGACTAGTTTTTCTGAAATTCTAAGAAAATCGATCCAAATAAAGGAAAATTGCTTTTATCCGTTTAGCACTAATAAGAAGGACAATAGCTACTAACGTTTAGCGGACATGCAATAGTCTAGGAATGCAGGAATGTGCCCCTTTACACAGAAAAGAAATTTTGACACTCAAAATAATAAATACAGTGTGTATTTTCTCCAATAAACGAGGAAAATGAATTTTTTTTTGTCAAATTTTTAGTTCGAATTAACCGAAGTGATAAAAATTTAGTTCGAATTAATGAGATATTTTTAACATTAACTCCAATACAAGTTTTTTGGGACCTTTGGATTAGTTCGAATTAACCGAAAGTTCGAATTAACCGAGTTCGAATTAACGAGCGTCCACTGTATATATATATATCAGGGCTTTAAAGGCGACAGTTTCTCAGATGACGGGATTGTCATTAGAGGAATAGCAATTTTTATATATTTTTTTCTTCCATACGTTAGAACCCTAACGGCAGCAATTTCTCAGAGGGACTGTTATAGGAGAATAGCTCTACTTTAAGAAGATTTATCTGTATGCCAGTACTCTAATGGCTAGAATTTCTCAGATAGCGAGACTGTTATCATGGGATTACTCGGTGCCGTCGAGAAAGTTACCATCTTTATTACATTATTAAAAAAAGATCAAAATATTTGTTTCTATTTGGGTTATCATATTCCACGCGATTTTTTTTTATATCTGTTTCCTACTAATTTTTTGTTTTCAAAATTTTCTTCCCGTGATTTTTGTTTTTGTTTTTGTCTGCTCAACAACTTAATTTTTTTCAAATCATACGCCACCATAAAAGCACAGTATAAATTCAAATAGCCTTCTCCGGAAGTGTACTGATACGTAAAAGCACGAAGAAAAAGAACATTTAAAAACTGAATACAGAGTGTGATATACGATGGGCATTTTAAAGAACGCAATTTTATTTATTTATTTTTTTCTCATTCCTCCTGTGTTGAGAAATTCGTGTGCCGTTGAGTAAACAGGGAAAATATTTTTCTCCGTCAGAGAGATGGCCTCTAAAAAGCATCTCCGCGATGAGACGCCGCCGTGACAATGATCACGGTTCGCGCTATTCAGCGGGAAGGCTTTTTGCATTTTCTTTTTTTCCCCGACGCGCGCCATTTTCGATTTCCCCTCTTCGTATTCAGCGCCTACAGGGTGGCTACCCCACCCTCCATTACACACCCTCTGCTTCACAAAGGGAAATCGAGAGGTGAGTAATACAAAGGGAGACGCGTCCCCGGTATCCAGTGGCAGGCATTTCTGCACTTCATAGCGCGCACGTACATTTGGCATCAGTATATGGATGTAAGAATATTTTTGACTACGCTGGAGCAATAATTTCTTTAATGTGTACTGCTTCACTGTTTGGGTATATTTTTTTAGTTGTGTGTGTAACAATAAGTTGTACATTACGTTGTACATATACGTTGTAACACTATTTTTTAGCGTGTACTGCGTCATTGTTTAGATAATTTTTTAGTTATGTGTGTAACAATACATTTTACATGACGTTGTACATATAAGTTGTTCATACGCTGTACATATACGTTGCAACAGTATTTTTTTTAACGTGTACTGTGTCTTGTTTGGATATTTTCATAGTTATACCTGTAACAATGCGTTGTACATACAAGTTGTTCATACGGTGTTTGAATATTTTTTTAGTTATACATGTAGAAGAAATCAAGCTTAAAAAAATGATAGCAAACTCTTTGAACTTTAACAAAGTAAATGTACCTTTAGAGCTACATTGCAGTACAAATCGAAGCAAGAAGATAGAAAGACCCAAAGATAAAGCTGAAATTTACATAACTGAGAGAAACATAAAATTTAGTGAGTGGGAACAAATGCTTTTAAACAGAGCAAAAGTAGCCCTTTTTAAAAGGTATACGGCAACATTTTATTTATAGTAGGGCCAGGTGAGGTAATTGTAAACAGAAAGGAAATTTCTGTTTAAAGGCAGGGAATATTGGTCACATTGTCATAACATCATATCTATAACTTCCCTCCATAAAAGCAGAGTGTTTTTGGAATTCTATTTGGAAATTATTTGTTTATATTTGTTTTTGATGTTTTTCTGTCAAATAAAATTTTGATAAGCGGTTTTGTAAGACTTGGATGAAATCCTTGTTTTGACAACGAATACAGCTAATACTGAACAAAAACAATATCAAGGTAAATATAACATTCCCTATTAATTAGTTAAACTGTTATGTTAGGGATTTCAGGTAGCCTAGTGGTAGCGTGCTCGGATCAAATCCCGACAAGCGCCATTAAATACCTCCGTGTCTAGGCCGGAAATGGGCACGTAAAATCTGTAGACCAGAAAGTCCTTCTATGAAGTCAGAGAGGGTTGGAGAGGGTACAATCCTTCCCAGATGTCAACCCTGGGGCGTGCTCGATCAAAATTGAGATGGCACCTGGCTAAACCGGACTCCGACCCTTCTTGTACCATTACAAACCGGAGCCGCATCCCTCAGTCCACTAGCCTGTATGGACTTGGTCTGGAATTTCTTCCGGCCAGAGGGCAATAGAAGCAACAACAACTGTTATGTAAAGATATTCAGAAGAAAGGCTCAAGCTAGTGATGCGACATCGATAACAAAACATCGATGTTTTGAAACATCAATATTCAATATTAAAACATCGATGCTAATAAAACATCGCCCAAAAACCATCGATGTTGTTAATCATCGATGTTTTAGAACATCCATTTTTTAAAACTGGTTTAGTAATCTCTAACATTAATGTTACTTCCGTTAGTCGTGGGGGGAGGGGGTGATTTAATTTTACTCTCTGATTGGGCAGGCACAAATGACAAAAACTTGGTTGCTTTGGGCTACATTGATGACTCAAAATTTTCGCTGTAAATACCGCCATGTTTTGCCTTCAATTGTCCAGATAAATTCGTGGTATTGCCAGAAGTTTTGAGGGACTTAAGACAAATATTGCATTTCGTCAATTTGTCAGAGGTTTTGTAAAAATATTTCCAAACGATACTTTTGGGAGGCATCTTACTAATAATATTAACGTCAATTTATATAAAACCAGAACAAAACAAAAACTTAAATGGATGCACTCGTAGATATACTATTTGTAAAATAAAACCCCATGGAAGGTTCTGGAGTGTCAGGAACATTCCAAGCGCTCTGATTGGTTCATTGGTTGTTAATTGCCATTTGTCTGTTTGCCAAGGAATCATTCCCCCTTTTCAGAATTCAGACTTACATTTACTGAGTGTGAAAATTATGCTACGTGGTAAATTTTTTTTATTACGGTACTTTTTCATTAAAAAAAAACATCGAGACAACGTAAAACATCGAGCACAAAACATCGATGTTAAAAAAACATCGGCTTCAATAAATCGATGTTTAAAACATCGATGTTTTTATCAAAACATCGATGTTTTGAAAACATCGACATCGATGTCGCATCCCTAGCTCAAGCTGGAGTCAATTTACAATTACCCCACAAAGTATTCTGAATGGGGTAGATGTAAATATGATTTTCAGGTAGTTCTGAATACAGTTATTTAATAAATAATTTACTAAACAGCATCAAAGCTCCAGAAAATAATTCAGTATTAATAATAATTATAAAAAAGACAGTACCTAGTGCCGTAAGTTATTTTTGATTATCTGGACCATCATACTCCAAAGAGGATGTAACAACAGCAATTAGGGAATCAAAACTGCACTTGATCACAAGCCCAGGAACGTTAAGGTGTGCCTAGAAGTGTTATTTTTCGTCGAATAAAAGGTAGAAAATTTCTATTAAAAGATTAGGCGCTGGCGGTCCTACAGCATTATCGCATTAAGATGAAATAGACTTGGAGAAGACAGTGCTCGAGACATGGATGATAGACTTCGGTAGATGAAGTAGACGTGGTTCGTGGATTTCATTAAAACTGGAGCTTGAATGGGTTAACCGCGCAGTAAATATTGTTATCAATATTGATATAAATATGATATTGTTAATAATGTCGCTAAATATGTTAAAGCAAAAAATCGATAGATATCAGTCTAAACTCATATATATATATATATATATATATATATATATATACGAGGGCTGTCCGTAAAGTATCCGAACTGAATGTATAAAACATAATACAGACACTGCTCTGCGTGAGCACGCTAATTCGCATTTTTAAACATATGTAAACTTGTTATGTTGGCAATTAGCCAAGCACTGCGAAGCGCTGTTCTCCTGTAGCAATAACGAAAAGTGAACGCAGTGGAAGTCTCGTGTCGGGTTGGATCATCACAGAATATAATAAGCAACGTGTTTGCATCAAATTTTGTAGTAAAATTGGAAAAACGGCAGCCGAAACGTTCGATTTTTTTAAGAAAGCATACGGTGAGGATGTTATGGGCCGAACTCAAGTGTTTCAATGGTTTAGACGTTTTAAAGATGGAAGGGAATCTGTGGAAAGTGATGCACGATCAGGGCGTCTATCAACATCGAGAAATGATGTCAAAGTGGAACAGGTTCACACTGTGGTACGATCCGATCGACGAATGACAGTACGAGAGATTGCGGACGAGGTGGGAATAGCAAAAACTGTTTGCCAAGAAATTTTAACCGAAGATTTGGGCATGCGGCGTGTATCGGGTAAGTTTGTCCCACGTTTGCTTACCGAAGATCAACGAGAACTTCGCATGCAAATGGCTTCCGAGTTATTCGAACGGTCGTGTGAGGACCGTTATCCGGATGGCCAAATCTTCGGTTAAAATTTCGTGGCAAACAGTTTTTACTATTCCCACCTTGACCGCAATCTCTCGAACTGTAATTCGTCGATCTGATCGCACCACAGTACGAACCTGTTCTACTTTGACCTCATCTCTCGATGTTCATGGATGCCCTGATCGTGCATCACTTTCCACAGATTCCCTTCCATCTTTAAAACGTCTAAACCATTTAAACACTTGAGTTCGGCCCATAACATCATCACTGTATGCTTTCTTAAGCAAATCGAACGTTTCGGTTGCCGTTTTTCCAATTTTACTACAAAATTTGATGCAAACACGTTGCTCAGTAGATTCCGTCATGATCCAACCCGACACGAGACTTCCACTGCGTTCACTTTTCGTTATTGCTACAGGAGAACCGCGCTTCGCAGTGCTTGGCTAATTGCCAACATAACGAGTTTACATATGTTTAAACATGCCAATTAGCGTGCGCACGCAGAGCGGTGTCTGTATTATGTTTTATACATTCAGTTCGGCTACTTTATGGACAGCCCTCGTATATATATATATATATACACAGGGTGTCCCAAAACGACCGCATAAACTCTGCACAGCTAGATTCCTCGTTGGGAGTACATAAAAACTGTCCAAAGAAGCGTTCCTGTACGATCCATAGTTTACGAGAAAAATACGAAAAACAAAGTATGACGTCACTGCCAGTGCAAGACAAACACTTTTCAATGCTCATATCAACGTAGAGTATTGCAATTCTGTTAAGTCTATAAAGTATGTCTGTAAGTATATTAACAAAGGATCTGACATGACTGTTTTTCAAGTGAACAGTGAAGAGAATGACTTAAATGAAATTATCCAGTATCAAATGGGAAGATATATCAGCAGCAATGAAGCAGTATGGCGAATACTCAACTTTCCTATTCATGAGCGCCACCCCACAATGATTCATCTGAGCGTCCACCTTGAGAATGGACAGAGAGTCTACTTCACACCAGAAAACGCTGCTGAACGTGCCCAAACACCTCAGGAAACGGCACTCACGTCTTTCTTCAGACTTTGCACCCAAGATGAGTTTGCACGCACCCTGTTGTACAACCAAGTTCCCAATTACTACACTTGGAACAATAGAAACAAGACATGGAACCGTCGAAAACAAGGACACGTTGTACCTGAGCAAACAGGAATAAGGTCAAGCGATGCACTGGGCCGGGTGTACACCGTCCATCCGAACAATTCAGAGTGCTTTCACCTGCGCCTCCTGCTGCATGAAGTACCAGGCCCAAAATCATTTGAAGATTTGAAAACATTTCAGGGACGACTCTGTGAAACTTACAAAAAGGCCTGCCAGCTTAGAGGCTTTTTGGAGAACGATGACCACTGGAACAATGCACTCGAAGAAGCGGCTGCATCTCGATCACCAAAGGTTTTACGGAATCTGTTTGCTGTAATGCTACATACATGCTCCATGTCATCTCCCGAACAGTTATGGATGAATCATAAGGAGAACCTGTCCGAAGACATGCTGCACCAAGCACGCATGCAGCAGCAGAATATGGATCTGGACTACAATGACGACATCTTCAACAGAGTGCTAATAAACATTGAGGACAAGATTATATTGATAGGTGGATTGGACCTAAAAAGCTTTGGACTTCCACAACCCAATCGAAACCTTGATTCAGTCCTGCCGAGTGAAGAACGTATGGAGCGAAATTATGATACGAATGTACTCGCAACATACATAGAGGAAAATGAGCCGAAAATGGTCCCAGATCAAAAGGAAGCATTTGACAAGATCACAACAGCAGTTTTCAATGGTCACGGTGGCATATTCTTTTTGGATGCTCCGGGCGGTACAGAGAAGACTTTTCTAATCAATCTTCTTTTGGTTAAAGTGCGACACAGAAACGAGATTGCCCTGGCTGCTGCTTCTTCTGGCATTGCTGCAACACTATTGGCAGGAGGGAGGACAGCTCACTCAGCTTTCAAGTTACCCTTAAATCTGGCAAACACAGAGACTCCTACGTGTAACATTTCAAAAAATTCAGGAAAGGCAAGGGTTCTGAAGCATTGCAAGTTAATTGTCTGGGATGAATGCACCATGTCCCACAAAGCCGCATTCGAAGCACTCGATGTCACACTGAAGGACATCAGAGGTAATAATTGCAGAATGGGAGGCGTAACTATGGTGTTGGCTGGCGACTTTCGACAGACACTTCTGGTTATTCCACGTGGAACCAGGGCAGATGAAATGCAGGCCTGCTTAAAATCGTCTTACGTGTGGAATGACATCGAAAGACTTCATTCCACAAACATGCTTTCAACAAACATGCGAGTTCATGTCAATGGTGATCCCTCAGCCGAGCAATTTGCAGATAACCTTCTTCAACTTGGAAATGGAGCCATTACTGCTGATAATACAGGATGTATAGCCATGGGAACGATTGGAATGATTGTGACAACTCAACAACAGCTGAAAGAGGCGGTGTTTCCAAATGTGGCCCAGCACTTCACTGATTACACATGGCTGTGCGAAAGAGCAATCCTTGCCCCAAGAAACGAAGATGTCAACGTCATCAATAAGCAGCTTTTACAAGAATTGCCAGGTAAAGCTCAAGTTTACAAATCGATTGACACCACCTGTGATACAGAAGAAGCGGTACACTACACCACATAATTTTTAAATACGTTGGAGCCATCTGGAGTACCCTTTCATATATTAGAGCTGAAGATTGGTGCACCAATTATGCTGCTGAGAAATCTGCATCCACCTTCACTCTGCAATGGAACAAGACTTGCTGTAAAGAATCTGATGCCGAATGTGATTGAAGCCACCATTATGACAGGACACTCTGCTGGCGAAGTCGTATTTATTCCCAGGATACCAATCATCCCTTCCGATATACCATTTCAATTTAAAAGACTTCAGTTCCCTGTCCGTTTAAGTTTCGCCATGAGCATTAACAAGGCACAAGGGCAATCGCTAAAAGTAGTTGGACTCGATCTTCTCAAACCCTGTTTCTCCCATGGTCAACTTTATGTGGGTTGTTCTAGAGTTGGAAAAGCCGAAAATCTCTACATCCTAGCTCCAAATGGAAGAGCAAAAAATATAGTATATCCTGAGGCTCTCTAAACTTATATTTCAAGAAAGAAAAGTGAAAGAAGACTCAAGTGAATTTCATCAACGCTATACAGACTTTAATATAGCATTCAAAGCCAACAACATGAATGGACAAGCCACAGATCAAGAAGCATTAATTTAATTTATATCAGCCTTTTGAAAGACACAAATAAGAGGAGCAATGCCGTTTATTTATTTTATGATATTTATACTGTTATTAATTCTATGTTATTTATACTGTGTTTAGTTTTTAAATTGATTTTTGTTAACAAACATTAGACAATTTGACATTTTTACTTTTTAACATTTAATAGTAGAAGAATGATGAAAGGCTGAATCTACTAAAATTCTGAGATGTGTATAACATTTCACATGGTTTTTTTTAAATGTTATTTATACTGTGTTTACTTTTTTAATTGATTTTGGTGAACAAGCATTCGACAATTTCAATCTTATTTATACTGTGTTGTATTTTTAAATTGATTTTGGTTAACAAGCATTCGACAATTTCAATCTTATTTATACTGTGTTGAGTTTTATATTGATTTTGGTTAACAAGCATTCGACAATTTCAATCTTATTTATACTGTGTTGAGTTTTTAAATTGATTTTGTTTAACAAACATTCGACATAGTGACATTTTTACTTTTCAGCTTTACTTTACAAAATTCTTTACTTTCCTAAAGACAATTTGACATTTTTCCTTTTCAATTTTTAGTGGTTTATTATAAATTCAAATTAATGGAGATAATGTTAATGTTTTTTTTGCAGGGAGTAATTTTTTGTTGACATGAAAAATGATTCAGATATTATAAAAATTGATTGCTTTTTACATTAATTTCAACTCATAAATGGTTTAAATGTAGATATATAAAAGCTTTCAACTTTTGTTAGTGTATTTAGGCCTGTAGTGTATAATAATGTTTAATTTCTATTTGTATAATTAAATTTTTTCCCACTGTCTGAATATTTTTTTCCTGTTCAAATTAATGGAGATAATGTTAATGTTTTATTACAGGGACAAATTTTTTGTTGACATGCAAAATGATTCAGATATTATAAAAATTGATTGCTTTTTACATTAATTTCAACTCATAAATGGTTTAAATGTAGATATATAAAAGCTTTCAACTTTTGTTAGTGTATTTAGGCCTGTAGTGTATAATAATGTTTAATTTCTTTTTGTATAATTACATTTTTTTCCCACTGTGAATATTTTTTTTCTGTTCAAATTAATGGAGACAATGTTAATGTTTTTTTGCAGGGACTAATTTTTTTTAATTTAAAAAACGATTGATATTATAAAAATTGATTGCTTTTTACATTATTTACAACTCATAAATGATTAAGGAAAAATATCCCTACTGGGGAATCCTCGCCTTGCAAATATTGCGAAAGGAGGATAAGGCGCCTTTGCTGTACGCCTAGCGTGGTGAGGAAAACAGCAACACTATTAAAATGCCAGTTATTGGCCACGTTTGCAGTTTTGTCATCTTTGGCTATACTTTGTTTCCTTTACTTTAATTTTGCCCTTTTCATTTTAATCTCAGTTTTAAGGCAAACTTTTTCAGTCATTTATTTTGTTTTTGTATTTCTATAATTTCAAAACATGATTTTCATTTCATTTTCTGTAATTTTGCACTCTTGATTTTAATCTCAGTTTTATTTCAGAGTCTTTCATTTATAGTTCTGATTTAAGTTGTGTTTAGTTTTTATTTATACTGTATTTCCTTTTCTGTAATTTTGCCCTTTTGATTTTAATCTCAGTTTTCAGGTAAACTTCAGGTAAAAATATTAAGATATAGTTAAAGAAATGTTCCTCAAACTGTGCTATATTAACTGTACTATATTCTTTTGTATGTTCTATTATATTTAATTTCAATATTTTCTTCTACATTATTTTGCTTATTAAAATATCTGTTACGATTTTTTATAAATATATATATATTTTTGGTATTAATTGCATACATTAACCGTTGTATGTATGCAATTTTAATGTACTCCGTAGCGAAGCACGGGTATTCAGCTAGTATATATATATATATATATATATATATATATATATATATATATATATATATATGCAATGAATCGGTGGCGTTGAAACATCAGTTTAGGGAAACTCGTGATATTCCATATTGTTTGTAGTCATGGCGGAGTAGTCGTCGGACCTGGGCAGGCGAATAGAGAGAATAGAAAGCTGTCGCGGCCGGTTGCTGGAGAGAACTCATAGACAGAAAATGCAGTCGAGGAACAGAGACAGGGAGTCCGGAGTGAAAAACGTACTTCCATCGTCTTAAACTAATTTTATTCTTGGATCACTCACTGGACAGCTTACAACATTAGTCGTACCTTACATCTAGGCACACAAAGGCACAAGTTGTGGTCATTTCGGAATTTCACAATTAGACAGACACATCGCGCGGCTGGCCGGGGAACGGGGGGCCCCGCCCGAGAAAATTGACAGCAGCGTAAACTTTACATCTTTCCTACATGGGAGCAGGCACACAAAAGTTCTGACGAAACCAAAATCTCTCGCCCGAGTACGGGTCTATTAA
The DNA here is from genome assembly GCA_907164885.2 of Dolomedes plantarius. Classification (NCBI taxonomy): domain Eukaryota; kingdom Metazoa; phylum Arthropoda; class Arachnida; order Araneae; family Dolomedidae; genus Dolomedes; species Dolomedes plantarius. Next base: position 136,182,288 of record OU015493.1, on the reverse strand, counting down.
ACTTTCGATTGGTCAAAACTCATCACCTGACTTAAACGCCATATGGGGTGATCGCTTCGTCATAGTTCTCGAATGTTCCACGCCATTCGTGTTATATAACCGTTATATAAGATTTAGGCGCGTGCTTGCTTAAGGGGAAAACACCAGATTATTTTGGTTATTTATAGGTCAAAATCAGAAATGAGGGACAGGTGTTCTGTTGCGATAAGATGAAAGAATTTGGAAAAGGCGTGTTAATGATAATGAAAAGGTTTGAAATTTATTTCAATTCCCCCCCCCCTCCGGAAAAGACTTGCTTGAGGGGCCGACTCCCTCAGGCTCTCCATCAGGTTAGAACCGCGTAACAAAAGAGTAATTTTGACTAAAATTTTGAATAAAATTTTGACTCAGGTGTTGAAAATTTAAATTGTGTGTTACTAGCATCCTTGTGTGTCTGCTCCGGTCATGAAATATACAAAATAGCATAAACTAGCATTAAACAAAAATAAACAATATTAATACACTTAAATTTAAACAGTTTGGGATGAGTATGGCAATATTTAACTATTCACAAAAACTTTGATATACACTTAAAATGGAATGATAAAAATATACCTATTCAAGAACACAATAAATCACAATGTTTGTCTTTGTATAAAATAAGTACTTAAAACTTTAAAAAGCAAAAATCAATGAAAATTGTCATTGTCGGGTTACATTCATGAGATCCAGAAGTTTTACACATAATACGTTTTCTAAGAGAAAGTTTAAAAGATAGGTTTTTTTTTCAATTTATTTAATTTATGTAGACAACACGCAAGGTTTAACCATACAAAAATGGAGTCAAGAGGTGTTAGGTACCCCAAAATAAAAAATCAAATAAAAAAGAAATGGATCTCTGGTTCATGAGGTTGGTCGCTGTTCAGGTTTAGGCTTCATGGTGGTTAGTACACGCAGTTATTAAAATTTCTGTTAATATCTTCAGAGGGTTATCTATAATAATTTTTTGAAATGCACCATGGAAACAAAATAATAAGAAAAGTTTTTTTTAAATACAGTTCAACATAGCAAACAAATTAAATAAAAGTAATTTGGTAATAGGCATTTCAATTATGAAAATGGTTCAATTAGGAAAAACAGGTTTTAAAAACTATATTTTCAGAAATAATATTTAAATTTCACTTCAACATAACAAAACACTCAATCAATGTAAAAATGGCAATAAACATTGTAAATAATTAGGAATTTGGTTCAATTAGGAAAAACAGGGTTTAAAAAATAATATTTTCAAAAATTGTCTTAATTTGAATTCAACCAACAACACTCAAGATTAATTTTTTTAATTTAGGGAGAAATGGATTTTCACCACTGGAGCAATGAACTTAGCCTAGGTCTCCAAATGTGACAATCTGCGGTGTGATAAATTCCATAGAGGCCCGCGAAAACTCGCTAAATTCAGGCCCACTGAGCTACTATTGGGTTGGGTTGGTCGTAGATTATTTTGCGTTCGGGGTCGAACCGAATCACAAGGGATTTATACTAAAATTGTGGTCGGGGTCGAACCGACTCATTTGGGATTTATATTAAAATTGTGGTCGGGGTCTAATCGACTCATTTGGGATTTATATTAAATTGTGGTCGGGGTCGAACCGACTCACTTTGGAATTAAATTTCAATTAGGTTGACGTTAGGTTATTGGAATTAAAAATGGTTCGACTTAATTCAGGTTCTAGTATTTCAATCATTCAATATTCAAATTTAGCTAGAAGAGTGCACGTTCAGGTCATTAGTATAAGAATGTCATAGTAGGGAAATACAGAATCACTTTAACACATATCAAGGAATTCACATTACTTTTATGGTTCTTACCTGGATAGTATCCGGATACAAGAATTATCAATATTTAAAAATTCAAAGCTCTTCAAAATTCAAAATATCAAAATTGTCATTATAAAATAAGAACACCAAAACATTTTAAACACACACTTAATAACTCGTTGTACCAGAGAATATTTCTTTAAAAGTTCAAAGTTTATCTGAGGTTATTTACCACTTCTCAGTCCTACTAGTTTAAACAAAGTCCCAGGCATTGCAATTAATGTACCACAAAAATTTCAAAACAAAAATGTAAACATTAAATCACTGGAATTGACACCAAATATTATTTTTCACTTGTGCATATAACAACATGACATACTATATCACTAAAATATGACTAATCTAAAGTTTAATATCTTCTTCAATTATTAATAGCACTTAATATCTCATAACACACATAAAAATCAATAGTAGCTGAAAAAGTTAAATATCACTCAATGAAACTAAGATATACACAAATGAGGTCATTAAGATATATCAAAAATAGTAAATTAGATCTTAAATTTTAGAATCAAATCGAATTATTGAATAATCATGTTTTTCAACACATAGTTATTTATCATAGTTAATTCCACCATTTTTTCTGTAATCTATTTAATACTCTGCATTATATCAAAGAAAACATGTTAAAATTTCTCATACTTTGTTCAAAAACTTTAGATCATCCTTTAATTGTTAAAATATGTCAATTTACTCACATTAATTCGACTTTACTATCACAACTCTACTGTTACCAATTTTAAAACATATAATAAACCTTCACACTTTATCAATGGGGAACAACACTACTATAATTTCTCTATCTGATTATAAAAACAATTAATTTTAACAAAATTTTAACCAATACTCTCAAAATACTTTTTATCAAAGGAAAATTTACTAATATAAAACATAATTTCAACAATATTTTACTCGCTATACTGAAAAATATTCTAATATGCTTTATGACCCAAAATACTTCAAAATAACTTTTTCATCAAACTACTACTATAAGTATTAAATATAATTGTAGGTTAAAATAGTTTAATTAAATTTAATTTTAGTTCTTTCAGGAAAAATTAAACAGTAGAAATGGTCACCACATCACAAGTAATCCTTGGTTGGCTGGAATCCAATGAACTGCACCACACTTGATTTCATCGAGATGACTTGTTACACTGGAGTCGAACGCACTAACGCGCACAACACCGATCTGGATTAAAACAAAACGAAGTGCACACACGGAGCACCCACAACGAACGAAGGGGAAAAATCTCTCCAATTCCTCACCAAACACATCACTGCTCTCAATTCCCATAGTACTAATCGAAGGTCGCACATGGAGCCGATTCATCAACTTAAGGCAGAAACGCGCACAAAAACACCACTATTGCGTCATCGCTGCACACCACCCGCAAGGCGAAAAATCCACACGGTGACGCTGAACCGAAAATGCTGGCTGCGGACATTCACGATTTGAAGTTCTCACAGAGTCTCTCTGGAAAAGCGAAAAACAATTGTTTCCCACGGCCTGGGTATCCACTTGGGAGCTTCCCGCGCAGGTTCGAATCCTGCCGACTTTAAAATATGTAATGAATCGGTGACGTTGAAACATCAGTTTAGGGAAACTCGTGATATTCCATATTGTTTGTAGTCATGGCGGAGTAGTCGTCGGACCAGGGCAGGCGAATAGAGAGAATAGAAAGCTGTCGCGGCCGGTTGATGGAGAGAATTCATAGACAGAAAATACAGTCGAGGAACAGAGGCAGGGAGTCCGGAGTGAAAAACGTACTTCCATCGTCTTAAACTTATTTTATTCTTGGATCACTCACTGGACAGCTTACAACATTGGTCATGCCTTACACCTAGGCACACGAAGGCACAAGTTGTGGTCATTTCGGAATTTCACAGTTAGACGGACACATCGCGCGGCTGGCCAGGGAAGGGGGGAACCGCCCGCGCAAATTGACAGCAGCGTAAACTTTACATCTTTCCTACATGGGATAGACACACAAAAGATCTGACGAAACCAAAATCTCTCGCCCGAGTACGGGTCTATTAAACTTCCGATTGGTCAAAACTCATCACCTGACTTAAACGCCATAGGGGGTGATCGCTTCGTCATAGTTCTCGAATGTTCCACACCATTCGCGTTATATAACCGTTATATAAGATTTAGGCGCGTGCTTGCTTAAGGGGAAAACTGTTAGCAATATGAACTAAGAATTGCTTTAAAGGTCCGTTAATTACTTGTCTTTCCGAAGTTTGACGTCATATTTTGCATTTCCTTTTTAAGCCTGTTCAGGTTAAAGCGATTCAATTCATAACTAAGCCGAATCTCTGACGTAAGTTTCTTTTGATTACGTCATGTTTGGCAAACTGCCGTACGTCATATAATTAAACATAAAAATCTGTAGTAGATGGCGTATTTCGTAGAAGTTACAACACGATATTTGAATATCAGATTTTGACACGTGTATATAAGCCGTGGACACTTTCAGGATGATATGTGAAGAGAAGATATGATATGACTATCGGTGAGATAGAGGGTATTATCAGGTAGTGTCAAGCTGCTCTGTTCATCAATGCGCTGTGGCGTCACGACAAGGCTGATAAACTCTCTAAGGCGTTGCTAGTAATTGCTACTATGGGATCCATAACAAAGTAAGCCAGAGTTCTGATTAAGAAACGAAGGCCAATTTTTTAAAACAAAAACTTAACGAGGAAATTTATTTACAAACAGAAAAATTTAACATTTAAGGTTACAACATATTCAACTAAATCCCGTGTAGATTTACACGTACGCTCCAGGACCCATTCTCGGCCCAAAAAACACAGGAGCCTAGAAACAAACACGTCTACTCAGCTCGGATTCTATACAGCGTCTCTCGTTGAATGTCTGGATTTTCAGCCGGGGTGGAAGACCGGCAGATTATCGGCTGACAGCCCTTCTTAGTGTCGAAACTTAGATGTCGAAACTTAGTGTCGAAACTTAATGTCACTCGCATGAAGTTATCGCTAAGAGAAAGACACCTTTATCACGGAGGTGAAACCATTTTCGGTTTTCCAAACAGTTACCAGCACCACTTGTCAGGGAAACCGCCAGATAAAAACACAGCTGCGTTTCGTGAAATCTGTGAGGTCATGGGAAAAAATATCCCCATACTGGTAGTACGCTACAGCGCTTATTAAGAAGTCGGTGTCTGATCTGCTAAGATAACAAGATGTTGTATTAAGCTTGCTGAAAGTAAGGTATTTTATATTACTTCGACATTTAAATCCTTTTTGATAGTCCATCACAGTATATGAAATAGACTGTTTAAGAAATTGATTCAATGTGAAAACCCGGCGTACATTACTAAGTGTTACTACTGAAAAATGAAGATATTGACATTGTTGTTTTTAACTAATTTTAACTAGTTTTTCAAATGAATAAATACTTTTATGTTATTGTTAAAAGGCTTGTCGTCTATACATTATTTTGAGCATCTTTAATGGTTTTAACGTATATCTTTTTTAACAAACATAGCTTTTACTGCACAGTTTTTACTCTGCTATTCAAATATATATAATAGAAGAATTATTTGAATTGTTGATGTTCATGTTTTACATGTACGATAACAAAAACACTAGATTATTTTGGTTATTTATAGGTCAAAATCAGAAATGAGGGACAGTGTTCTGTTGCGATAAGATAAAAGAATTTGGAAAAGGCGTGTTAATGATAATGAAAAAGTCTAAAATTTCTTTCATATATATATATATATATATATACACACTAGTTATCAAAAATTAAGGAAAAATCACAAAAAGAGGGATAACATGTTCAAAACTAGGCCAATCTGTTAAAAATTTGAATATGTTAAGTAAAAGGGGCTGAACAGTACTACATTATGCAAAATAGAGACTCTGCAGTCGGAATACGTAGTTTGTGAAGAACATGAAAGTGCATATTTCAGAGCAAGGCGGCAATTGTCGCTGCGAGGCTGAGATTAGACATCTTGCATAGCCAAATTGTAACAACCTCCAGGCATCATTTGACCGAAGAACTGCGATGGCGAGCTATTGGGAGACTAGAGGCAGGACAAAGTCAGACAGATGTGGCCAGATGGCTAAATGGGCGTCCGTCTGTGGTTCACAGACTTTGGCAACAATTTCTAACCACGGGTTCGGCATCCAGGAGGTTCAGCCAAGGATGGCAATACGCTACGACGAATGCCGATGACCGTTGTTTTTCATTATGCGCACGGAGGAATAGAACCGCAACTCCTTCTGAACTCAGACGATACCAACCCCCTCGCTGCAAGCTCCGGGAGGTTGGTATCAACGTCAACCATGCGTAGGACGCACAGCGTAGGACGCACATGCATAGGACGTACAGACATGCGTAGGATGCACAGACCTCCATGTCTTTCCCCATGGAAATGTGAATGCTCACACCTATAGAGATGACATCCTTGATGCTTATGTGTGCCCTTATGCCGGGGCAATAGGTGATGCTTTCGTGCTACAGGAGGATAACGCTAGACCGCACAGGGCTCGCATCGTGGATGCTTATCTTGAGCAGGAAACAATTCAGCGCATGGAGTGGCCAGCTCGATCACCGGACCTGAATCCTATCGAGCATGTCTGGGACTCTTTAGGACGACGTATAGCTGCTCTCTTTCCTCCTCCTCGCCACGCTTTCAACTGCTTTGCAAGAGCAATGGCTCTCACTTCCTACCGAACTCATAGAACGCATAACTGACAGCATCACACATCGCTGTATGGGCTGTATTGCTTCTCGGGGGGATCATACGCCATATTAAAGGTACTTTTCCTATACCAGACTGACACATCCGATTTGTTCATTGTATACATATGCTAGTTTTTATAACACCATAATTGTCTGGCGATTTCTTTTTATGCTATTTTATACCTACCTATGTGTTGTATAATGTGTATAAGTTTCATTAAATTCTACACGTAACTTTTTGAGTAATCGCTACTTTTGAAACTTTTCCTTAATTTTTGATAACCAATGTATATATATATAATAGCGGCCCATCCCGACTTTGTCCGGGTTGAACAAAATATTATACCAATAAATTTCCAGTTGATAGCCAATAAATTGTAGCCAATAAATAGCCAATAAATTTTAGCCAATAAATTTTTTTTACCTTAAATGTCCAATAAAAAGCGTAGTTCCAAATGTAGTTTTCTTCAATAAACCCTTTAACGTTACCAGTTTCAAAAATCCTTTTTATATTTATCAATACGTCCTCTACTTGTATCTTTAAAATATTAAAACCTTTTCCTTACGGGGGGGGGGGATAGCATATATCCGAAGCACATATTCTCGAAAAATACGGTGTGATGTCGACAGAGATATAGTCTCGAATTCCACTTCGTTGGGACTTTCCTAACGGCTTTGCCCCCAAAGAACAATTGTGTGACATTCTGGAAACGGAGGGTGAATCTTGCCGAAAAGGACCGAATAATAATCTTTTGTCGTTCTAGCTACAGGCTATTTCTTTTCAGGCGAGAGACATCAGAAGGGCAGTTCACCCGCGGTTCATCCATTTTCAGCCTTTTGAGAGATGAAAGAGGCACGGAGTGCCGATGAACTACTATTGAAATTCTTCTTCAATAGTAAGAAAGCAATAAGAAAGCAATTAACCACTCTTTCCCCTGACCCCCCCACGCTGAATGTCCCCCACGTAAAAAATGGGGATAGGAAGTAGATAACATTTTCCCGTTCCAAAGAGTGATTTCGAAAAACGGACACAGTAAGCTAAAGTGTGTTGCTATGGTTACTTGACTGCAGTTGACAAAAGAAAAGTTGTAAGGTACATTTTAATGTACAAAAGTTGTACATTACCCTCCTCATACAAAATCTGTTCTCTCTCTCTTTATATATTATTATAGAAGTATAGATACACATTGGTATCCAAAAATTAGAATAAGAGATGAAATAAAAATACAAAAATAAAAAAAGGATTTTAAGTAAAGAATGTTTTTTTTTAATTATTTTAAGCACCTAAAATAATATTCAAATTAATATTACGTTAGTTATTAATTAATGTTAATTTTTTAAAAGAAAGAGGTGTGCTTGAGACCGTAGTTTTATTCAAAAATAAAAAAATGATTTTAAGTAAAGAAAGTTTTTTTTAATTATTTTAAGCACCTAAAATAATATTCAAATTAATATTACGTTAGTTATTAATTAAAGTTAATTTTATAAAAGAAAGAGGTTAAGAGATGAAATAAAAATGCAAAAATAAAAAAAAGGATTTTAAGTAAAGAATGTCTTTTTAAAATATTTTAAGCACCTAAAATAGTATTCAAATTAATATTAAGTTAGTTATTAATTAAAGTTAATCTTTTAAAAGAAAGAGGTTAAGAGATGAAATAAAAATACAAAAATAAAAAAAGTATTTTAAGTAAAGAATGTTTTTTTTAAATAATATTAAATTTTTTAAAAATAATATTCCTAAAATAATATTCAAATTAATATTACGTTAGTTAATAATTAAAGCTAATTTTTTAAAAGAAAAAGGCGTGCCGGAGAACGGCTAGGTTCGAACCGCTATCGTCAGAACAGAAGCCCACCGCGATAGCACCAGGATAAGGAACGTTGAAGTGTCCGGCATAAAAAGCGGTAGAGGACAGTAGCGGTAACAATGGAGATTGTTAGGATTAAGCCCCTAACTTTATTTCTACTGATCAGATATACATAATATATAGCCTATGTCCATCTGGAATAATGAGCCTTTCAAACAGAGAAAGAATTTTTCAAATAGGTGCAGTGGTTCGGGAGATTACCATCCACGTACAAAATCGCTCTCTATATATACGTATAGATATCACCCCTGTTCCTAATATCGCCTACTCGTGTTTCTAAAGTATGATTCGCGCTATGTAGAAGAAAATGCAGTAACTTCTTAGTTCTGGGTTTGTAGTAACAGCGGCGATTGCGACAACGCTCTTATCACTGACAACATAAACTATATGAAGATGTTTTGGTTGCTATGTTCGTAAACTTTGGCTCCAAAGAATCAGAATCCAGTGAATGAACAGGTAGGTGCATCCAAATTCTAAATTTGCTTATACCATTTGAAAGTGCATTAAACAGAGACTTTGCTAGCAACGCCTTTTAACAGGTGCTCCTAATTTCGCCTGGTAGGCGGTAAGAGAACAGAGGTTGGCGATATTAGGAACCGCTCTGGAGTTCACTGGAAATTTCAATTTTTCCAATTTAGCTGCATAACTTAAACTGGCACTGGTTTTGGAACTGGTTGATGTCATGATACCAAAAGAAATAGTTCTTAGGGATTTTCTTTGAGTTTCCAGCGTAATCAGAAACTAAAAAGTGGATGAAATGTCGAAAAAAGTTAGAGTAGGCGATATTTGGGACACCTACCTTATATATAAATATATATATATATATATATATATGTTTGTTTTGTTTTGTTTCAGTATAAACACGTGCGTAAAGAACTGGAGCTCATTCGACTAAATACAAATAAATTATTAATCTTATTCTGCTATCGAACGAAAGCGAGAAATATGTTTTATTCACTCAAATCAGTAGATACTTCGTGAGTAAATGAAAAAAAAGAAACACAGCGTTTTTGTAGAAATTTCCCAAGTAGTACCCCAGGTGCTATACACTGCGTTAAAGAAAAATAAAATGGAAAAGAAAGCAAATAAGCTTGCCGTAATAAAAACCTGGAAGTCGAAAAAAAAAATAACGGAGGAGCAAGTAAAACATTATGCCGTTGCCTCTGCAAGTCAATAATTTTAATGAAACAGAACGTGGAACCAGTAAAATCAATGGGGCTGAGTATACTGTCGTAAGCTTAGTAGCTATTAAGGTCTGAAGGAATAAAATCCTAGAACTCCCTAACCAGTCAAAATGACTGGTTTTCAACTTCGGCAGAAACTGGTATATCTGAATTGTTGGCAGTTGTACTGACGAAAGAACAAATTTAGTGAAGTGTAAAAAAAAAATTTAGAAATAATAGACTATCACGTCAATGAGAGACTGTCAGTTAAAGTAAGTGAGAGGGAAAATTGGAACCAGTGATTTGTAAAGTAGAATGTTAAATAAATGGATAAAGGAAAGAAAATAAATAAAATACAATAAACAGGAAATATATATAAATAATATAAATTTAATGCAGTCAGAAGATAAATTGCTATAAAAGGAATTTAGAGGTCAATTTATATAAAACAAAAGCACTCTACTCTGCGGTCATTTTAGACGTTTAATCGTTGTATTGATTTGTAAATCCCCCGACCAAGGTACTATATTTCTTTTTTACATTACGTGCATTATCTTATAAGTAACAGTTTATTGGTTAATTATATTTGTCTAAAAATAGTATTACAAATAGAAGGGGGGCACATTGGCCCAGTTGGCAAGAGCAGCGGGCTAGTGATCTGAAAGTCACTGGTTCGATGCTCGTCGCTGACAAATCCACTGCCGTGTACACTAAAGGAGGCTGGTGCACGTAAAATCCTTCGTGGCTGCAATGTTCTCCAAGTTCTCAAAATTACCTCTGGAGGTGCCGGATCAAGTGTTCTGGTCTCTCCATTTGTTCAAATTCCCTTTGGCCAAGTCGGACTCTGACCCTTGTGGTGCCAGTCAAAACAGGAGCCGCACCTTCTTCGTCCATAGCCTTCGGGACTTGATCTGATGTTGCTGTCGGTCAAGTGGCATAAGCAACAACAACAACACGAATAGAAGACGTAAGATGTTGAAATCCCCTGATTTTAAAGGGATACTTAAATCTTTAGTCGCACATATCAGTAATGACTATTTTATTGTTATTACTCGACAAGATTCTATCTAGAACAAGGGTTCCCAACGTGTGGGTCGCAACCCCTGGGGGTCACGAAGTGTTTTCTGGGGATTATTAAATTGAATTTATAGCGAATTTAACTGAAAAATTTAGTCAATATTTATTTAGTGTGAAATAATAGACTATCACGTGTGTAACTGTAAAGCAGTGATTTTTTTTAAAGGAAAAAGTCTTATTAAAAGTGCAAACTCCGTTCGCTAACAACCTACCACATTTATTGGGAGGTAAGTGAAAATCGCGGTTACTTACTACGGTAGTACACAAATTCTAAACTTTAGTTTGTCTTTCTGTGCTGTCAAATTTGACATCCCCATTGTAGTTTCCCCAATGGAATAAAGCAATTTTATTTAGGTAAGAGCTTTTCTATTTTTATTGTTATATAATTCTGAATCAATACTGTGGATGCATTATTTTTCTAGATATTTTGTTCTGTTCCGTTGTTGCTTTTACACACCTTTGACCGAGGGGTGAATGTTTCTTAATGGTCTCCAATTCTTACAAATAGTTTTGCAAATTTGATTTTGTTCAATCAAACATTTAGTTGGAATTAAATCATAGAAAATGCATTAAAGCGTATCTTATGTCTTAAAAGACATTTTTAACGAAATTATGCAGGGTTGGAAGGATGGGTCGCGACTAGAAAAAGTTTGGGAAATATTGATTAAGAAAATTTATGTCTAAGTTATTTTTATTTTCCCTCGTTTTAAAGCTATTGGAATAAAAAGTTAAATTGATGGGAATTAAAGAGTAGGAAATTGGAATTATATCAACTACAAATTAGCATAAATAAACACCTCTTTCTGGATCATTAATTTCCTGATTGCAAATATATAGATCAGCTGCAATATTTTAAAAGTTTCTTGCTTAGAGCAGATCCCCAACCCCCGGGCCGCAGACCCGTACCGGTCAGTGGATCAAATGGTACCGGGCCGCCCAAGGGACATTCAATTATTTCTATTTTATTTACTGTGGTGTATTTATCTCGGGTTTGTGCTAATTTATACCTTTGTAACAGAAGAAATCTTGTAACTATTTTAAATTAGTTTATTGTTTATTGAACATTTCAGAATTATGAATTAAAATTGCAGTCATAAAATTGAACATAAATGCGCTTTCCTGAAAGAAAGAAAAAAAAACGAAACAAATAAATAAATAAAACGAGTTTTTTATTGAACAATAAATAAACGTAACGTCATTTATACATCAAAATTATAATAACATCAATTATTAAATCAAAACAATCAAAAATATAAACAATCAACGTTCTCCCTCAGCAGGCCGTGGTAAAATTATCAACCGTTGACCGGTCCGATAGAAAGGTTGGGGAGCACTGGCTTAGAGTACCCCTTGTTCTTGTGTCTAGATCAGTGATTTCCGACCGGTGTGCCGCGGTACTTCAGGGTGCCGTGAGATTTTTATTGGGGATAAACAAAAAAATATTAGTAGATTGGATGCTGAGCTGAGCGGAAGGAAGCAGTGAGTTTCGAGACTCTTAGCAGACGGCCCAAGAGAGGAGGGAGAGAATTAGAATCCCTTGGTATTTAGAATATCAAGGGACAGAGGGTCCATTGGTAGGATTGTTACCACGCTAACGGTTTTTGATGCCGCACTAAACAACCGGTTTACGTGTGAGCAAAAGTTCGTGTAAATTTAAGATGTCCAAATTTGATGACTGCTTGGCAGCATTATATTTTTAAATGTTAACTATTATATGTCAACTGTAGTGATATCTTTTAAATAAATATTTGTTCATTATTGAGGCATTATTAATTAGTAGAGGAACTGTATTGAAGACATCCTGAACTACTCGATTTATTAGAATAGTTGTGAAGCCCATAGGACCCCCCCATATATATATATATATATATATATATATATATATATATATATATATATATATATATATATATATATATATATACAGAGCTCGATTTGAGGCGGAACGTGCCGGAATGGCATTCCGGTACCTCTCTTTAGGAAAAAATAATTACGATAGTTCAAAACATTTATTTAATCACTTTTATTACTTTTATTACTTTACTACAACATATTTTTGTCCTTTTTTTTTGCAAAATAAAACTTGGAATTAAATAAAATGTTCAAGTTTTTGCATAACCAAAGATTTCTTGTTTTCAGACGAATAATTTGGAATACCCCTCCACACCCCGGAAGGCTACAGTTCCGGCACCTCTATTTCTGTATATATATATATATATATATATATATATATATATATATATATATATATATATATATATATAGTTCCATTTTTGTAAAAGATTACGCTATCTACTACCATTCCGGTAATTATATCACTTTTCATTAAATTCAAAAATAAATGACAACGTTACAAAAAATGCAACAGATCCGACCGTAAGTGACAATAGTATTATCAATACATGATTTATAACATTCAATTTAATACTATAAAATTTTATTTAACTTTTTAACATACCTGCAAACCACCTTGTTTTTCAAGTTATTTTTTCAACAAGATGTTTGGATCAAGAAAAGAAAAAATAGTAAAGATCTTATTTTCAGTATATGCACAATTTTGTGATGAAAATCTGCATTATTATTTTCATTTACATATGTCGAAAGGTGAAATGTGTAATAAAGTAGAGAAATGCTATAAATTTCCTTTTTCTAAAAAAATGAGTACATTATAAGGATTTATGTCACGTTGTTTCACTGATTGAATCTTTATTAACAATATGATGCAAAATACTCTTACGAATTTCGTGTCATAATTTGTGGTGCTGCCATCTATGGGAAAAAATAAATTATAAGAAATAAATTTATGGGGTTTTTGGTCTCGATGTACTTGTAACCTTATATTAATATTTTTATTCATGTCCGTATATAATTTTGAGATTAATTACATCAGCTAGATGTTTTTAAGGATTAATAGAAATGAATAACAATCCGCCATTTCATATTTTGAGAATTTGAAACCAACACATTTCTTCGATCTGTCAACGTTGACTTAGACTGTTGCATTCATGAAATCACGTTACGTAAAAACAAAATTCATTTCGATATTTAATCAAAACTAATTCATTTTTGTGAAGTATGAATTGTAGGCTTCTAAATTTAGGCATCTACAGACGTATTGGCAAACGCGTAACCACAAAGAGACGGGAGATGTGAAAAAATTATTTTAATTAATAAACACACGCACCCCCAATAAAATGGAAATTTTTAAAAGTCGTATATTTATTAATGGTTTTACATTACTTGTGGGGAATAAAATATCATCATGGTTAATCTAATTTCAAGAAAGCGAAAATATAACACCTTTCAAAGCACGATCTTAACTCATAATTACAATGCTTTGATGAGAAACTTAAGATCACTGGCTAAAATGTCATAAACGCCATCTCGTGCAAGAAATATGAAGTTAAACAAAATTTTAGTTTAGAAATTTACTACAAATTTTTTTTAAAAATAATACTTTACCTAAATCGTCACTAACAATTTAAAAACTTTTTTTCCTTTTTATAATCTGTTGATGTTGTCACATAAAAGTATGGATTTATTAAAAATTTCGAGAGGGTATGAGAGGAGAGAAACAAGGGAGTAAAGAACGCTATGTAGAAGAGAGTTAAATTTTAAAAAGCAATCATATGTTACATTCATTGTCATCATTAAATAGTTCAGTAACAGTTCTCGAAACTTCTATGGTGACGTTCGCCTGCCTTTCAAGCTTATTCATGATGCTATATATAGGTAGCCCTCCTACAGCACGGCATCTTACAACACGGTTTCGCTCTAACACGATAAAAAAAATTGCGTAAACCTTTGTACAACACTGTACTTCAACATCACTAGATTACGTGATTTTTGTTTAACACATTTAAAAACTAAATTACCTTAAAATAATGACGGGAAGGAATAATGAACAATTATATATATAGTGGCTTTACATGAAAATGTATAAACAAATTATAATTTATTCATTTATAACTATAAAATTTCAAGAAGGTCTAAGCTTAGCTGAAAATCATGAATAATTTTTCCTGAATGCATACCCTCCCGCTGAAAGAAGCTGAAAATTCAAAAGGGAACTGCAAAATTGTCTATCTATATACCGTGAATCTATAATGACCTTGTAAGAACCAGCAAACAAACCAAAATTACAGATTTTTTAAAGAGGATAGAAGGTTAAAAAAATCTAAATGAAGAAAAAGGTTCTGAAAGTGAAGGTGATATCGTTCAATCGAAAAAACGTTCTAGTTTGATTGTACTGAGCAGTGATGAGGAAGAAATTTATTAAATTAAGGTCGCATTGAATAAAAATATATATTTTTTTTTCATTTTGTGTTATAAATACATTTATATTTTGAATAAAAATTAAGTTACTTATATGGAATTTAAGAAAAAAATGTTCGTTTTTAATAAGTTTTTGGAACGTAATCCCCCATTTTGTACCGGCTCTGGGTCTCATATAACACGGTTTCACACAACACGGCATTTTCTAGGAACCTATCTACCGTGTTAAAGGAGGGTTACCTGCATATATAGTGGAACCTCGATCGATTGTTTCCCGAATCATCGTTTCCCCCTATGTGTCGTTTATTTCATCCAGTCCCGACGATATTTCTTTGTTACGTTCCCACATCCATCACACACACACACACACACACACATATATATATATATATATATATATGTGTGTGTGTGTATGTATGTATGTATGTATGTATATATATGACGGCGTATTAAAAGTAAAATATTAATTCATATAAGCTATTATAAAATAGAGAGAGAAAAAAAACTACTTCTACTCTTGGAAAAATAATTATGATACATACTCACAGGCAAAACTTCATCTAAATAATCATTATGTTCCTCCATTATCTTTTTAAAATTATATAATGCTAACCAACTGGTTCAATCATATTATTACAATCAGGGGTAACCCTAAAAAATGAAGACTATTGGTCTGAAGGGAATTAGCAATGACTCCACTTTACAGGCAGTTCTAAATGTCTAAGATGACGTCTGAGGGTGGAGAGAGAAGGAAAAGCCTATTATTCAGATTTTTAAATGTTTAGAAACGGAAATGTTATGTGCGGAAGATCATGCCATAATCTTTTCAACTGGGCAGTTAATTCACCAGTATTCCGGGACGACTGCAGTTGCATTCCAAGCACGTCCCAGACGTGCTCTGTTGGCGTGAGGTCTGGTGACCTGGCAGGCCATGGAAGTACGTCATATCCTTGAAGACATTGTTGGGAGAGTCGCGCAGTATGTGGACGAGCGTTGTCTTACTGATAAATGGCACCTGGGCGGCTTGATAGCACAGGCAGTACAACTGGAGTTAAAATCTCGTCCACGTAACTGCGTGCCGTCAAGGTACGTTGAAGGACGACTAGAGGTGATCGTGTCTCCCAACAAATCGCTCCCCACACTGTCACACCTTGTGTAATCGCCGTATGCCTCTCGACAACAAATGCCGGATCGGGCCGGTGGCCTGGCCGCCTCCACACGCGTATGCGCTGGTAATCAGCATTGAGACTGAATCGGGATTCATCGCTTAAGATCACACGCCTGCAGTCGGTCACACTCCAGCTTGCCGGAGGTGGGCAAAAATCCAATCGACTCTGCCTATGATGTGGGGTCGGTGGTAGGCGTCTAAATGGACATCGGCTCCTTATACCTGCGTCGGCCAGTCATCTTCGAATGGTTTCCCTTGATACCAGCCGGATGTCTGGAAGGTTGTTAATGGCGTCGAACCGATTCCAGCGACGTTGTTGGTGCGGACGTGACCGCTCTTATGATTGCGCGATCCTCGAGCGCATTTGTGTTCCTGGGACGCCCCGACCCTCCGCGACGGTAGACTATCCCTTCCGTGATCCATTGTTGCCAACACCGAGCAACTACCATATCGCTCCGACCGAGGTGGCTGACGATATGCTAGACCTTTCAGTCTACCAAAGTAAAAGCTACATTCGCTTAGAATTTTGAGGCTGTTTTGCAGAATAAAGCAGGTGGGTCACTTTTGTGCAAGAGAGGGGTTTTGTAAGAAGGCATAAAAGCACAGGAAAGAGTTTGTATGAATATAGAATCTTGAAAGAAATATTTTAAGGAAGGTGAATTATATATATAGCGATAAAATTTTACAAGGGCAGTTTAATAAATAGGTGGTATAGAAGTGGATCTCCCGTAAAGAAAGGGGGGTTCGGACACGAAAGCCGCCGTCAGGTAAAGGGTAATAAAATCATATTTATGAAAACGGTGGGTTTAAAAGGAAGGTGTTGTAAACAAGTGTAGAAAAGGATTTTGTGGTATTGAGCTCACGCAACATTGAAAACAAAATGTAAAACATTATTATATGGCGAGAAGAAGTATTGTAAAGATTTTAGCTTTGGGAATAAAGTGTTAGTTTTGGAGGGAAGATATTGTTAGTTCCGTCCAGATGTTTCAGGATCAGATGGACCCTGGTCAGGTGATACGGCGGGGGTAGAAATAAATGCATGCAGCAGATAGATCCAATTGGAAATGAGAAAATATAATATAGAAGAATTCTGGACCACTAGAGACCGGAGTTTGAAAAAAAGGCGGTCTGATATTAGGTTCAGAAGGAGGGGAAAATGATTTTATTGGAAAATAGAAATGTGGTATAGAAAATTAAAAGTTATAAAAAGTTATGCAGGGCAGAAAACGGGGAGAGAGACGATTTTTTGGTAGCTGAATTCTTTTTCCTAGGAGTTTAAAAGATGGGAAACCACTGCACATCAGCCCAGCTGAAATGGGGTAAGTCCGTCTTTTAATGTAACGTTGAGTGATAAGGAAAGGGACCCAAATAATTTTTATTTAATTTTTAGCTAATTTAATGAAAGTGTTTTGTTATTCATGGTTGTTAAAAGTGTTTTAATATGTATCTATAAAGTGTATCAAATATTTATATGTAAATTTTAATGAAAACTTATATACAAATAAATTTCATTCATTTAAGCTTAATTCTTTCTCATTATTTAAAATCTTAGTTGTGTCTCTTTTCTACCAAGTAATAATTATTTGCATGCTGGGTAACGAACCTGGGTAAATTTATTATGGATAGTTAAGGTTATTGCGGATAAGGAAACTTAATACGATCATGTTTAAAACTTTTAAACTAAATCTTCTAAATCCCTTAAACGGCGAGATTAGGGCCGAGAACCACCCAGCAGATACGCCTGTTCGACCAACCTGCTTCTCTGAGGCCTAGAATACGCCCCCTCTCAAAGTCTGACAATTGTTCATACTGTCACCGGTAACGTCTCAGAGGCATCTCTAGTCACAATACCGTCCATCCGTGTCGAAAGATTTGTTTGAATAACCCTATGGCACGAGCAATCATGCTTTTAAACTCTCCCAGCTGCGCATCTGATATGCGCATAGCGCCCTTACCCTTGT
The DNA here is from genome assembly GCA_907164885.2 of Dolomedes plantarius. NCBI lineage: Eukaryota > Metazoa > Arthropoda > Arachnida > Araneae > Dolomedidae > Dolomedes > Dolomedes plantarius. The sequence continues at coordinate 136,164,205 of OU015493.1, read as the reverse complement.
CTCATTGGCGTCGAAATTTTAATCATTTGCATATATCTTACCAGACTACATTCCTGCCAAGTTTCGTAAAAGTAACTCGATTTCTTCTGGGTGAACATATTTTTTTGTGACACAGTGCATATACAGTCGGTTACAGACTGTATATATATATATATATATGTATATATATATATATATATATATATATATATATATATATATATATATATATATATATATATATATATATATATATATATATATATATATATATATATATATATACAGTGGTTCACAAAAGTGTTCCTACACTTACGATTTTCAATGAAATAGGGGTCTATCCATTAATTGAAATGAATATTTCAAAAACTTTATCTCACAAAAGTCATCGTACACTTGTAAAAAATCTCTACATATTAGTAAATATTTTAATTTTTCGTTAAATTAATATTTAGTAGGATATCCTTTAGCATCCACAACAGCTTTTAAACGTCTGGGAATAGATTGCTTTAGTTCTTTTGTAATTTTTGCATCAATGTTCATCCATTCTTCCATCATAATTGTTTTTAGTTCGCTTTTCGTGTGAATGTCGTGTTTTCGTACTCGAACCTCCAGTTCTCTCCAATATGTTCTATTGAGTTTAAATCTGGCGATTGAGGTGGTGTTTTCAAAACTTGAGGACAATTATAGACACACCAGAGGCGAACGTTGAGAGCCGTGTGCTTAGGATCGTTATCTTGATAAAAAAACAAAGTTGTTTCCAATACCCATATTTTGGGTTGATAATTTTAAATTGTCTCTTAAAACATTTATATAAACAGCATTATTCATTATGCCATCAATAAATACCAAATTACCTAATCCTGATGCTGACATGCACCCCCACACAAGGACACCTCCACCGCCATGCTTGACTGTTCCTACTGAGTTCTTGGGATTTAGTTCCTCATTTTTTCTTCTCCATACAATTATACGCCCATCGGAACCAAAAATGTTAAACTTGCTTTCATCGGCAAGTAAGACATTATTCCAATACGTTTGGGGCTTATTTATCATTGATATTGCGAAGAAAAGCCTAAGCTTTCTGTTTTTCTCACCCTCAAAAATTTTCTATGGCCAGAACGCCCATGTAATCCAGCTGCTCTGAGAACTCGTCGAGCAGTTTCAAGTGAAATTGCAGTAGAAAATGTTTCATTAAATTCTGCAGAAACTTTTACAGTACTCAAACGTGGATTTTTCACAAATTTTCTAATTATAAATCTCTGATCACGTTTTATTGCCGGACGACCTTTTCTTACCTTGTTTTCGATCCGATTTTCTTCTTTAAAGCGTTTTATCACATACTGCACAGTAGAATGGGATAAATTAAGTAATTTAGCAATATTCCGAGCTGTTTTACCAATATGATGAATCATAATAAATTTTTGAATGCTGTTTGTTTCTTTACGACTACGAGCCATTTTTAAACAATAATTAGAATATTACGGAGTAGGCAAGCAAAAATTAAAGCCAAACGATATTTTAAATGTCCCCACAATTCAAAAATAAAAAGAAAGCGCCAGACGATAATTTTAATTATGAATTTATCCGAAAATATTTCAGTGTAATATGACTTCTGTGAAATAAAGTTTTTGTTACTTTTTGATTACTGGTTTCTTAAATCAAAGTTTTACTATGTTTTCAAAATATTTCATGTAGTTTTGTTAAGAATAGATTATAGATCTTATTATTAAATATCCATTCTGAAATATTCATTTTAATTAATGGATAGACCCCTATTTCATTGAAAACCGTAAGTGTACGAACACTTTTGGGAGCCACTGTATATATATATATATATATATATATATATATATATTCATATAGTGAAACTTCTCTAGCCGGCCACCCCACTAAACGGCCATATCTTGTTCAGAACTGACAAAAGACTCTATAGATCCAACGTTAAAAAACCCCTTTACAACTGAAACCCCTCAAAACGGCCAATTTTTTTCGGAATCATTATTGTCCGCCATACAGAAGTTTTATAGAGACAGAAAGAAATCTAAACAAGAAATTTTCATGTCGATGTTTTTTTATTTTATTTAATGGGCGTTTTAGTTCACTTTTATAAAGTGAAACCTTAAAAGAGATAAAAACGCATTTAGAAGAATATATTTCCCAACTGAAAAAAAAAAAGAATAAATGGGATACGCTAAAGAAAACTTCCTATTTTTAAACTTAATCGGCTTAACATTTCTCAATCTTCTTTAGATTTAATAATCTTTATCAAAAGGTTTATTTTAACGAGTGTAGCGAATTGAGTAATTTTCTTTTTTTTCAATTTATAAATAGTATGGAATGAAGCATGCGAGATCCTAGAAAAAAGTGTTAAAATATCTATACGTAACGATTATTTTTTTCACTGAGGGATATATAAGTCAATACATTTTTCAGCGTGTATTCCGAGTTACTCTTGTATTGAGCACAATAATATGATACAGTACTTTGCTAAACTTTTTGGGCGTCAAACCAAAATTATAAGTACGGATTCAATATTGTTATACAGAAAAGAATGTTGATTGGGTGGGCGAGATAAAACGGGCTCCAAAAAAGCGTGCAGTGTATTTTTCCCGGACGTTTATAAACAAAATACTGTTGCATAAAAGTCGATGCATAAAGTGCTAAATAGACATAAATCTCTCATTCATGAAGCCATGTATATATATATATATATATATATATATATATATATATATATATATATATATATATTATATATATATATTATATATACATATATATATATATAATATATATATATAATATATATATATATATATATATATATATATATATATATATATATATATATATATACATACACACCACACGTATATAACCAGAAAACTAATTTGTTTCCCTTGTGTGGCAGGGTCTTATCCTATGGACCATTCGTCTTATTCAATGGGCACAGGGCGATTATTGACGTCATGTGAGCACGCAGTTCCTGAATAATCGCTTATCCCCATGCCCAGACAGCACTGAGATTTCCAGGTCTTTGCCGGGATTCGAACTCGGACCCATGCGGTAGGTATCTGGATACGGTATCCACCCCGAAAAGGTTGTGATGAAGAACATTTATGTATATAGCTCTATTTTCTACAAATTATGTAATTCTGTGAACAAATTATTTTATACGAGATGATTATAAGTAAGAAAACTTTTTTCTCACACGCTAAACCTGTGGTTCCTTAACTTCTGTTTTTCAAGGACCACTTGTCATGAAAAAATTCACCAGAGACCCTCTCCCAACCAATGATTTTACAAACATAAGAGCTTGTTAAAACTTAAAAATGAACGAGGTTTTTTTTATCTTGCATTGACTTCACTAGCTGTAAAATTGCTGCGATGCTGCGAGTCCGCGTCACAGATAATATATTAGAAATTTTTAAGCAGATCAAGAAATTTTCTTTTCGTGCTCAAAACGTCAGAAAGCGGAAGAAATACAGGAATTTTTACAATTTGAATGAAAAATTGGGTACAAAAGATTGTTTCGCTCTCAGTTTTAAAAAATTGTAATGTAATATATATATATATATATATATATATATATATATATATATATATATATATATATATATATATATATATATATATATATATATATACAGGTGGTTATCAAAATAATGGAAACACCTATCAATATCAGTGGTGTTTATGAATGTGCTTCCTATTCCTTTAAAAAAAGTCTGGCCACCGGTATTCTTTTATATAATATAGTATATGTATTATTCTACTGTCAGGTAGCAGTAATTAATTAAGCTAAGGGCATCCTGCTTTTGGGGGAACAGCGTAAAATGTCAAACCTTGTAGACTTTGTGAAAAGGGCAAATTGTTGGAGCGCGTTTAAATTGGAGTATCTGTTGCTGCAACCCCCAAGGCTAATCAGTGTTTTTCGAGCTATGGTATAAAAAGTCATGATAGCATGCATAGTACACAGAAAAAAATCCTTTGCCAAACAGAATAGTGGATGAAAGGGAGAGCAGAGAGAAAGAGACGGACGAGGTATTGAAGCGGATTGTGACACGAAGAAAGAAATCAACTGCAACTAAAATGATCGAAGAGCTCAATCTGCATCTGCATGTTCCGGTATCAACCACCAGAGGTAGAAGGGAACTTCACAAACAAAGCATTTACGGAAAAGTAGCTATTTCCAAACCACTCGTAATAGATGTCAATACAAAATATCGTCCACAATGTAGCCACAAGCGCAAATCCTGGTCGAATAATATGTCGAAAAAGGGCATTTGGTCCGACGAATCATTGTTCACATTGTTTCTCGCAACAGGATATGCTTATGTCTGGAGCACACCTACACAAGCATAAGATTCTGGCTGTCTCATCTCAACTGTCAATCATATAGATAGATCTATTAGGGTTTGGGATGGCATCTCATGGTTTTCTTCAAGCCCTACTGTAACCCTAAAAGGGAGATTGAATGGAAAAGACTATGTCGAAAGTTTAGAACACTAGTCCATCCTATGGTGCAAACATTGTTTCTTGCAGGAGATGGCGTTCTCCAGGATGATAATACCCCTACACATACAGCTAAATCTATCAAGTATTGGTTTGAAGAGCATGGAAAGTATTCAGCATGGAAAGTATTCAAATATCTTATCTTGTCCTGTACAATCCCCCCGACTATATCATCCAACCACTGTGATCTGTATAAGCGGATAGAGCTAGGTTTCGATATCCACCACAGCATATCTACAGGAACTTTCAAGATTTTTCTCTGAAGAATGGTATAATATATTCTTAACCACTATTCATGACCTGTATAATTCAATTCCAATGTGAATCAGGTGGTATTACATAACAAAGGTGTTTCTGCGCCGTATTAATAAAGATTTTCATGATGTTTCTTAGCGTTTCCATTATTTTGATAACCACCTGTATATATATATATATATATATATATATATATATATATATATATATATATATATATATATATATACATACACACACACACACACACATATATATATATATATATATATATATATATATATATATAATACTTAAAATTATTTAGTCTTTTCTACATTTTGGAATTGGGATCTAGATTGTTTTTAAATGCTCTTTTTTTGGATAACTTATTTACCAAAATCTAAGGATTGAATTTTTCTGAATAAAGAGCTTATTCTGGGGGCGGGTGGGGGGGGGGATAATCAAAGCATAATCTGAACGGAAAAAAATTAATTTAATTAAGTTCTTAATTGCAAAATATTAACTTTCTATATTAAAACACAATCCTTAGTTATTAGATATATAGCATATTATTATTTGATATATATGTTATAATTAATTAATATTAATAGCTACATATAACTGAAAATTAACACTCCGAATTTTTAAATTCTATTTTTAGGACGCAATCCTTAGTGAATAGATAAGGTATATTTTGAGGAGTTTCACATGACTTTGAGGTTTTAGTATTTTGGTCATACGGAAAAATATGAAAAAATCTTAAACCTAGAAGAACCATTTCAGAGATCACATAAACAGAAGAAAATGATATTAAATAATTTCACTGTCGTGTATGTTTTTCTCTTCAATGATATTCATAAGATAGCTTGCAGGGAATGTTTTAAACCTGTAAAAAAATCTGAATTTCAGCAGATTTTATCTTTTTTTTTTTTTTTTGTCAAAAGGAAAGAAGTAAAATTTATTTCATTTTTAAAGACTATTTTCACGATATCAGTTATTTGAGATATCTTAAAATAAAAGGAAAAAGTTAATTTCCCAAGAAAAATATACCATGTTCAATGAAATAAATTATTCATGATAGTACACTCTTTTGCAAGTGTTTCAATGTAAAATTTGTAGTTTTATTTCATTAATACATATGTATAAGACACTCGATAAATACATTGCATCAATAGTTTTTCATCACACATAAATTTATATAACTATTTATTGATTATATATTCACACATATACCAATATTCACTCAAATCTTGGTAAATTTCTTTTTGATTTCAAAAATATCTGTTCTATACTTCGATGCCAACCACATTTTCTATTTAAAAAAACACCCAGTAAAATTCAAACAGACCTTGAATAATGAATAAAAGTGCCATTTCTCTCCTGCAAAGATGCAAAGTGGTCTAAAAATTGCACGAATAAAAACAGTTCTCTCGGCAAAACTCTGTGGGATACGTCTGAAGCTTTAAGTCACTCGTTAGCATCCGAGAGGGAAAAGTTTCAGAGGTTCGGGAGTTTTTACTCCCCACTGCTCGTTTTGAATTGAAAATTCAATTTAAGAGTTCGGTATGTCTACAGTGACGTCATCGGATGGGCTATCTTCCTCGAGAATTCCAGTTGTGTCCCATACGCGCAGTGTTCCATCAACGGAGACTGTGTACAGCTTGTCGTATGTTACCTGCAAGAAATTCGCATATAAATTTATGGTTTCTTTTAGAAGTACAGTGGTACACGGCACTCTTCGTTAATTGGTTCTAGAAGGCACGACGAGTATCGAACAAATTTTTCCCATAAGAATTAATGTAAATTAAATTTATTCGTTCCAGAAAACCAGAAATTTCATATTTAACTGTTCCATTTTTACCATGATTTTATTAACTTGCTTTCTTGTTTGTGTGTTTGTGTGTGTGTTTGTCCAGTACAAATCTTGCAATCGATTTTTAACTAACTTCCCGACTAGCTAGACATTTGAAACTTTTAGAATAGCTCAGAACACGATGACAATGTATTTGTTTAATACTTTTACCCATCTTTAAGCAGAATTAAATTAATTTTCAGTTACTTTCAGTTAATTTTGTTTTGTAAACTGGTGCAGCCATCTATTGGCCGCAACGGGAACGAAAATTTAAATGCAAGTTAACTTCCAATTAACTTCATTTTCTTTCAATTTGATTGGATAATTCATCAAAAAAAATAATAAAAAAGTATTTATTAATACATAGAATTGACAAGTTTATATGATTCGACAGAAAATTTAAAAACATGGTATATAAAAATTCTTTTTATCTTGTAATTATTATATTGAGGAGGTTGTTTTGTTATACAAAATCTTTAAACTAGGCAAACATAATTTAAAACAATAATTAGATAAAATGAAATAAAGTTTTTAGTGTACAGTCGAACCCCGTTATAGAGAACCCGGTATATAACGAACTAACGGATATAACGAACGAAAATTTTGGTCCCGCCGTTTTCCTATTGTATTTAATGCTAATTTATCCTTTTATAGGGAACCTCCGAAATCTTAAGAATTGGCTATAACGAACTTTTTTTTCAGTCGACTACTGAATTTTTTTTTTTAACATTTTAAGAATGTTGAAGATACAACGAATGTTGAAGAAGCAAAGAATGTTAAAGAAGAAAATTATGAAGATTTACCTATCGCGATGTGGATAGAAAAGCACGAAATTTCATCATTCTCAGATATGCAATTGTTCGAAACATCCGACTGATGAAGATATTGTGGAAGAAATTAAAATGAATCAGTCTGAAATCGAAGATTCTGCATCTGATGCTGATGAAGAGGAGCACATAAATGACGAAACCCCACCATCTCAGATGCTACAGCAGCGATGCGTCAAATTAATAAATTTTTATCTACACAAGCAGAGGAAGAAAGAGTGTTGGAGTCCTTTGATGTATTGGACAAAGAAATTCATAAAATGCTTTTGAAATCGGCATCACGTCAGCAGAAGATTACCGATTATTTCTGCATCAAAACAGTGAACAACAGTAATATGAATTTATTTCCATTTGTCCTCATATTTTCTTAATTTAATTAGTATTGTGTCAGTTTAATATAATCGATTTTAGTCAATTTAATTCATTAATGATCATTTTTAATAGATTTTATCATTTTTTTAATACATCATTATTGAATACCCATAACAACTAATGAGTTATACATTTTGTGAACTCTAACGTTTTCCCTAACTGTTCGGATATAGCGAACAAAACCTTTGCTCCCTTAAAGTTCGTCATAACGGGGTTCAACTGTATTTCAAAACGTTTAACGAAGCGTTTATTTTCAAAATAATATTTTTAAGTTCCCATTGCCCGTGGGAAGTATAAATAAAATACAGTGATACCTCTTTACTCGTCGTTAATGGGTTTCAGAAAGCACGACGAGTACCGAACGGATGTTTCCCATAAGGAGTAATGTAAATTGAAATACACTAAGACCTCGTTTATCCGGCCCACGTTGATCCGGATGTCCGGATAATCCGGATCAGATTTGTAGACATTATTTTTATTTAATTGTAACATCAGATAATAATTTTTAACTATGATAGCAAGAACGTAACTACAAGTACGCCAAATATTCGCTTTGTAGTTTGATTCTATGTACAGTTCCTGCATAGATTGTACAATAAATTATGGTAATAAAATGATTTCTCTTGAGTTTAAGAAAGATTTACTACATTGTTTTGCTAAGAAATTATGTGAAAAGTTATTTTTATATTTTTAATGTCTTGTAAACAATACTATGTGATTTTGTTACAAAACATAGTTTTTTTTATCGTAATAAACGGTCTGCTTAGTTAAGGATTTTGTTTTTCTTATTACCCATATTACCCGGATTATCCGGATTTTCGATTGTCCGGATTGTCTATGGTCCCAGTTAGTCCGGATAAACGAGATTTTACTGTATAATTCGATCCTAAATACCAGAAATTTCACATTTTAGTGGGCGATTTATAAATAGATGGGATTGGGGTTCTTTTTTATGCAAAATCTTTAAACTAGACACACATAATTTAAAACAATAATTAGATAAAATAAAACAAAATTTATCATCACTCAACCTGTATTGAGAGGAGTTGATGGCGTCATGAGATAGTGGCGAAGTGGAGGAGGAGAGGGGTTTTTTGCTTCGAAGAGGAGTCTCCTTACAATAAAACATCAGGCACTTGCACAGGGATTTTTTCTCTTTTCTGTCTCATAACACCCACGATCCCTTTTGTAGACTCAGATTCAAGGATTTTCCCTACAAACCTATCAAATGAAATTTGCTTCTGCCTGCGTTTCAAAATGTTTCTGAAGTGAGACAGTGCTTGATCATGAAACAAGTCAACAATCACGAACCCTGTTGTAGACTCAGATTCAAGGATTTTCCCTACAAACCTATCAAATGAAATTTGCTTCTGCCTGCGTTTCAAAATGTTTCTGAAGTGAGACAGTGCTTGATCATGAAACAAGTCCGCTTTTTGGGTTTCTAGAGCTTTGTCAGGGAGATACTTTTGAGCAAAATTTTGTAATTCAATCTATTTTGGTGTTTCTTTTCGTCCGGAGAGACAAGATTCAGGGGAGCCCGTCTTGTCTCGTACACGTTTTAGCATGTGTGACGAATACCGAGCAAACGTCGAGTACCGAAGCAAACGAATACTGAGGTATGACTGTATAATTGTGATACAAATAAATTATCTTCTAATGTTAAGGTGTATCTTTCAGAAACAGGTTTTAAAATCCCAGTTGTATATTTTGTAATAGTGCGAAATGTTTGTTGCAAAACTACTTAAAATGTATCTATAGATACTATACTAAATGTACTGAATAATAAAAATGGGGCATTCTATATGACATTAGACGTTACCTCAAGTTGGACTATAGCTTTGGTGTGTCCTTTAAACACTCTCTTACATTCGCCAGTCTTCGCCTTGAACATGCGGCTGTACGTGTCGGCACAACCAGTGTAGACTGTGTGAAGTGAAAGAAAAATAGCACCAATGAGGATCACATTACCAGCTATAAAGACAATACCAATATATTATATATCAGATACAGTGCATATTTGAAATTCAACTGCAGATTTAAAATTCAAGGGTTGTTCAAGGTAGATTCGGACGGATTCGTTGTTGGATCGATCGAACGAAGGAGTGAAATTGAGTAAAAATTCGGTAAAGAGCTCGAACTACCTCCATCAGATAAAACATTCCCGGCATTTCAGTGTGAATGGTCACTGCATGGCATGGCTGAAAAGTGTTTATTCGGTTTTGTATAGACCGCCAACAGATGTCACTGCATTAATGTAAGTTGAGAATCCGCGCAGTCGCCTCGATTCAAAGGCATGGATGTGTGTAAGAAGTTTCGGTTCGCCATGATGGTCGGTCTTGGAAAAAGATCCCATCAGAATCCTAATATGTAAAGACTGTAAATACCATATGTATATGTATATAATAAATCATTAAGGCAAGTCCTGGTTTAGCTTTTCCACATCAGTGTTGTCTACCTACAGTTTCCTGAGGAATTATTGATACGCCGTTAAATAGCTATTGGAATTACCGGCAGTGTAAAAACTGCTGCTTCAGGTTAAAAAAAAAATGTCAAGTTAAAAAAGATGTCAGAAAGACCCACAAACATTACACTCTGTTTCAGGTGTTAAATTTTCTGGATATCGGGTGAACCTGGTTTGCGTATCCCACTTTTTGTATAAAAAACATATTTTCTTTCCCTTCTATTTATGCTTCTATTTTCGCAACATAACCGAAACGGCATTTTATTTTTACAGAGTGCCCACGTGAGCCACTGAAATGTTTAATATGTGCTCGTGGTATTTTACACTAAAAACCCCTTTTCCTTGCAGTATTGCACCCTCGTTGTCTGCCAAAGAAAAAGATCCCAATAAATTTTCCTGCATATTCATTAACTCTGGATTTCTCGGAGTTAGGTATGATGGTAATTTTCCTACATATTTTTATTGGTTAGCTTCCAGATCAAGACAGAGAAGAAAAGTCTCGTCTTCAGTAATCACCAATTCCACTAGTTAATAATCACTGTTCTTTGTTGTTGACGGAGAATCCTTCTTTCAAACACCTGAACTCGCGAATTTTTTAAACTCTTAATTGTTTCGAAGTCAGCAGTCCTAAGAGGCTCTGGATATAGGCACATGTAGCAACAAATGGGTGCTTGGCATTTCAATAATTTATTGGCTTCGCCATTCGTTTTCCTCGAGATAAGCAAAATCTCAAAGCCTTTCGTTGCTGTACCAAAATATTTCCCACAGTTACACAGACAGTTGAAGGCAGATGTCAGTTTACCGCCAATCAGAGCAGATTAAATGCAGAGTAAATTAAATGTAGTAACAATCTGTTGAAACTCATAGAAAAACAGTAATATTTATCACGGCAGCATCGCTGCTGAATGATTGAACTGAGAGATGATTTCGACTATAGTTAATACGAAAGAATTTAATTGATAAGTGATAGCACTTTATGTTTAAAAAAAAAAAAGGTCTCATGTCACTCTGCTTATGGACTATAATCAGTGTGAAGTTAACCAGGATTTAAAAAATATACATAATTCTATTAGTAACCTTTATTCTAAAAGTTTAATGTACTGATTTATTCAGAAAATAATTGTGGCACATTTTAAGCGGCAGAAAAAGTATATTCAGTGTTTTAAAAATATGAGTTCTGAGAGCGATACTCACTGTAACCGTCGAAGTACTTGATGCAAGTTACGCTGTGCAAATGACCACGGTACACTTTAATACACTCCCCGTAATCCATAATCCATGCTCGGGCTGTCTGGTCTAAGCTGCACGAATACAGCATCTTGTTGTGACCCTGAAGGAGAAGTAAGTGAGGCGTGTTATTTATTCTTCATAGCGTATTCTTCCAGCTTCATTCAATACCATACAAAACAAACAACAAATATATGTACATCACGCGACAAGAACCAGCGGCGAGTTAAGAAACCTTGAGTCGTTAAGCTAAATTTTGCGACTTCACTTCTTTCTTCAGAACCAGATTTGTTTCCCTCTGTAGTTAACACTGAGCATTGTCTTTGAAAGTTTATCGTAGCAATTAAATTTTTACCCCGCAAAAATATGTCTGATATTGTCTTTACACAATACAGTAGACATATTTTACGTTACAAATTAGTTATGGCTAAAAATTAATTAAAATAAAATAAATTTAACCTGAAACTGTAAAATAACTATTTTTGGAGAATTTTAAATTGAATGAAAAGTACATATTTCACACGTTATTTATTAATTAAAAATTTTAGAAAAATTGAGCACAGGCTATTGGAACTTGAATATTACTGAAGGATTTTTTTCCATTTTCTTCCGCTACTCAGTTAATGCCGTGAATAATTTCATCATTAAAATACTGATCACTGTTGTCACTGCTTTGAAGCTAATATTTATCATATATGTAATATCTTCAAAAAACATTGGTGACATGAAACTTGGGGAAGGACGCTAAAACGATGCAAACATACTGCTTCTTAAAACCACAAATGACAAACGAGACCTGTCTCGTTTTAAGATACTTTTTAACACATTAATAGACTTCGTTGTCCTTCCATACAAACCCCTTTTACTCAATTTCAGAATTGTGGTTTTTATAACATACAGGTTTTTTTTTTTTTTAAACTGACAGTACTCAAAGCCATCTGTAGCACGATCTATCAGCCGGAATTCCACCAAAATTGATAGAGGGACTATGGACGACATGGGAAAGAGTTTCCGTGGAAAAAAAAAATTAGTTCCAAAAGTCGCCGATATGGCGCTCTTGTTGTCAGCGCACCCGAGAACTTGCATAAAAGGTAAGTAAAACATCAAAATACAAATTCACGACTATGTAGTCGACAGCAACGTCAGTATTTCGGGTTATAAAGTGCGGAATCTGTTACGCCTTCCCTTTACAGCAGAAAGGGTCATCAGTCGCTTTTTTCCACTTACATGGCCACCTCGCTCCGGACCTAACCTATGTGACATTTTTCTGTGGGGTTATTTAAAGTTTAAGGTGTATCTCGGTTGAGTCTCGAATTTGGCGGCCCTAAAGGACAACATATCCCGGACTTTGATGAACATTCCTGGTGAGATGTTACGCTCGGCCGTTGAGAACGTAGTGTTCAGGATGCAATATGTCGTCCACCGGGACTGTGGTCACATTGAAGGAGGGAGAAGTGAATTTGCTGCATAAAGTGGTGTTGCAGTGAAATTACTTTGTTATTCATTTGTCTGCTTACAACTTTTTCGGTATTCATCCCTAATCTTTATAGCCCAAAAGACTGGCGCTGCTGTCGACTACATAGCCGTGAATTTGCATTTTGATGTTTAACTTGCCCTTTATGGAAATTCTCGGTTGCGCTGATAACAAGAGCACCATATCTTCCCCTATCGGCAACTTTTGGAACTATTTTTTCACGAAAAACTCTTTCCCATGACGTCCTTAGTCCCACTATCAATTTTGGTGGAATTCCGGCTGATAGATCGTGCTACAGATGTCTCTGAGGACTGTCAGTTTAAAAAAAAATCCCCCTGTACTTTGTGATTATTATAATGAGCCTTCTGTCTGCCAAACTATACATATCCTTGATACACACATCAAAGAGCATTGAAGATAATTTATGGCCAAGAAATATCCATGATTGTTAAGTAATATCCTGAAGAAACGATGATAATCCTTAGACTCTTCTTGATGTATCCAAAAAGGTGTCCGTGATTTCAGGTGTGGACGCCGGGATCAACAATCGACCGATCAGATTTTACGTAGCAGCAGATGGTATGTTGACACTGGGAGTTTAATTTTTCCATGCCATGGTTACCGTGACTTCCCCGAGGGCATGCGCCGACGCTGTGACGTTGCGCTTTCTCCTACATGGGTTTTGACGTTGGATACGAAGGGACGGTCCAACTTTTTGGCCACCAAAAAGCCCCCGATTTGAGACCCTGTAGAATTTTTTCCATGGGGCTACCTGAAAAAAATTGCGTACACAGAGGGGATCTGGGACTACGTCATTTATTGGACAGAATCACTGCAATAGCGATTGCTCCTGCTATGACCAAGCGTACCTGGATGGAGATCGATTATCGCCTAGATGTGTGCCGAACGACGAGGGGTGCTCATATCGAAACCTACTAGGTAAGGCCCCAAACTTGATTCGCTTCTGTATCTTTATGGGGAAAATAAACACCATGAACTCTATTATGTGATTCTTTATTTCCCGTTGCAATCGCGGACACCTTTGTCGATGATATGTAAATATGTATATATAGATAGATAGATATAGATATAGATAGATAGATAGATAGATAGATGGGTGTTATCTAATAAAGTAAAATCTGTGTAAATATCTTAAAGTTTCATGGGACAAGAATTTAATATTCAAAGTGTTTTGTAGTAATATCAGTTCTAATTTCTCACGATGACTATCTCTGCGGAAGCTTTAAACGTTGGCTGTGCATCAAAAAGACAAGGAGACTTACAATGAGTCCCATGATAGCGCTCTCGTGGCCTGTCATCTTCCGCACACACTCTCCGCTGACGATGTCCCAGCAAATGATGAGTCCATCTCCGCCCCCACTGAAGACATTTTTCCCTTCTGGATCAACCACGAGGGCGTTGATCGTTCCTTTGTGACCTTTCAACACCTAGAAACATAAATGGGATATAACCTGTGTTACCAAGAAAATAAAAGAGTCTAAGACTCAATCAAAGGAAAGTGTACCGGGCAAAAATTCTTCCGGACATAGCTGAATATCTTCCATGCAGCTCTAGATTGTTATCATATGCTCAGCAACTTTCTGAGCCATTCAGACGTTTATTTTGAAACACGATCTATCAGACTAAAATCTTCATCCAAGTGCCTCAAGAACTGACAGAGAGTATTTAAATGACAGCTCATATGGTGGTACTTTCCTTAATAAACTGAGTCAAAAGTCAGCTAGAGCTTGATTTGTAGTCCCAAACATCAGTGAATGGGAGAGAACCCTTAGTTGGGTGCGGTATTTTTGAGCGCTAGTCATCTTTTTCTGATTCTCTCACCATCAGGAAATAAACGGGTATATCATGATGGGAGAGGTATCCATGCGCCATTAACCACGATCGACTTCTTGGATTAAACATTTATTTTTTTTCAATGTGAAGGCTAAATCATTTCACTGATTCGTTGAGATGTCCATTAGGTATATAGCATAACGTGAAAACATGGATAGTCGTACTTACGTGTAGAGTTCTTCCAGTTTTGAAAGACCATATTCTGACTGCTTTGTCGGAGGAACCTGTTATGAAGATGTCTTTTTCACTGATGGTTTTGCCGTCCAGGTTGCTATTTTCGTCTGGAATAAAAACGATGGGGTAGACGGCTTTGGAATGTCCCTGAAATACAATGAAATATTGAACAACTTTTAACTGATAAATTTAAAAGGACTAACAACGCTTGGTATAGATCAAATATGTTTTCTTTTCTCTGATAAACAGCATCTGCAAAACTTGTGAAAGGCTCTGCTTCAGCTGGTTTAAAACAACCTCACGTTATTAGCCACGAGACTTCTCAATTTTTACTCATATCCTCAGCATTTGTTTAAACTCATTACTCTGGGAGTGCTAGGCTACTTTTTGAAGCATGTTAGTGACTTATTTTTGTTTTCTCTAAAATGCAAATTTCTGTTAGTTATTTACATTAGTATTTTGCTATTTTATACATATTCGTAAGATTACCAATGGTTATGTTTCTTAAAATATTCAAATGTAGTATTTTCTTTAATTTTGAATATCTTAATCTTTCTATGCCTCTACAGGGTTCTTCCACAAATGTTATACGCTCCATCGACTGTGGGGGAACAAAGATGAAATATTTTAAGCCATCTATCTCATTTCTGGAGGCAATATTGAGTTCCCACAATCTGTAATGTAAAAAGGGAATAATAATTATTCGCATAAATATGACAGCATTTAAAAAGCTAACAGATTTTATCGAAGTGGAGTGGATATTTTCGAAACCTCCTCATGAATGTAAAATATTTTACTCCTTTACGTTACTACTAACCAAAGGAGAAAAAAAATGGGATAATCCAAAACTAAAAAATTTGACGCTTAAGGGCTCTATACAATAATTTTGCTTCTGAAAATTCCGAAGCCTGACATAATAGCCGACAGCCGTCGAATCCCACAACAGGGACATAAAAAATTCTACATGGATGCGCTACATGTAACTTTGTCTATGTATAGATACATCATGTTTTACCTCAAATATTTTAAGGCAGACGTCGGCCGAAACGGAATACTGATGAGTCACCAATGTCCACGCTCTTGCAGTGTGGTCTGTGGATGAGGAGAAGAGGAAATCTCCCGCGCACACGATCCTGTTGACCCTCTCTTTGTGTCCTTCGTATATGTACAGGCACTCGTGTGACGTCATATCCCACTTGCGGATGGTGTTGTCTGAGGAACCTGCGCATAATGATCATTAAAATCATACAAGAGTGAATTTGCTCAGACAGAATTTTTTACGACATAGATACACAAGGTTACGACAAAAATATCATCTGATATGAATAATCTTAATTATTCATTCATGTCAAATGAGGATAATTCCCTGCTAACCGTGTATTGACTAGGTGTACACAAAAAGAAAGAGGAATTGAGTTTTAGATAGTCCTCGTGATTTACAACTCGTAAGTTGTGTAGCTGTGTTCTGATTCTACAACAAATTTTGCGGTCGTAGACTAAGGTCTTAGATAACCGAGCTGAGACATCAAACTTGTTACCCTCTGTTGCCAAATGAATGAACTGATGCTTATGGAACTGTTCTTTATTGACCTGCTTTTGTAGAAACTAATATATTCCATAGAGCAGGTAGTTTAAAATTATACGCCTTTCCACATTCTCAAGTTTCAATCATACCTCCTGTAAAGTTATTACGTATAAATAGTTCAATAAAAATACATTCTACTTTCAATCATGCACTTGGATGTACGTAAGCAACATAGTGGCTTACAGAGAAAGATAATTGAATTCCTCAAGTAGCCGATTAGGGAAATTTTAACTTGGTCAATCTGTAAACTGGCAGTGGAAGAGCAACAAACACATCGTGGGGCTTATGTCTTGACAAGATTGGGAAACTATATGGAAGACATGGCAGAGAAGTTATAAGAGTTTTATGTGTTAGCTTGTATATCTAGGAGCTCTATCGTAGTTGCAAATCGTACAGCTCTATCGTGCGTATCTGGTAATCGGGATGCTCAGATCCTCCGCGGTGCTGTCAGAAGTTCGAGAAAAAATATATGTCTGTGCAATAGCTACCATTCCCATTTGTGTTTAGATGTTCACTGTTTTCTCAAGAAAGTCCTCCTTCATCGTTGAATATGTTGACCTGATGACTTGGTATTCAAAATCTGGTGCCCTAGGTACTGAAATCTTGCACCGGGCAACTTCTATGGGCCTACTTTGTGGATGTGGCTCAAATGCCAGAGTTACCTACGACTCAGTAAAATCTAATAAATCAGACTCATAAACAGTGGACAAACTGGGGAGAAATATGGGAAGAATTAAACTATAATCTTTAAGATAATACTGCTTAAACACACCCTAATAAGAGGGTCACGTATCCCAAGGAAGACATCTCCAACATACCAGCAGCCATGGACTTAATTTTCGCTCTTGCAATTGGATCTCCAGCGTGGCACAGAAGGTGAATTCGCTGGAGGGAAGAGAATTTTAAAAGAATAAGAATATTAAATTTTTACCAGTGACTAGTGTGTATTCCATGTAATTTTGTAGTCTTCAAGCAATTTAAATTTTGCATCTTAGTTCATGGAGGCTGGACTGACAGCATGTTGTCATTCTCCAATAAAAATTTAGAGTAAATCCGCTTCTGTTATTATCTTCTCCCCAGCTTACTTGTTATTTATGTCATGCAGATGAGCCAAATATAGCTATGAACCGAAGCCCATAGCTACTGGTTATGTTTTAGATGTATAACTAATCATTTTTATGCTATCTGTGTGACTTTGGGATGTCACATAGAACACTCATAAGGTGATAGACCAAACTTGGATTGTCTAATCTTTCGTTTGATGTATTTTAAGGAAATCGCTGAAAATAACTCTCCCTGACATCAGTTTAATAGGTAGAAAACTGACCTCAAGGTTTGAATATCCATGTTCGAAGCTTGGTCCTGCAAGCGGTCATTACTGAGTGACGTTTGACCATTTGAGAAAAATAACATTGGAACGTTGGGAATCACATGAAATATTTTTGCTGTGGAAAAAATCCAGCATCGTCAAGTGATTAAATATAAAAAAATAAATAAACACGCACAAGCCATCATTCCGTGTCTCTGGTTTCAAAAGGAAAGGGTGATGCAATTAAAAATAACACTTCCTAATAACGCCGAGATACTTCGGGGCTTTGAAGACTATACTCGAGTTTTGGAGACCGGTTCTGAAAAGTAGTGGTTATTGCAACATTGCAGACTCTGTATTTGTTAGATTAAAAATAAACAGACATTTGAAAACGGATGTGCGCTTTTGAATAATACCGAATTTAACCCCCACCTTTATGCGATATCTTAATCCAAAAATTAATTTCACGATTGATTCAGAAATTAATTTTGTAGATATTCCCCATAATTTTTGAGTATAGGGAATTTTCCTTTAATGAAGCTACCTGCATCATATCCATCAAAATGGAATACTACTTCTACTATTTCAGCTTACCTGAAATTACATACTTTTCGTGAAACGCCAAGCACTCGATGTAGTCACCATGTCCTCTCAGAGTTGCTTTACTTTGTGTTGGTGTGGTGTTCACACGCCATAGGATGATGCTTTTGTCTTCCCCACCTGTCGCCATGATGTATTTGTCGGGTTCCATCACCATGCAATTCACCCCTCGCTTGTGACGAGTGAATTTCTCCAGAATATAACCCCTCGCGGCATTTGGATTAATGTCCTTGGACGTATCAAGACCCATGAGTAAGTGTGGACAAATCTCACTGAATGTTGTTCATCCTCAGTGAAATGATGGATTGGTTTTTGATATGTTAAGAATTCGTTAAAACAACTAAGCCAGGTTTTCAAATGATGAATTTTTTATCAGTGGTTCTCTGAAATTTTCATTTTATAGAATAACTATTAATATCTACAATTGTTTTTTTTTGTTCAATTATTTTAAAATTAGTTACGGAATTTTTTAATGTCTCAAAATATTTTTTCCTGATATAAAATAGGGTTTGGCTTAAAAGTATTTTAAGTGTTAAATGTTTTCCAAATCTGTATTCGAAGTTATTCTCTCTTTATAAAAACAGAATATTTAAAAATTCAATCTTTATTTCCAAGTCTATTTATAACATCTAACGAAAATATAATCTCGAATCAACATATTAAATATTGTAATGCAATAAACTACCATGCACAAACGTCATATGTAAAAATTTTGCATAAAGAAATTTTAATTCCATTTACAATCATCCAATTAATTATCACTGGTTAATAACCAGAATGTAAAATATATTTTAGTTTTAATGAATGATGTGGAACATATAATATAGACCCCAAGAGCCTAATAAGCTCATATAAAAATAGCATGTAGTACAAGGCAAATACGATAAACCTGTTGGAAAGAGAACAAAAAGAAGATATCAATAAAAAATTTTTGCACATTATATATATATATATATATATATATATATATATATATATATATATATATACACAAACGTAAATACTAAAAAAATGTAAAAAACAGAGCAAAAAAAAAAAGAAATTTTCTTCAAAACTTTAATTAGAATACATCCATAAGAAAATGCAATCTTTCCTAAAAAATGAAAGTAGTGATTGTTTTCAGTAAATTGTATAAAGGTGCAAACACAAGGAACGTGTGCGTGCATGTATGAAACCATGTATGCATTTTTTATGAATGTATGTGAGCATTTGCGAATGTTCGAATGGGTTTATGCACGTACATACATACAAACGCAAGTTTACAGAAGAAAGAGTTAAACTGTATGCAAATCAGAACGTCATCACGCATTTAAATTGCGATCTCTCAGGAGATGAACCCAATAGGCTTTTCCTTTTACCCACGGGAAACAAGAGTTTCGTGAAATCATGGAGTTTTTGGGGTAAAGTCAGGCGGTAAATTATTGGACAGCGTTTCATAAACTTGTGTAATTTTTTTTCCAGCTAGCTTTAAGGAAATTCCATGATCTTTGATATCGAGGTAAACAGTCTAACTCTAAAGATATTGTTATTAAATATGAATGGTGGTCAGTGATGGCCTTTTTAAGAATGATCCCATTTGTACTGTCCACTGAGAGATAATTAACGGCTGTGATATCTTCTTCTCCAATGCGGCAGACGGTTACTTGGACATTATCCTTACCGTCATATGACACCACGGTGTTGCTGGCCACTTTTCTGAGAGAACCGTATAGGTGGGCCAGCATTACCCCCCTATGTGCGGTTCCCGTAATTTTGAACCGAGTCAAGTGATGAGACCGGAACACTTGACTCCGCACCTCCAAAGGTAAATTTGAGAACTTGGAGGACATTGTAGCCAAGCCCTATTTTACGTGTCCCGGCCACCATTATTGAACACGGCAGTGAATTTTGTCAGTGACGGGCCTCGAACCCGCAACCCTCAGATCACTGGCTCGACGCCTTTGCCAACCGGGCCTTCGCCAACCGCCATCTGGAAAACGGCTGTGCTATAAAGTGCAGCATTTCGTAAGGAAATATAGAGTTTTGCTATATGATTCACCTACACCAAACAAGCAGGAGTGCCACCTTAATCAGAATCTAGTGCAAACTATTTATTTTTTAATTTTGAGATAAGGGCAGTTTTAAAACTCACCTCAATTATATTCATAACGTTGGATTAAGGCAGATTAAATTTGTTACGTTTATTACAGATTTATTGCAATTACGTAAAAAAAAACCATTTTTTGTGTAGTAAAGAAACAAGCAAAGTTGTAGCAATGCCAAAAAAAAAAAAAAA
Organism: Dolomedes plantarius; assembly: GCA_907164885.2. NCBI lineage: Eukaryota > Metazoa > Arthropoda > Arachnida > Araneae > Dolomedidae > Dolomedes > Dolomedes plantarius. Next base: position 136,143,461 of record OU015493.1, on the reverse strand, counting down.
AAAAAAAAAAAAAAATACAGAAAAGGAAATAACAGAGAAATGGCGAAAATCTTCTCGATTTTAGAAAGAACAATGCGCAATTAGTTCAAGGTTAAAGCACACATTTTTTAGCTAAAAATATAATCTCAGCGTAATGTTACGAAATATCACGTAATGAAAAATACAGGATATACAGTTTGTGAGGGCGTGTGTATTTATCATGTATTCAAGTCACACATAAAATTTACCGACTCTGCTTGAACATCTAGAGGTTTTTCAAAGACTCTTTATCATCAGTAATACTGATCGTGTTCTTTAATAGGGAGTCGGTGCGCACGCTAAATAACGTGCCGAGGGATCCGAAACAATTAAAAACCCCAAGGACTTTGCTTTTCTATTATTACAGACAAATGACCATCGGAAATACATTATGCGTTTCATTTGCACTTGAAACGAGCAGTTAAACCCTTGACATTAATATCATTGAAGTGTGCATGTTTAAAGTAATGAATCTAAACGTATATACAGTGGCTCCCAAAAGTGTTCGTACACTTGAGATTTTCAATGAAATAGGGGTCTATCCATTAATTAAAATGAATATTTCAGAATGGGTATTTAATAATAAGATCTATAATCTATTCTTAACAAAACTACATGAAATATTTTGAAAACATAGTAAAACTTTATTTTTAAGAAACCAATAATCCAAAAGTAACAAAAACTTTATCTCACAAAAGTCATCGTACACTTGTAAAAAATCTCTACATATTAGTAAATATTCTAATTTTTCGTTAAATTAATATTTAGTAGGATATCCTATAGCATCTACAACAGCTTTTAAACGTCTGGGAATAGATTGCTTTAGTTCTTTTGTAATTTTTGCATCAATGTTCATCCATTCTTCAATCATAATTGTTTTTAGTTCGCTTTTCGTGTGAATGTCGTGTTTTCGTACTCGTACCTCCAGTTCTCTCCAAATATGTTCTATTGGGTTTTAATCTGGCGATTGAGGTGGTGTTTTCAAAACTTGTAGACAATTATAGAGACACCAGATACGAACGTTGAGAGCCGTGTGCTTAGGATCGTTATCTTGATAAGAAAACAAAGTTGTTTCCAATACCCAAATTTTGAACTGATAATTTTAAATTGTCTCTTAAAATATTTATAAAAACAGCATGATTCATTATGCCATCAAGAAATACCAAATTTCCTAGTCCTGATGCTGACATGCACCCCCACACAAGGATACCTCCACCGGCATGCTTAAGTGTTCCTACCAAGTTCTTGGGATTAAGTTCCTCGTTTTTTTCTTCTCCATACAATTATACGCCCATCAGCACTAAAATTGTTCATCGGCAAATAAGACATTATTCCTATAGGTTTGGGGCTTATTTATCATTGATAGTGCGAAGGGAAGCCTAAACTTTCAGTTTTTCTGACTCACAAAAATTTGTCTATGGGCAGAACGCCCATGTAATCCAGCTGTTCTGAGAACTCGTCAAAAAATTTCAGCTGAAATTGAAGTAGAAAATGTTTCATTGAATTCTGCAGAAACTTTTACAGCACTCAAACGTCACAAATTTTCTAATTATAAATCTCTGATCACGTTTTGTTAACTTTGCCGGACGGCCTTTTCTTACCTTGTTTTCGATCCAATTTTCTTCTTTAAAGCATTTTTTCACATACTTCACAGTAGAATGGGATAAATTAAGTAATTTAGCAATATTCCGAACTGATTTACCACTACTATGATGAAAAATAGTCAATTTTCGAATGCTGTTTGTTGTTTCTTTACGACTACGAGCCATTTTTAAATAATAAATAGAATATTACGGAGTAGGAAAGCAAATATTAAAGCCAAACGATATTTTAAATGCCACCAAAATTCAAAAATAAAAATAAAGCGTCAGACGATAATTTTAATTATGAATTTATCCGAAAATATTTCAGTGTACGATGACTTTTGTGAGATAAAGTTTTTGCTACTTTTTGATTACTGGTTTCTTAAAAATAAAGTTTTACTAATATTTTCAAAATATTTCATGTAGTTTTGTTAAGAATAGATTATAGATCTTATTAATAAATAGCCATTCTGAAATATTCATTTTAATTAATGGATAGACCCCTATTTCATTGAAATTCGTAAGTGTACGAACACTTTTGGGAGCCACTGTATATATATATATATATATATATACATATATATATATATGTGTATATATATATATATATATATATATACATATATATATATATATATATATACATATATATATATATATAATATATATATATATATATATATATATATATATATATATATATATATATATATATATATATATATATATATATATATATATATATATATATATATATATATATATATATATATATATATATATATATATATATATATATATATATACAGAGGCTGTTCGCACATTTTTAAGACGATTTTGGTAAGCGGTAATAAAAAATCGTTTGCTGCAAAAGAAATAATTGCAATTGTACTATGTTTTTAAAAGTCACAATTATCGTCTGCGGCTTGAAAGTTTTGTTTTTATTCAAAATGGCGTTTTTAACAAAGCAGTGGTTCGAAGGCTACATTTATGCTCTTTCCGAAGAGAAATATGCATACTCCGTTATCCAAAAACGATGTGAGAGTCATGGTTTTGTGATATCTAAAGCGTCGATAGGTAATATCGTCAACAAGAAAGGAAAAAAACGTCAAATTGGAGCCTCAAGTGGGACAAAAATTCCAAACAAGTATCCAAGGAAAAAACGGACATCTTCGACTATTGCAAAGGTACGTTGTTTAATGTTAAAAGAAAATCCCCTAGTCAAAGGACAGTTGTAAAATCATTAAAATGCTCGATGTCCACTGTAAACAAAATGATAAACGTTGATTTAAATCTTAAGAAAGCGAAAAAACGCAATGTGCATCGTCTTCTTCCAAATCATATCGCTGAACGCAGGACACGCTGCAGAATTCTATATGAGAAACACTTATCCAAAGAAAAATGGAAAACAATTATCACAATAGATGAATCATGGGTGTATTTAAATGATTGCAACAAAAAAAGAGCCATTTATTATCATAAAAGGGGAGAAAAAAATTTAAGTACATGGTTCAAAGAATCGAAAGAAAGTTTTTCTAAGGGATTCATGATTGTTGCTGGTTTTTCTTATAATGGCAAGTTAAAAATATAGAGAGTGGAAAAAAATGTCAAGATTAACTCCAAATATTATCAGGAACATATTTTATCGCCAATTTTTCTGAATGAAATACCATCGCTTTACCCACAGTGCCATCAATCTGTGAGACTCCATCAGGAAAAAGCTAGCAGTCACACATCAAAATCCACTGTAAATTTCCTAAAAGAAATGGAACAAAAAACTGGTATCAAGGCCATACCCTTCACTGATATTTCTACTAAATCTCCCGATGTATCACCTATGGATTTTTGTGCTTTCGAACTTTTAAAATCTGCATTATCCAAACGTCGTCCCAAAACCCTTACAGGACTCTGGAAAGCTGTTCAGGAGGAATGGGATAGAATACCTCTTCTGACACTTCAAAAGGCATTATTATCCTGGAAATTGCGGTGTCGAACGATAGTTCAGAATAAGGGATGCCAAATGGAACATTTAAAACACAAGAATTTTATGTAATTTAGTTTTTTGAATACAATATACATCGTCTAAAAAATATGTGAACAGTCTCTGTATATATATATATATATATATATATATATATATATATATATATATATATACAGTGGAATCTCGATCTATCGTTTTTCAAGGGACCGATTAAAATGAACGATAAATGCAGGAAAACGATAGATGCGGAAACATAACAAAGCAATATGATAGTTAGGACTGGATAAAATGAACGACACATACGGAAAAACGATGGATCCGAAAACGATCGATCGAGATTCCACTGTATATATATATATATATATATATATATATATATATATATATATATATATATATATATATATATATATATATATATATATATATATATATATATATATATATATATATATATATATATATGTGTGTGTGTGTGTGTGTGTAAGTAAAGCTTCTCATTTAAATAATGTGAAAATATAATCGCTTATATCGAGTAGGATATATATCTAATATCTCATAATATACTTAGCCCATACGATTTCTCATAATATATATATATATATATATATATATCCTAATGCATCTCATTATATACATATTCATGCATCTTTCATAATATACATATTTCTTCCCTAATACATCTCTTCATATGCATATCTCATACATCTCTCATAATATACTATTTCTTTCCTATACTTATTTTCAAATAATTGCTAGAGCATTTGATAAATATTTTTCTACAAAGGAAAGACATTAAATAGGTCTGGTTCTGATATCTGAACTTGGAGTCTTCCACTTTGGATTTTTAGTAATTAAAAATTCTCATTTAAATACTCAAAAATTAATAATTGCCGACTTTAAAATGAGATAATATTTTTAATTTGTTCAGTTCATCAAAAAGTCTCATCTAAATACACAAAAATTATATTACTAATTAGTGATTTTAAAATTCGATAATATTTTCAATTTGTTCAATCTGTCAAAAAATCTCATTTAAATACACAAAAACTATACTACTAATGAACGATTCTAAAATGCGATAGTATTTTAAGTTTGTTCAATTAGCCAAAAATTCTCATTTAAATACACAAAAATTATATAACTAATTAACGATTTTAAAATGCAATAATATTTTCAGTTTGTTCAATTAGCCAAAAGTTATCATTTAAATACACAAAAATTATACCCTTAATTAACGATTTTATATGTGATAATATTTTCAGTTTGTACAATTCGTCGAAATTTCTCATTTAAATACACAAAAATTATATTATTAATTATTGTGCGATAATTATTTTCAATTTGTTTACAAAAATATTTTAATTAGTATAGGATCTAGCGATATGGCATGAAATAAAGATAATACGAACATAAAAAAAAATGCTAGAAAAGTTCACTAGCAAAATAAAGATGGTACTCATGATTTAATTTCGAGGGGGTCAAAGCAGCCCCCCGCCTCATAAAAAAAAAAAATCCAAATGATGATGATGATGATGATGATGAGTTTCAAGCCTTTGGCGTTTACCTTTTAACAAACGAGGTGGCCGGCTTCCAATATAGAGGGTATACGAGAATGCAGTATTCATGTAAACGTATTACGGCAATCCCCGTTCAAAGGAGAATGTTTGTAAAAATAACATAATTACAAGATAAAAAGCACTTTTTATATACCATGTTTTTAAATTTTCTGTTGAATCATATAAACTTGACAATTCTATGTATTGATAAATACTTTTTTAAAATTTTTTTGATGAATTATTCCATCAACTTGAAAGAAAACAAAGTTAATAGGAAGTTAACTTGCGTTTAACTTTCCGTTCCCGCAACGGCCGATAGATCGCTGCACTAGTCTACAAAACAACATTAACTGAAAATGAATTCAATGCTGCTTAAAGATGGCTAAAAGTATTAAAATAATGCATTGTCATCGTGTTCTGAGCTATTCTAAAAGTTTCAAAGGTCTAGCTAGTCGGGAAGTTAGTTAAAAATCGATTGCAAGGTTTGTACTGGACAAACACACGCACAAACAAGGAAGCGAGTTAATAAGAACATGGTAAAAAATGTATATTTTCCACATCAAGCTCCTCTCGATATAACACAATAATATACGAGGATGATTCAAAAAGTAACAGCTAATTGACTGCAGTTTCTGAAATGAAAACCCAAGGCCTACAACAAACTTCTTTGCAAGAAATATTCATTCTTACTGAAGATGTAGATAGTCTCGAATAAATGGCTTGGCGTTTTTAATCGGAATGTCGACATACACAAAATGGGCATTGCCCTCAGCAGTTTGCACCGTAGAGGAGCTGTCAGCAATCACCAGAATTTTGCAGTCGGAGGGTGTGAAACCTCGTGAAATTCACAGAATAAAGCTGCAACAGTATGGGAATGCCTGCACTGGCGAGAGAAAGGTGTACTTGTGGGTTGATGTGCTTAAAGCTGCTGTGTACTAACCCTATTGGATTCACTCATCTCAATGTTAACCTGTGGAGAAAATGTGTCTACTATTGATGTAGAAGAGAAAATGGTGTAATTCCCACGGTGTGTGGACAATAAAGAATGTATCAGAAAAGATGCAGAGGCAGGGGTAAATACAGGATTGTAAAACAATAAAAAAATAGAATAGCTGTCGATGTGGCCAGTAATAGCGATCTGAAGTTTATATTTTACAAGATGGATGGTCGTTATTTTATGGCCCACAGTAAAAACGTCAGAGGAGAAGAATCAAAGTTGTTTTACAAAATAAACGTATGTGGGGTGAGGTACTACATAGCCTACGGACAGAGGCGACAGAGGCGGTATAATAAAGGACCAATTAGGGATTAGGGATGCGACATCGATGTCGATGTTTTCAAAACATCGATGTTTTGATAAAAACGTCGATGTTTTAAACATCGATTTATTGAAGCCGATGTTTTTTTAACATCGATGTTTTGTACTCGATGTTTTACGTTGTCTCGATGTTTTTTTTTTAATGAAAAAGTACCGTAATAAAAAAAATTTACCACGTAGCATAACTTTCAAACTCAGTAAATGTAAGTCTGGATTCTGAAAAGGGCGTATACAAAAGGGGGAATGATTCCTTAGCAAACAGACAAATGGCAATTAACAACCAATCAACCAATCAGAGAGCTTGGAATGTTCCTGACACTCCAGAACTTTCCATGGCGTTTTATTTTACAAATAGTATATACACGAGTGCATCCATTTAAGTTTTTGTTTTGTTCTGGTTTTATATAAGTTGACGTTAATATTATTAGTAAGATGCCTCCCAAAAGTACTGTTTGGAAATATTTTTACAAAACCTGTGACAAATTGGCGAAATGCAATATTTTCCTTAAGTCCCTCAAAACTTCTGGCAATACCACGAATTTATTTGGACATTTGAAGGCAAAACATGGAGGTATTTACAACGAGAATTTTGAGTCATCAATGTAGTCCAAAGCAACCAAGTTTTTGTCATTTGTGTCTGCCCAATCAGAGAGCAAAATTAAATCACCCCCTCCCTCCACGACTAACGGAAGTAACATTAATGTTAGAGATTACTAAAACAGTTTTAAAAAATGGATGTTCTAAAACATCGATGTTTAAAAATATCGATGGTTTTGGAGCGATGTTTTATTAGCATCGATGTTTTAATATTGAATATCGATGTTTCAAAACATCGATGTTTTGTTATCGATGTCGCATCACTATTAGGGATAGAAACCACTGAAAGAGAAACAGCCCACTGCCCAATGAAAGTGAGGGGCGTGCTAGAATGGCCCCCCCTGTAAACGGACAACAGCTTCGCTAAGGACGGAAGGGAAAAAAAAAAGAAGGACACGGACTTTTAGATTGGGTTCCTGAGAGTTAGATGTCGGAGGCTCTCGTCTGCCCCATATCCGTGGAGGAGTGCCAATATCCCGCCAACGTTTTACTACACTGGAGATGATACTGGGTCCCGGTCGCCGATGCTACGATCATCGTTGCATACCCCGATTTTTGTATACTCTAGTGCCCTTGGGGAAAGGGTTGCGTCTGGCTTATTTATGTAGTGTCTATTGTGACAGTTTCGGTGGCGCTACATAATGCCCGGACACTCCACACTATTCACAAGTGCGAAAGTGTTGGACGTGTTTCCACTCTTGCGGTGTTAATGCTGACTATTAATTTTCCCGAAAAATTTCCCTAGACACCGTGTGGTAACAGTTTTGCGTTTGTAGCGAGATGTCTTGTTATTTTTATGTATATGTACATATGAAGTGCATGCAGAAATTAGTAGTGGAATGACTAAGTGTGTCGATTTTGTAAGTTAAGCAGCGCAAGCCCTTGTTTTTTTTTTCTTTCTTTAATTTTATTATCATGAGTTTGTCGCATACAAGGTGTCTACTAGTATATATCGGTACCCATTGAAACTATATATGTGTGTAAAAAGTATTGATTTTTTTTTCTTTGTAATGAAGGACTTGCTCTTTGTGTAATGCTTTCAACTGTTTTTTTTTTTCTTTTTTTTTGGTGCGTGTGTGATTTGTAAATTGAGATCGTCTATCCCGTTAATTTTGGGACAGACAGCCGTGGACGCATGACTGCTCTGTGGGGTCTAGCACCCATGAACTTGTCACTTCTGACTGGGGGCAAATGGGTTGTCAACTTTCAGAGTGAGAGTTCGTGGTAGCTACCCACTCTGCATTTTTTCTTTGGGTAGGCGCTCTCAATCAAAAAAAAAAAAAAAAAATTTTTATCACTACGTTCAAAAAAATTTTTGTCATACAAAGGGGATGTTGTTATATCACAATTATTGATGTTAAAAGAAGTGTTTAAGTGTGTAGGTACAGTTAAAATGTAGTAAGGTGGCTGAGCGACGGCTGGCGGATTTTAGTCAAGTTTACAAATAAAAAATTATTAGTTTCTAAGTTACCCCCTTTGTCTGTCCTTAAAATCCTGTATTCCCTAAACTGTTTTCTTTCTTTCCCAAGTCTATGTCTGGGTAACTCGATACCCTCCCCTTTTGCCATTTCTTTTTACTTGTGCATTGCAACAATTTCCCAGGATGTTGGGAAAACAGATTGAATTCGCAGGGAAAAGGAATTTTGATTACTTTTCCGTATTCCTCGCCCAGCCTGAGAGGAGACCCGCGGAAGGTTACAAGACGGCTATCGGCGCGCTGCTCTGTCTTCAAGTGTTCTCTTCAAAATCAAACAAGAACCCAGCGCTACGCAATATAGAAAAAAAAATACTACAGTTGACAACCCATCGAAATGTGAAAAGTTGTGCTTTGTGGACTGATTTTTACGGCGTCAGGAAAAGGCGTGGATAAGAACTATTTCCTACGTCCTGCCTTCCGGCGCGCATGCGTTCGGGGGGTGAAAAGTTTTTTTTCTCCCAAGAAGGGGGATGACTTGAGGAGCAGTTCCGATTTGACCCGGGTAGCCGCCAACTGCTTATCCGATCCAGCGCTGATGCTTCCTTGTGTGATGGAAGGGCTGAGAGATGTCTCCCGCAGAAGTCCGAGAGCTATCGGAGGCTGACGAGTGATGACCAACTTTTTTTTTATTTTATCCCTTTCTTTTTTTTCTCTTCTCTTCTCTTTTTTCTTTCAGTCGACTGAAGGTATCGTTAAATTATTTTTTTTATAATTTAAAAAATTAATTGTTCTAGAATTGAGCTCAAATAGTTAAAAGTAAAGTGAAAGAAAAAAAGTAAACAGGTTTTGATTCTACGTTTTAGGGGTATTCGCCAGCCACCAGAAATTTGCTAATGTTTGGTTAATTGTTTTATTTTGTGAAAAAAAAATATATGATTGGAGATTATTGTGTGTCATTAAATTTAGAAAAAACTGTAAAAGAAGAAATGTTAAAATTATAGAAATTAAAATAAATGAATTATTTTGCCTCTACTCTAGTGTGTAGCGAATGTTTGAGTTTGTCTTTTTGGTGGGCCAACAAGTTGCACTTTATTCTAAGTAAAGCTTAAAGGGGGGTTAGTTTTGAGAAAATAATTTAGTTATGGGGATATGTTTTATTATACGATCACTGGCATTTTTCACAGCAAAACTTAAAAGTGAAAGTTAATTATGAGAAAAGAATTTAATTAAGTAGATAAGTTAAGCATACAACCACGAATAAAACATAACACATCCGTTATAGTAAGTGCCTCCCCAATAGACTCTAAAAATCATATTTGACTCTATAGTTTGCCTCTGCTTCTGGGTATCGTATGTCAAAATTGTTAATATAAAACTGATTGTAATACTATAGCTCTGACATGTTAATTGAAATTTGGATTATCAAATAAATGTATGTGTAAGGTCAATGCGTTGTATTCCTTGCTTGTTCCAACCCTTGCATGCATCCATTGCTTCTAGGTGATTCACTCCTATATCTAGACACTCCTATATCTAGACTAAATAAATGCTGATAAGCTATAGAGTAAATAGCTCACTTCTACCCAGACTTGGGTGTATATAATTTGGAGTGGCACTCTAAATGAATTTGATACAAACACAGTTTATACATGAAACAATGTTTATTGAATATTCTTGCACATGTCGGCTTTGCTTTTTAACAACAAGATTCATACGTACTACTTGTACAGATATATAAATACAGCTTTCAAGAACAATATATTTTTCAATACTCACGAACAGTAAGTCAACCAGCAATTCTGCCACGTAAACTTAGGGCCCCTAAGCACTAGCACCGGATAGTACTGGAGCTGCATACCCTCGTTGCTCCCTCTCGCTTATCTATCAACTTTAACAACCTTTTTCAACCCTTTTTCAACAACCTTTTTTATTAATGACGCTGCATGGTATTTATACTAAGCGCGTATGCCGAAATTAGCATATCTCAAGCAGCTTCTTTAATTCATTCACTCAAAAGTTCGATTCTTGTGAATCGAATCTTGTGTATACCTTACAAAGCTAGTAAAATTGGTGTTTTCAGATAGCTTGAACTTTTCTGCACCTTGCGACAGGATTCATTTTATAACAAAGGAACCCCATCTTAAACGTCCACCAAAGGAATTGAGGATCGTTTAAGATACACTATACCAGATTTTTTCCCTAGAATAATTTAAATTTCAAAATATTTTTTTCATTTAAAAAAAAAAGAAAAATGCCCCAAGGTGTAAAATTTCCTTCCCTATTACGGAGTGCAATTAAAAAAATCTTTAAATCCAAGTTGGCAATCCTTGGAAACATTTTCTGCATAGGTTAACACTGAGGTGAGCGAATCCGATAAGGTTAGTAAACAGCAGCCTTAAATATACATTACTGTGCAAATTAATTGGAACAAGCTTCATTTTTCATAAAATCCGTTCTTTCACAGGGATTTTCTACCTGACACCGGTTTCAACTGCATTTTGTTACGAAGGGAGGTTGGCCTTGACTAGTCTAAGCAGGTTTGACCACGTGATCATCACACGTAGAGCATTTTCGCGTCAAATGCGTTTCAGCTGCTGTAAGAAGTGGTCGATTGTCTGGTTCTAACGTGTCTGAAAAAAAAATGTATATCACCCCCAGGAAAAAGGCTAGAATTGTTACCCTTAGTCAGCATACCTCTATGACGTCGAGGGATATTGCTGCAGCAGTTGGAGTTGGAAAATCCACTGATTCCAGGATTATTCAGCAAAGTAAGTTCGGAACAATTTCTCCAAAACGGAAGAGTAAATGTGGACGCAAACGCAAGACAACACTTCAGACAGGCAAATTTCTTGTACGAAATAGTAAAATGCATCCTCGCAAGACAAGTACAGATCTTCAGAGAGAATTATTGGCTAATCTGGTGTGAGCATTGATTCATCGACAGTACGACGAAGGCTTATTGAAGCAGGGAGCTGGGCAAGAACACCAGTCCAAAAACCGTTATTATCACATGCAACGAAGGAAAAACGTTTGAATTGGGCCAGGAAATATCAATCCTAGACCGCACAAGATTGGGATAACGTTTTATTCAGCGACGAAACGCATTTTTTTGTGCAAGGGTTTCGATCAACATTTGTCAGCGCTGGAGAACCCATCAGGGAACAACATCTTAATCAAACAGTAAAGCATCCTCAAAAGCAGATGTCTTGGGGGTTATTTTACATCTGGAGGACCTGGCAGCTTAGTACCAGTTGAAGGAATGATGAACTCCAAAAAAATACATTTCAATACTAGAAGACAAAATTGTGCCTTTTGTGCAAGCGTTCGCTGACGGTGTTGGTGTGTTTCAACAAGATCTTGCTCCATGCCATAATTCTAAGCAAGTAAAGAATTTTTTTTCAAGGAAAGAAACTAACAGTTTTGAAATAGCCTGGTAATTCTCCAGATGTAAATCCCATCGAAAATTTGTGGAGCATTGTCAGGAGACGTGTGAGTAGGATGGACTGCTCAACCAAGAGTAAAACGATTAAGAATGTCATAAAAGTTTGGTTTCGTGATGACGACGTCAAAAATTTATGTTCTAAATTAGTAGAATCCATGCCAAAAAGTGTACAGATATCATTAAAGCTAGAGGAGGACATATTTGGTACTAGATTGTTATACCATGCATGTAAGTTAACTTATAATACTTAAACAATATATGTGAAAATTTTTGTGTTTGTTTCGATTAATTTGCACTCTACTGTAGGTGAGCATCCATCAGTGATGAGCAAAGCTCCGGTCGGCAGGCACCAAAAAGCAGTGCATTCCTGGCAGAAAGCAAGACCAAAAACATTTTTTTTTCTGATGGAATAAAAGTTAGACCGTCTGCACACGGAGCAACTCAAAAGAAACTGATAACTGACTCAAATCACAAACCAGTCCGTGATGAGTCGCGGACTGGTTACAAACCCGTCGGACGGGTTTGTAACCAGTTGCGCCGTGTGCGTGGCTCCATTCAATTACATAGGTTGCGACTCATCACGGACTGGTTTGTGATTTGAGTCAGTTATCAGTTTCTTTTGAGTTGCCCCGTGTGCAGGCGGCCTTAGTGCAAAGGTGTGGAAAGTATATTGATGAGGGTGATTAGATAGACAGATGACATATCCGTTGTATCTCTAATTGAATGATATATATCTCAAAATATTCGAATTTCAGGACACTTTTTGACACACCCTCGTACTTCTATAAAAATTCTCATATCGTGTCCATACATGCAACGACAAATCCTTTATAAGGAACACTTGCAGAAATGCAAAACTCATATCACAATTTTTTCATGCGTATTAACGTAAAAAAGCTATAATTAGGCTATTTATTGTAAAACACGCTCACGACAAGGCAATATTGTCACATGAAATAGAAACCGTATAAAATAGCCATTCAATAAAGCGATAACAGTATTTAAAAAATAATAAAACAGACGTAACAGAGGGCAACTCGGAATAAAAGAAAGTAAAACAGGTACTTCATATGAACTTACATATGAGACGACCAGCTCCGAACGAAATCCAGTTCGATGTAAAATCTGTAGGGGAAATAATATAAGGTATGATAAATTACATTTCATACTACATTTTGTCTAACTAATTTGAATGCAACTGTTTTTTTTTTTTTTTTTCAAATGCGGAGGTACTTGTCGCGATGACATTCACCTATAATTCACCGTAGTTTTGCTGGGCTTTTTATTATGGGGGCGCCATATAGGCAGACCAGCATTGCCCCTATGAAGGGACAACACAAACGGAGGCGTTTTAGTGGCGCTTCGCCAGGATTCGATCTGAGCACCCTCGGCACCGAAAACCAGCGCGCTGTACCACAAGGCCGCCACGGCCCAAGAAAGCAACTGTAAAAAATATAAAATTAACAAAATGTAAGATAGTTACAATATGGTTTCACATTTCCATTGTTTTTTTTGTTAGTAAAATGCTAGAAGTATGCGAATGTTGCAAAATAAAACGACTTCAGAATGATCTGCCGATGCGAAGGATTATCTATATTCGAAAGAGCGAATGTCGCGTACATCTCCAGCGTATTCGAAAGCCACCAAGAATCTAAGCATCGTCACTAAGTGGGCCGCGTCTAGAGCTTTTCGGGTTCTAGACATGCAAATGAATGTCAGGCCCTTCTTATATAAACACTAGCTGAATACCCGTACTTCGCTACGGAATACATTCAAATTAAATACAACGATCAACGTATGCAATTGATGCAAAAAAATATATATATAGTTATAAAAAAATCGTAACGGATATTTTTATAGACAAAATAATGTAAAAGAAAATATTCAAATTAAATCTAATAGAACATACTAAAGAATATAGTACAATTTGCGGAACATATGTTTTACTGTATTTTAACATTCTTTTAGATAATGTCCAATCGTTTGACTCATTAGGAAGAAAAAATATATATATATATTTATAAAAAAATCGTAAGGGATATGCATTTTTTTGGATAATATCCAATCGTCTGCTGCATTAGAAAGAGAAAAAAATATTTTTTTTTGTCTATTTAGTTGTTACGCACGTGACGATAAATTTATTGAAAGTACCAGAAAAAGAAGTCACGTGATCAGCATTTAATAAATTAAATTCTAAAAATTAATCTTTAAAAATTCACCAAAAATCAGGAAATGAAGGTAAAGATTCGAAAAAGATTTCATTTTAAAGGAATTTTTATGATCTTTCTCGTGATATAAATTTTATAACCCTCAAATTATTATTTTAAATGCAAACTTAAAAAAAGTAAAAAAAACAGCTTAAAAATTTAATTTAAAAAAATCTAAGAAGAATTTTTCAAAAATCTCTCTTAGTGCACCCCTACACTATAAGAAGAATCGCCATGCAAAATTTCAGCCCTTTAGGTCCAGCGGTTTGGTCTGTGCGTTGTATGTCAGTCAGTCAGTGAATGAATGAATGAATGAATGAATGAGTCAGTTACGGAACTGTTTTATATATATAGATTAATAAGGGTGATATTTGTAAAAGAAAATCACATTTCTCGAAGTTTTGTTAATTTATATTTCTAGTTTGAGATTGCAAAAAATATATAAAATGACAATAAGAAATCAATATAAAGGGGATCCGGGACGCATTTAAAAATGTTTTTTTATTTATTGAGTTAGAATTTTGAAATTTCTTTGTGATTGTTAGTTAATCCTATAATTTGTAAACAAAATCACATCATAAAACTTCTCATAAAGTTTTTAAAAAATTTTAAATTTAAAATTTTTAAAAAAGTGGGATACTTTAAAATTGGTATAATTCGAAATATTATTTGACGGATTACAAAATTTTTTAATTTAATTAAACAGAAATATATAAGCTTTAATTTTTATTAAGTGTTTTTTAAAATATTAGTTAAAAAAATTTAAAATATTTAAAGTGAAATTTTTTTAAAAAAAATAATGTAACTTATTTTTTTAAAATTATATTTTCAAAAATAAATATTTTTTCAAATTAGCTGAATCAAAATTAAAGTAAAATAATTGAAAAAGATATGTTCCAAGTTTGAACCTTTTATCTTTAACGGTTCTTGACTTATAACAATTTAATGATGAGAAATGGTGAAAAAACCTATCATGCGGAAAAACGCATTTACAGGTTTAAGCAAAGATTGGCTACTAATAGAGTGTTGCAAAACAAAAAAAATAATATATTCTGTTCTAATTAAGACAGAAACATGATTTAAACGTCCTTCTGAGTGGGAAAAAAGCACAAATATTTTTAAAGCAATAAATTGTTTTTCGAAAATTTGAAGATTTTTGTTTCTCAAACCCTTTAAATTATTTTAAGAAATTTAAATTTTTTGGTTTCTAATTTTAACATCTATAAACTTATTAATATCCTTCTAACAAAGAGTTTTTAGAAAGTTTCCATCACATTCAAAATGTAAGTACATTATATTATTTATAATTAACCCTTACGTCGGCTCATCGGTCTAGGAGACCGCTATTGCACCTGTTCTGAAGGGTGGGGTGGGGGTGGGGGTGATCAGACTGTTGAGGGTTTGTGAGTTCGTCAGTCGGGTCCTGACCTTCAAGTACAACACATCGGAGATTTTTGCTTGCTCGTATTTTGTCGGTAAATTTAATCTTTGTAAAACATAGTCGGTCTTTTGGACCGATGAGCCTTGAACTGATTTAAATTTTTTCTGGTCTGCATGCATTCTATTTCTAAGATCTTTGTTTTGTTGTTGTAGCTAGCATGGCCGGAAGAATTCTTCCTGTTTCACAACGAACCAGACATTTTGTCTCGCTCGCACTATCACAGATTGAGGAATCGGATTCTGAAATTTTTGTTGAATAATCTATTTTTTATTTACCCTTTTCAAGAATGAGAGGTGGCAGTAGTTTTGCATTAATGACTTAAACTGCGAAAAACTTATAAAAATAGGAAAATGTCCTAATTTTATAGCGTAGTGGTCTGTGAGACCGATGAGCTGGGGGACAGTAAGAAAGACAGATGAGCCGACGTAAGGGTTAAAAAGAAAAAAATAATAGTATTTTCATACAAGTAACAAAAAATTTGAGAGAGGAATTCTCAGGCTTTAAAACTTAATATCAACTTTCCAGTTCTTTGGTGTCTGTTGACTTACCGATAGCGGTTCGAGTGCAACCGTATGCGTATGTGTAGACAAATGTTTTCCCTTGCCTCCTGCCTCCACTCATGTCGTAATAAAGGTTCGTACAAAAACAATGTATACTCATGCACAGCGCACAGCTGACCTGTCTCGTACGTTTCCCCCTGCCACCAGAGAATCGACAAAGTATACCTTCCAAATAGGACACAGGCGTATTAATAAGTATCACTATTGGTATATATTTTTAATTAAATTTAGAAGTAGTAGAAGCCACTGGATACAAGTAACACTCGTACAGCACGGCATCTTACAACACGGTTTCGCTCTAACACGATAAGATATATTGCGGGAACCCTCGTATAACACTGCAACCTGTAGCACGGTTTTGCTCTAACACGATAAAAAAAATGCGAAAACCTTTGTACAACATTGTACTTCTCTAGAACTAGATAACATGATTTTTGTTTAACACATTTAAAAACTAAATAACCTTAAAATATTGACGGGAAGGAATAATGAACTATAGTGGCTTTACATGAAAATGTAAACAAACAAATTATAATTTATTCATTTAAAACTATATAAAATTACAAGAAGGCCTAAGCTTAGCTGAAAATCCTGAAACATTTTTTCCTGAATGCAGACCTTTCCACTGAAAGAAGCCGAAAATTCAAAAGGGAACTGCAAAATTGTCTATCTCCATACCGTGAATCTACAATGACATTGTACGAACCAGCAAATAAACCAAAATTTCAGATTTTTTAAAGGTATAGAAGGTGCAAAAAATCTATATGAAGAAAAAGGTTCTGAAAGTGAAGGTGATATAGTTCAATCGAATAAACGTTCTCGTTTGATTGTACTGAGCAGTGATGAGGAAGAAATTTATTAAATTAAAGTCACATTAAATGAAAATAATATTTTTTTCTTTCTTTTCGTTTTGTGTTATACATACAGTTATATTTTTAATAAAAATTAAGTTGCTTATATGAAATTTAAAACAAACTTTTGTTTTTAATAAGCTTTCAGAACGTAACCCTCTTTTTTGAACTGTCTCTAGGTCTCATCTAACACGGTTTCACACAACACGGCATTTTCTAGGAACCTATCTACCGTGTTATAGAAGGGTTACCTGTATATTTATTTGATGCATTAATGGCCAACTTCCTCTGTGCGGGGCCCCTCTTTTCAGTAGGCCCTAGGCACGTGCCTATTTTCCTTAGGGACAAACGTGACCCTGGTCCTGCACAAGGGATTCTATACATGGCAATGGATCTGAATAAACTGGAAATAACGCATTGCATAAAACTGGCGCTTATGCTATCTGTTTCTCATATAATAATATTTAAAGGTTTGGTGTGGTTCGGTTTGGTTTTGGACCTTTACTGTCAATTTTCCCTACACGAGAGTAATATTTAAAGGAAAAAACCTTTAAAAATATTAAGTGATGGTCATGGATTTTAGCCAGACTACAAATAAATCACTAGTTTCGATACATTCAGTACATAGATAGAAATCGTCACTTTCCACCCACACTCTTAAAACAAACCAAAAATAAATCGTAATTTGGAGAGATCGTATTTGTTTTGGCAACTGGCAAAAAGGAGATCTAGCGTGGGACAAGCGGCTTTTTCCTTGGAGAGTTAGCTAAGCAGAAGGACGGCATATTTATGTGGTATATTAGAAAATTCATAAAAATTACTGGGAACCATAGCGATAACAACTTTTTTAGGATGCAAAATACGAAAGTCCAAGAGGGAAAAATATAATGAATTGAATGTAGAAAAAGATCTATTAGAGAAACACCTAAGAAATTCTCTTACCCGTGAAATCATTGACAGAAAAGAACTCTTAGCTCTTTCTATAAGTCATTCCTGCACATCAGTCCCATTAACCCTATGAAAATTAATTCATAAAAATCAATCAAACAATCCATGAAAATATCAAGAAGAATCCACATGAAAATATCAAATCTCTGCTATAAATGATAATCATATAGTGGAGGCTTTTAAAAATATAAGTCAGCACATTTCAAGAGTCTTGTCAATTATATTTAGAAATTTTATTTCTAAATTACCTTGCCATCGTAACAAAATGATACCTTTTTTGGATTATAAATACCAAAATCTATTGCATGCAGAGTAAACTATCGAAGCATTACTTTTCCTACATAAGGTACTCATTTCCTAGACACGGGGAAAGTAATTACATCCTCGAATCTAAATGAATCACGGTTAATTCAAATCAGTTACTCCCTTATGGTAAAATCTCATTTTACCTCCGAGAGATTCACGTGTTGTTAATATTCCACAAGACAAAAAGAAAGTTCACTTTAAAACCAGTCAGTATCATTTTTAAAATCAAACTTTAAAGCGGCAACACACACAGAGAAACAAAGAAATTATCTCCCTTACCTGTCTAATTCTTAATTTGCTCGCTGTTGCGTTCATTCGGGGTTCGCCCAACGGAGATTTCAGTTGTTATTTGTCTGAAGGTGCAATCACGGAGTCTATCTAGAGTTCCGTTGCATGGTCGCTATGGAACCCGGGCGCGAGTCTGGCACGCAAAGGAGGTTTTTTAGCGTTTCCCAGTTAAATTTCAATGATCACATATACACACACACACACAGACAGATGAATGCGCCCTGCTGATTGCGGAGAAAAGGGTCAGGGACGGTTAAGGAGAAGCAGTCGAGGAGGTATTTTCAGAGGTCGTTAAAAGATAGTAGGCGCTTAATAATTCAGAGTAGACATAATATACCGTTGTTACATTGGGGTTAATGCGAGAGGGGAAAGGGTTGAGCGGGCAAAAAAAAATTTGGAATCGTAGAGAATTCACGGAGAAGATGCCAACCAGTTGTGGAAATGAACAATTAATGAAGGAGATAAAAAAAAATTCTAAAATATTTATCGTGTTTCATTTCGAAATTTAATAATGTAGACCAGACCATGTTCGAAAAATTTATATTTAATAAGATACAACATTTTTGTTTAAAAGAGAGATTATGAAAATACAGAATACATTACAGGAGCTTTTGCACGGAAAGATCTAAGTGGATTAGAAACTAGAGGAAAACGATTGTGTACTGCGTATGATATAGATATTACGACCTTCACATGGCAATTCCATAAATCATTAGACGTAATACGAAGCATTAAATATCTTTTTTACTTCTTTAGGTCGGTGACGCTATGTTGCAAAAAGATTCTCATTTTGGTCACAGGCTTACTTGAATGTGGTTTAGTATTTTGCCGTAGAAATGTCAGTTTTAGGCCTTTTTTTACGTTAAATTATGACGACACATTGTCGTCTCAAAATGGTAACTATATGTAACAAACACGAAAAGTCGTTCTGCTGGCAGTAAACGAAATAACAGAGTTTGAACCTTAAAGTCACGTTGCAGCAATGTAGGAATGTATGTTTTAGGCCTCTTTCTGTGAGGTTACATTTAGACGACTCTGTGCTGTCTCATCTTGGTAACAGTATGTGAGAAACGTGAACGGCCATTTCCAGAGGAATAAATGACGCATTTTTAACTTCTTTAGGCTAGTAACGCTATGTTACAAGGAGATTCCCATTTTGGTCACAAACTTACTTTGAATGTGGTTTAGTATTTTTTGTCATACTTACGACGTGACATACTATAGCATCATAACGATGTTACTGCCAAAGAGCTTCCTGCTCAGGTATTGATAATAATATTCAGTTTTAAAAACTACTTCACTGCATACATTGAAAATACACATAATCAGCTGCACGTATGTTTGATTTTCCTTTTTTTATACACATTTTCCTGTCACTCGTAGATTTTGCTTGGTTGTGACTGCAAAAGTCATGTATGGTAGAGGTTTTTCCATTAACTAAATATAATATGCATCCCCGAGAGCAATGTACTATGAGCATAGCTGTCCTTTTGAGGCTTAGTAATCAAGCTATAAACATAACGAATTTCCAAATATTTATTGAGCTGTTGTAGGCGAAATACTTTTTCGTGCGATAGCGAAAAAAATATTTCTTTTACAGTAAATGCCATTTCGTTTCTGTTTTTCAAAGCCTTTGAATACCATCAACGTAACTGCAGTATTAGGATCTAAAAATTGTGTAATTTTTCATTAGGATCTGGATTACTCATACTGATCGCATTTTTTTTAGAAACAGTTCGTTAAATTTTTGTTTTTGTTGTAAAGCACTGTGCATTTTCAGGTAACATTGGACCTCGGTTTCGCACTTAATACGGACTCCTTTACAAGACATACCCGATGAGTAAGTTAGAGGGGTAAGAAATTCCTAAAGCGGAAATTCTCTAAATTTTTAGTGGTAACTGAGAAAATTTTTACTGGACTGATTCCTCCCTCAGCTTCAGAAAGAGCCAATGTCTATACGATGCAATGAAAATAGAATTTGAAAATAGAACAGTAAACTTTAACATTCTTTTTAGAAAGATATGTAAATATATTTTAAAATGTTATTCCTATACTTAAATTGTTTATTATGTTGTGTTCTAAAGAAAATATGTTAATCAAGTTGTCATTATTTTGAATAATTGTGTACTAAATTTCTGTTAACCAAAAAAAAAATGTGTTTTAAGTTAGAATTAACGTTTTCAAGTTAAGTGTGTTTTTTTTTAATTGTTTAAATAAGTTTGTTTAGTATATGTACATTGATTCTCAATTGTGGGCAATTGAAATATCAGGATGCCCGAATGTTCAAGCTATTTTGCTCGCCAAGAGATGGCGCTGTGAGCACGGTAAATGTAAAAGACAGAGATGTAGAAAGATCGCGAATCATAGCGGTCATGTTCTAACGTTATCCTAATGAAGTGTTATTTTATTATTAAATGAGTCTTCTTTTTAAAAGGTCGCACGTTTACGCGACAAGAAAGGTCAAGGTTCATACGGAAATGAACATTTCAAACTTTAAAGTTATTAAAAACCTTATTGTTACCTTAAAGTTATTAACAATATATGTATATATATATATATATATATATATATATATATATATATATATATATATATATATATGGGGATTGTATTATCCCAGGGCTCCGGCTGTGAGCAGTATGCCGCGCGTACGTTATGCGACGACAGCGCTTCCAGAATTCCTAGAGATGAACTGGGAGAAAATGTTTAGGGGGAGATAAGATTTGGAGGCGACGAAGGGCAGAGGCTCTCGTGCGCTAGTGCCAAAGGACGGTGCTCCTAAGCGAGAACGGGGAAAGAGACCCCGGAGATTGGGCCTAGCTTATAGCTACGGGCCGCAGGGAAGCGATATTGAGCTCCCGTGCTGTAGAAGTCTCAGTGACTTCAGGAAGACCAAGTTGATTGAGTGCTTGGCAAATCTGGTTGAAGGAGTCGAGTGACTTCAGAAGTCCAAGCATTAGAGTTCTTGGCAATACTGTTATTACTGAAAGGTCAACTACTATATGTTAAATGTTATGAGTGTGAATTGTGGTGTCAAGTAAATAAATGTCTATTGTTATTGTTAGTGAGAGACTATTCATGAGTCATCCTGAGTGTATGTATTAAATGTGGGGTGCTAGATTGGTTATAGCAGACGACTAGTTTAGCCCAATCTAAAGGAGGCATCCCACATATTGGTGCCAGAAGAGGGATACGTGACGCCCAAGTGCGAGAAGTGACGTCCAAGTGCGATACGTGACGCCCAAGAGGATAAGTGATACCACAAAGTGAGAAGTGCTGTGTGAAACCGATTGAAATTGTGCCCCGAATTGAACGGATAAAACACAGAATCTTACGTGTGAAGAATTTCTAAAATGGCATATCTGGAGCAAGCGAGAATAATAGACCTGGTGACTTTAGTAGACGAACTGTGCCTAGAGGTCCCAGATAAACCAGAGGTTGAGCAATTAATCGCCCTGGTTAAAACATCAGATTGTGACGATGTTTACATCGAGAATCTCCTTAATTCGATCAGGGAAGAGAGAGAGGAGCTCGAAGCCATTGAGACTGAAAAAGAAGCTGAGAAACAGAGGCTGGAGAAAATCGCAGCCGAGAGAGTTGAGTTCGAGCGTAGAATGGCAGTTGAAAGAATTGCGTTTGATCGCAAAATGGCAGCCGAGGAAATTGAGTTTCAACGCAAGATGGCTGAGATTGAACGCGAACTGGAAATATTAAGATTAGAACGACAGTTGGTGCCAAAAACAAACTCGAATAGTGTGTCTGTACTTAGTACGGCCAAAGGTGCAGATAATTGTTTGTTCAGCCAAGAGAGATATTTTCAAGTATCTGATGTTGTTTTCACGAGTGTGAATCAACAAAGTAGGCCCGAAATTCGCCCAAGCCAGCAGCGGGAATATGTGAACCCCACAGCCGATCAGTGAGAATATTTTCAAGCCGAAAAGATGAGCTTATCAGCAACCGCAGACCCCACACCCCTATCTCAGAGAGGGAACGGAGAATTGCTTTCTTCAAAGTTCATCGAACTTCCAGAATCACCCCTCGCTGACCCCAGCGAGAACGGCGATAGCCTGCTGAAATTTGAAACCAGAACGAAGGGTGCAGAGGCTCCCCCAAAATTTGAAGGCAACAGACCAGAAGGGGACGAAATGACCGCAACCACTACGAGACTCATAAAGCTGTCATCCAATTTCACCGGCGGTGCGACAGAGGAGAAAAGGCTTGCAAATTTTCCAGTGCTTGCTATGGAAGGGTTCATTGAACTTGCGACACCACCTCAATTGTCCCAGGGAGCGGAAAAGATTTCTTTAGGGGTAAACGATAGTTGCTATGTTTGGAAGGAGGAGGAGGAAAGAAAAATTTGTGGTTTTGAGGTAATGGAAGGAATTTCTTTGGATGTTGCAAGTAAAATTAATGCTAAGGAGAGGGGAGGAAGAGTGATTCGTAGTGAATGGGAACGACGTAATGTAAAGGCCATAGATTCCGAAATACCAGCAAGTTTGAGTGAAGGATCTTCGGAAATGGTTGTGAAATTTTGCTCTGAGTCTGCAAAATGCGTCCCAGACTCGAAAGTGTTGAACCGATATACTCAAGAGTATAAAATAGTGTTGGTTATCATACTTCAAACTTCTTCAGATTTTGGCAATCCACCTAAAGAGTGTGCTCAGCTTGTGATCGGGAAGTGTGTGAGAAGAAAGTGTCATCAGTTAAGTGTCGTAAAGAGCGATATGGTATGCAAGGGTTGTGTTTGGCCCTATTGGTAGCCCTAAGTGTCACCGATGTACGGAAGACTAAGTGTTTTGTTTGTGAGTGCATGTTTGATAGCGCCATGATTTAAGTGACAAGATACGCATTTAAACACAAACTTGGTGTGACTAGTGTTTCATTGGTGTTTTCAACGACTTAAGTGTTACAGCTAAAGATGAATTGTGCATCGTAATTTAAACGTGGTGTACCTGTGTTTTTTGTGTAAGTATTACAGTGAACTGTAGTCCACTGGCTCAGACTAGACTTTCAGAAAAGAGCCATGACCGACTGTAAACTTTCTTTTTATTTCATTGTTTTGTTTCGTCTGTGCTATTCTGTGGGCCAGAACTGACGATGACGAGGCATAACGCTGCCGAGGACGTCAGCAATTGTCAAGACGGCCTAGTTATGGGGATTGTATTATCCCAGGGCTCCGGCTGTGAGCAGTATGCCGCGCGTACGTTATGCGACGACAGCGCTTCCAGAATTCCTAGAGATGAACTGGGAGAAAATGTTTAGGGGGAGATAAGCTTTGGAGGCGACGAAGGGCAGAGGCTCTCGTGCGCTAGTGTCAAAGGACGGTGCTCCTAAGCGAGAACGGGGAAAGAGACCCCGGAGATTGGGCCTAGCTTATAGCTACGGGCCGCAGGGAAGCGATATTGAGCTCCCGTGCTGTAGAAGTCTCAGTGACTTCAGGAAGACCAAGTTGATTGAGTGCTTGGCAAATCTGGTTGAAGGAGTCGAGTGACTTCAGAAGTCCAAGCGTTAGAGTTCTTGGCAATACTGTTATTACTGAAAGGTCAACTACTATATGTTAAATGTTATGAGTGTGAATTGTGGTGTCAAGTAAATAAATGTCTATTGTTATTGTTAGTGAGAGACTATTCATGAGTCATCCTGAGTGTATGTATTAAATGTGGGGTGCTAGATTGGTTATAGCAGACGACTAGTTTAGCCCAATCTAAAGGAGGCATCCCACATATATATATATATATATATATATATATATATATATATATATATATATATATATATATATATATATATATATATATATATATATATATATATATATATATATATATATATATACAGTGGAATCTCGATCTATCGTTTTTCAAGGGACCGATTGAAATGAACGATAAATGCGGGAAAACGATAGATGCGGAAACATAACAAAGCAATATGATCGTTGGGACTGGATAAAATGAACGACACATACGGAAAAACGATGGATCCGAAAACGATAGATAGAGTTTCCACTGTATATATATATATATATATATATATATATATATATATATATATATATATATATATATATATATATAGACTTTCCTGTCTACGTAGCTGGCGTCTAGGTGGGGGGGGGGGGTTCTAAGAATTACACACTTGAGTCATAAATCGACCAGACTTGTTAAAACTCAACAATACTCTTTATTAATGGAGATAGCAATTACGAGATGCCGGAGAGCCTACTTTTACTGTCTCCGGTGCAATATAACAATAATTACGGGATAGTCCAGCACAATGCTCGCTTCCCTTCAGCAAAACAAGATTGGACAGCCTTCTCGCTCCCGTCAGAATTACAGACATACGCCACAACGCAGGCCTTGACTCGCCCCATTGGAATTACAATCTCTCCCGTGCCTTGCACTGGGTTTCAACACAGCCTCCCTCTCGTGCCTATCGCACGGAGTCCCAAAATGCAACCTCTCCCTATGGAGGTCTGTCTCCCCTCTCCCCCTAGTGCACAGGGCATCTTACACACCACTCTTCGAAACGTCTCCAAGCCGAGGTCATTCAACCCTCGACTGTCCCCTCAAGGAATGTCGCATGGACGATATAAGGGTTTGTTGCGTGTCTGCGCTACGCATAGCAACAGAGAACTTAACTACGACATAAGAAGAGAACGACATAATCAAATTCCCATATATATATATATATATATATATATATATATATATATATATATATGTCACGGCATAAAGCCCGCACGCACACACACACACACAAAGTGAAGTTCGAATAGCTGGTACAGACGATCCCATTCGAAATACTTAGGAATACACAATTTGTCGTAAATTGTGTCATCCACAAGCAGTATATACAACGCGACAGATATTTGTAGAAACTTAAAGAACTTATTGCGCAGAAAATATGGCAGGTGATCATGATTTAAGCGAATTTCAACGAGATATGATAGTTGTGCTTGTGAGATGGGTCATAGCATTTCGGAGGTATAAGCAGACTTTAGTTAAAGTATAAACAGATTTTCAAGTTCGACCAATTCAAGGGTGTACTTCGCATACAAGAACATGTAAAACATCGGACCTAAAGCAAAAGGGTGGCCGTCGAAAGACTCTTGATGACCATGACCGTCGTCTTCTGTCGAGAATCATTTCAATCGAAAGGAATGCAACATTGTCACTAATAACATTATAAATTAATACTGGGATCTCTTTTAATATTAGCTTGGGTCATGTACAAGGTCCATTGAATGATATGGTCTTGAATGAATGACATTGCTCTCCTCACAACACACAGTTCTGCACTTCGTATGGGCTCGGGAACACCGCCACTGAACACTGGAAGACTGGAAAAGAATAGCGTGATCTGACGATCTCGTTTCTGAGTGATTCGGTCAGATGGAAGGGTGCACTTGTGAAGAACACGCCATCAAACAATGGCCCAAGCATGTGAACAAGTGACTGTACAGGCTCTTGGTGCCCAAGTAATGGTATAGGGCAGAGGTGGGGAACGCGTGGCCTTGAGGCCGCATGCGGCCTCCGTGATCTTCTTGTGCGGCCCTCATAAAAGCTAGCACTTGTATTAATTATTATTTAATTATATAGATTACAACAATTTGCAAATCAATGGTATTAAATAAAGAACGGCATGAATTATGTACAGTGTCGATCAATATAAAGTTGACATTTTGAAATTGTTGTCTAAAGTCGCTACAATTGTATATTTATCCAAATGAGCTTTGTTTACCTTGATTGTATGATACTTTAACTACACTTTATATGTAATTTAATGCTCAGAGTTTCTTAGCAATACTACCAGACATGTTATATGATCTCTACACAAAAACTATTTTCTTACTATTATTGTTGTGACTGACTCCATGTAAGTTAAAACGTATTATTTTTTCTGCAGGAATGGCAACAGGAAGATTTAAGTTCGGGATTTTTTGGAATTGTTTTGTTTTTAATTTAAATAAAGGAATGCTGTTCTTTTAAAAATGGAAGCCCTTTTGACGCTAAAAGGGATCCAATAGAAATCTGGAAAAATGCTGTTGAATATCCATGCCTACGAGAACATGCACGCCGTTTACTTCCCTGCTTTGGAAGTGCTTACTGCAACGACTCAATATTTTCTCTCATGACAAAAATTAAAACTAGATTAAGAACGCAAATCACAGATGATCATTTAGAGGATCAATTAAGACTTCGCGTTACGAAGCTTGATCCAAATATTCAATTACTTTCAACCAAGAAACAAATGCAAATATCCCACTAACTTAAATTTTTCATCGGATTTTAAAATTATTTTAGGAATTGTTTTTATGTCAGTTATTTATAGTTTAATACTATTATTTTTCTATTGTATTTCATTTATAATGTTAAAATTATTTAAAAATACTTCTACTTTATTATTTTTATTTGAAATGGTATTTAAATATGTAGTTGTTTATTAAAATTTAAAAATCTGGATGAATATTTATATATATATACAGTCGAACCTCCATACATCGAACTTCCCTATATCGAAATTTTCTATATATCGAGCTCTTAGCAAATCTCCATGTTCATTACATAGAAAATCTGTTTCTATATATCGAAAAAAATCTCTATATATCGAAATTTTTTTCACGACATATTGGGAGATTTTATTCCACTTTAGAATAAAATCTCCCAATTTTTGGCGTTTGAAACAATACTTCGTGGACTTCAATTCGTGGAAAAAATCCCTGATGAAGTTTTTAATGGACTGAATAAATGCGATTATTTCTTTGATGAACTTTCCTCAAAACTGACTGTTCAGCAAGATATTCGTAGTTTTTTTAAAAAGAATGTAACTGTGATCACTGTAACCACTAACTGGATAATTGTATTTTTTTTAAATTTATGTAGTACTCAATAAAACTTTCACATTAATTTATGTTTTAGTTATTAACTTTCATTTAATGTGATTCGCATATAAATTGGAAATGGAGTTTCTTATATTTTCTTATATTTTGGAGCTTCAATTTTAATGTTTTAGGAGAATTATGATAAAACTAAGATCAATTCTATATATCGAAATTTCTATATATCGAATTTCTTTCTGGCATTTTGCTACTTCGATATATGGAGGTTCGACTGTATATATATATATATATATGTGTGTGTGTGTGCTTACATAAATAAAAATACCAACAGTGAAATATAAAAATTACAGCGGTATCTATGAATCTAATAATTTTATTTAAAAAAATTAATGATTAATGTTATAACAAGTTTTTACCCTTATGTGAAAACAAAAATACTTTATATTTTAACTTTTTATGTCAAATAATAAACAAATAAGGACTTAATTTTTTTTTTGTTATTTTTCTATGTAATGGACCAAATTGTTAAAACTATACCTAACTATAATCTATATATATAAAACAGTTCCGAAACTGACTGATTCATTCATTCACTGACTGACTGACATACAACGCACAGACCAAACCGCTGGACCTAAAGGGCTGAAATTTTGCATGGCGATTCTTCTTATAGTGTAGGGATGCACTAAGAGAGATTTTTGAAAAATTCTTCTTAGATTTTTTTAAATTAAATTTTTAAGCTGTTTTTTATACTTTTTTTAAGTTTGCGTTTAAAATAATAATTTGAGGGTTATAAAATTTATATCACAAGAAAGATCATAAAAATTCCTTTAAAATGAAATCTTTTTCGAATCTTTACCTCTCTTTCCTGATTTTTGGTGAATTTTTAAAGATTAATTTTTAGAATTTAATTTATTAAATGCTGATCACGTGACTTCTTTTTCTGGTACTTTAAATAAATTTATCATCACGTGCATAAAAACTAAATAGACAAAAAATAATTTTTTTTTCTTCCTAATGCGGCAGACGATTGGACATTATCCAAAAAAATATTAAAATACAGTAAAAGAAATGTTCTAGAAACTGTACTATATTAACTGTACTATATTCTTTAGTATTCTTTATATTAGATTTAATTTGAATATCTTCTTCTACATTATTTTGTCTATAAAAATATCCCTTACGATTTTTTTATAAATATATATATAGATATTTTACATCAATTATATACATTGGTCGTCGTTTTTATTATATATATATTGGCATTAATTGCATACATTGACCGATGTTTTTACTTTGAATGTACTCCGTAGCGAAGTGCGGGCTTTCAGCTAGTAATTTCATAAAAGTTGCATTTATAGGTACATCAACTTATACGGCCTCCTTTATTACTACCCAATTTACATGTGGCCTCTAATGGTAAAAAGGTTCCCCACCTCTGGTATAGGGTGTGTTGAGCTGGTATGAATTAGGACTCCTAACACATCTGCATCCTCTCCGACAGATGAACACTATGTTAACATCCTTCCAGATGTGTTACACGCACTCATGTCACGCGTTCACTCTGATGTGTTTGGCATCGTCCAGCAGGACAATACGCCACCACACACATCCAGAGCCGACAACTTATGGGTTAAGGAACACTCATCCGAGATTTGGAACATGAAATCGTCGCCTTTTCCGCCATATCTCAAAGTTATTCGACATAACTGAATTGCCATGCAACGTTACGTTCAAAGCAGAGTCCACAATCTAGGATTATTACAGAATTGTGGACAACTCTTCTGGGGGCATGGTGTTCGTTGTCTACAGACTTCCTCAGATTGCTCATGAAGTCCAAGCCCCGTCGTGCTTCTGTAATTCTACGAGCAAGAAGTGAACCTACCAGGTATTAGACAGGTATCCAGTTTTTCTGGCTCTTCAGTATATATATATATATATATATATATATATATATATATATGATGTGTGTGTGTGTGTGTGTGTGATAATAATCACAATGGGGAATAATTTAACACAAGGGAATTGATGCATATGATTTTATTGGAGAAGCATTCGGGCGAGGGTGTTGATCACACAGATGCAGTCGCTCGTTGGGTGATGAGAGAAACAAACATGGAGTCAGAGAAGAAGTACACAGATTACAGATGATATCCATGAAATCACCTTTATTCCATCAGTAAGCATTACGAAGGCATTAGCTGCAGTGGCCACATGACAAGTCCGGCGTCCATGCAACAGGACGGGGCGCGGAGAGTTGATTACATTACAAAGTTAAGAAAAGAGCGGTATAACCACCGGGCTGTGGACAGCCGATCCGACAGCAACGAGAGTTAGAAACGAAGAGAGAGAAGTCCTCCGTTCAGGAAAATATTAAATGAGTGTTTTGCGATATTGACACTAGAGGGCCTAAACTACTTGATTTTTGATTGGACGAATTTAGTCTCTTGGAGTTCACGTATCCACTTGTGGAGTTCACGTGTCCACTTCGGTTTTCCCGGGGATTACTTTATAGCTAGATCCCGCGCTTGTTAGATCTGCGAACTATTGACCTGGTTGCAGGATAAGCGGCCATAAAGTTCTTGTAAAGTGCGGTTTCGACGTTATAGAACGCATAAATCCAGAGCGGTTCGAGGGCTCTTCAAGAATTTTGACATTATACTGACGTTTGGAATCTCATGAACTTCGAACACTCATAACTGGGGATGTTATTGAGTTCAGATATTTCACATGCCTGCTTAATGATCTGCAGGGCTAATATAAATTATAACTTATTTTACTTTTAGGTCACAATTTTGGAAAAAGGTGTCGTACTTTATTAACAAGATAATTTAGAATACGCGGTTAAATTTAGAGAAGGACGCGATTTCTTGTTACATATATATATATATATATATATATATATATATATATATATATATATATATATATATATATATATATATTATATATATATATATTATATATATATATATATATATATATATATATATATATATATATATATATATATATATATATATATATATTATATATATATATATATATATATATATATATATATACAGTGAGACTTCTTTATGGAGGCCCAGTCAGGGTTCCGAAAAAGAGTGGCCGTTTTGAGGGATGGCCGTGGAAAAGGGGATAAAATAACATTGGCTATATGGAATGTATTTAATCAGTTCTGAACAAAATATGGCTGTTTAGAGGAGGGGCCGGCTAAGGAAGTTTCACTGTATATATGTTTTGTTATTGGTTTTTGTAGGATTAAGGACTCCTATTAACATATAATAATATGTGATTTTTCTGCTCTGAGTAAATTTTTTTCCGATATATTTAATATAATATTTCTCTTCATAAAAAATAGATTTTTTAGGCATATTTCGTAAATTCCGCGTTTAAAATTGCCTGGTAAAAGGAAAATAGTTCGATAAAAAAAATATATGTATATCTGAATGGGAATTTGTTATTTCATTACGGCACGATTTGTTTTTTTCGTGTTCTCGGAAGATATTTTTACTCTCTCATCTTTTTAAAACACCGCTTGATTTCTTTCTCTTTTTTTGGAGGAAATTAATTATTCCCAGGCGAATTTATAGACGGTTAGCAATATATTTCTGCTCGAGATAAATATTTTTGTTTATGAGGAACAGTTTTCTTGAGGGCTTCGAATTAATTTCTAATTCAGGGTTGGCGTGTTTACATGCCTAACATTACTGTTGAAAAGCCTTTTTTTTCTTTTCGAAAGGTATTTCGTTCACAAACATCATTTTACGCGTTTCATCCCGATTAATTCCGCTTAGCAACAAGCTCAGTGTTTACGGCAAAACAACATGTTTGCGTGAGCCCTGGAGAAGTGGATGCTATATATGACGTCAAAGAGTCAAAACAACACAGAGTGATGAGCTTCAATACGATTGAATCTGGAAGGGAAAAAAATACATATTTACGGTTTGATATACAAAGTTTGTGTCGTGGGTCATATTTTTAGTTTCGTTTTACACGCTTTGCGAGAATAAGTGATGGAAAACATTACGTAAAGTTCATACAGTCACTGTTATGATATAACATTTGGACAGTGCTATGCAACAAAGAACCAACCCACGCTGCATTGAAACTGAGTTTTAATAGAGCATTAAGTTTTTTTCTCTTCTTGTCTAATGTGGAGGCACTTTGTTCTTAGGCATCCGCCTTTTGTTATTCACCTGGATTGACTGGCTACTTTATTTAGGGAGCACCTTATAGTTGAGCCAGTATTGCTCCCTATAAAAAGGACGACACGGAAACGACCAAGCCTTATTCGGGATTTGAACCCAAGCCCACTGCGTGGCAGCTCAGAACGCTAACCACTACACCATGTGGGCGGCCATTAAATTAAAAATACCAGCGGCAGGTGGTTAGTTCTCCAGTTAATAAAAATAATTTTATTTCACTTACAATCATAGTAATTTTCCCCCAGATGGCAAAATATGTGGCGCCCCATACCAACTATTTAACTCAACTTTTAAAAGTTTGAGGGGGGGAGGTGTTCCTTGCTACATGGCACTGTCTATTTATAACAAACTTTTAAAGAGATTGCACGATTATTTTCATTCTTTACAGTTGTTTGTTGTGAAATACGGTTGCAAGATAAACAATCTAAAGCGTTTTTGACCGGGTTTATTTAAAAATATTTAAATTTATTTAAAAATATATTTAAAAATAAATTGAAATATTTGCAATCTGTAGACTTCCTCCTCTTAGTTGTACAGGCGCGCTTAATCGTTTTAAGTTCTGGGATTTCACTTCATTCACCATGAACGAGCCGCACAACAAACGCATGGATTCAAACAGCAGTTAAAGTATGGAGATCAGTTAGGCCCTGTTCCCAATGCTTACAGAACGCAGCCTTATAGATGAAAATTTTAACCAATCACGGGATTCACCGCAATGACTACGTGATACGTCATACCAATCCCAGGTCATGTCAACAATCTCGGCACCAATGGTAGAATGCTATGGTAAGCTCCGGAAGCAATGTCAACAAGGCATTTTAATGGTGTAGAGACAACGAAAATGAACTGCCTTATTTTTCCCGTCCACCCCCAAAAATGTTTCTTGAAAAATGGTGTTGCTTATGGGAGGACAAGCCAATTAAATTTGTGGGACCAAAAATTCTACAGGCATGAAAGTGAGGGAAAGGGGTGGGGTCCAAATAACGGGTTTTCCCTGTCAGAGAATAATCAAGTGTATGGCCTTTGTTTAATATACCGTAAAATCTCGAGTATAATACGGAATTTGTTTTTCACATTTTAGTCCGCAATGAGGGTGCGTATTATACTTGTGTACAGCAGAAAAATGAAGTAAACTCAGTAAACGAACGTACAGCAGCTGTAAGACATTGTCGCAACACGGGTGCGTGCGCATCTGCACTCCGCGATTCATCCACCCGTTTACTAAGCAAGTATTCCTTTTAAACAAACGGTCCTCCCAGTTCGTATCGTCAAGTGAGGATGATGATGGCGATATATATTACGACGGCAACAATAATTATGACATGGACGCAACAACAATAGATGATCTGTATTCCTGTGAAAGTGATTAAGACTGAAAATTTGACAGTAATGTTTGTTTTGAATTAACAATTTAAGTTTTTTTTTCTACCGAAATTGACGTTTATATTAATTATTTATGTTAATAAATATTTGTGCAATTTTTAAATAAGATATTGAAAAATTATGGGTGCGTATTATAGTCGAATTTTAATTTTTTCCGAAAATTTCGAGCAAAATTAAGCATGCGTATTATATTTATAGCCGATATTTTACGGTAAGATTAACCTTCCTCCCTAAGTGAAATGTGACGAAGATACTATAAAGGACTATTAGTGCATGCTTGTAACGTTAAGTATGGCCACACATGCAGTTTTTAGCTTCTGTTGTCATCAGCTTACATTTTGGCTATATAACAAAGAAAAGTGAAATCTCTTGGTGGGGGAATAACTTATTCTTATTACCCTCTCTAAAAATCCAAAATGATTCGCTCAGGAAATTGAGCACGTTTTATGAGTTTTCTGACCTTTTACATGCATCACATGAACAAACTGGCACCTATTGGTTAAACGAATACGTAAAAAGTTCCAAGTGTTTGTATGAGCGATTAATAATATTTCCAAACAAGTTTAAAGGCATATGGGGGTGTCCGAACTCTAAGAAGCCCCCGCTGTTCACTAACGGGGCTTAAATCGTTGTAGCATGGGGCGTCGCGATCTGAATTGATAACGTGTTATCGTATAGAGATAACCGTTTTTTGTTTTCGGTACACTGATGTATTTTTCTTGTGTCTTCTTCACGAGTCAATATGATGCTGTTGTATAATTCAGAACAAATTTAGCTAGCCGTGTATTCAAAAGGTAACAGTGATGTTGAACTTTTTAATACACATTTCTATGTCTTTAAAGCACTAAGTGCACATAATTCAGAACATTTCTCAAACCGTTTTCTCAAACCGTTGCTCAGACTGTGCCACTATTGAGCGTTCATCCTGTGTGGGTCAAAGAAGGCAGAATCTCGATCATGAACCACCTAACTGAAGAGGCAGAATTGGCGCTTTCATAGTTATTTTGCAATTTTCTTTCACATGATAGGCAGAATTATTCTGTTTATGGTGTTTATCCCAATTATGACGACTTTTATCATTAAGGCTGCTGTGTACTAACCCTATTAGATTCGCTCACCTGAATGAAATGTGTCCAGGGATTGCCGACTTCGATTTAAAGATTTTTTAATAAAAAAAAAACTGTGTTGTTGCTAATTCCCCCTGGTTGGAGGTTCCATTCACCAGGTCCTAATAGGCTATTGGGCTGAAAGGGGCAGATCCTGATTTGAATCAGCACCACAAGGGTCGGAGTCCGACTTCGCTAAATGATCGATCCCGTAATTTTGAACCGAGTCAAGTGACGAGACCGGAACACCTCACCCCGCACCTCCAGAGGTAAATCTGATAACATTAAGGACATTGCAGCCACGACAGATTTTACATGCCCCGGCCATTATTAGTGAACACGCTGGTGGATTTGAAGCGACGAGCATCGAATCAGGGTCTTCAGATAGATCACTGGCCCGCTGCTCTTGTTAAGTGGGCCACCGCACCCTTAAAAAAAAACTTTACTCCGTATTAGAGAAAGAAATTTGACACCTTGGGGCATTTTTCGTTGTAAATAAAAATGCAAATAATGTTTTAAAATGTAAATTATTAGGGGAAAAATCCGGTATAGTGTGTTTTAAGCGCTCATCAATTCCTTTGGGGCACGAAATTTATAAAATGAATCCTGTTGAAAGGTGCAGAAAAGTTCAGGCTATCTGAAAATACCATTTTTATTGGATTATCAGCATTTAGGCAGCTGTAAATAATAGACAAATTTTCTCCATAGGTTAACATCGACGTGAGCGAATCCAGTAGGGTTAGTACAGAGCAACCTTACGATAGGTATAATAAATACTAAATCTTTTATTTCGTCTTATAAAGTTTTCAGAAATAAAATGGAGACCGAAATCAGTAGCAAAAAAAGAATTATACACTCAGAGACCACCTGCAAGCTCTCTCAAGCAATTTTCGGTGCCAAGTGACCTAAATAAACTACTCAAGCGAAGTCGATGTCGAGGTCTCCCTATTTGCAGTGATAAAAAAACGAATCTCCCTTGTTTTACAGTAAACATCACGCTAGACCTCTATGAAACTGGCGAGGTGTAAATTGTCAGGAGTGTCTCCGAGAAAGTTTGGTTCCACTGAAAGCTGAATGATTGTTTATTAAGGAGGAGGTACCGAGATATCGACTGCGATATAAACCTCGACCACGTCATCACCGTAGTCCCCTGGGGTTTCAAACATATTTTACTCTTCGTCTTTAAAGAGTTTTCGAGTATATTTCAGTAGCAAAACACTTTGTGAGTGCTTGTGCGTTTATATTGTATTATGACTTTTAAAATAAAATTTTGAAATTGTCAAAAATAATGTTGTTGTGCTGTGCCTTATGCCCCTTGACCGACAGCAGCATCAGATCAAGGCCATTATATGCTATTGGGCTCGAAGATGCGGATCCGTTTTAACTCAGTACCACAAGAGTCGGAGTTCGACTTAGCTGAGGGTTAGGTCCCGTAATTTTGAACCGAGTCAAGTGACAAAACCGGTACACTTGACCCAGCAGCTCCAGAGGTAAATTTGAGAACTTGGAGGACTTTGCAGCCACGAGAGATTTTACGTGCACCAGCCGCCATTAGCGTACACGGCGGTGGATTTTGTCGGTGACCAGCATTGAACCAGAGACGTTCAGGTCACTGGCTCGCTGCTTTTGCCAACTGGGCCACCGCGCCGGTCAAAAATAACTTTCCTGCTGTATGGTCGATTGGTTTGGTACACTGCTGACATATTTTGTAATACGAAGGCTGAACTGACCGAGGCCTACAAATTAAAGCCTATCCTGGATGACTTTATCCATCTTATTTTTGAGGCTGAAGTTATCATGCCTCATAACAGAAAAAACGAATCTGGAATGAATATATATATATATATATATATATATATATATATATATATATATTGCTCTGTTTTATTTTCAAAGAATGCTAGAAAACGTAATCTTTTCGGCTTTGTTTAGTTTTATGGAATTTATTTTCTCTACAAGGTCTTTATTATTAACTGATTCATTTTATAGCGTTTTGTCACATCTTTATAGGATCAAAATTTATTTCCCCATTATTGAATGCTGTCTTGCGATTTTTTTTTTACCATTATAACAACGTCTTCAATACCATTAAGGTAAATCTCTTACTAATTCCGGGAATAAGAACTTTACACCACCGAGTTTTCCTTTCCACTATACGTAATTTTGGGTTTTCAAATAGACTTTTAAATCAGAAAAATTACTACGCTAGCCTGATAACTCAAAAGTATATACATCTAAAAACTGCGTTAAACGAATGAGTGACTTTAAAAATTGAAACTAAATGGATGAGTGGTTTTCAAAAAGTTATTTACGCTGTTTTATGTCAAATGCCAAACATTCACTTTATAGGGTTTCTAATGTAAGTTTCTTTCAGCTTGTTTTTAAAAAGGGTTATCGTTATTCCTCCACAATATTGAAAAAAATAACTTTATCTTTAGTTCTAATGAATAGGTTTAAAACTAATCTTCTTTTAAAGGATAAGTAACTCTTCAAGCTTTCTTAGTGTAACCGTATAAGCACGACATTTTATCAATAGCACATAAGACTATAAGATGTTACAGTTAGATATAAAGTTTGTAAAGTAGCAGATTTAAAAGTAAGGTTTTTTAAAGTATATGTCTCTTGATGAGTTTTAAAGTACAGTCATATGCAAACTCGCTAATTTGTCACTAACAAACCTTAGATATATATATGATGTTTGAAACCAGAAGAAAAAAAAGATGCCTTTAATTTAGAGAACAGAGCTTTAATAAGTCCAATTCCACTCCTAAATATTTTTATTCATCAGGGAAAATTTGGGATGTTAAGTCCGAAATGGGCAAAATGAGTTATCAAACCAGGCATGTTTGAAAAAAGAGCTTTAATAAAGAGATGGTTTAATAAAGAGAGGGTCTTTATTTAAAATTAAGAGATTTTTATAAAAGGTTAATAAGAGAGGGGAATAGCTTTCTAAAAAAATGTGTCTTGAAGCACTATATCGCAGAGTTCAATGAAACTTCCTACTGTCATTTCAGCGGCGCCTGTGATTCTGAATCCATGACACCTCCCCCGTTTTTCCCCCTCGGATGACCTTTGGGGGAGGAAATAAATCACGAAAAGTCAGGACGGACCTGACCTTGATTTTCAGAAGAATGTCTCTCTCAAATCAGATATTTAGGACCTCTCTCTTAGCTCGTGCTTCTAGATCTTCGGTGACCGTACGTCGAGTGGATTGTTTGAAACTGGCATCCGTTAAGGTAAGTATGTAATCTCTCGTCTTTATAATCAATAATTTTAGAGAGCTTCGATATTTTCTGAACGCTCCGAGTCACGTATATGCTCCAGAGAGTTCTTGAAAAAAATACTAGCTCCGTCAGTGGCGGAACCCCATTGTACGGGGCGGAGATCTACTTCACTGAAGTCCTTTGGATTTTTTTAAAACCTTTTAATCTAACCGGAGTCGGAATGGTCGTGAAATTCACAGCTTCTAGGGTATAGCGATGAAATTAAGAATAAATTTTTTTGTAAAAAAAGTATTAAAAAAATATTAATTCAGATGACTTAAAAATGAGATTTTGTTTCATTTAAGCAAAACATAGAATAAAAAATCAGCTTTAAAATGTTTGCTAAAATATAGAATTAAAAAGCAGTCTACTCATATGTAAATTCTCTTGCATTTTGATTATATGTAAAGTAAAATACCGCTTTAAAAAAATAGCTTAAGGAAGAAGGCGTTTACGTAAGATGTTAACATAAAATTCACGGTTTTAGCATTTTACCAATCTCTTATTGCAAATTCTCCAAGTATAATTTTCACATCTGTGGAGTTCGAAAGATCATAACATCGCTAGATGTACAGGCATGAAAACCTGGAACCATGTTCCGAGCAGGGCCGCCCAGAGGGGGGGGGGGGGGGCAACTGGGGCACTTTGCCCCAGGCCCCCAACTGCCGGAGGGGCCCAAAAAATTTTTAAAAAATTATTTATTAGATTCTCTCAGAAAATATAACAAGAGAGCAGTGCAATGAAATATAATAATTATGTTAATCATTCATGTAATAAAATTTTAAGTATGCGTAACTTAATTTGGATGTGTGTTTTCGTCTCTTTCCATTCTTTATTTTTCTTGGGGCCCCCAACAGAAGTTTGCACCAGGCCCCGTAAACTCTCTGGGCGGCCCTGGTTCCGAGTTAGATAATTTGCTCAATGCTAGAAAAAAAGGAGGGGGGGGGGAATAAGAATGTTTAGCCAAGGGGTCGAAATATACTTCCCAGAATTTTTTTTTAAATTTTTCTCTTAAAATGAGAAAGGAAAATATATTATAACTCGTATATGTAAACATACATATATGTATTTATATTATAACTCGTATATGTAAACATATACGAGTTATAATATAAATGAATGGGAAGATCCTAAAAATTCTTTTAAATTGAAATCTTATTCGAATCTTTACCTCCATTTTCTTATTTTTGGTGAATTTTTCAAGATTAATTTTTAGAATTTAATTTATTAAATGCTGATCACGTGGTTAAAATTATAGTGGTCTAGTTTACCTTTCTCACATACCTTCCCCTTCTTTTTGAGACCTATGATATAGTATGTTGGTTTGGATATATATTTATTTATTTTCCCCGACGTTCGATTTTTTCTCTTTTTTCCGTCCGTTTGATTAAACAGACCCATAATCGTTCTTACCAACCATTACAACTGCCGCCTGCCGGCGCGGACATCAAACTCAAGTGTCCAAACCTGGAGCCGATACCCTACCAAATGAACTACCTCCTTTGATCTGCGAAAGAGTTGTTTCACTTATACCTTAGAGTAAAAATCGGCATTAAAAATCGTCGCGCATCCTTTGTATCGAGCTGATCTCTGGTCAGGCGATGAGAGCTTCTAAGGAAGAAATAGTTACTAAGATCGTAGATTCGATTTCATGACTCCGGAACCCATGACGAGATGCGTTTGCTAAGGGTTTTAAGATTGTTTCATACGTAAAACGTAATTACCCCCAGCCTTCCAATGGACATTTACGGAGATCGAGCTATCCTTCAGGTTATTTTCATACCGTAACGTCACAATATATGAATTCGTTGCGACAGCGGCAAACAAAGGAAAAAAATATTACACCAATGTTGGTACTGAAGGATTGTTCATTGGAATTTATATACGAAAAATTTTGCGTTAAAAATTTTCCCCATAGTTCCGATTTTCAGGCTGCATCATTGAATTTTTGCTTATCCTCCCGTTTAATTAATGATCTTCACCATGGCATATCTATAAGTCAGGCATTGGTGTAAAATTATCATCGAGACCAATGATTTTATCTTTACGGATCTTTAAACGTAACATATCTCTTGTTAAGTCAGGTAGTACTTTAAAACTGTTACCGAGACCAATAATTTTATTCTTGCGTAACTTCGTATATATAAAACAGTTCTGTAACTGACTGACTGACATATAACGCACAGGTCAAACCGCTGGACCTAAAGGGTTGAAATTTTGCATGGTGATTCTTCTTATAGTGTAGGGGTGCACTAAGAGAGATTTTTGAAAAATTCTTCTTAGATTTTTTAAAATTAAATTTTTAAGCTGTTTTTGAAACATTCTTTAAAGTTTGCATTTAAAATAATAATCTGAGGGTTATAAAATTTATATAACGAGAAAGATCCTAAAAATTCTTTTAAATTGAAATCTTATTCGAATCTTTACCTCCATTTTCTTATTTTTGGTGAATTTTTCAAGATTAATTTTTAGAATTTAATTTATTAAATGCTGATCACGTGGTTTCTTTTTTTTTGTGATTTTTAAATTAATTTATCGTCACGTGTATAGCAACGAAATAAATTGACAAAAAAATTTTTTTTTTCTTTCTAATGCGGCAGACGATTGGACATTATCCAAAAAAAATATTAAAACACAGTAAAAGAAATGTTGCTCAAACTGTACTATATTCTTTAGTATGTTCTATTAGATTTAATTTGAATATTTTCTTCTACATTATTTTGTCTATAAAAATATCCGTTACGATTTTTTTTTATAAATATATATATTTTTTGGCATTAATTGCATACATTGACCGTTGTATTTAATTTGAATGTACTCCGTAGCGAAGCACGGGTATTCAGCTAGTATTTCATACATTATTTAATTCAGGTAGTACTGTAAAAAGAGTCATCGATACCAATGATTTTACATTTGCGGAACTTTATTTATATTCTAAAATTTTGCAAAGTTTTTATTGAGAAGTACAAGTCGAGACATGAGACCTGTTCACACTGCGTCCGTCATTTTCAGCGTTACTCGTATTCACACACTTTAAACCAATCACAGACCTTAACAATTTCTGGGCTAATCGTTTGGAGGTTTGTAATTGGTTAAATATATTTCAATACGAGTAACGCTGACACTGACGGATGCAATGTGAATAGGCCCTAAGTAAATTGTTGACGCAAATATTACGAAGTCGGTGATGACTTGCCATTTACTATATTTCTATTATTGACATTCGATTCTTTATTTCAACTCTCTCGTGGTCTAAGGTGGTCTTTGTTTTCAGATTTTTTTTTTTTAGATTTACATTTATAAATTGAACTTAAATTATTGCTAAATTCTCCGGTATTACGAAAGGAATGCAACAAGAAGACAGAAGCTGACATCTCGAGAGGAAAAGTAAACAAGCAAAAGAGTCACCAAAGAATCTTGACCCATTGATTCGGCCTCAAAAGGCGTCCTACTTGAAAACAAAGGCGTTGACAACTCGTTTTTCAATGTTTCCTCATCTTTACCGACCGGTTGTATTCTACGGAAAGATTCACTGGTAACATAGTAAAAAAACACGTGGATTTTTTACTGTTAT
Organism: Dolomedes plantarius; assembly: GCA_907164885.2. Taxonomy (NCBI): domain Eukaryota; kingdom Metazoa; phylum Arthropoda; class Arachnida; order Araneae; family Dolomedidae; genus Dolomedes; species Dolomedes plantarius. The sequence goes on along the minus strand of OU015493.1, from coordinate 136,102,563 downwards.
TTTTTTTTCATTTTCATAGCTTTGTTTGATATCAAAACAAGGAAAACAGTGAAAACAAGCGAAAATGTAGGTTCGTTTAAAATAAGAGCTTTTTTCAGCCGTTCAACAGTAATAAACAACAAACTTATAAAATGCTTTTGCCAGACCGGTGTCGTTATTCTAGTAAAGTCATTTCTAAGGTGTGTGAGTAAAGTTATTCACATGTTTTAGAAGCAATCTGGAGCAGACGAATTTCATTTATTTTTGTTTCTCTTTGATGCATATAACAAGTAATCAGGAAATATTCAGTCAGAACAAAACTGAGATAATTTTTTAATCATTCTTTTATTTTTATGCGAGAAGGTACAATATTTGTTACATAAGAAATTTGACTTATTCCATAATCAGTTTAATGCAGTCATTTCTCTCTGTCAATCAATCCCCGTCTCTAATATTTTTAACTTTCGAACAAATTAAACTCAAAGCAAGAAACTGGTGTTTTAATGTAGATAAAAATATTCCATCAATGTCGCTAATAAATGTTTTCTGTTACTATTTACCTAAACTAATTTTTATTTGACATCAACACACTGCTGTTCTTTGAAACTGCAATGACAGTTGAAAACGAATTCTAAGATCAAATTGTAAGAGGTCAGTTCAACAAGGAAAAGTTGTTGAATTGACCTCTTATACTTACCTGCTTGTTTCAACTTAGTTTAAAAAATTACTTTTATGTTCCTCAGTTGTCGTTGGTTTTGACTTACCATTTCCTCATAAGTTCTTACCGCGCTGCCTAATCTCAAAACGTACCGACGCCCAAAACAATGTTTTGCGCGATAAACATTATTTAAAAAGTGAAACATAAAATATGGAATAGATCAAGTAAAGCTACGATGATTACAATGATAAATGATAGATGACAAAACAAATGACAAACACCATCTGAAGTCAGACACTCCTCCACTGGGGTGACATGAAGTAGCGAAATGCAAAAACAATAATGCAGAAAATTATCTGACCTATAAAAGTAAAAAGATGAGACTAAATATCGAAATAAAAACCAAACGAACGGAAAAATGGCTATTTTTAATCCATTTACTTATGATATCTATTCACTGAAAGATGCAGCCTCAAAAGGATTACTCCATTTTGTTTCTGGTCTTGGCTTAGTTCTTCATTCCTGTTGTTGTTGCTTATGCTACAACTGTTGTTGTTGCTTATGACCGACAGCAACATCAGATCAAGTCCCGAAGACTATGGGTGATGAAGGTGCAGGCTCCTGGTTTTGACTGGTACCACAAGGGTCGGAATCGGACTTGGCCAAAGGACCAGTCCAGTAATTTTGAACCAAGTTAAGTGACGAGACCAGAACACTTGACCCCGCACCTCCAGAGGTAACTTTGAGGACTTGGAGGACATTGCAGCCACGACATATTTTACTTGCACCAGCCACCATTAGTGTACAAGACAGTGGATTTGTCAGCGACGAGCATCAAACCAGGACTTTCAGATCATTAGCCCGCTGCTTTTGCCAACTGGGCCACTGCGCCCTCCTTCATTCCTTATTCACTTAGTTGTGACATCTCTCAGCTAGAAGTTTTGGCTTAAAAATCGACTGCTCCATCTTTTTTCCGATCATCATTTATTTGACCATTTTAAATGCCCTAACTTGTGGCATCATCCCTCGGTTGACGGTTAATCATTTAAAACAACTGTACTATCTTGTCGTTTGGTGATGGTTTCAGTTTTTATCACGACTGAAATGACAACCCCCCTGTATATGGGCCAGGGTAGTGTGTCGGCTTTCGGTAATGAGGGTGCTCGGATCGAATTCCGACGAGCCCTGTTAAATACCTTCGTGTCTAGGCCGGATATGGGCACGTTAAATCCGTAGACCGAAAAGTCCTCCTATGCGGTTAGTGGGTGGGGAAGGTACGATCCCATCAGATGTTGCCCCTGGGGGGGGGGGGGTACATCTGATGACAACAACTCCCTTTTAATCTTCTTGTACATAGTTTTTTTTGTCTTTATCCTGTATATCTGCATTATTATTGATCTTACTCATGATCTGAACCACTCTACTATAAAGAATTATTTGAATTCGTATTATATGAACCGGAAATTCTAAGAAAAGAAGAAATAATTGGTCATACATGAGTGAATGATTATTTGTTTACTACAGTTTTTCAATTAATTTATAGTATAAGTCCTTGAACAAGCATATTGGATCATTAATCAAATATCTTATTTATTTTTCCATCCCTCGTGAGTCAGTTTTTAACATCTCTTTAACGGAATGATTTCCATGGCTATTTTTTATATTACTAGAAACCGGTACATCTACTGGGAATTCAGTATAAGTCGTGACAAATGGATGAAAGACCTTCATCCCCGAATGCAAATCTATGCCATTGACGTCCGTAGAGCCAGTTTGGTTTAATATCTAAACGGCGATATCATCACTTGCAATTTAACTGAGTACCAGTTTAAGTCACATCATTACGAAATAGACAAAGAAATGAGGTTTCTTGTAAGCTTTCTTTCTCCTAATTTTGAAATTGAAATTCTTTATTTAAAAAAAAATTTACAAGGGACGCATGTGTTTAAACTCTCGAAATGAGGGTATGCCCAAACGACAGCGTGTATAAGCAAACATTTAATTAGGTTCTTATTAAATGTGAAGGCATTAAAGCGGAACACAAACACATAAACAAAATAAATTATGTCACCTTAGATAATTTTTTGTAACAAGAGTAATCCACCGTCCGGGACTTAATCTTAAAGCCCCGATTCCGAAGGGTTACAGGCATCCATACTATTCGAAGGAGCAAACACTGATTCCGAGGGCTAGCCATTCGACCATCGTTCCCTGTTGGGAATGAGACATAATTCAGTCTACAAATGCAATAGACACATGCATGTGCTTCGAATATATCTTCTAGCTGTCGTGGACGCCTTTTATCAATTCCTAATTGGTTTTTCAACATGAAACAAGGTGGAACTGCTGTTTTTGTCGCTTATTCCCGTGATGGCCGAAGAACCAGCTAACGAGAGCAAAATTTTCACATATTTTGAATTGCATATTTCAAATTTGAAAATTTTTACTTTTTCAGTGTTTAGTGCGCTTTGTGATTTTCCTATTCCTTTTAAATTAACCCTTTATATTATATATGAGTACACAATATTTAATATATGTTAGCAAATATAATTGTAATGCAAATGTAGAAAATATTACAATGCAATTACGTGGGTACTGGTGTTTTGAATAGAAAAAAAAAGGTAGATAAGATTAGAAAAGTTAGATTAAAATCCCTGTTTTTTTAAATAAAAACAGTGAGTATTTACAGGTTTAATTATAAAGTATGGGAACTATCTTTAAAATAAAAATTTCTCGATTGCATAGACCGTTTAAAATTAAGTTAATAATATGCTATTTTAAAATATTAAAATTTAAATAGCTGAAAATGTTTTCAATATTTTAACATCAAGTGACGATCGGGTTGATTACCAGTAACATAACCGATTTTTAAAAGAATCCGTCGAAAATTAAAAGATTTGAAATTCCACTGACACCTCGACTGCTGTAAGCAACAGCAAAGTGTTGAAATTCGCTAATCAGAAAGATCATGGATGCAGTTCCCATGAATGCAAGCACTGCCAAAATAATCCTCAGTTATTAAGACCCAAACTATCGTGAAATAGAGGAAGTTAAGGAAAACGGTTGAGTTTTTGAGGAGGGCTGCCCCTATATATATATATATATATATATATACGAGTAAATAAATAAATAAATATATATATATTATATATTATATATTATATACACTGCTGGCCACCCAAATTGCAACACCAAGAAAGACAAGAGATATCACAACAAAATTTATTTTGTAGATAACATGTTGACCAAGTATCAAATGATTAAATTTATAGACTTCTGTGAAGTGTGGTTCCTGCCAAAATCAGTAGCCAGAGTAGCCGCCATTGTTGGAGATCACCGCTGCCACACGCCTCGGCATTGATTCAAAGAGACTTTGGATGAGTTCTTGGGGTACAGCAGACCAAGCAGCTTCCACACGTTGCCAAAGTTGATCTGCTGTGGCAGCTGGGGATGGAATCTGGGTCAATCGTAGAGCAACCATGGACCACATGTTTTCTATCGGCGAAAGATCCGGAGAGCGAGGCGGCCAGGGAAGCAATTCAATCTGGCGATTGACAAAGAACCGTTGGACAATGCGTGCCACGTGTGGTCGCGCATTATCCTGTTGAAATATGGCTGTGGGCAAGCCCTGAAGGTAAGGAAGGACAACTGGCTCCAACACCTCGGAGATGTAGCGCTGGCTGTTTAACGTACCGGCAATGCGTACTAGAGGTGTGCGAGAGTGATATCCAATACCGCCCCATACCATAATACCCGGTGCAGGACCAGTGTGGCGGTGCATAAAGCAGCTGTTCAGCATCCTCTCTTCACGGTGTCTCCAGACTCGAATGCGACCATCGTGGTGTTGCAGGCAGAAGCGTGACTCGTCAGTAAAGACAATTTCATTCCATTCTGCCGTCCACATCCTTCTGTCATCGCACCATTGGCGGCGGAGACGTCTGTGGTTCTGCGTCAAGGGTAGACAAAGCAATGGACGTCTTGCGGACAGACCACTCTGCTGTAAACGGCGTCGAATGGTACGCGCAGACACTGGATGATGCGTTACAGACTGCATGTGCTGTGCTATAGATCGTGATGTGACTGAGCGATACGTCACTGCCATGCGCACAATTTGCTTGTCTTCACGTGAAGTGGTGCGCTGAGGTGGATGCGATCGAACACGCCGGTCCGTCGTACCCTCCTGCATCCAACGATCGCATATCCGCATTACAGTTGTTTGGTTTCGTCCAACACGACTACCGATTTCCCTGAAAGATAATCCACAATCTCGGTAGGCCACTATCCTTCCTCTGTCGAACTCGGATACTTGATCAAAAGATGATCGCTGTTTTCGACGAGGCATAATTGATCGTTTTTTTGAAAAAACCACAAGAAAAACACAATTGCCGAACTTGAAATCGTCGAAATCTCCAAGCCTTAAATAACGCTTTGAAGTGGCGCCACAGGCGCGCGTGATGTGCGTCTGCGCTGAAATTCTAATCATTTGCATATCTCACCTCCGCTAATGCATGTTGTAAATTTCATGTTATTTGCATGTTTCCTTCAGGGTGTTGTATACAGTGGCCAGCAGTGTATATATATATAGAGAGAGAAACTTCTCTAGCCTGCCCACCCTTATTCCATGGCCACCCCTCTAAACGGCCATATTTTGTTCAGAACCAATTAAAGACTCCATAGAGCCAATGTTATGGAATAAACTTCTCTTCAACGGCCACCCTTTAAAACGGACACTTTTTTTCGGAACCATGACTGGCTGCCATAGAAAATTTTCAGTGTACATATCTATATATATAATATTTAAAAAAAATCTGAATTGCCTTATTTGTAAAAGTCGCACTTGTATTGTATTGCTGACATCAAACTGATCTCTGTTATTGTACGTGAGTCAATGTCTTCAGCTTAACCAATAGTTATATCAGTATTTACCCCAGAAAAAACTATAACAATGCAAAAGAAAAAAACTCTTTTTTGACAGTGATTGCTACATTCTCTCAACACCTGAGATTTTCACGTGTCCGCGTGCCCTCAGCTATTTAAAAATATTCATCGCAATCCATTCCACTCTATTTTCCCTTTTCTCTCGGGACAAAATGTTTCAACTGGAACATGGAGCCACCATGAGGTGAATCCTAATCGAGGTCATTTCTGCCTCATTACGTAGCATAACCCTTCCGGAAAATGATATTTGCTTAGTTTCCGAAACTTCCGTATTTTGATGTCCGTTACATCGCATCGAGGACCTTACAACACTGATTCAATGAGTTCCACTTCCCACCTGTCACCCGGTGAGAGCGAAATAGCTGCAATGATTCGTTGTTTGCGTTCTGCTCTTTTCTTACTGCGTTCCCAAAACATTGTTCCGAATTTCCCTAGATCTGGTTTCTGTTTATCAAGACTTTAATTTAAATTTCCCTAAATTCCCCACCCCTCCCTGCATTTTTTAGTATTATTTAATTTATTTAGAAGTTAAACTTCTCTTCTTGTATCTGTTGAAAACAAATTAACCGAAAATTGCCTTCAATTTCTCTTTATTCGCTTTTGAATTTCCCTACGTATGTCCAGGTTTTAGGTCACGGCATTCATTCATGTGGATTTTGTTATACGGTTGGTGATCACACGTTTGTGTCTTAGACGCACAAAACAAAAATGAGAGAAAGTTAATGTAAGTGTTTTTTCCCACGTCCCAGGCACATTGTAACAAAACTAATATATTTTAAAATATTTGCATGAAGCAAATATTAAAAATTTACCTATAATATGTATTCAATTTACCTAAATCTGTAATAAATATTCCAAATACTGTCTACCAGATTTAATTTTAAAATCTTCTAAATTTTCTTCTCGATTATTAATTTATATCTGTGTTTGCTGTGTAAAGGGTGTTAAGTCCCAGATGGGATAAAAGGAGTTATCAAACCAGGCATGTTGGAAAAATTAAGGGCTACTGCAGGGTACAGAAAGCTAAGTCCAATTCTACTCCTCAATATTTTTATTCATCAGTGAAAATTTGGGATGTTAAGACTAAAATGGACAAAAATGAGTTATCAAACCAGGCATGTTTGAAAAATCAAGGGCTACTGCAGGGTACAGAAAGCTAAGTTCAATTCCACTCCTCAATATTTTTATTCATCATTGAAAATTTGGAATGTTAAGTCTAAAATGGACAAAAATGAGTTATCAAACCAGGCATGTTTGAAAAATCAAGGGCTACTGCAGGGTACAGAAAGCTAAGTCCAATTCCATTCCTCAATATTTTTATTCATCATTGAAAATTTGGAATGTTAACTCTAAAATGGACAAAAATGAGTTATCAAACCAGGCATGTTTGAAAAATCAAGGGCTACTGCAGGGTACAGAAAGCTAAGTCCAATTCCATTCCTCAATATTTTTATTCATCATTGAAAATTTGGAATGTTAACTCTAAAATGGACAAAAATGAGTTATCAAACCAGGCATGTTGGAAAAATCAAGGGCTACTGCAGGGTATACAGAAAGTTAAGTCCAATTCCACTCCTAAATATTTTTATTCATCAGTGAAAATTTGGGATATGTTAAACGAAACGCAAACATGTTAGTTTTCAATCCCGTTTTTCTCAAAATTACTATTTTGGATTTGACACCCTTTACAGAGCAAACACAGATATAATATATTGATATGTCAAATTTACATGCATCTATATGTTTTGAATTAGCATGAAAACTGCACCAAAATAAACTTCTATTTTGAAGAAAAAGGAAAAAAACTATATTATTTTTAAGAGAATATCTTAATTTTTTCGTCTTATTCATGTATCAAAACTCGCAATCAATTATACCTCAATAGTTTCCAAAGTAACTTCTCTGTGTTCATCAAAGAAGGCTTTTGATGATAATATTTTTCATTTATTTGGCATTTATGGAATCTCCTAACATTTTCCTTTCCCATTGCTTGATTTAAACAAGCACAGAGCCCCATTACCGGGTTAGCATCCTTTTTATGAAAATCAAATGGTTTTCAGTTGGCATAATATTACTCTTTCATCTGTAAGATGGCAGCAGTAAAGGTAAACCGCCCTCTTTCATCCCACCGAAGTACGGTATAAAATATATTTCAAAACTCGGTAATAGCAGGTCCAATTTTAAAGAACATTTCCGAACCGTTTTATATCCTATCAGGGTGTTAACCTATACTTACAAATATGGTCGTTTTTGATGCATTAAACTGAAAACAAGCAAATTTGCAGCTTTAAATTGCAGCTTTATTTCAGCCCAATAAAGCTGCAATTGCTTTATTGGCCAATCCCAGAAAGCTTTATCTGGGATTGCCCAATAAAGCAATCCCAGAGTTTCGTATATATATATATATATACAGTAACCACCGCTTATAGTGATCAGTGGTTATAAGAATCAACCGTTTATAAGAATCAATATCGCGAAAACAAAAACAAATGTACGATTTCCATGTTAAAATTTTCGCTTTAAAGAATCAATCCACCGGTTATAAGAATCAGTTTACACTCTTCGCTTTTCTTTCATTTTTCCAAAAATGCCACTTAAACCCTCAAAAGGCACGAAGTTCTTTTTTTTTAAAAGGAAGATTGATAAGATGGGATGGAATATAGTCGTAAAATTCATCCCTTTCTTTGTTAGACATAACATAATAGTTTCCCCTTAAACGCTTTAGCACAACACTGTCCTATTAGCTTGACCCGGGGGCATCTTTACCCGCCTGGGTCCGATTTCACTATTCTCCCCTGACACACAAAAATAGGGACTCTTTTTTCCCACCTCCCACATCCTGGTTGCGGCTTTCTGGATCCTGAAACACATAAATCTTCAGCGAAGTGTCCACTATCACTTAGGCAAACGTGACATTCGTAGATTCAGCGCGTTATCAAACCGTGAAACATAAGCTAGAAGGTGAATCGTCGTCTGAGACTATTAGTATTGAAAGAGGTATAAGCAGCCTCCTCAAAACTTCATTACGTCAAACTACCATAGAAAACTTTTTCTTGCTCCCTTCCTGTAGTTGAAATATTAAAACTGTTAAGCAGGTATGTTGTAACAAATATTGAATTTTTTCTTCTCTTACTATAATCACGTGTATCTACTTATAGGTCTAAAAATTAAGTTGCATTTTTAAAATTATAAAAAATAATTTTAATAACAGATAATTAACGTAAATTAAAGAGTATTTTATGGTAAATTATCTAATATATGAATATATAGTTGTGTGTGTGCCTGTCCAAAAACCTAAATTTCGGCTATAAGAATCAACCGCTTATAAGAATCAAAAACAGTAATAACAAACGTGATTCTTATAAGCGGAAATCACTGTATATATATATATATATATATGAACTAGATAATCGTTTCTTTCTTGGGTATGGCCCCCAAAATAGAAAAAAACATGCAAGAATCTGAAGACAGAAATGGGAAAAGTTATAAAATTGCTCATTAATTTAAACTCCGTCTTATGGCATCAATTTGCAACGTATTTTGTTAGAAATTTCGTAACAATCAAGTCAAAGACGATTTTATCTCATCCAAGATAGTTCCTGCTTGTCTGGAATTGCATAAATGTATGCTAATGCGATGCACACACGAACTGCGTGCTTATGTCAGATTTATGATTCATTCCACTCGACTAAACGCTGAAAAATTTTTTTAAAAAGTAGTTAAAATTATTGAGCAATTTTAATGTGATTAAAATGATAGCAGTTCCGGGGCTGAACTTACTTGGGGGAAATGATCATATTTCCATTTTCCCCGTTAAAATGATGAAAAAGAGATGTGTTGACAGACTTAAAGGCATTTTCAGCACCTCTATGATTGGGAATCAGGCATTTCCCAAATTACCATTCTGAATAAGAAACCATCAATTCGTGAATCCCTAATTCCCGAAAACAGAAGCGCAGTTCCAGAAAGCGATTGTTCTTGTGACTCATAATCTCTCTAAATAATAATAAAATTGTGATAACTCTAAAACAGTTCAACTACCCCTTGAGCTGAGAAAATTGTTATACTAGTTTTAAAATGTTCTATGGAGTAAGATCCATTTAAATTGTGTCGGTGAGGTTGTGCGCCCATGGAAAGAAGAAAAAACAAAAAACAAAAAACCTCTAACCTTTAAAAACCTTTATAATACTTCAATTCATAGCGCACTAAAAAAACAAAACATCACTAGTCAAATACACTTGATTTTACTTCAAGCTACAGTGCGGCGCAGATGGGAATTATCAGTGATACCCTCAGGTGCTGAATACAAAGAATAGGACTGCATTACCGCAATACTTAGTTCTGGGGTATACCCGTTAGGTATCCCCAGTCGACAAAAGAAAAGACGAGATATTTCGGCAGCTCATATCTGTATTTCGATCAAGTACGATTCCTCTAAATATATTCTAAACCACCCCTTTTCCTCTGGGAAATCACCATAATGTTAACTTTTCTTTTGCCGCCCATCTCTAATTATGGACGTATCTTTTAGCGCCGAGTTTTGTATCTAATCCCATGTACCCAAGCCTGCCGCTCAGAGAAAAAGGCAAGGGATTTAGGTACTCGTATGCGGTCGATAGTGTCGGCGATGTTCCTAGTTCGATTGCCTCGTGTGCAATAACCAGTCGAAATAAACTAAACCTTTGCGGAGTAGGGTTACATTATATCGTTGTGCACGCGGTGACTAACTTTTATTGAGATTCTTTAAAGAAACAGTGTCCGGCGAGCAATCGAACCTGGGACCTCCTGTTAAATAGACAGACGCATGGCTGTTACCACCACCAGGTCTCGCTCACCAATATTTCTGCCTGAAACTCACGCTCTCCACGCCTGAACGAAATTTGCCTTATATTCATTCAACCTATTTTCAAAACGTTTCCCCTACATCAGTGGTTCCCAACCGGTGATCCGCGAGAGCCTCAGGAGTGGTGCCGGACCACTTCCGAGGCTCTCGCTGAATAAATGGGGGATTTTGAAAGCAATAGCTGTTCATTGAACTAGATGGGACGAATATATACGATGACTATCAGGTGTTGAATTAAAGTTCCTTAAAAGTTTAACATAATTATTTTATTATTAGAATATGATAAGTTAGAATGAGAGTACGTTAATCCCGTATCCCTTTTTTCTGAGGGATATTCTATACCCCCATACCCCCTCGGAAGGTCCCCCCCCCCTCAAGTCGGTGGGGGTGGGGTAGTCCGCACATGGTTCAGTTTCTGTCTTAGCGTCCGCAGACTTCTACGGGTTGGGTACCACTGCCCTACATGGTACTGACTCTCGAAATTTTCTGTTAGCCGGAGAGATGTGCTTTGACGTTTCATCAACGGAAATCGCTCCCGCTCATTCAGAATGTAACTCATGATGTTCTCATAATTTCATCTCGAGTACTTCATCTGAAGGTCCGAATCTATAAATGACTGGGATTTGTGGTTTGTGGTATTAGGTTTAGAGGGGATAAATTATGGTTTAGAGGTTAGAGTAGTTCGGTTACAGGAAGGCCTTGTCCACGTTGCTTCCGGGGCGACAGCGATAAAAACATTTAACAAATCACAGACATCAACGCAATGACCGAGCGTTACGCTAAGCCAATTACATATCGTCGGAATTCTCGGTGCCAACGGAGTGTAGCGTCACGGTAAAAGTTTAAGGCTAGTCTCTGAGGCTTTCTTTAAAAAAAATACACAACTATTGGATCCATGCTCAAGAAAGGGCAGAGTCCTAAATAAAATGCGAAGCCAATTTTTAAAACAGAAACTTAACAAGTAAATTTATTTTTAAAAAAAAATTTAAATATTAGACACTTTCGACATAATCACTTAATTTACGTGCAGATTCACAATGCGCGCTCCAGGACCCATTCCGGCCCAAAAACACAGGACCCTAAAAAAGCCACGTCCTCCCAGGGCGCATTCTAAGCAGCGTCTCTCTTCTCCAACTCGCTGCCTATATCTTGTCGCATTTTCTTTTTCGGCGACCCTCCCAATTCCACGAAAATGCGTCTGTTTTTCAGAGAGGGGCCAGCACCCAGTTGATGACATTTTCTTCGTAACGCCGAAACTTTATCGCATTCCTATGACAAAAGTCGCAGAGCTATCGCTAGGGCAGACAGCTTTATGACGGGGGGGGGGTGAAAACATTTTCTATTTTTCCAAAAAGTTACCCTCACCACTTTTTAGGGAAACCGCCCGATAAACACACAGCTGTGTGTCGTGCACTCTGTGAGGTCTTGGGGGAAAATAACCCCACACTTCCAGTACGCTACAGGAGGAATGGTACGTTATGCTAAGAAAGCAATGTGAACGAGGCCTTACAGTACAGTTCTGGAGGAAATTGCTTCCTGAAGAACGATCAGAACTGTAGCAGCTAAGCAGATATGTATCTAGAACCATTGAGGAGGAATTAAAGTAAAATAAATAAAACCAAACCAAGTTAAAAACCACTCTCTTAGCTCTCATGAAGGAACCACATCTGTTCCTTCATGAGAGCTAAGAACAGTTTTCATTTAAAGTATCTGAAACAGGGACGGAAAAGTAATTGGCCGACATTCCGCCCAAAGGAAACTGAAAGTTGTGGAGTCTGGACAAATTCACCCCAGTTATATTAGATATTAATACCTCTTAACGAAAATGGCTAAAATACCGAATATAAAATTTTTATACCGTAATATGCTGTGATAAGTTTAGAACATTCTGTATAAATAAATGTCCGTGCAATGCAGGAATTAGAAGACTATACTTTATCTCATTAGCTTCTGATATTCTTATTTAATATCTTTCGTCTAAATCAGCGGTTCACAACCGGTGGTCGGCAAGAGCCTCGGGAGTGGATCTGGCACCACATATAAAAAAGTTGCCAAATAAATGGGAATTTTGAAAGCAATGTTCATTGAACTAGATGGGCCAAAAATATCCGATGACTATCAGGTGTTGAATTAAAATTTCTTAAAAGTTTAACACAATTGTTTTATTATTAGAATATGATACGTTAGAATGGGAGTACGTTAATCTTGTATCCCTTTTGCCTGAGAGATATTCTATACCTCCCATACCCCCCTGAAGGTCCCCCCCCCAAGTCGGTGCTGGGGGGGGGGGGTCCGCACATGGTTCAAATTCTGGCTTAGTGGTCCGTATACTTGGGAACCACTGGTTGGGAACCACTGGTCTAAATAATGTAACGTTTAGATTTTAGTTTTTCTAGGTCATGGTTCGGAGCTTTTCACATTTTTTTTACACAAGCAGAATACGAAGGTTTAAACAATTATTTTCCAAATTTTCTGGAACTTTTTAAAGGCAAATTCATTGAGCTGAAACTGTGAACTGATTTTGTGATATTTTCAACCCTTACTTTTAATGTAAAGACTGGGTTTAATTTACATTTACGTGTCTTTTCTATCGACTACATTTCTTCAACTCCTCTCTAATATTACTTTTACATAATAGAATTTCTGATTTGTAGAACAAATTTTAACAGAACAAAATTTAAACAAAACAAAATTTAAACAACAGAACAAAAATTTTTCTAACTTTTAGAAGAAAAAGAGTGCCCGAGGTAGCCTATCGGTAGCGCGTCGGCTTTCGGTACTGAGGGTGCTCAGGTCGAATCCCGACAAGTGCCGTTAAATACCTTCGTGTCTAGGCCGAATATGGTCAAGTAGACCAGAAAATCCTTCTATAAGGTCAGTGGGTGGGGAAAGTACGATCCCCCCTGATGTCGTCACTGAGAGTGCTTGGTCAAAATTTTGGTAGCACCTAGCCAAGTCGGACTCCAACCCTTGTGGTGCTATTATAATAAACCGGAGCTGCACTACTCAGCCCGAAGCCTATAGGGTCTGGAACTTCCGGCCGGGGGGGGGGGCATTAGGTACAACAACAACAACAGAAAAAGAAGAAGAAAAGATAGTTTTAAATTATTTATGTTTTCATACGATTTATTTAGTAAGGTATGTTTACACTTTCTATAATCCGTTATGATCATAATCTCTTTGTTTTTAGTGTAGTATTTCAAAAATTTAACGAAGCGTTTATTTTCAAAATAATATTTTTGAGTGTCCATTGCCCGTGTGAAGCATAAATAAAATATCACTTTATGACTCATGACTTCTCGCACAGTTACCAAATTTTAACATTTATCTAAAAAAGGAAAAAAAATTCAAAATAACGAGATTTCAAATTCTGTTTTTAAATTTAAAAATATGTATATATATATATATATATCAGAAACTTATTTAAAGCTTTTACGACTGATTTTTTTTTTTTTTTTTTTTTGGTGTGTGTGTGTTGTTAAAGACGAAGCTTGGATGTTGTGTTTATTTCAGTGAGTGACAGCACAGGAACACGCAAACAGAAAAACGCCGTTTCTAAAACGCTTCCTTTCGACGCAAAACATAAATTAGTTTTTGTAGCGATCACCTATAAAAATACTTCACGTGCTGTACGGCGAAGCAAAGCAGTGAAATTCCTCCGTGAGTGTTTTCATTTGAAGCAGAAAGCTTTTCTGAAGCAGTTCAGTGCACCTCCACTTGAACGTAATATAAGAATGATGATACTGAGTTTCACTGCGATCACTGAGGCGTTATGTCTGTCAGCAGGGAATACGGATAGAATTTATTTTATTTTTTTCCAAAGATCAATACCTGTATTTATTGAAGAATGCGGTTATTTTGCCAACGCCTTGGTCAGCTCTTGATTTTCGGTAGCAGTTATTATTGGTCTTTTGAAAACTAACTGAAATTTGATATCGGTTCCGAGAGACAAAAGTCCACCTGACTTTGCAGAGGACTGTTCCGCTGCGTTACCAAAATCTAAATGAATCTTTTTTTTCTCCAATGTGGTTTGCCTTTACACCGCGAATTTGTTGGTTGTTTGTAGTGGGAGCAACGTATGAACCAACTTCACGTGCTGGTGCCACCTCAATTAAGGCTGATCATTCCTAGGGCGATATTTTTTGTTTTTTTTTTGGGGGGGGGGGGTTAGTACCCTCCTTCCACCTCTGCAAACCACACGGAGGAGTCTCCAACCTACAGATTCAACGTGCCATAAAACTAGCAAAAAATGGTCAAAGCGGAAAGAGGTCTCTCCCAAATGTAAGTTGCAGATAGATGTCAATACTGATTTTTTTTTTTTAAATAATAATTTCTTTTAACGAAAAATCAAACCGCACAAGAGGAAATTTTTTATTCTTTTGAAATTCTTGAAAACGTAAAGCTGTTTAAATGCTTAATTTTTTGGACTGTCTAGACGAAACATGGCCATAAATCAATAAACATGTACAAGGTGTGCCCATAATGTAACCGGACAATTTTTTATAAATAAGAAAAATATTACTCACCTTCAAACAAATTTATCTCCTTCAAAATAATCGCCAAAAGAGTCTATACAGTTTTTCCAACGTTTCTTCAAGTCATCGAAACAGTGTTTATAGGCGTTGGAACTAACCGTTCGCAAAATATGCGTAACATTTGATTTAATATCCGAGATGTTTTCAAATCTCTGTCCTTTCATGGCCATCTTAAGCTTCGCAAAAAGGAAAAAATCAGCTGGCGATAAGTCGGAGAATATGGTGGGTGATTTATCACTATAATTGAATGGTTAGCAAGATATTGTTGTACAGAAATTGCAATATGGGGCATAGCATTATCGTGCAAAAGAAACCATTGCCCAGAGTCAAACAGTTCCTTCCTAACTCACCTTATCCTGTTTCTTAATCAAAAAATCACCTTCTTGAAAAAATGCTGATTAATTGTTGGATTTTCAGGAACGAATTCGTGGTGAATAAGTCCTTTGTAATCAAAAAATGCAATCAGCATCACCTTAGTCTTGGATTTTGACATCCGTGCGTTTTTTTTTTTTTTTTTTTTTTTAATTATATATGGGAGAAGGCGGTCCTTTCCACTGTGCACTTTGTCTTTTTGTTTCTGGGTCGTATTGTAGACACCAGGTCTCATCTCCTGCTATAATATACTTTAAGAAATTGTTGTCCTGTTGCGGAGTAGTCAGCAAATCTTACCAGCAAGCTTATCTGTCTTCTTTTTGCTGTTCTGTCAACATCTGAGGCACATATCGAGCACAAACTTTTTTCATTTTCAGATTTTCAATTAAAATTAATCTACAGCTTTTTTTGCTTATCCCAAGCATGTCTGAAAGTTGCTGAATTGTTACTGATCGCCAGCTGATTTTTTTCCTTTTTCCGAAGCTTAAGATGACCATGAAAGGACACAGATTTGAAAAAGTCTCGGACATTAAATCAAATGTTACGTTTATTTTGCGAATGGTTAGTTCCAATGCCTATAAACAGTGTTTCGAAGATTTGAAGAAGCGTTGGAAAAATTGTATAGATTCCTTTGGCGATTATTTTGAAAAAAATAAGTTTATTTGAAGGTGAGTAATATTTTTCTTATTTATAAAAAAAATGTCCGGTTACTTTATGGGCACACCTTGTACCTTAAGTTGTTTTTTGTAATAAGTAAAGAAACACTTCGATTGAATAAATGACAGTAACTGCAAATCAATATTATCGTGCACCAAACAAATACGTTCATACGCGATCTAACAGTATATAGACTAACAGTATATACGTTCATTAGGGAATGTGTAATAACTACGTGTTTTAAATCACTAATAGGGAAAAATCGAAAAATCAAATTATTTATGATGTTGTAAATTATCTTGTAAAAATTCTTTATGATGTTGTAAATACGGTATAAATATTTCCTCTTTTAATATTTAATTTTATTTGTGCATTTATTTGCTTTCGAGGGATCCAGGCTTATTTGCCTAAAAATGCACTTAAATTTGTTTCGAAACAGTACATATTTACTCATACACTTTTTTAAAATTTACACCAATACAAAAAGCACTAAAATCCAATAAAAACGATTTAGTTTTTATACCCTACAATATAAATTAATACTTTTCACGCACTGTTAAAATAATTTTTAAAAAAATTTCGATAAATTTCTGCAACCATATCGGATAGACGAAAGTATTTAGCGTTTTGCGGAATTTCCACCTCCTTTTTGTTTATTTATAAACTCGTTTTCCCATCTAAACGGGTATTATTCTTCCAGAACAAACAAAACCAAAAAAACCCCTCGTCAAATAGCGTATTAGATTATCTCGCCGATTCTTCCTACTAAAACATGTAAGAACCGACTATTCCTTGTGATTCATGCAAATGGCGTGTTGAAAGAAAAACGACCATTGTATTGCGTATTTATGGCGAGGTTACGACTAGTTTTGACTTGGTAAAAAGTCCTTGGTATTTTGAAAACGAGCTCTTTGTTGGAGAATAAATTGTTTGATAATAAAGGTGTGCGGACAGAGTGTTTTGCTTCAATGCTGAAAGCGTGTTGATTTTTTCGGATGGAAAAATATTGTGTACTGTTTTAACCCTGAGGTGTGTGGTCTGCTAAGTTTTATTCCGAGCTGATCGAGTCTGACATAGAAAGCTATCCATCTTTACGCACTTTAAAAAAAGTGGAATTTACGTACAAAAAGGATATTGATAATACAAAGCTGTATAATATTACCAAAGTCATACCTTCGAGTAAGTACTATGTATCGATTATTAGATTACTGTGTTTGATTTTGAATATATTAACGTTGCAAAAATTGAACACGCGCTATCTTACATCTAATTCTCTTAATGATATCACCATAGGAGCGTTCCATGATGATCGTATTGGTACATCCCGAGATAAACAGACTATAAGAACAGATGTCCAACAAGGTACATGACGATCCGTATGAGGACGACATTTACATTCCTATGATGTCCATATTCGTCGATTTTCGCGTATCGTCCAATTTCAACCGTATTCACTGGAACAGCAACACGGAGAAACACGCGTGAATCAAACATTAGAAAGAAAAATAAAATGCAGCAAAGGTTTTTTATCTTTTCTGATGATTACGGATAAATATTTCGTCACTATGAAACCATGACAACACCTGAGTTAAAAAACACTTCTAAATGAGACATCATTCGATAGCTTTGTTAATCAGCACAGTCGATCTACATGGTCAGTTTAGCCTTGGTGTTGAAAAAGATGACCGAAGTGCTAAAAAAAAAAAAAAATCATCCCAATGAGTCTATTACTCCAGCTTTTCAAAAATATTCCGGCTGAGAAAGCACCCCGCGGTTAACAGCATCCAGACTCCAAACTGCTTTTAAACAGGCATTCGGTAATAGAGTTTACGAGTTCGAATCCCGCGTCAGGCATGATTGTATGTTCGGAATATATAAGCTGTATTTCCTAGTCGGTTTAGCTCTCGCGTTGAAGAAGAAAAATAAAGACTGCCCAAACCAAATTAAAGCCAAACTGCTGTAGGAATCCAGGGATCCAAAGACCACAGTTTCTAAACCAAGAATATGACATATATATCAGCTTTAACTTCATGCTGTAGAAAACATTTCCTGGGCTTTGGAGTAGTTTTCTCCTGTTCCACGTGATCTAGATAGTACTGCCGAGAACATCCGAGTCTGGAAGATAATTTTGCGAAACGTATCGGACATGCTCAAATACATTAAGTAACGTAACTGAGTAATACCGAATGCAAAATGCAGTCAAATAAAGCATGCTGAACCCGATGATCCATCGCGTGATTGTAAACGTTTTGTTAAAAACAAACAGCATGCGTAAATCAGCGAAAAAAGGTTCGTTCATTCAAACATAGCTGAGCGTCGTTGACTTGTCGCGTTCCGCACGTTTTTACACAAATCGGGAAATCATCCGTCGGTTTTCCCCTCTGCAAACACGGGACTGATACATATATAAAGGATCCTAATCTTCTCGCATTATTATTTTTAAGGAAAAGGGGCATTAGTTCCGCCCCGTGGAGCACGTGTTTCTCACCAGGTTGTAGAGCGAGAGGCAGTCACTTTTTTTTCTCTTTTTATTTGGGTCATTTGTTCGTTTCTTTTCAGAGTTATCTTCGATCGGAGCCGTTTTCACTTTTAAAATCAGGAAGTTTCCGCCGACTTTGTGGGAGTGTTTGCTGGCTGCCATCGGAGAGGACGAAAAAGATGCTCGGACGGTGGTGCGGCGTGCTTTCGACTCTCTTGTTCCTCTTACTGCGGGGTGAGTAGAATTCTTTTGATTGTGCCATCTCGCCCGGCTCAGCTCTCTTGCTTTGTCCCTGGTTGGAAGAACTACAAAGTGAATCCCTGAGCTAATTAAACTTAAATGTTTATGGCTTTTCTCTCGGTAAGAAATAAGGAAATAAATAAATAATCGAAATAAAGGTAGCGGTGAAAACTGGCAAACAAACACAAAATTGAGTAGAAAATGAAGTGGATGTACAGTTGAGTGTGTTTTAAAAATCCTACTGTGCCACTCATAAATTTAAAGAAAATTCATCCAACAGTCGTTAAGTCTAGTAGTAAAAACATAACTGAATAAGATGGGAAAAAATGACAGGCCTAAATTGCTGTTTGTTGTAAAATGAATCATCAAGCATATTCATTTCTCTTAAGGAAAAGTGAGTTTAAAATGAACAAAAAAAGTATAAATAATAATTATAAATTATAAAAAATAATAATTATAATTATAATAATTATTATTTTATGATTACAATAATATAATTACAAATTATTATTATTATTAATAATAAAAGAAATAGTTAAATAAATAAATAATCGAAATAAACAAACACAAAATTCCGGAAAAAAGGAAATGCATGGTCAGTTGAGTTTCTATTTTAAAAGTCCTATTGTAGCACTTATACATTTAAAGCGCATTCATTAAACAGTCGTTGAATCAATTTTAAAAACGTAACTATATACGGTGAAAAAAATTAACAAATCAAAATTACTGTTTATTGTAAAATGAACGAAAAATACATTTATTTTTCTAAACGGCAAGTGAGTTTATAAAAAAAATTGTTGAAGAGATTAATGTTTCGTTTAAAACTTAATTAAATAAAATGCATTATATACATTTTTTAAAATTAAAAAGAAACAAAAACATTTGTTTTTGTTGGAGTAATTTAAAAATAAATTATATTTTTTAAAAAACTTACAACGATAATGACGATATCTGAAACATGATAAGTACATATTAAAGAGTGAAATTTTATTTTCATCGTATTCAATACTCCTAATATAAAACAAACACTGTACTTCTGCCCATTAATGTTCTGTGAAGTAAAATGCTGATTTTATAAAAAGGGTTTTTTTATGAGCATGGGAAAAATTTGACGAACAAACTTCACGAATTTCCTCCACCATCATCACCGCAACATACAACTCCGGAATGCCAAATTAAAAAAAATAAAAATAATAATAATAATTAAATTAAATTAAAAAACATTTTAAAAGAATTCTGATTTTTTAAAACAAAATTATTGGTTGGGAACCATTTTGCTAGATGAAAAATTGTCTCTTCTTAAGTGGCTATCTGAAAGAGAATATCATTGAAATTGAAGGTTCTGCAGAAATTTTCATTAAATATTTCTCGTTTTGAAACACTTTCCAATGTCTAGGGCAGGGTTTTGCAAACTTTTCCTGTGATGGAACATATTGTATATCCTGAAATTTTAACTGAACACCTTATTTATTTTGCACGGTACATAATAATACATATTCAATAAAATTTTAAAAATTAGGAAAAAAATTAATTATTTATTTAGTATTTAGCTTTATGCATGAATATTTCATTTTTTAGACATTTTAGAGCATTAATCCGTCAAACACGTTTGAATTTCTTGTAACCATTGCAGGATATTCACAACAATTCCAGGTTTCCGCTGAACACCTATTAACTTTCCGTGGAACAACAGTGTTCCGTGGAACATAGTTAGGTAAACCCTGATCTAGAGAATTCCCATGGTGGTACATCCAGCGCTCTGGAAAGGTATGACTGATACTGTCCGTTATACCAATATTCCGTTGATTCTCCTCTTCAAAACAGGAGCAACTCTACCGTAATCAGTTCCTGCTTAAGAATAACATCGCTTTCTATGGGGATTACAAGGAACAAGATATGCAATATATGGCTTACAGGAAACTTGTAGTAAACGCAAAGAGACTTCTTATAATCCTCAATATACACAAAGGGATGGCTACATGTTTCGAACTAATCATAAGTACATAGTCCGGCCGAGGAATATTAGGTGTGACAGTATGAACAATTTGCAAATGCGAGTATAATCAAAACTAAGTTGTATACAGAAGGTCGTTCGCACTTTATGGAAACGATTTTGTAATTTGTTTTTGGCGTTTGCATTTTGAGATAAAAATTTGGCAACTTCAGAATAATCTTCTGCTATTGTTTTGCCTTGATTGGAATGTAAAATAAAAGATTTATTTTGAAAATTGCTCCTAAAATTGATAGATGGTTCGAAGGTTACGTAACTGTACTTTCCGGGGAGAAAATTTGTATCAACAAATTATAAAGCGGTGTAAAAATTGCGGTTATGGCATTTCAAAAATAGGTATTTATAATATATAAAATTTGAAAGGGAAAAAACGTCTAACTGAAAGTAAAAATGAAAACAAGACCACTAAACCTCATCCTAAGACTGTTCAAACGCTGGTAAATATCAAGAAAGTGAAGTCTCTGATCCTAAAAGAAAATCCGCCGACTCAAAGATCCATTGCACCGAAACTGGGAATGTTTTCTGGCACTGTAAGTAAAATCAATCATAAAGATTTGAAGTTAAAAAAGATGTTTAAACCTAAAGTTCATCTGCTTTTGCCAATTCATATTGCTGAAAGGAAAACAAATTGTAGAAAATTATATGAAAAACACCTAACTGCTGAAAATTGAAAATTTGTGGTAACACTCGATGGGGCATGGGTATATTTAAGTGACTGTAATAAAAAAAGATAAATTTTCTATCGCTCAACTGACGGTAATGACCGTACGAAATGGCTATGTCAGTGTACAGAAAAGTTCACAAAGGAGTTCATGATAGTAGCAGGATTTTGTTACAACGGCAAATTAAAAATTAAAAAAAGTCTCAAGTAAAGCCAAAATTAATTCCCTCTACTATCAGCAGAATATTTTAGAACCAATTTTTGAAGAAGAAATTCCAGCCTTATATGGAAAGGACATTAATAAAGTTGAACTATGGACAAAGCCTCTAGTCACACGTCTAAATCAACTGCCACTTATTTATCAAAGGAAAAATCAGAAACAAGAATAAAATGTATCCCATTTAATGAAATACCTGTAAAATTACCTGACTCTTCTCCAATGGACTTTTGCAATTTCGGTTTTTTAATACGAGCCTTAGGAAAACGGTATCTAAGAACACTGAACGGACTTAGGAAAACGGTCTAAGAGGAATGAGGTAAAACTGACATAACAGTACTAAGCAAAAATTTACTTTCATGGAAAATTCGAGCTAGAACTATTGTCAAGAACCATGGATATCAGATAGAAGCAAATCGCCGCATAAAATACGGCATTTATACATAAAACTTAACTATCAAAATCTTTTCCATAAAGTGCGAACGACTTTCTGTAAATAGGGGAGTTAAACGATGATTCTAGAAGAAACGGGGCGTGGGAGGCGGTGAAATACTGGACAGGGGAAAAAAGGGAGAAGATATTTCATAACCACTGGTCCATCCACGGGACACACCCGCTAACGAAGCTAACACAAAAAGCTGGAAATCTTGAGAGAAAGGCGGGAAAAAAGAACCGAGAAGATGGACCAATAAGAGGGATTAAGAATTAAATTAGAGGGATAATATTTAATGATTAAATAAAAAATATGGGAAAGAGATCAAAAATAAAGTAGATCAATTATGTGGAAATATATTTGCATGTAATTGATCTCTTTCATTTTCGGCCGCCTCTCCCCTTTTTTTGTCTAAGTAGTATAACACTAATATAGTAGACAGTAAAACTAATCAAAGCATCAAGTCCCATTCCTAGCTATGATCTGCTGTTGTTTTTTCTTATGCGCACTCGCTGAAAGATCCAGACACGCTGCGGGCTGAACCATAGGACCATAGGAAGTTTGGTCTAACTGCACTACCTGGGCCATGCTAAGTGTACGGCTCCTGTTTATATAGCACCACAAGGATCGGAGTCCGTCTTAGCTAGTATGGCCGAGCTCAATATGGCCGAGCATCCCCCAGAGGCGACATCTGGGGAGGGGGGGGGGATCGTACCCTCTCCCACCCTCACTGTCCTTCATAGAGGGATAAAACAAATAATGTAAATAATTCAAAATGAACTAATACATTTAAAGAAGGCATAGACAGCAGAACAAATTAACAGAAAATCTACCCTAGCGCTGAAAAATTTTAACTTTTCAATAAAAGATTGCGCAGTTGCAACAAATCCTCATACTGAAAACAGACAAATATAACTAAAACTAAAATATAATATATGATATAAATAACAGAAAGATAATAACTGTTATTAAAAACAGTTAGAAAAAACAGTAAAATGTTAGAAAAAAATAATATGAATAGCAGAAAGATAATAGCTGTTAGTAATTATTTTCCTGTGTTGAATTTTTTACTTTTTAGTTGTATTTCTTCATAGAGGAACTTACCGGTCTACGGATTTAACGTGCCCATATCCGGCCTAGACACGGAAGCTATGATCTTTGGCTTGGTAATAATATCTGCCTCATCATAACCGACACACTGCAACTCTCTGTGAACGATTATGGTCCTGACATCGGCAGGACAAGCATTTTATATTCCGAAGTTTTTCGCAGAGGATGAGAGAAAGTTTTGCACGACTCTCACAACTCGTCGCCTCTCACGCTCACTATTTGCGCGAAATCCAGGGAACTTTTCTATTATTTTTCCATCTTTCAACAATATCACTTATCGTCAATTTGAGTATTGACGTAAAATATATATCTATCTATATATATATATTTATAAAAAAATCGTAAGGGATATGCATTTTTTTTGGATAATATCCAATCGTCTGCTGCATTAGAAAGAGAAAAAAATATTTTTTTTGTCTATTTAGTTGTTACGCACGTGACGATAAATTTATTGAAAGTACCAGAAAAAGAAATCACGTGATCAGCATTTAATAAATTAAATTCTAAAAACTAATCTTTAAAAATTCACCAAAAATCAGGAAATGGAGGTAAAACTTCGAAAAAATTTTCATTTTGAAGAAATTTTTATGATCTTTCTCGTGATATAAATTTTATAACCCTCAATGTATTATTTTAAATGAAAACGTAAAAAAAGTTTAAAAAACAGCTTAAAAATTTAATTTAAAAAAATCTAAGAAGAATTTTTGAAAAATCTTTCTTAGTGCACCCCTACACTACTAGAAGAATCGCCATGCAAAATTTCAGCCCTTTAGGTCCAGCGGTTTGGTCTGTGCGTTGTATGTCAGTCAGTCAGTCAGTCAGTGAATGAATGAGTCAGTTACGGAACTGTTTTTTATATATAGACTACTAGCTGAAAACCCGCACTTCGCTACGGAGTACATTCAAAGTAAAAACATCGGTCAATGTATGCAATTAATGCCAATATATATATAATAAATACGACGATCAATGTATATAATTGATGTAAAATATATATATATTTATAAAAAAATTGTAAGGGATATTTTTATAGACAAAATAATGTAGAAGAAGATATTCAAATTAAATCTAATATAAAGAATACTAAAGAATATAGTACAGTTAATATAGTACAGTTTCTAGAACATTTCTTTTACTGTATTTTAATATTTTTTTGGATAATGTCCAATCGTCTGCCGCATTAGCAAGAAAAAATATTTTTTGTCTATTTAGTTGTTACGCACGTGACGATAATTTTATTGAAAGTACCAGAAAAGAAATCACGTGATCGGCATTTAATAAATTAAATTCTAAAAATTAATCTTTAAAAATTCACCAAAAATCAGAAATCGAGGTAAAGATTCGAAAAAGATGTCATTTTAAAGGAATTTTTATGATCTTTCTCGTGATATAAATTTTATAACCCTCAATTGTATTATTTTAAATGCAAACGTAAAAAAAAGTTTAAAAAACAGCTTAAAAATTTAATTTAAAAAAATCTAAGCAGAATTTTTGAAAAATCTTTCTTAGTGCACCCCTACACTATTAGAAGAATCGCCATGCAAAATTTCAGCCCTTTAGGTCCAGCGGTTTGGTCTGTGCGTTGTATGTCAGTCAGTCAGTGAATGAATGAATGAATGAATGAATGAATGAGTCAGTTACGGAACTGTTTTATATATATAGACTATTAAAAACCTCAACATCAAAACTTTGTACGCATGATTCCTCACCCGGTTTCGAAGAAAAACATAATTCTAGGTTTTCAATAATTATTGACTGTCTAACTGACCGCGATCGAGAAGATGATTTTTCGTTAAAATAATGTAGATATGTAAATGGGCTAGAGGTAGCCTTGCGGTAGCGCGCTGGATTTCGATACTGGGACTGCTCGGATCGAATCCCGACGTGTCATTAAATACCTCCGTGTTTCTTTGTTGTTGTTTGGTAACTCTGCGAATAGTGCGAAGTACTATCCCCAGAAGAGGGGGTACCAGATACCTCAGTGTCTTGGCCGGATATGGGCACGTTAAATTCGTAGACCTGAAAGTCCCTGTGTGAGGTCAGAAAGGGTGGGGGAGGGTACGATCCCCCAGATGTCGCCTCTGGGGGTTCCTCGGTCAAAACTGAGGTGGCAACTCGCTAAGACGGACTCCGACCCTTGTGGTGCTATTAACCGGAGCCGCACACTTCAGCCCGAAGTTTATATGCACCTGGTCTGGAACTTCCAGCCTGGGGGCATTAGAAACAACAACAACAACAACATATGTAAATACAAAAAACTTTTCCATCTTAAATTCGTCAGCTTTGAGAACATTATTTTTCCACCTAGAAAATGTGCTTGAATTTTCAGTTCTCTTCTCCAATTAGAATCGGGAAATCTAATTCAAAACCTTTCTTCAGTATACAAGGACTTTCAAATAACTGCTTTTCGCAGTATTATGAATGTAGTTTTAAATAGTCCCATTATGGTTAAAGTATTAAAACAGTTAAAATGACCGTTTAATCTTTTATAAGTTGGCTTACATAAATAGTGACTCGAGCAGAAAAGTCGCACCACGCAGTTAAAAGAATTCCATGAAAATCATGATATTCTAAGCAGTATAGGATATGTATGTAAATGAATGGTGCAGTTTACATTCAGCTGTTATTTCCAAACTGTACTTTATCAGCTTTCCTTAAACGTGTAACATTAAGTTAAACTGAAATCCAATATTTTTCAGTATATCTGTTTCAGAAATTACTTCTCAAACAAAGGATTTGGAGTCTTTATTTTGACCTTAAAAATCACATCAGCGTGGTCGAATGTCGTAACAATGTCGTGGCTTTTAATGATACCAACTTAAATAACGTCACACATAGAGTGGCGTGCGCTGTTAGTACGGCGATCAATGTGTGAAGAAATTCTGTAAACTTGTTGTTTCTAATGCTCCCTGGCAGGAAGTATTCCAGACCAGATTCATACAGGCATTTCGGGCTGAGGAATGCGGCTCCGGTTTATAATAGCACCACAAGGGTCGGAGTCCGTCTTAGCTAGGTGCCCCCTCAATTTTGATCGAGCACCCCCAGGGGCGACATCTGGGACGATCGTACCCTCTCACACCCTCTGATCTAATATAGGTACTTTCTGGTATACATATTCAATAAGCTCATATCCGACCTGGACACGGATGTATCTAATGCCGCTTTTCGGGATTAGAACCGAGCAACCGCAGCGCCGAAAGCCGACGCGCTACTACTAGGCTACCTCGGGCTATTTAGTTCTTAATCCATTTTATTAGTGTATCTTCTCGGTTCTATTTTCCTTCCTTTCTCTCAATATTTCCTGCTTTATCTGTTAGCTTCGTTAACCGGTGTTTCCTATGGTTAGGTTAGTGGTCATAAACATCTCGCCCCCCCCCCCCTCCTCTTCTCGTTTCGAATATCTCACCGCCCATAACCGACCTAGACACGGAGGTATTTAACGGCACTTTTTGGGATTCGCTACGAACATCCTCAGCGCCGAAAGTCGACGCGCTACTACTAGGCTCTCTAGGGCCCTCTGTAAACTTAATTACATTTAAACAAATATCCCAGCATCTCAAAAACAAACCTTCAAGCAGCTCAAAATCTTACAGCCTCGGTACTTCACCAAGCCACATAGGAAGTTGGCTGCTCATGCAGAAATGGTAAATGCCCGCAGGCACTGTTGGATATATTCAAACCGTTCACGAGTATTTTCGCAATGCTACGTGATCAGATCAAAACCTACCAACCGGTTTTTTAGTGTCCCATTTCATACAGAGATAGGCTGCTGATGGAAGCAACGAAATCAGTAAATGTCAAACTGCACATTTCAGTATTGTCGATTTCAAATTAACTAACACACACAAACACAAAATGGGTTAGGACGAAAAAGCCACCATCAGTGCGACAGAGGTCTCCAACATACTGGTTTGGGGAAAGGGTCGTCACAAAATAAAATAAACGCGCATCTTCAAAAGTGAAAGTTTAGCACAGTATTAAACGAAGAATTAAACGATGACTAGATTGATTTGCCAGTAGAACTAACTTGTACCGAAAAGAGAAATGGAAGTGCGTCGCATTGTGACGGTCTCGCATTCGCTGCTCCGAATCGGGAGAAATAAATATGTACAGGGAGGAGAATCGTGAGAAATAAATGTTCCCTACCGAAAAAATTAATGTCCAATGAACAAAACTACTACAAGTATAAAAAGGGCTTGAGGTAGTTGTCTAGTGGAAGCGCGTCGGTTTTCGGTGCTGAGGGTGCTCGGATAGAATCCAAACAAGCGCCATTCAATACCTCCATGTCTAGGCTGGATATGGGCACGTTAAACCTGTAGACCGGAAAATCTCTATGGTGTCAGAGAGGGTGGGAGAGAGTATGATCTCCCCCAGATATCACCCCTGGGGGTACTCGGTCAAAATTGAGATGGCACCTGGCTAAATCGGACTCCGACCCTTGTGGTGCCACGATAAAACCGGAGCCGCATCTGTCTGCCCGATAGCCCATATGGACCTTGTCTGGAATAGATTCCGGCCACAAGGCATTAGAAACAACAACAACAAAACCCAATGAACAGCCAGTAAGCTACACTGGTGAAGTCTGTTCTTTCTGGACTTGCGTATGTGTAATAGGGGATATATGAGTGGTGCAGGATCAAAACTAGCCATCTCCATCAGACCTTTATTTTTAAAGTAAAGGGCAAAGAACTATATCCCATGCATTTTTGAAGATACAAATTCGAAATTACCTTTAGAAAAATTCCCAAATTATTTTTAGTAGTGGGCTATTTTCCAAAAATTTTTGTTTTTAACTGATTGAAATACTATAAGAAAGAATCCTTCACTCAATTTATATATATACAGGGTGCCCATAATTAAAGTCCCACTTTGAAAAGGCTGCAAAAAAAGAACCACTGGTCAGAATGACTTCAAATTTGAAATGAATATACTGGAAGAATGGGGAAACGATTTGTCATAATAAAAAAAGTTCCAAAATGTATCAATAGATGGCGCTGTAAGCGGTTGGAACTCTCTTTTTTTTATTATGCCAAATCGTTTTCCCCTTCTTCCAGTATATTCAGTTCAAATTTGAAGTCATTCTGACCAGTGGTTCTTTTTTTGCAGCCTTTTGAAAGTGGTACTTTAATTATGGACACCCTGTATATATATATAGATTGCCAGCTTTGTCGAACCACTCATATTTCTCCCGCAGCTGTTTTCTTCTACAATGAGCTAAGGATGTAGAGTGTAATTAATATCTTTACAAGACATTATTATGATAATTATGATTAATGTTGAATGGAATACATCTTTCAAAACTAAAGCAAAAGCTTTGTCAGTTCTCCTCCTCGAAACTATGTTAAGTTCTGCAAGATCATAATTTCCTGCCGATCCCTCAAAGTATAAAATACTGGTCTTTTTTTGCATTGAGTGCAGTCACCACCTTCATACCTTTCTTTTTTTTTTCCTTTGACGAATTTGTATTAAGGCTGCCGTGTACTAACCCTATTCGATTCGCTCGCCTCAATAACCTATGGTGAAAATGTGTCCAAGGACTGTTGACTTCGATTTAAAGTTTTTCTTTTTTTAAATTATACTCCATAATAGAAAAAGAAATTTTACACCCTTGGGCATTTTTCGTTTTTTTAAAAGAAAATGCAAGTAATATTTTAAAAGTTAAATTATTCGGGGGGTGGGGGAATTTAGTATAGTATGTTTTAAACGCTCCTAATTCCTTTGGTGGACGAAATTTATAAAATGAGCCCCATTGTAAGGTGCAGAAAAGTTCAGGCTATATGAAAATATAATTTTTATTGGATTATCAGAATTTATGTAGCTCTAAATAGTAGACAAAGTTTTTCCATAGGTTAACATTGAGGGGAGAGATTCCAATACCGTTAGTACACAGGAGACTTAAATCTACCACTCACGTTTTGTAGGAAATACCATTCATAAATATATATCGAAAGAAAAATGGTATTTCTGTAACATTTGTTTTTTAAATTAGAAATTAAACATTCATTTACTGAGTTAGTTAGTTTTTTTTTTCGAATCGTTACTGAAATTAATGAGGAAATGATACCTTTTATAAAATCCCCACTGGTTATACAACTCACTCTTATCCGACTCTGATAAATTACCAGTGAGTGGAAGTTTTCCATGCCGGTACTCTCTCTTGGCCATTTTTAAGAAAAATGTTGCAATTTAAGTGTCATGTTAAGGCTGCTGTGTACTAACTCTATTGGATTCGCTCACCTCAATGTTAACTTATGGAGAAAATGTGTCTACTATTTACAGCTACATAAATGCTGATAGTCCAATAAAAATGGTATTTTCAGATAGCCTGAACTTTTCTGCACCTTGTAACAGGATATCGTTTATAAATTTCATATACTAAAGGAATTTATGAGCGTTTAAAACACACTAAACCAAATTTTTTTCCCCGAATAATTTAATTTCTAAAATATTATTTTAAAAAATTCGAAAAATGACCCAAGGCGTTAAATTTCTTTCTCTATTACGGAGAACCATTAAAAAAAAAAATCTTTAAAACCAAGTCGGCAATCCTTGGACACATTTTCTCTATAGGTTAACCACTGAGGTGAGCGAATCCAATAGGGTTAGTACACAGCAGCCTTAAAAGTATCTACCACGTTTTCGTTTCAATGCTGATTGTTGACGAAATCATATAGCTTCTTCGCCATTCGTACTGCAGTTGGATGAACATAATCGCTCTTAATAAGCACTTATGTATATTGTCCTCAGGCCACTATGCATCGGTGATTGACTTGGGAAACATGTTACGACTTATGACGAGCCGGAATCCTTTGGACTTCATAAACTACGGAAACTGGTGTGGTCTTGGAGGTAGCGGATATCCTCTAGATGAATTAGACAGGTAAGTACACTGCTTGCATAACTGGACGTCAAAATCAGTATATAATAATCATGTACAATAAATTAAGAAGAAAAAATTCTTAATTAATTTTTTTCCGATTTCCTTCAGTTTCGGAAAACGTTTATGTTTAACCTTTAGCTTAAGGGGCCTATTTTACTGATTCCCTCTTTAGAACGAGAAATATATATACTGCTGGCCACCCAAATTGCAACACCAAGAAAGACAAGAGATATCACAACAAAATTTATTTTGTAGATAGCATGTTGACCAAGTATCAAATGATTAAATTTATAGACTTCTGTGAAGTGTGGTTCCTGCCAAAATCAGTAGCCAGAGTAGCCGCCATTGTTGGAGATCACCGCTGCCACACGCCTCGGCATTGATTCAAAGAGACTTTGGATGAGTTCTTGGGGTACAGCAGACCAAGCAGCTTCCACACGTTGCCAAAGTTGATCTGCTGTGGCAGCTGGGGATGGAATCTGGGTCAATCGTAGAGCAACCATGGACCACATGTTTTCTATCGGCGAAAGATCAGGAGAGCGAGGCGGCCAGGGAAGCAATTCAATCTGGCGATTGACAAAGAACCGTTGGACAATGCGTGCCACGTGTGGTCGAGCATTATCCTGTTGAAATATGGCTGTGGGCAAGCCCTGAAGGTAAGGAAGGACAACTGGCTCCAACACCTCGGAGATGTAGCGCTGGCTGTTTAACGTACCGGCAATGCGTACTAGAGGTGTGCGAGAGTGATATCCAATACCGCCCCATACCATAATACCCGGTGCAGGACCAGTGTGGCGGTGCATAACGCAGCTGTTCAGCATCCTCTCTTCACGGTGTCTCCAGACTCGAATGCGACCATCGTGGTGTTGCAGACAGAAGCGTGACTCGTCAGTAAAGACAATTTCATTCCATTCTGCCGTCCACATCCTTCTGTAATCGCACCATTGGAGGCGGAGACGTCTGTGGTTCTGCGTCAAGGGTAGACAAAGCAATGGACGTCTTGCGGACAGACCACTCTGCTGTAAACGGCGTCGAATGGTACGCGCAGACACTGGATGATGCGTTACAGACTGCATGTGCAGTGCTATGGTTCGTGATGTGACTGAGCGATCCGTCACTGCCATGCGCACAATTTACCTGTCATCACGTGAAGTGGTGCGCTGAGGTGGATGCGATCGAACACGCTGGTCCGTCGTACCCTCCTGCATCCAACGATCACATATCCGCATTACAGTTGTTTGGTTTCGTCCAACACAATTACCGATTTCCCTGAAAGATAATCCACAATCTCGGTAGGCCACTATCCTTCCTCTGTCGAACTCGGATACTTGATCAAAAGATGATCGCTGTTTTCGACGAGGCATAATTGATCGTTTTTTTGAAAAAACCACAAGAAAAACACAATTGCCGAACTTGAAATCGTCGAAATCTCCAAGCCTTAAATAGCGCTTTGAAGTGGCGCCACAGGCGCGCGTGATGTGCGTCTGCGCTGAAATTCTAATCATTTGCATATCTCACCTCCGCTAATGCATGTTGTAAATTTCATGTTATTTGCATGTTTCCTTCAGGGTGTTGCATTTACAGTGGCCAGCAGTATATATATATAATTATATTTATACTCTGTCACAAAAAAATATATGCACCCTGAAGGAAACGAGCTACTATCACGAAACTTAACATGTATGTAGTGTATGAGGAGATAAACAAATGATTACAAATCCAGAAGAACAGATCATTTTATTAAGAAGATATGGCATGAAAAAGGTTACAAATCAGTAAGTAGTAAATCCCCCTTTGGCAGCTATACAAGCCGAAACACGGCGTGGTATCGAATCAGTAAGGTCACTTATGACCGACTGCGGAAGATCATGCCATAATCTTTGCACCAGGGCAGTTAATTCACCAGTATTCCGGGACGGCTGCAGTTGCCTTCCAAGCACGTCCCAGACGTGCTCTATTGGCGAGAGGTCTGGTCACCTGGCAGGCCATGGGAGTACGTCATATCCTTGAAGACATTGTTGGGAGAGTCGCGCAGTTCGTGGACGAGCGTTGTCTTGCTGATAAATGGCACCTGGGCGATTGATAGCATAGGCAGTACAACTGGCGTTAAAATCTCGTCCACGTAACTGCGTGCCGTCAAAGTGCGTTGAAGGACGACTAGAAGTGATCGTGTGTCTCAACAAATAGCGCCCCAGAATGTCACACCTTGTGTAATCGCCGTATGCCTCTCAATGCCGGATCGGACCGGTGGCCTGGCCGCCTCCAGCATTGAGATTGAATCGGGATTCATCGCTGAAGATCACATGTCTCCTGTCGGTCACACTCCAGCTTGCCCGAGGTGGGCAAAAATCCGATCGACTCTGCCTATGATGTGGGGTCGGTGGTAGGCGTCTTAATGGACATCGGCTCCTTATACCTGCGTCGGCCAGTCATCTTCGAATAGTTTCCCTTGATACCACCGGATGTCTGGAAGATTGTAAATGGCGTCGAACCGATTCCAGCGACGTTGTTGGTGTGGACGTGGCCGCTCTTATGATTGTGCGATCCTCGCGCGCATTTGTGTTCCTGGGACGCCCTGACCCTCTGCGACGGTAGACTATCCCTTCCGTGATCCATTGTTGCCAATACCGAGCAACTACCATATTGCTCCGACCGAGGTGGTGGCCGATACGCCTGTTTGACCAACCTGCTTCTCTGAGGCCTACTATACGCCCCCTCTCAAAGTCCGACAATTGTTCGTACTGTCGCCGGTTACGTCTCAGAGGCATCTCTAGTTACAATACCGGCCATTCAAGTCGACAGATTTGTTTGAATAACCCTATGGCACGAACAATCATGCTTTTAAACTCTCCCAGCTGCGCATCTCATATGCGCATGGCAACGTTACCCTTGTCTCATTGGCGTCGAAATTTTAAACATTTGCATATCTCTTACCGGACTACATTCCTGCCAAGTTTCGTGATAGTATTTCGATTTCTTCTGGGTACATATATTTTTTGTAACAGAGTGTATATATATATATATATATATATATATATATATATATATATATATATATATATATATATATATATATTCATTCTTTGGCCCGTATTCTTGGAGTACATGCTATCTCACCGCGTAAGGAAAAGATTAAATGCCATTTTAAACATAAGTATATACAGAGCCGGTCCCATAGGTGAGGCGACGAGGCAGCTGCTTCAGGCACCGAATTGAAAGAGGCGCCGAAATGAGACATAATAAAAATAACGAAATTTTCAACGAACAACAAAAAAATACTAATAATTTAATCCGAAGTCTGACGCAAAAAATACACAAACATAAGCGATTAATTAGACTAATATTTTTATAAATTTTTTAATCTCAGAACATGATAAATCAATTTTCTGAGACTGTAGCAGCAGCTGAGTGCCGTTTTTCTAAACCGAAAATTTTAGCGAATTATGTACGAACAACCATAACCCAAGAGCGGTTGAAATATCTAGCAATCATTTCAATAAAAAAGACGGTACTTAAATCAATTAATTATAGACATGTAATCGAGAAGTTTGCTGCCATAAAGGCTCGAAGAGTGATCGAGTCTTTTTTTTTTTTATCACATAACAAATTATATTCAAATTAATTTACTTTATCTGTTTTTTTTAAAGCTCTGTAATTTTTAAAATTTTTGTATTTAAGTAAATAAAACTTTTTAAAATAAATAGATATTTTTCTCAAAATGTCCGCTATTCTATTAAGTAGACAATTTCTAACAGAGCTATTGAAGTCTACTTAATCGAATAATTCAGTCTTAACTACTTAATCTAGTCGTTACTTAGAGTCTGTCTGAAAATTTGAAAAGGTACTGTTTTTTAAACTTGCCTCAGGTGCCACAATGCTTCGGCCGGCTCTGCGTATGTGTGTGTGTGTGTGTGTATGTGTATATATATATATATATATATATATATATATATATATATATATATATATATATATATATATATATATATATATATATATATATATATATAAATATATATATCAGAAAATCATATTTACAGATTTTTCATTACTGCTGTGTGCACGACCAGTTTGAGAAAAGCTGGATCGAAACCATTTAGGGTTTTTTACATTCCCTTTACTATTCTGCACGAACAGTAAGAGCATTAAAACTGCGATCCAAGAATCAAAATATATGTTTAGCAGCAAATGTACCTCGGATTCGAGACCTAGTTTGGGAACAAACGTAAAGTTATTATAACTTTTTAAGTTATTATATTGATTACATAAGCAAGAAACTGGCTTATCACCTTGGATACCTGGCTGGTTAGGTAAGATTAATTGTTGTTTTTGTCATGAGAAGTAGGGCGTAGTTCCCTCAGAGAGAAAATAGAACTTTTTCCGGTTGGCTCGGTGTTTTACAGCTTTTTGGAAACTGTGCTTTTGCGCTTGATAATCGGAAAGTCAACAATACGAAGGCCAGAGCATATGGAATTAATGTTAAATGCGTCAAGAATCCCACTAATTTATATTAAGTATTTATTACATAAATTTAATTTGACTATATAGTATGAAGAAAAATAATTCTTCAAAAGCTGGGTACTCACGTAGCTTATACTGTGAAAACTAAATGAAAATTCAGAGCCAAAATTTAAGGCCATAAAACTACGAGTTGAAAACCTAGGTTTAGTGGTATTATTAGGCTATATTCCCCATAATGCAGTGATTCCCAACTGGTGGTAAGCGAGACCATTTGAGGTGGTAAGCAGAAGGGTTCAATAATAATAAGTAAATGGTGTTGAGAAAGTTTTAGTTAGGTAGCACTACTGTACCTAAATAATTATAGACGACGTTTGGGGGCACTGCTTGACTGAATTAATCTCGTAGCCTCTCTACCTCAAATATATTAGGTTTAGATTATGATTCGAATTAGATAGAATAAAATTTTGATACGGGACGATAGGTCCTATTTCGAACGAGCTGTGCTCTATTCTTCATTGGGTTTTTAACCCTTATGTTCGACATTTATTTTGTGTTATTAAAATTATTTGTAATGTTTAGCCGTGCATCTGATTATTTGATTATTCTTTGAATTTACCACTGAACCACTTTTCGATTTTGCAACAATAAGCTAATTAAAGATAAACACTATTGAACCTGACATAAAAGCTCTAATAAGAAATAAGTAACAGCAAGTTTCTCATCGAAATGGGACTATTCGGCGCGACCACTTCGGCGCAGCCTTTTCGGCGCGGCCAAAATCTATTTGGTGATGGAAGTTATTCAGGTCATTAAATTTTCTTCAAACTCTCGTCAAATTGTCGTTAAACAACGTAATTCGTGATTTTTTTTATGCAAGAAAAAAAATATTTAAAATTATTTAGTAAAGATATTAGTGACGAATAGAATTTTGCGTAATTTAAAGGAGCCAGTGATAAGTTGAGAAAAGAACTTAATTTTTGCTGTTAAAACTTATTAAACTTAGTGTTATTTTGAAAAATTGTTGTCCTGTCATGAACCAACCCCAAAGCTTAAAAAATATAGAGATGCAGACGGAAGGATAAGAGATAATATTCTTAAATTTGATTCTATGCCTGCAACAGAGTATCTGAGGACAATTGCTCACAATTATCAGATGGCTAATTAAAGTAAAAATGTAATTTATAAGAAATTAAAATTTTTACAAATCCTACTAATGTCTCCGTGTTCATACTCTCTTTATGAATTTATTTTTGTACATATGTACAGTGTATTTTTTTTCCCGTTTGGTTTTGGGGAAAAGCACCGGAACCGCACCTCATTCTGCCTCCTGGCTAATTTGTTTCTTAAACCGAGATAAAGATGTTTTTAACAAGCTTGTAGAACGTCAAATCCTCGTAATTACCCCCCCCCCCTTTTTTTTAAATTAATATTTCTTACACTTAAAAAGTTCGGAATATAAATATCTGGCGCCGAAACAACTGCGCCGAATCGTACCAAACCGGTTTCTCATTAAGCCTTCTGATAAAGACATTTTAGTGTTGGCAAATTCTATTTGCCAATTGTTAATAACAATTATGTACAAATGGCTTTTTTCTGGTTTTATGGATTTATTTCCTGTATTTTGTTTTATTTACACTTAAACACATTTTTTAAAGTTATTTATATGTGTATGGAATTTATTTGACCCCCCCCCTCAAAAAGTTATAACATAACCAGTGGTACGCCCCGACCCTACAAATTCTCAAGTGGTACTCAAGTATAAAAAGGTTGGGAATCACTGCTATAATGGACAAAAGAATTATCTAAGGATGAATTCAAAATTGATTTATCATATCTGGCCATTCAGAGCTTAGTTTAGAGATTGTGGTAGCGATAGATTTGGATCACCGATGCTGGGAAACTCTGGAATGTCCAAGATGATTCTCACTAGACGTAGCTATATATATATATATATATATATATATATATATATATATATATATATATATATATATATATACATAAACTTTGGAAACATACAAGGAAATGAAATTGAATTAAATTTTATATATACCTCCTTACCCTTCGCATCTCACAATCCATTTTCTTGACTCTTATTTATCATTCAGAATGCAGAGTATATTGCGGTTATAAAATTAAATAAATTACTAAATATATAAAACCAGGAATTTAAATAAATTACACATTTTCACTTTGGGAATGACCATTGAAACAAGATTAAAATTATTTAAAAGCAGTGAGAATCATTATGCATTACACAAAAACGAATATGACATTGAATTCTTTACACAACAGAAAAGACTAAAGGACCCATTCACATAGAATCCGTCAGCGTCATGCATTAAAGATTCCGATGGCGCTGACTGGTTAAATGGGTCAATGATTAATATATGATTGGTTAAAAAATTTTGCGCAGAGGCTGACAGATTCTATGTGAACAGGTCCTAAGGGCCTGTTCACACTGCATCCGTCAGCGTCAGCGTTACTCATATT
This sequence comes from Dolomedes plantarius, assembly GCA_907164885.2. Lineage (NCBI taxonomy): Eukaryota > Metazoa > Arthropoda > Arachnida > Araneae > Dolomedidae > Dolomedes > Dolomedes plantarius. The sequence continues at coordinate 136,065,596 of OU015493.1, read as the reverse complement.
GAAATATGTTTAACCAGTTACAAACCTCCAAACGATTAGCCACGAAATTGTTAACGTCTGTGATTGGTTTAAAATATGTCAATACGAGTAACGCTTACGCTGACGGACGCAGTATGAACAGGCCCTAAGAGGCATGAGTCATAAAGACCTATCAGTGAGCGACAGATTTATTAACTGTAGTATAGTAAACAAAATTTTTTCTCTACTCATCGTACTGCCCTTCTGAAATTTTAAGTGTGTTCACACATTCATTTGCTTTTCTACACAGGTGCTGCAAAATGCATGATTTTTGCTACGACAAGGCATCTGCGTCAGTTTGCTTAGACGAAAAGCCCCATGTTGCATCGTATAAATGGAAATATGCAGCTGGGAAAATACATTGTAGTAAGTTATTTTTTTATTACTTTTTGGCGATGTTTTACTCTTTTTAAATTTACTCAATGCTGTAAAAATAAAGTACTATGTGGAGGAGACGAAATCATCAAAAGGTACTTGTGATTTTGAAGCTAACAAATGAAATAAATCTTTTTAAAACGTGATTTTACCTTCTACAGGAATCAAAAGAATGTAGACTGCTTATTAAGAGAAATTTTAATGCAACTGGCATTTGTTATTAATTCGGGAAGGGAAAAGAAAATGTCAGTCCACCAAACAAGACATTTTCCTTTAATATCTTCAAATATTTTGACACTTGATTTATACTTCAGAATGTCATTATTTTAGTAGATAACTTGTGATCTAACTTTTATAACTTATGTACCGATTGACAGTCTTTAGCCTTACACAGTAAAAAATTTTTTTTTCATAAACTTTGGATACTTAAATTAACATTTGTCCAATTGGAAGACTAATCATAATTATCAAACTAACTATAAACAAAATTTTCATTTCAAAGATATACATATCAAGAGTATTGCATTCTTTCACAAATTTCATATTGCTACATTTTATTTCAATTCAGACGGACGATAACTACCTTTTGTGGCTCTGATATACACAGTCCCGTCACATTAATGTGACCACCGCCTACTTTCGACGTCGGCTCGAAATAACCAATCGCAGAAGGCACGTGGCAGGACTAGTAGTGGAGAGTATAAAAGGGTATCGGAGAAAAAACTGCCATTATTAGTCCTATTCCTAAGCCTGATGCTGACCACAACTTTCCTCAAAATTACCACCCCATCAGCTTACTGTGTTCTCTCAGTAAAATTACTGAACGCGTCATTCATGACAGAATCTCTAAATTTCGTGATGAAAATAATATTATTAACCTTGAACAATTCGGGTACAGATCCCAGCATAGTACAACTCATCAATTACTTCGTGTTGTAGAATTCGCCATCGACGGTCTGCAAGCCCGAAGACCCACCGGTGCTCTATTCTTAGACATTGTGTGCTTTCGACAAGGTCTGGGAACCGGGTCTTATCCACAAGCTTATGTAAATTAACATGCCTGACCACAAGCTTATGTAAATTAACATGCATCTCCTTCTATATAATTATATGCATAACCGAAATTTCTCTGTCCGCGTTAATAATGAACTTTCAAGGAATACTTATATTTCCTGGGATGTTGTTCAAGGTAGCATCCTTGGACCTACCCTTTTCAATCTTTACCTCAATGACATCCCTACAGGTGTTAACACTCTTCTTGCCCTTTATGCAGATGATACACCTATCCTGTCTGCCTCTCACAACATTAATTACCATGCCAATCAGATCCAAAGGCATATTGACACTGTAGAGAGTTGGTTCACTCGATGGAAAATTCGTATCAACCCCTCTAAGTATCACGCGATCTTCTTTTCTAATCAATACTGCGACCCTCTTCGCCTCTATCTTTATAATTAGCCTGTTGACTAGGAGAATACAGTTATCTATCTTGGTATAACTCTTGACCGTAGGCTGACTTGGAAGCACCACGTCAATAAAATTGTTCTAAAGTGTAACGCCGTCACCATGCAACTCCGCTCTTTAATCTACGGCCGTCATCTGTCTATTAAATACAAAGTTCTATTGTTTAAACGAATAATTCTCCCCGTAGCCCTATATGCAATTCCGGTATGGTTTTACGCTGCGAAACCCATATTTAAAAACTGGAGGTATTTCAGAACATAACTCTACGACGCATTCGTCGCACATTTCGTTATACGTCAAACCAAACCATTCGGCGGGATTTCAGAATTTTAATGTTCGCTGAAACTGCACATAAATATCGAAAGATTTTTATAATACAGTCGAACCCCGTTATAACGAACTTCAAGGGACCAAAGGTTTGGTTCGCTATATCCGGTGGTTCGCTATATCCGAACCGTTAAGAAAAATGTTCACAAAATGTATAACTCATTAGTTGCTATGTGTATTCAATAATGATGTATTAAAAAACGAAAAAATCTATTAAAAATGACCATTAATGAATTAAATTGACTAAAATCGATAACATTAAACTGATACAATACTAATTAAACTAATTAAAAATGAAACACAAATGGATATAAATTCATTTTACCTTTAATTCTTGCTCACTGTTTTGTTACAGAAATAATCGGTAATCGGTACAGAAATAATACGTGATACCGATTTCAAAAACATTATATGAATTTCTTTGTCCAGTACGTCAAATGACTGCAACACTCTTTCTTCAACTATTTGTGTGGAAAAAAACTTATTAATTACACGCATTGCTGCTGTAGCATCTAAGATGGTGGGAATTCATCATTTTTGTGCTCATCTTCATCAGCATCAGATGCAGAATCTTCGATTTCAGAATGATTCATTTTAATTTCTTCCACAATATCTTCATCAGTCGGATTTTCACATGTAATGATTTCATCATCAAATGTTTCGAACAATTGCATGTCACAATACGAGAATGAGGAAATATTGTGTTTTTCTATCCACATCGCGATAGGTAAATCTTCATCATCTGCTTCTTCAACATTCTTTGCTAGGCCAGCATGTCGAAAACATTTTCTAATTGTAGAATCTGTAACAAGCCGCCAAGATTTTTCGAGCATTATAAGTGCATCAAGAAGAGAAACGTCACATTTTACATTTTTATCATATCCTTCTAAAATTCGTAAAATGAGCTGCTTCCTGTAATGACATTTAAGGCTTCTGATGACACCCTGGTCCATAGGCTGTACTACAGAAGTTGCATTCGGGGGAAAGAGTACAATTCTAATCGATTGTAACTGTTTATCGTTTTTGTGTGCACTACAATTGTCAAGCAGAAGTAGAATTTTCCGTTTTATAGCTGAAAGTTCACGATCCCACTTTCGAAGTTGTTTTTCAAACAGTTCCTTAGTCATCCACGCCTTACGGTTGGCTTTATAAGAAACAGGAAGCCGTTTGATATTTTTGAAGCATCTGGGGTGTTTAGATTTTCCAATTACTAGAAGCTTACGACGTCCAGTTCCACTCATATTGGCACACACAAGAAATGTGATTCTGTCTTTCGACAATTTTTCACCATTACATTTCTCTCCATTAAATTTTAATGTCTGGTTTGGTGTCATCTTGTAAAACAGTGCAGCTTCATCAGCATTTAATATGTCATTCTCGTCATATTCACTAGAGATGTCATTCCAAATATTTTCTTTCCACGTATCGATGTTGGATGTTGAAACATCTCCCGATTCTCCGACAATTTTTCCGGAAGATATGTTGTTCCGCTTCTTGAATCTGTCTAACCATCCATTAGAACACGAAAATGGAATTCCAAATTTACTGGCAAATTCATCAGCTTTTGACTGAAGTATTTGTCCAGAAATTGGTACATTTTGGCTTCTTTGAATGCTGAACCATTTTAATAAAGCTTCTTCCACTTCTTGATGGTCAGCTTTTCTTAATTTTTTTTTGGGAGTTCAAATTTTTCTCGAAAGCAGAAAGTATGCTTTCTCTGTTTTTCCATATTGTTCCAACTGTAGATTTCGATAAATCTTTTTTTCGACAAATGTCAACTTGGCTACCTTCATTTTGTATTTCTCTTATGATATTTACTTTTTCTTCGATGCAGAATGCTTTACGCTTGCTCGACATGATGTACCTAATGATTTCTTAAAAGCGAATTTTTAACTTTTGATAAACACTCAAATAGGTGAATTAGATGAAATGACTTCCCTTTCACCTGCGTGTGGAAATCGACCCTGCTCCGGCTCGACCCTGAGCTGACCTTTCCCCTTGTTCTCGTGTGCGCATATGCTATACTGTTCATGCTTTTACTTGTTCTCCTCGAGCGTTTGGTGAACCTTTCCCCTCCCCTCCCTCCTCGTACTGTGGTTTCGCTTACGGAATTACTGGCGGGATTACAACTGCAGAGTGGCTATCGTAATAGCGCATACAGATTGGTACAGAGTTCTCTGCATCTGCCAGTGATTTATGTCTCTCTGTACTCTCTACTATTCGTGGATCGCCTCCTCTGGCGGTCCATCAAAGAAAGAGAGTGGGGGGTCGGCGGGTCAAATGGTGTCGAGCGGGGTCGGGGGACACACCACATCAAAGAAATCTTGCGGCGGGAATGGGGGTGGTTCTAAATACCGTGTCTAATGTTACCGTGACTAATGTGACAGGAGTCGGGGAGAGAACTCTGTACCAATGTATATGCACCATGAAAGGGAAAGAATGCAGATGTTTCTACCCTTGAATAAACAGACTTATCGGTGATTTACTCCGTGTTTCACTAGCTGACTTACATTTCCATATGAAATCAGAGTCGAAGTCATGTTTTCACAACTGCGGAAAAATTAAAAAAAAAAAAAATCAGTCGACTGAAAAAAAAGGTTCGTTATAGCCGATTCTTAACATTTCGGAGGTTCGCTATAAAAGGGTAAATTAGCATTAAATAGAATAGGAAAACGGCGGGACCAAAAATTTCGTTCGTTATATCCGGGAGTTCGTTATATCCCAGGTTCGCTATAACGGGGTTCGACTGTATAACAAACATTCGCAAAGAAATTATTGCAGAGTTCCCTGATTATGATTACTCCCTACGTGCTAATCGTAAACGCCCTCAGGCGTATCTATTGAAGAGCTAACGTTTTCTCTTCTATCCTGCTTACTTTTTCTAAATTAAAACTCCTCCTTCATGTATTTTTACCATCTCCCAAGAACTTTCCAATAATCTCAGTGCGAATGTTTTTTACTATTCATATTATACAACTGTGCCAATTCTGACACAGTGGTTGAGAGCGTGACTTCTAAATATTTAACCCCGGTTCGATCCCGGTGGTTACTTTTTATATACATAATTGTAATTCTCTTTATTTTTAATCTTTAAAATCCTGTTTTATTTTAAAATTTATTTTTAGTTGATGAGGGCCTATTTCTTAACTATTTGCTGAGCACATATACATTGATGCATGTATCTTACTGGAGGTAAAGTCTTACGACCATGGAACTCCGAGAACTTTATATTCCTGACCTGACCTGCGGAAAACATTCTATACAACTCCGTAATTTAATTTATGGCCCCCCATCTCTCTATGAAAAATAAGTTCTTCTCTTCAAACAAGAAATTTTACCCATCGCTATGTACGCTATTCTTGTCCGGTTCTCTGCTGCTAAAGGCTCTATTGATAAACTGGAAGCTGTCCAGGCCAAAACTCTCAGGCAAATTCGCTGAGCTTTTCGCTATCTTTTTAATAAAATTATCAGAAGAGACCTCGGCATCTTGTCGTTTTAGCAACAGGCTCACAAAATTTCTAGGAAATTTTACAATATTCCCACCCTTCGTAATGAGATTACTGCTGAGTTCCCAGACTATGACTATTCTCTTCGCGCTAACCGTAAACGCCTAAGGGCGTGTCTTCTAAGGAGCTAACATTATTTCTCCTATCGCGATACTCTCTCCACCTTGCTTACTTTCTCGCTTGCTGCCGTTGCATAGTGACTACGTGCTGGTCTGGGGACAAGCACGTCGTTAGTTCGCACCTCGACGGTGTCGCTTAATGTTTTCCAAATTTCCCTCTTGCTACTTCTAGCTTCCCCCATGGAACTTTACAATAATCTCAATACGAACTTACATGACCCCAAAGAGGGCCTTTTTTCTTTTTATTATTAGCATTTCTAACCTTAATAGTTTTATTTTACATCTTGTATTCTGCATTGGGCCAATTCTCTTATCTTGCAATTTTAATACCTTTTAACTTGTTATTCCTTTCTTCTTATATTTTAAATATTTAATTTAATTTTATTCTCTCAATTAATTATTGCCTTTATATTAATAATTTATTCTTAAGTTTTAATTCCCCTCTCCCATTCTCTCATAACTTTAAATTTTAACTACTGAACACATGTACCTTGAAATACTTACCTTGCTGCAGGAGATAAAGTCGTCACGACCAAGGAACTCCATTACTAAAGAAGCAATTACGTACGCGGAAAACATTGCGATCGTTGAAGTAATGCAGAAACGGAGCGATTTATTTGACGTCCAAAGACCATGATCATTAGCTTAAGGGCCAAGAGGGGCAGCATTTCCGAAACAGCTAAGTTCGTGAACTGTTCGCGTGCCGCCGTGGTAAAAGTGTACCGTGCACGGCAAAATAGCGCTATCCAAAATCAGCGACGTGGCAAGTTTGGTGCATCACGGACCATAGATGACAGAGGTGAACGACGCCTGCAGAGATGAGTTCGGGCGAATAGACATGCAACCGTCGACCAACTGACCGCCCAGATGAACCAAGGGGCTACCAAATGTGTATTCTCATTAATTTAGATAACGTTCCCGAGTACGGGGCTCCGCAGCAGACGGCTGTTCATCGGCGACGAAGTCTGGAATTTGCACTGCAGTACCGAAGCTGGACGACCAGTGAGTGACGATAGGTTGCTTTTTTCCCCATGAATCGCGTTTTATGCTCCATCGGACAGATGAACGTTGGCGAATACGCCCCTCGTGGTCGTGGGGAACATTTGGCGCCCCTCTGCGAGTGGCGCCCGGGGCATGATAGACCCCCTTGCCCCCCTCTCGCTGCGCCACTGGATGAATCAACGGAAGTATGCATCTGTTCTTGCAGACCATGTCCACCCCTACATGCGGATTATTTTTCCTCAGCACGATGGCATCTGTTATCCAAAGAGTTAGGCAAGGACGAAAAAGAATGGCTACTCCTTTAGAAGATCCATATATATATATATATTTTTTGTAACGCCTCGTCGGAACAGAAAATGAACTCTGACCTCTCTTTGGAGCTTGCAGCTGTCTATAAATTAGCATGTATCAAGACAAACGGGAACGGACGACTTCGTGTAGCAGCTTACGATTTCTGTCTCTACTTTCACGTCATACCACTGCAAGTGTGAACTGGTGCAGAGGACATACCAGCTGGAGTCAACAACAATAGGTTTGTGTTCAGTCGAGATTCAGTGTTTATACTGATTCTCGTCGTCTTTGTATTTTGGAGACACGATAAAATGGAAATCTCTTCCCTAGTATCAGGGAATGTGATCGTTCTACAAGAGGCTCAGTGTATGGCAGAGGTTCAGTCAAGAAATATCGAGATGAGATGTTAAGGCTCTGCATAAGACATTTCAATAGTGAATAGCAGGAACACACATCTTCTTAATATCCGTAATAAAAACTAAGAGTGGCAACATATTTTGAACTAATTAGTACAGTTCTTCATCAGACCGAGATGTTCAAAGCCATACTAATTAGTTCGAAACTAGTAGCCACTATTAGTTTTCAACGTGTTTAAGAAGTTGCGTGTTCCTGCTTTACGTTTTCCCACAAGTAACGTGCAAGTTATTTCAGGCTCCCACTTTGTTTTTACGGACTTGGCAACCCACACACACACACACACACCCCAAAAAAATATCTACGTTATGCATGAGAGGTTACAGACAAACAACTTTTCTCAGCACTATTTTGAAAAAGACTAATTCTAATTAAGCAGCACAAACGTATATAATAATAATAATAATCAAAAAAAGAAAAAATTTCAGTATTTAAATATTCTTTGTCTTTAAGATGTTTCAGTAATCTCTAAAGATAAAAAGTACTAGAGCAGGAAATTTCCTTGGTTAATTTCTTGCATAGAAAGGTTTCAATTTTAAAAGTTACCTTATATTCAGAGGTCTTTAGTTTCATGAAAAATAAAAAACATTGACTTTTTTAAAGCTTATTATTACTGGATTCAAAAATCAAGTAAATGAAAATTACATTAAAAACTAAGGATGAAAACTGACAATCTGAGTTGTGATTTGTTCACACTTGCATGTTTAAAGAAAAAAAAAATAAAGGCATAAACAAATTTTTAATTTGCAGCTCAAAATGCAGGCTTGACATTTATTTCCAGAAAACATATGTTATTTTATAATGTCCCACCAAGCAGTGCCGCATATTTTTGAAAATAGTCAACCAAGGGGGATAAACTTATATAATCTGACATACCATCACAATTTTTCTAAATTTAATCCAGTTGCTAAAATTTGGCAAATGAATAAAAATGTTGAAAATTTTTCATTATCAACTGATTCAGGAATTTTTCTTATGCCATATTTTACTATTTAGTTTTAGTATGTTCTATTCAACATTTCCAAATTGGAAATCTAGAACTTAAATGCTAATAGATCAGTTTAACTATGTGATAGCTGATATCGCTCACTCCTTTCAACGTCATATCTTAAAAAACAAGATTTTTCAGGAGATTTGAAAGTTAAAAAGTACATTGAAATATATTGAAAATAAATTTTAATTCTGCTCTCTAGCGGCTAAATATTGAGCGGTGAGATATGACGATCTTACAGGAATATACTACTCTTTCAGGGCATTCTGAAAACAAGCATAACTAAAAATCGACAATTTTTGAGATATGATGTTGTTGAAAGGAGTGAGCGATATGTGACGCTCATATCAAATAGAATGTTTGCACCTGGGTTGAAAAAAATTCTTTCATAAATCTATACTAATATATAAAGAGAGAGGGGATTTTGTACGTGGAGGGTAATCTTCAGAACCACTGTACCTATTTGAAAAATTCTTTCACTGTTTGAAAGGTACATTATTCCAGATGGACATAGGCTATATATTATGTATATCTGATCAGTAGAAATAAAGTTTGGGCCTTAATCCTAACAATCTCCATTGTTTCCGCTACTGTCTTCTACCGCTTTTTGTTCCGAAGATTTCAACGATCCTTAGCGTGGTGCTATCGCGGTGGGCTTCTGTTCTGACGTTAGCGGTTCGAACCTATCCGTTCTCCGACACGCCTTTTTCTTTTAAAAGGCGTGTAATAATTAAAAAATTTATTTTAATTATTAACTAACGTAAAATTAATTTAAGGTATTATTATGTTATTTTTAAGGTAAAAAAAAATTTGCAATTTATTGGCTATCAACTGGAAATTTATTGGTATAATATTTTGTTCAACCCGGACAAAGTCGGGACGGGCCGCTAGTTTACAATAAAAGGATAAACTCTAAATGTCTCGCAAAATAATTAAGTGAAATTTGTATTTAAAAAAAAATTTAAATTATAGGAGTGCCATTTAGGTGAGTCAGCATTGCTTCCCATGAGGGAGTTGACATAGTAACAACTAAGCCTTATTCAGCATTTCAACCCAAAACCACAGAGTGACATTTCAGAACGCTAACCACTATACTATGTGGGCAGCAATTCGTAAAACATATATCATACAAAATGAAGAAGAATAGAACCTTCTCTAAACATGCCCATCTATCCTTGATAGCCAGTCAGATTTTCATTCAGTTTGGTGACTTCTGTACATTTATAAAGCAGAAAGAAATTTTTGGCGAGCCATGAAAAAGAGCATTAGCTACGCAATAAATGTGATAGAAAGTTAACATTTTATTTTAACTGAACACTTGTGATTAGAATTCTTCAAATGTGGTACTCACAGGTTTAAACTTGCATAGTTCGATTAGTACAGAACAGATGTTCATTGAAAATGTGTAGCTACTAAAAACTCTGACATATACTGACATTTCACCCCAACAATCTTCATTCTAAACTTTTTGGCTTTAAAAATTCTAAAAAGTCAAGTTTAGTCAAATCTAAAAGTCCTAAGCACACAATTTTGACTTTATTGTCTTGATTAAATTTAAGTAGGAAAAATCACAGCAGTTTGGTGCCGATTTTGAACTCATTATTATTAATAAAAACAGCATGAACAAAATGGAGCACCAATACCTCGAATAACTCGCACGTATTATATAACTGCATGAGTAAGAAAAGGTAAAAAGGGAGTGCCACTTAAAACTTTGGTTACAAATTGGATAATTTGTACCGCATAGGTAATATACCTACTTTTGTAATTGGTATTGCACCTATGTAACCATACAGTTACAAATATAGGTATACCATATATAGAATACATGTCAGTATTCCTACCACATATCCTATCATACTGTAATCAAATGTTTTTTTTTAATTATTAAGAACCCTTTAAGGTAGGAATTAAAATGAGCTATTTTTAAGATTAGGCACACAAAGGCTTACATATTAAAAAAAAAAAAATTTTTGTCTTAAACAATATTTTTAAAAAATTTTGACTATAAGTAAATATAAAACATTTATTTCCAGAAATGAAATTTTATTCTATAATGTCACAGCTGCTTTAAAGGATTGTACGAAATGTTTCTCTTCTTCCATAAAAATTTTGAAGGTGTACGCCGTTTAAAGAGATGCCTTTTATATCTTTTTTTTCCCCCCACAACATATTTCTCATAATTTGTTAGAATGTAACAACCATGCAACTGCATTCCTCATAAAATAAACAAAGATGTAAAGTAATTTTAATCCGAGAGATTTAAGTAGCCATCAGAAAGTAAAGCAAAAACTTTAAAATTTTGGGAGTCTCCAGAAAAAAAAATTGGAAAAGTTGGCAACAATGTAAAAGTGAACTATAAAAAGCTACAAGTTCATTCATTCAGATTACACATAGGCATTCATGTGTACGCAAACAAACATTAGGAATGGCACAAAATAAATACCCAGTTTTTGCCACGATCCCATTTTGTAAATAACTTGATTTTTTATTAATTACTAATGAATAATATTATGTTATAGGGATAATTTTTAAAAAAATTGATACAAGAACAGACACATTAGATTTCAAGGTGTGAAAATTTGAATGTGGAGCATGAAAGCAGTGACAGTTTGGAAGCAGTTTTGAAAAAATTAATTTCTGTAAAAAGAAGCAATGCTCTAAATTGCTCATCCACAATGTCACATAAACATGTGTCAACAAATACATGCTGATTAAGGTCATTCAAAATGCATGACATTGAACTGGCTTCGTTGTGAATCTCATCTTTCCCAATAAAAGTATTTTCAAATTTAAAATTAAGTACATATTATTTCCTATATATTTAAAATTTGAATAGTAGTAACAGATGGGAAGCTGAAAAAAATGTCCTTTTGATATTTAGTTATGTGACAGAATAAATCACAATATTACTTCAAAATATTAGCAGTGAGAAACATTGATATTAAGGTAAAACAGACCACAACATCTAATGGTTATTAAGCATGAGTCAGCCTAGTCTTATCTGCCAGTGATGTGCTGACTCAGTGGTTAAAAAAACTCTGATAAAACGGGTATCAAAAATTTATTTAATAGAAGAATAGACCTATTTTTCAGAAGGTGTCCCCACCATTTCGCTGACACAAAATATGCTTCTACCCCTTTTTTTCACCGACATGAAATTTCCTTGCACCCTGTTTTTCCCGTTCAAGCTTCCCTTTTGAGATATTTAGGGATTTCAAGTCAGCGAGGGTTTATAATATGTTTAAAAATATGTTTGAACAGTAACCATTGTTTTGATGCCTTTTATTCATTTACCGAAAGACTTTTTCTCCTTAATCCTTCACCTTTTTTTTTCATTTACAAAAACCTTTCTTGTTTTAGGAAAATAGCTTTTCAAAAGACAAATGTATATGTATGACTATGTATTCTTATAAACCTTAAATCTATTAGAAAACATTCAGTAAAAAATCTGAAACAAAGTATTTTGTAAGTTTCCCAAATGGATCGCGCTTCAACCAATTTTGCTATGCAATATTTGGCCTCTAAAATTTTTTCTGGAAGTTACTTAAGACATCCAGATTTATTTTTTAGTAGCTGAAAACCCGAACTTCGCTACGGAGTACATTCAAATTAAATACAACGGTCAATGTATGCAATTAATGCCAAAAAAATAAATATATACACTGCTGGCCACCCAAATTGCAACACCAAGAAAGACAAGAGATATCACAGCAAAATTTATTTTGTAGATAACATGTTGACCAAGTATCAAATGATTAAATTTATAGACTTCTGTGAAGTGTGGTTCCTGCCAAAATCAGTAGCCAGAGTAGCCGCCATTGTTGGAGATCACCGCTGCCACACGCCTCGGCATTGATTCAAAGAGACTTTGGATGAGTTCTTGGGGTACAGCAGACCAAGCAGCTTCCACACGTTGCCAAAGTTGATCTGCTGTGGCAGCTGGGGATGGAATCTGGGTCAATCGTAGAGCAACCATGGACCACATGTTTTCTATCGGCGAAAGATCCGGAGAGCGAGGCGGCCAGGGAAGCAATTCAATCTGGCGATTGACGAAGAACCGTTGGACAATGCGTGCCACGTGTGGTCGCGCATTATCCTGTTGAAATATGGCTGTGGGCAAGCCCTGAAGGTAAGGAAGAACAACTCGCTCCAACACCTCGGAGATGTAGCGCTGGCTGTTTAAAGTACCGGCAATGCGTACTAGAGGTGTGCGAGAGTGATATCCAATACCGTCCCATACCATAATACCCGGTGCAGGACCAGTGTGGCGGTGCATAACGCAGCTGTTCAGCATCCTCTCTTCACGGTGTCTCCAGACTCGAATGCGACCATCGTGGTGTTGCAGACAGAAGCGTGACTCGTCAGTAAAGACAATTTCATTCCATTCTGCCGTCCACATCCTTCTGTCATCGCATCATTGGTGGCGGAGACGTCTGTGGTTCTGCGTCAAGGGTAGACAAAGCAATGGACGTCTTGCGGACAGACCACTCTGCTGTAAACGGCGTCGAATGGTACGCGCAGATACTGGATGATGCGTTACAGACTGCATGTGCTGTGCTATGGTTCGTGATGTGACTGAGCGATCCGTCACTGCCATGCGCACAATTTGCCTGTCATCACGTGAAGTGGTGCGCTGAGGTGGATGCGATCGAACACGCTGGTCCGTCGTACCCTCCTGCATCCAACGATCACATATCCGCATTACAGTTGTTTGGTTTCGTCCAACACGACTACCGATTTCCCTGAAAGATAATCCACAATCTCGGTAGGCCACTATACTTCCTCTGTCGAACTCGGATACTTGATCAAAAGATGATCGCTGTTTTCGACGAGGCATAATTGATAGTTTTTTTTTTAAAAACCACAAAAAAAAAAACACAATTGCCGAACTTGAAATCGTCGAAATCTCCAAGCCTTAAATAGCGCTTTGAAGTGGCGCCACAGGCGCGCGTGATGTGCGTCTGCGCTGAAATTCTAATCATTTGCATATCTCACCTCCGCTAATGCATGTTGTAAATTTCATGTTATTTGCATGTTTCCTTCAGGGTGTTGCATTTACAGTGGCCAGCAGTGTATATATACAGTGACTCCCAAAAGTGTTCCTACACTTACGATTTTCAATGAAATAGGGGTCTATCCATTAATTAAAATGAACATTTCAGAATGGGTATTTAATAAGATCTATAATCTATTCTTAACAAAACTACATGAAATATTTTAAAAACATAGTAAAACTTTACTTTTAAGAAACCAATAATCAAAAAGTAACAAAAACTTTATCTCACAAAAGTTATCGTACACTTGTAAAACATCTCGTAACATATTAGTAAATATTCTAATTTTTCGTTATATTAATATTTAGCAAGATATCCTTTCCTTAGTAGGATCATTATCTTTATAAAAAATAAAGTTGTTTCCAGTACCCAAATTTTAAATTGTCTCTTAAAATATTTATATAAACAGCATGATTCATTATGCCATCAATAAATACCAAATTACCTAGTTCTGATGCTGATATGCACCCCCACACAAGGACACCTCCACCGCCATGCTTAACTAACTTCCTCATTTTTTCTTCTTCATACAATTATACGCCTTCGGAACCAAAAATGTTAAACTTGCTTTCATCGGCAAATAAGACATTGTTCTAATACGTTTGAGGCTTATTTATCACTGATAGTGCGAAGGAAAGCCTAAGCTATCTGTTTTTCTCACTCACAAAAAATTTTCTATGGGCAGAATGCCCGTGTAATCCAGCTGCTCTGAGAACTCATCGAACAGGGTGAAAATTTTCAGGTGAAATTGAAGTAGAAAATGTTTCATTAAATTCTGCAGAAACTTTTACAAAACGCTCAAATGTGCATTTTTCACAAATTTTCTAATTATAAATCTCTGATCACATTTTGTTAACTTTGCCGGACGACCTTTTCTTACGTTGTTGTCGATCCGATTTTCTACTTTAAAGTGTTTTATCACATACTGCACAGTAGAATGGGATAAATTAAGTAATTTAACAATATTCCGAAATGATTTACCACTACTAGGATGAAAAATAATAAATTTTCGAAAGCTCTTTGTTGTTTCTTTACGACTACAAGCCATTTTTAAATAATAAATAGAATATTATAGAGTAGGCAAGTAAAAATTAAAGCGAAACGATATTTTAAATGCCACCACAATTCAAAAATAAAAAGCCAGATGATAATTTTAATTATGAATTTATCCGTAAATATTTCAGTGTACGATGACTTTGTGAGATAAAGCTTTTGTTACTTTTTCATTACTGGTTTCTCAAAAATTAAGTTTCACTATGTTTTCAAAATATTTCATGTAGTTTTGTTAATAATAGATTACAGATCTTATTATTAAATACCCATTGTAAAATATTCATTTTAATTAGTGGATAGACCCCTATTTCATTGAAAATCGTAAGTGTGCGAACACTTTTGGGAGCCTCTGTATATATATTTATAATAAATACAACGATCAACGTATGCCATTGATGTAAAAAAGAGAAAAAAAAAGATGTTTATAAAAAAATTGTAAGGGATATTTTTATAGACAAAATAATGTAGAAAAAATTATTCAAATTAAATCTAATAGAACATACAAAAGAATATAGTACAGTTTGAGGAACATTTCTTTTACTAAATTTTAATATTTTTTTGGATAATGTCCAATTGTCTGCTGCATTAGCAAGAAAAAAAAATTATTTTTTTTGTCTATTACGTTGTTATGCACGTGACGATAAATTAATTTAAAGTACCAGAAAAAGAAATCCCGTGATCAGCATTTAATAAATTAAATTCTAAAAATTAATCCTTAAAAATTCACTAAAAATCAGATAATGGAGGAAAAGATTTCATTTTAAAGGAATTTTTATGATCTTTCTCGTGATATAAATTTTATAACCCTCAAATTATTATTTTGAATATAAACTTAAAAAAGGTTACGAAAATAGCTTAAAAATTTAATTTAAAAAAATCTAAGAATTTTTCAAAATTCTTTCTTAGTGCACCCCTACACTATAAGAATTGCCATGCAAAATTTCAGCCCTTTAGGTCCAGCGATTTGGTCTGTGCGTTGTTTGTCAGTCAGTCAGTCAGTTACGGAACTGTTTTATACATATAGATGAGTATGCACAGTGTAGTTTGTAAATAAACATTTGTCAATGAAAAGGGGGAAGGAATTTTTGTGTTGGCGAAATGGGGGGGAGGGGGTGAACCTTTCAGAAATACATTTTGAGCAATCTGCTTTATCTTGGTATTTTTACATTGTTTTCAAACATTTTGGAAGCTTCTTTCATTAAAACATGCACATACACATTAATGTTTATACCTGCTTCTGTTTAAAGTGTTTCCAAGTACAAAACTTTCTTGTATTTTTAATAATATCTCATCGATCTCTCTACATATATATAGGAACAAAGTAGAATGTGGTCATTGTGCCAATACTTTGTTTTACAAAAAATCAGTTAAGATAAAACTTTATTTTCAGTTAACACTAGAACGTCCGTTGGTGTCATTTCGACACCGAAGCATGTTTACCGCGTTCTAGCTCCAACAATTTTTATTATTTTTAATATGTTTTCTATGACTTTTAATCCTTTCACCTGAAGAGCATTAGTGATGTGACATCGATAACAAAACATCAATGTTTTGAAACATCGATATTCAATATTAAAACATCGATTGTAATAAAACATTGCCCCAAAACCATCGATTTTTTAGAACATCCATTTTTTAAAACTGGTTTAGTAATCTCTAACATTAATGTTATTTCCGTTAGTCGTGGGGGGAGGGGTGATTTAATTTTACTCTCTGATTGCACAGACATAAATGACAAAAACTTGGTTGCTTTGGGCTACATTGATGACTCAAAATTCTCGTAAATACCGCCATGTTTTGCCTTCAAATGTCCAGATAAATTTGTGGTATTGCCAGAAGTTTTAAGGGACTTAAGGCAAATATTGCATTTCGCCAATTTGTCAGATGTTTTGTAAAAATATTTCCAAAAGGTACTTTTGGGAAGCATCTTACTAATAATATTAACGTCAACTTATATAAAGCCAGAACGAAACAAAAACTTAAATGGATGCACTCGTGTATATACTATTTGTAAAATAAAACCCCATGGAAGGTTCTGGAGTGTCGGGAACATTCCAAGCGCTCTGATTGGTTCATTGGTTGTTAATTGCCATTTGTCTGTTTGCTAAGGAATCATTCCCCCTTTTGTATTCGTCCTTTTCAGAATTCAGACTTACATTTACTGAGTGTGAAAATTATGCTACGTGGTAAATTTTTTTTTATTACGGTACTTTTTCATTAAAAAAAAAAAACATCAAGACAACGTAAAACATCGATGTTAAAAAACACCGGCTTCAATAAACCAATGTTTTTATCAAAACATCGACATCGATGTCGCATCCCTAAAGAGCATACAGCCGAAAATTTAGTCGTGTAGCATAATTTAGAGAACTTCTGTAGCCAAATTTACCTAGAACGTCCGCTGGTGTCGATTTGACACCAAGCAGAATTCCTCATTTTACAGCGCTTCTTTTATGGTTTATACGACCTTGAATCCCACGTTCGCTATTGGTACTTGCCATTATTCACCCCTCTAAAAGGAGTAAATGGTTCAGTCCGAAGTTCAAACTGGTCATTTGTTTACTTCACGGAAGAAATTTAAAATCTTTTGAGAGAACTGTCCGAAAATGAATCTGATGGAGGTGAGCTCTCGTGTTCAGATTTAGATTCGGATGATAATGAAATCATATTACATACAAATGAATCGGATGAAAGTGCTAAAGTAGATGTTTATAGCACCCAGACTATTTTAGATTTATATGTCGCTCGAGATGGCACTGAATGGAAACCTTACAAATTGGATTCTGCTTCGGGTAGATTTTCTAATGGAAATATTTTACGTGAATGTAGCGGTTCTACTAATTACGCAAAGCAAAACGTCAATGATTCCGTCATGAGTTCATGATTTCTTTTCATCGATAAACATATGTTAGAACACATCGGAAAATGCACGGAGACTGAAGCAAAGAGAGTTATCCAAGATCATAATTGGTCTTTGTCCATTTACGAACTGTATGCTTTTATAGCAATATTGTATGAACGTGGAGTAAGCAGTGCTAAAAATATAGAATTATAATCCTTGTGGTCTGACAATTGGGGCTTGGAGTTTTGTAAACACACAATGGGAAGAAATAGGTTTCTCGAAATATCCAGAATTTTAAGATTTGACATAAAATCAACACGTTCACAACGACTTCAAGAAAACAAATTTGCTATGATTTCGGAAGTTTGGGATCGATTCGTAAAGAAATGTATTCAATGTTATAAGCCTGGAGAGAATATCACAATAGATGAACAACTGTTTCCCAGTAAAACGCGATGTCCATTCACCCAGTTTATAGCAACAAAACCAGATAAGTAAGTTAAAAAATTCTGAGTTGCTGCTGATGTCGAAACAAAATATATTTTGAATGCTTTTCCTTATTTGGGGAAAAATGAATCCCGAACTGAATTTCAAAGATTAGCCGAATACGTTGTGCTAACACTAATGGAACCATATAAAAATAAAGGACATAATGTAACAGTCGACAATTTCTTCACGTCTTTGGAACTAGCAAAAGAAATGATAAAGAATAAAACAAGCCTTGTGTGGACTGTATATTGAGCTAAGAGAAATTCCAGATATTTTGAAGAAAAAAAATGTATATTTTTCATTCCACGATGTTTACAAACATGAAAACACTGGTGCCACACTGACTATATACCAAGTAAAAAGATACAAAAACGCTATTATATTGAGCACACTTCATTCAATATAAATAATAATATTGAATGAAGTTGCAATAATAATGAAAGAAGTCACCTGAAACAGTAACTTTCTGCATAGATACTAAATACGGTGTTGATGTATTCGATCAAATGGCACGGAAATATTCGGTGAAAGCCGGATCAAGACGATGGCCAGTTCACACCTTTTATAATATCTTAGATTTTGCAGCTATAAACGCCTGTATTATTTACAAAGGTGTTGTAGGTAACCGTATCTGAAGGAAAAATTTCATACAGCAATTAGCAAATGAACTGCGTTCAAATTATGTCAGTCATAAAATACATCACGATCAAAATTTTATATCGGAATGTGTTCCAGAAAATCCTGCTAAACGCAGAAAATGCGAAATTAAAAAGTGCAAAAGAAATGTTACAAACAAAAGGTGCTGTTCAGGCATGAAAGCGGTGTGCGGAAAATTCACCGAAAGAATTTCGTATTATTGTGTAAATTGCAAATAAGGTATTATGTAATATAAAGTAATGTTAAAATCTGTTTGAATATTGTATTTTTAAAAAAATTTTTGAAAAATTATGGTCTGTAAAATTTCATAAAATTTCTTAATATTAATTAATAATAATTTTTTCTGTGTCATAAATAATCTATTTAATGAAAAAATGTTACAAATAAGTTTAATTTATGAAAATGAAAAAAAGAATGTTACCTAGATGTTATAACAACAATTTTATTCCTGGTGTCGAAATGACACCGGTGGCAGTTTTAGGATGTCGAGAGGGCCGGAAGTTCTAGTGTTAATCCTCAATAATTTATTAAAAACTATGAAACACATAGTTGTTCATTAATGTGTATACCTTCTAACTATTACCTTTTTGAACTTTTGACTTCACTCTACTTTCATACAAAAGCAGAAATAGGTAATGTAAGCAACCAATACAAGTGCTTTTCATTTAAAACTATAATAAAAAAAATAACAATAAACATTTGGGGGGACAGTTGATTTTTTAATTTTTTTTTCTGTGTATATAAGAAATCTGAATATAACTGAAATTGCCAGAGCCGTAACTGGCAAAGGCAAACACAAATCATGAAAATACTACTAATTCTGTTAGAAGTCTGGAAAGCTAGTTTCAGTAAAAAATTAATTTTAGCAAATTGGTTTTACAGCATATTCCTCTTTGCCAACAATTTATTTTAAAAATAAAATTTTTCAAGCTGAGAGATACTAATTTTAGCAAAAATTCAAACCACCAGCATTTTTGTGCAGATTAGTACAAATGCCATTGCTGTACTTATACTGTGTGTTATAATAAGTAAATTGGCATGTTTTTCTGAATTTTAGAAAACCTTTCTTGTCATGCAATTTTCAGGAGGGTTTTTCTTGGACCTATAAACCAGTGATTCTCAACCTTTTCATACCGAAGGACCACTAGATGCCTTACCAGATCAATGGTGGATTACATACACTATAATAAATGAAAACCTGTATAGGCCTAGGTCTACTACATACCTTTTTATTATCACTATGCCGAAAGGCCAATATTTTGCAGACCACATGAAAATGTCCCACGGACCACAAGTTGAGAATCTCTGCTATAAACAACTGAATTATTCATATATGAGGGATGAAAAGAACTAATAATATTTTGTTTTCAGATAAACATGACAATCCATGTGGTCTATCAACCTGTCGATGTGATGGAAAGTTTGCAGCATGTGCTCAGATTCATCAAGCTTCATACGATTCACGAAGAAAGAGAACAAGAACTCCAATTTTAAATTTATTATCAAATGCATTTAGTAGAAATAAAAAATAAGCAGAAAAACAAGTTTGACTGTCATTAACAAGTGACAAAGAAAAGATATGTATGTACAGTTATTAATTTACTGTACAAATGAATGGTACATAAAAAAAAAACCAGAGGAAAGACAACAGTCTTTAATGTACAGAATGCATGTACTTATGTACATAAATTACAAGAAAATATACACTTTATAACAAAGAATGAAGAAATATGAATACATACAATATATTATTTATACTTAAAATCATTCACATACGAAACAGTCGTACATATTTCATATTTTCATCGATTTAAGTTCATTCAAAAATGTTGTACACTTATCTTTAAGAACATTTATTGCTTCTAAGACTAAAATGTCTGGCATAATAGCTCCAATTGATTCCACAGTGACTGAAAATATAAAGGAAAAGAAAACAGGAATTAACAGTTAAAGAATAAAGAAATTTCAAAAACTTCCTGTAACAAAAGAATAAAAGAAAAAAATGTAGGCTTCAACCATTAAGTCATTGTGTCCAATATGTCTGGTCTTTATAGCTTAAATTAACATTTGAAAATAAAAAGTTTGAACCAAATATCTGTATATTCTGCAAACACATGTGGTGGAACTCAACAAACATTTCTCGACAATTCAATTTTTAACTTATCTGGAGCAGATTTTCCTGGGTAGTTGAAAGTAGAACTGCTTCAACTCCTCTTCATTTATGGTAATTATATTTACATTGTTTTCTCTAGGTTTAGAAATTATATATCAGTTAATCATTCTTTAACATGAAATATTTCTATTCTGCCAACAAAAAATGATTCCAGGGAGATAAAATAAACTCCTAATAAAGGAGATAAACCAAAAACAGATTCCCTCTGAAGGAAAGTACATTTAAGGAATACTCCTAAAAAAGAAAAATTTCTCTGGAATTTCTCATTTAAGATTTAAAAAGACTGCACAAAAACAGCAGTGGAATTTTGCTTTAAGATTGATTATACACATTCAATTTAGTCTTGAGAAATATTAGACTAAATTTTGTAAAACTTTGTAAGAAAATTATGCATTAAATAAACTGTCCAAACTTATTTATACTGCAGGTTCTTTAAGACAACATAACCAGAGAGCATGAGTATTCAAGAATTGTCATATTATTAGACATTTTTAGGTACTATTCAGAGAAATAACATTACAATTTTAGTATTTTTACCTTTGGGCACTCACAATGAAAATTAATTTATGATTCCTTATGAAGTCCATCATTAAAGGTATACAGTTGGCTCTCTGTTTAACGACTTTCAAGGGACCATGAAAAATCGTCCTTAAACAAAATTTGTGAAAAGATAACATTTCCCATAACGTCCGAGGGGCCGGGACTGGGAAATATCATCTTTAAATAGAGATCGTCGTTAAGTAGAGAGCCAACTGTATATATACCTAAGATAAAAATAAAAAAGTAGAACTCTTCCAAGAAAATTATTGTTACCAATGACAATAAAGAGTGTAAAAAAAGAAATGGTTAGTACTGAAATCTGCAAAAACCTTTCAATTACTGATTCAAAATATTAAAAAATAAATTAATAAAAAAAATCACAACTTATATAAACAGAAAATAAACTTACAGATGTAATGATCTTTAATATTAGATACTTCAACAGCATCTTGTAAATCTTCATGAAAGGTAAGATTTCTGTGACATTTTATTTTTCGAGGATTGACAACCTTGGCTACTTTTTTTCCTAGAAAGATAAATCATAGATACAGAAAGAAAAATAGTATAAACAAAATGTTAATCATATTACTAAAATACTTTTAACAAGATCTGATTTTAATGCAAGAGTAGCAGAAAGCAAAACACATATATGAAAGATTTAATAGCATCAACAATATCTTGAATAAAGCATTTACTAAACACTAAATTATTATATAAAAAATTTTAACAAAGGATATTAGAATATTACATCAAGACTATGTGAACTTCATTTTTATTAAAGCAAACAGCTAGCTAAAATTTTGATGAATTTATTAATGTGTATAAAACAGGTTGCAAATATTAAATAATTAAAATTATGTTAAGGTTAAAATGGAAAACAACTGCTTAAAATCCAAAAAAATTTAAATTATGGACTAGTTTTGAATACTAGGCGTACTGGGGAAATACACTGGACCTTGAACAGCACATGGTTCCTCCCGATGCGAACAATCAGAAGCAGTTTTGTTTTTCTCTTGGCGATGTTTGTGCAATTACAATTTGGGTTTCTTAAATCTTGTTTATATTTGTGAAATTAAAAATGAAAATAGTACAAAAATAATAAAACATAAACCTAATAAACCACTTTTTCTAATTTTTTGTTCATATTTTTAGTCAAATTGTTGTCTTTAAGTGTTTTATGTGCAATTATTAGTATTATAATTATGTGGTATGCCATATATTATGGAGAAAAATGTGAGGGGGTCGATGAAGAAAATCACTCTTTTAAATGGGGTCAAGGCAGGAAAAAGGTTGGGAATCCCTGGTCTAGATAAAAGAACATGTAATTTGACCATCATATACTTGGGCAATGTTAATTTTCCTTCTTATCTCTTCAATAAATATGAAGAATTGGTTAAAAAGCCAACAGCAAGGATTGCTAAGAGTAGGCAGTAGTAGGTACAGGAAACTACCTAGGGTTTAAAAGAGAAAGTAACTTAGTAATCTATTAACATCCCATTGTAATCTGAATCCATCACAATAGGAATATCACTGTGTTATCTACACTAACAAACAAATCTAGAGCACTTTTTAAACCCTGTAAAAAGTAACACAGAAACTACAGTACCTTTTTTCAAAGTTTTTGAAAATAATACTCTCTAACAAAAGGAGTCTTAAATCTTAAAGAAAATTCAGATATGGCACAGGAAGAAAGTAATAAGTAACATACAAAGCTTGCAACAAAATATTAGAATGAAAGCAATTTGCAGACTACCTTTCTTTTCTGACACTTCAATGACACCTGGAAATATTTCTGCTAGTTCCTCAGCTCTTTCTCCGGTAATTTCCTCTAACAATTTTATTTGAGGCATGAGACGATAAGATGCCACAGCTAAGAAATAAAAATAATACAGTTTATAAAAAATCATGACCAGAAAAAAACACTAAGAACCTACCATAATACCTATAATTTTTTTATACATGCATTACATTCCTTACAAAACTGTCACTCCAGTATTGATTTTACATGTTATTCTAATGTTTTTCACCATCTCAGATGCAGCATCAAATTAAAATGAAGTTAGGAATTCTATTTTACTGTAGATTATGTATATTGATGTTCAATGATATAATAACAGATAGTATCAGATATACTGCTACTGAAAATTACTAAAAAATCTATAATATAGCTATTAAATACTTCATAGTGATAACATGTAGTCATAAATTGATTAATAAAATACAAAACTGATTTACTTCATGAATGGGGTTTGAAAAAAACATCTTAATATATCACAAGAAAATATATCATATACCATAAAATCTCAAGTATAATACACTTTTTTTTTCATATTTTACTCCGCAAAATTGAGGGTGCATATTATACTTGTGTACAAAGAAAAACAATAGTTTTAAACATTGGATAAACGAACGTACAGCAGCTGTAAGACATTGCCGTAACATGGGTGTGTGCACATCTGCACTCCGTGATTCATCCACCCATTTACTAAGCAGGTACTCCTTTTAAACAAATGGAACTCACAGTTTGTATCGTCAAGTGAGGATGATGATGGCAATATATATTACGATGGCAACAATAATTGTGACATGGACACAACAACAATAGATGAGCTGTATTTTAGTGAAAGATATTAAGACTGATAATTTGACAATAGTGTTTGTTTTGAATTAACAAGTTTTTTGCTACAGAATTTGATGTTTTCATTTCTTTTTATTACAAATTTTATTTATGTTAATAAATATTTGTACAATTTTTAAACAAAATATTGAAATGTCAACTGCAATAAGAATAGCACTGCTTTGATGCAATTATTTTGTTACAAGTGTAATAAAGAAATGTTAATTTATAAATATAGATGTATATATAAGTAAACATATTAATAAATGAAAAATACATACAAACAGGAGAAAACTTAGCATGCTCTCTACCAATATTCTTTACACAAAAGGCTTCTAAGTCTATTTCCTGCAAGAAAGTTTTTTTTTTTTTTCTCTCAATAAGATCATAATACAAAACATCAGTTTATTTCCAAAATATAACTAAACTGACAGTACAAATTAACAAAAACTTGATACACCTAAGCTAATGTTTAAAAACTCCACACAAATACATACCTACACTTTCCTCTACTCCATTTGAACATAACATAAAAGTAGTTCAGATTTAAATACCTTTTTTTGAAATATTAGCATTCTATTAATAAATGAAGACTATTTCATAGCACTATATGCTAATAATGCCTTCATTATTATAATGATATATTTCGAAATATTTAAAAAAAAATCCAAAAGAAAATTCTTGTTTCTTTATTCAAAAAGAAAATTGTATTGATTAGTTATTACTAATCAATACAATTTTCTCACCGTGATAAAATTTATAACACTAATAATTGGTCAAACACCTTAAAGTAAAAGATGATAAGAATTTCTTACTTCTTAAGCAAAAATATAGCTAATGAGTACAAAATTTCAGATCACTGACTGTTACAATTTAGAAGCATTAAATTTTAATATTGCTACTTTGTAAAACAAATAGCAGTTAAAGTTGCTCCATTTCTCTCCCTAAATGAATTTTAGCTTTATTTTGTTGATTTTTGTTTTCTGCATTCCAAGCTAAATCAGCATAATATTAATGCTAAACAAGAATGATTCAGATTATAACAGGAACAAAACAAACATTAAAACACAAGCACAAATCCTAACTTATGGTTGGTAAGTGCTTTTGAGAAACTTCTGTTATGAGATCAAATATCAATAATGAACCTTCAAAGAGAAAATGCTAGGGGAAAAATACTTACATGACCAGGATTAAGCACAGCTAATAAAATATTTTCCTTAACAGGCCTTACATCACCATACTGAAATAAATGAAGAAACTAAAATAAATATACACATATTATGAAACAGTATATGAGTAAGAGAGCTTCTGCAAAGTATAAGATGAGATTTTGCATACATGATGGAGAAGACTAATAAATGTTATACAGTCGATTCTGGTTAATCGGACAACATCGGGAAACGATCATTTTGGTCCTAATAACTGGCTGGTCCAATTACATGAACATGACCTATTAGGCTTATGCAGTAGGATTTGTTTCGGATTTTTAGGATTCGGTACGATTAACCGGTAGCCCAATTAACTAGATTCAACTGTAGTCATTACCCCTCCCCCCCAAAAAGATAAAAGTATTGGATACCAATAAATCTGTATTTTTTAAATTCCAGCAAAGCTACAATTAGCTACATCAAATACCTAATTTCTCTAGTGTCAAGTATTAATCTAATGAGAAAAATATTTTTGGGATTGTACTTTTTCTGAAATATTAATTTTACCACCTACTGCAGAAGAAGAGCATCAGATTTACATATTAGCTTATAGTATGAATTCATAAATTTTGTTGGGGACTGGGAATTACAGCAATTTTACCAATCCTTCTCCCCATAAAAACCCCTCAGCTAACAAAATTTATAGATTTTCATTTAATTTCTTACAAACAATTGATTAGCAAATGTGTGACTTACCAAGTCTTTCTGTTTCCTCAATGGAACAAATTTCAAATGTTCAGAATATACTGCCGAAATAAAAATCACAAATAAGATTATCATAAACCATAAATATCACAATAAAAATAAAAAATGGATTAAAAAATTAAAAAGTATTGTGATGTAGGTAAATCACACTTAATAATTAAGATTATAGGATATAAATAATAAATAACGCGCGTGGTAAGGTCTGTTTTAAATATATTTGCATTGTTGAAACTCTGTAAGCCTCTACTCTACTTGTTCCAACTAGCGGCGATCCAATTTTTAATTGCTTGATTATTACTGAAGATTATTAGAAAAAGGTGCGCAATTTTTCTAATAATGGGAGGTAGCATGAGAGTATATTAAAATACTAGCCGGGCTTCGCCTAGCTATGCTCAAGCCATCCATGTAACATATTTATGTACTTCGGGCCCCACAAAAGAAAAAAAAGACTACAAATGTATTAAATTCAAGTGAATAAATTCCTTTCAATTTTCATTCCCGTCGCTGCCGACAGATGGCAGCACCACTGCACCAGATGATTTGGTTTCTCAGCAGTGAGTGATTTTAGAATGAAAATATCCCTAAAACTATTGAATTAACAGAATAAGTGTACGCAGAAAAAATTATCAGTTTTCGAAGCTCTTTCCAAATATGTAACATTTATGTACTTTCATGAGAAAAAAAATTACACCGTTTCCTGTATATTTGTAGGCCATTTTTTTTTTCGAGGATTGGCCCGCCTGGATGAGTTACAGCCACGTGATCTCTCGACTTCCACTTGTCTCTTTATTACTATAGATTGGATCACTGCAAGCACTAATATTTGATTCCTTAACTTTAAATAACTAGATATGACTGTGACATTTATTTTGCATTTTATTCTTTTACTTGTTAAAGTGGCTGGTATATTGTTTTTTTTTTTGGCAATGCAATATATCCACGAGATCTTCGCCATTTTCACAATATTTTCACAGCACATACCCAGAACTACACCGGATAAAGGGATTAACAAAAGTATCCATTACAAGACAGCATCCGAAAAACAACCCCTTTTGGATGGCTTTTGCAAACGGAGGGAAAAGGATGGTCGAACACCTGGCTGTGAGCGATAGGCGCATGGATACTTCGAGCATCGCCAAACGCCGGGTTAGTCCCAGAGTTTTTAAAAAAATAAATCCTGATTTGATGCAAGATCAAAGTTTAAAAAAAAAATACTATACTGCCTATCAAATTATAATTCAAGTCCCTCAAATTCTGTTGGTCCAAATTTCCCTTTTAAAATCAAGGAGCGAAGACGCACTCATTTTCACCCACGCGTAGCCATACAAAGGGGTGCCGAGGTCAACAACTGGGAGGAGAAGATTTTTTTCCTTCTCCTTGGACCGGCGTTTTGGAAGGTGGGATCCCTAAAAGACGACGACCCCGGAGATGCAAGTTGGATCTGGAGATGATGAGGATTTTTGCCCGAGCGTGCCCTAGATGTCTGAAGAAGGGGAGAAAGACTTGCTTGACTATGATAAGACCTGCTGGCCCATCCCCTTTTAAATTCTGCTAATGAAGACGGTACTGTCCCCCTTTTTTTATTATAGCTGCAGCAATATTTTTTTTTATACAGCCCATCGGAATTTTAACGAGTTTTCCAACGCTTGCATGGCCCAGCTGCGATGTCGTCCGCGGAGGGGTATGTGACGCCGTTCAGTGCACGGCTCGGACCTGACCACGCAAAATGCTCTCTTCTTGCACTCCAAGGAGCTCAGCGCTAAATCACGGGCAAATAAAAATACTTCAACTGTCACCCTATTGAAAAGTGAAAAGATCGATGTTGTGGGCTGTTTCTGAGAGCCTCAAGTTAAGGTGCCACTTAGGACTCTTTTCTGTCTCTCTCATGCAGGCACGCAGGCGCCAACCAGAGGAGAGAACTTTTCCTCGTGAGGGAGTTTCGAAAAGAGATTCAGATTCGATTTGAAGATTTCAACAGGCTGACCTCTCTCCGCAGTTCGCCTTGCCGAGTCCCCCGAAGGAAGTTCGTGAAGTGTCGTTCCGGAAGAGCCGTAACCCACTGGGGCTTCTATGTCTTGATTCATAGTCAACTTGTGCAGGGCATGCCCTTCTATCTTTTCTTTTCCTACTCCCTTTATTCCAATTTTCCCTCTCTTTCTTTTTCAGAACTCCGTAGGTTCGTAATTTTTTTTCTAGTTCAATAATTTTAAATTGAGCTCACTTAATTTTAATGCTGACGATAAAAAAGATTATTTTTTTTTAATGTGTAGGATTTAATTCACCAGCCACCTGAAAGGTATTACTGAGATGAAATTTATGTAATTAATGAAGTGTATGAATGTAGTGATTCCCTGTATAAAAGATAATTTTGGCTAATGTTAATTAATTCCCCAGTATGGGAAATTGTGGCTGTCAAAGCAGATATGCTAGAAGGTTATGTAAAACTGAAAAGATGTTTGTTTTATGATAATTTAAAATAAATGATGTGTTTTGCCTCTAAACTAGTGTGTAGCGAATGTTTGAGTTTGTCTTTTATTGGTGGGCCAACAAGTCGCGCTTGATTCTAAGCAAAATTAAAGGGGAAGTTAATTATGTGAAAAGAATTTAATTATGGGTGTCATTCAACAATACGATCACACTGCTTTGTGGAAATTAGTTTATGTGAAATGTTATGTTTACAAAACATAACATTTAAATTATCAAATTAATGATGCAAAGAAATAAAATGCTTGGTATAAGAATTCATAACATCTTTGTGATGGTTTCACTACGAAACATTACTTTCATATTTCCATAGAGTAACATAATAACTGAAAATGTATAGTATCTCATGATGAAAAGAACACTGTATGAACAAAACTAATAAATCATAAAAATAAAAGACAAAAGTGAAACTAGAAAATTCATTTTACAGACTGTTAGTTATAGGTGACAGTTAGAAAAAATTATTTAACATTACCTTTTCTATTAATGTAAGAAAGATCATCTGATAAGGGATTATCTTTTGATATATTTGGCCTTCGGCTACACTTTATTTTTAATTCAAACTTTAAAGTGTCTTCATCAGTATCCTCGCCATCTGCAAGAAAAATGAATGCATGTTCTCTGGGTGATGAAATGTTTAAAAATTTCTCTAAGAATGACTGGTAGTAAAATACAGATATAAATAGGGTACTCTCATGTATGCTAAATTTGAAAGATAAAAAGAGCAACAGATTACTGTATGCAAAATAGTTTTCTGTGCTAAAGTTAAAGGTGAACAGAAACTTCACAACTGTAGATTCAAATTAATGAGAAATGATTAGTAAAATTTTGCTGAAGTTTATATATCTGTATAATTCTTCATCAGATAGCTTGCATTGAAAAAAAATCTTACATAACAAAGGTGGTACACATCAAGTCCTCTGAAAAAAAGATGAATGAATACAGAGAGTAAAATATATAAATTCTTTACTTTATAAAATATACTCTTACAGCCAATACAAAAATTACTATCTAGAGGAGTTACCATATCACAAATATTGTAACTTTTAAAAAACATTATGAAATTTGTTGTTAAAGGTGAGTTGTTAAAAGTAAAATGGTTGGTTGGTTTAGAGCACTGTGATCAACTTTTGCTACACAAGATCAAATGAGAACAGGACCTACAGTTTAAAGCCAATTCTGAACAGCTACAAACATCATGCCAACAGTAGGAAACCTACAGACTAAGGACTGAATGCCAGCACCCTAGCCATTCAGCCATTGTCAGGTTTGTTGAAATACGAATGGGAATACTTAGGAAAAGAAAACTTAATGAATTATAGTAATTAGAAAATCTGTCTAATATTATGCATTTACTGTTATACATTAATGCAACACATAATTTGTTCAGTATGAAAAAGAAAAATTAGGAAGTTGCGTTAATGAGAAGCAGTTTATTAATGATAATACCCTATGTAATTATTCCCTTAAAAAGCAATCAAATTCAATGTAGAAGTTTTTTTTATTATTATTACCATTTTAGCATACATAAATAAGTGTAAAGGCTCAAAAAAGTGTAAACACAGCAGAAGTTAGGGATGCGACATCGATGTCGATGTTTTCAAAACATCGATGTTTTGATAAAAACATCGATGTTTTAAACATCGATTTATTGAAGCCGATGTTTTTTTAACATCGATGTTTTGTGCTCGATGTTTTACGTTGTCTCGATGTTTTTTTTTTAATGAAAAAGTACCGTAATTAAAAAAATTTACCACGTAGCATAATTTTCGCACTCAGTAAATGTAAGTCTGAATTCTGAAAAGGACGAATACAAAAGGGGGAATGATTCCTTAGCAAACAGACAAATGGCAATCAACAACCAATGAACCAATCAGAGCGCTTGGAATCTTCCTGACACTCCAAAACTTTCCATGGGGTTTTATTTTACAAATAGTATATACACGAGTGCATCCATTTAAGTTTTTGTTTTGTTCTGGTTTTATATAAGTTGGCGTTAATATTATTAGTAATATGCCTCCCAAACGTACCGTTTAGAAATATTTTTACAAAACCACTGACAAATTAGCGAAATGCAATATTTGCCTTAAGTCCCTCAAAACGTCTGGCAATACCACGAATTTATCTGGCCATTTGAAGGCAACATATGGCGGTATTTACAACGAGAATTTTGAGTCATCAATGTAGCCCAAAGCAACCAAGTTTTTGTCATTTGTGCCTGCCCAATCAGAGAGTAAAATTAAATCACCCCCCCACGACTAACGGAAGTAACATTAATGTTAGAGATTACTAAACCATTTTTAAACAACGGATGTTCTAAAACATCGATGTTTAAAAACATCGATGGTTTTTGGGCGATATTTTATTAGCATCGATGTTTTAATATTGAATATCGATGTTTCAAAACATCGATGTTTTGTTATCGATGTCGCATCACTAGCAGAAGTTAGAGTAAATGCACACATGATTGCAAATCAGAGATGGCCAAATAAAGCATTACAGCAGCTTATAAGAGAATCGCACTAGAAATGCAATTTTTATATAACATGTCTTTCACGAACATGCCAAAAGGTTTAATATACAGAACCCTAATTATTAGTAAATATAAGGAAATAAGATTTAAAGGTAGGGCCATACTATCAAAGTGATTTCCACATGAGAAGGGTCAAATGATATACACAAAAAAATTATTACATTAATTTGCTGAGGTTTGTGTTTAGTATCTCCCAGATGTTCACTCAGAATGATAAACATCAATTTGTTTTTGTCGTTTTCTATTAACGTCATTTTCCAACTCTTAAAACAAATAATAGTAAAAAATTTGTTTCTTGAAGAGCTTAACTTTTTCCTTACGGGATGGGATAGCATATATCCCAAGAATGAGATATATATATATACACATATATATATATATGTATATATACATAATCCCCCTAATGTCCAGTCTTACAAAGGGAGTATGAAATTTCCTGTTCTAAAGAGGGAATCAAAAAAATGGCCCCCCCCGTAAGGTAAAGGTTAAATTAATGTTTTGTCACATAAATGACTTGAATTAACAGCCACATAAAAAAGTTCTTTCATATGAAGTCAAGCCACCAAGATTACTTAGTTCTTTAAATAAAGTAGAGTTATACAAATCACGAAATGAAAACTTATGAAATATTTATTTTATCCACCTGAATATATATTGAAATGAAATAACTGTTATGGAATGCAATGAAAATTTAATATTGAACAGAAAAAAATATCTTACTTAAAATTAAATGGGGAAATTATTTCTCATAAAATTAAACAGTATAATAAAATAACACTTTATTACATACATAAAATAATACACTTTAAAAGCAAGCAGGTTCAACTTTTACACTTGGTAACTGAAAAAAAAAATTTTAAGATAATGGGAACATCTTACCTGGATCCTTATAAACAAATGGACGAGGATCAACTTTAATAGGTACTAATCCAAGGCGATGACCTAAAACTTCATCAGGAATTATAGATGTATTGTTATACATATGAACTTTATCAATTGCCATTGTAGGAATCTATTTTTTTTAAATTAAAAATTATCAAGATTTTGATAAATGTATCAAATATATGACAAATGTAAATTAAAAAGTAAAAATGTTCTAGGAGTAAATTAAAATAATGCATAAATAGCAATGTAAAGATTGAAAAAGTTTTCTAAATCACTCAAAAAGAAAGCAGCAGTTTAATCAAGCTTTGAAATTAAGATAAAACCTTTTCTAATGCAAAAATCATTAGATATTCATGAAACAACAAATCAAGTACTTTTGCTTTTAATAAATATTTTGAATGTCAGTAATTTAAAACTATACAATTTCATTTAGTTTAGTAAAGCAAAAAGCAATATCGATTTATGCAACTAATTCTTTTCTTTGGTGTAATGAGTTATTATGGGAGAAAAGAATTTATTCAATATTTATATTGAACTCACAGTAAATTAGTCCTGATAGCTTCTCTCATTGTCAGGCAAGTTAAAAGGACTGAACCAACAATGTAAAATCAAATCTTTCAACAGGATTTGTTGAAATTACATAGATATACCTTAGCATCATCCAAGGCAGCAAATTCAAGATGTTACAAAAGCTACAGAATATCTACATTAAACCTATATTAGCTAGAGAAATATCTATACCAAACCTTCCAAAAATGTCACATCCTTTAGAACTTACTTTAAAAAAAATTTTTACAGACTGATAATTATAAGACTAATATTTAGGTTAATCTTTTTGATATTTTATAAATATATTTTACCCCTGGAAAATATTCTCAGCGAGTTTTTGATTGACTTTATGTTCCTCCTCTTGTAGACTGTTGCATTATGTAAAAAATTCAATTCTACATTTTTAAATGATCAAATTAAATATCAATTGCCAAACAAAGGTTTAAACATATCAACAAAATTATTACTGTATCACAATATGTCAAATATAAGAAGAGTAATACATCACATTAAAATTCCAAAGAAATTTGCTTCTGAAATGTTCTAGTACAATATCTGTTATATATCAGTTATTTACCTCAGCAATGAGAATTCTTCGAATGGCATTAACTATTGGAGGCCCAATACCAATGATATCAAACTCAAGCTCCATATCATCTTCATTTAATTTCTTTACTTCCATTTTTAAACCCTAAAAATAATTAAAAAATAAGCATTAAAACAAGTGACCCTATAATGAAACTTTCAAAATTATAAACACATGTTAAAAAAATTTAAAGGGCTCTATTATACAAAACTTTCATTCATACAATTAAGAAGTAACTAAGCATTAAAAAAAAATAATCACATCAACAAACAAATATACACACAATATTCATTTAAAAATAGGAAGTTACTATTATGGTAATATTTTTCATCATAACTCTTACTCAACCAAACCCTAAAGCATATACTTTTAAAATGGTTGTTATTTAGAAGTGTCAGATTAAGTTAAGTAACAAATTGAGAATAATCCCTAATGATAATCCTAGAAATTAGGGAGAATTTTTTTTTGAGCATTACCAATTATATTTTCCGATAGGTGTTCTTTTTGAAGCATATGCAGACAGTCTTTTATCCTTTCAAACCAACATGGCAAATAGGTAAGACAAAAAAAAAGGGGATAGAATTATTTTCCTTTTTCCTAGTACCTAATATTTTATTTAAAAAAATATCAATTACATTAAAATTAGTAATTTTCCTTGTAAAGACAGTATTCAAGAAAGTATTCACTGTTCACAATTTTATAAACATTCTTAAATTATTTAAAACCTTAACCCTTACATTTCAGTAATAAATACATCAAAATGACTAATCTTTATTTTTTTTTAACCTAAACTAAAAAGAAAATGACAATGAAAATGTTTGCAATTTTTACCAGTTTAAAATAAATATTAATTCAAATACTTGATTAATTTTAAACTAATTTAGATTTGTTGTCAATCACTTAAATTATCACACAATCAAACCTTTCCGGAGTCTCAGTATAGTTCATGAGTCCAAAAGAAAAAAGAAATTAGATTGAGTGTTCAAGCAGTTTCAGTGAATAGATTAACATAAGCATTGTTCATATTTTCAAAATTTATATATATGTATGCATATTAATGAGTTGTTATGCAATAATTTTCTTTTCCACTTATAACTCAAAAGGATACATTATGTTAATAATGTAAAATTAATTTGATCTTAGGAGAGTATGAGCATTTTGCTGAATGCTCAATCGAATAACTAACATAAGTTACGTAAAGAGCACGTAAAGAAAAAAGGAATTAGATTAGAATAAAAATATATCATTCTTATAATATAAAAATAAACAATTTGAAAACGATAAAGGGTGAAGTGGAGTAAGTGAGAACACAGGCTTAAAACCCTAAAAAAATTTAACTTTTTAAAAAAATTTCAAGTGTACTTTGTAGGAAAATTTTTTCTCTACTATTATGTTTAGTTTTTAATTACAGAAAAAATTGTAAAATGGAAAAATTTTATACCTACCAAATCATTGCATTTTAACTAAGGTACCCAAGTTCGAGTACTAACCCCCCACCCCAAAAAAATCATAACTAATTAACCACAACACAGTGTTATTTTGAAAATAACCATTTATTCATTAAGAAACAAAGAATATAGATAAAGTATATAAAACCATTTTTCTCTGCACTATTACTTCAGTACTGCTGGGTTTTCACTTGCCCCATAAAAATTTTGTGACAGGGTAAGTGAGAACACGGAGGTTGGGGCAAGTGAGAACTGCTGTTCTCACTTGTCCCATATATTGAAAAAGCCTACCTTTGTGTTATAACAGCCATATAAATAGTTTTTCTTCCCAACATATGTTTTCTAGCTGGAGAAGCTTCATAACCAACTACCTTTTGTTATGTTTCTTTAACAGCTGACGATTGTTTTTAATTCCTTAACATTCAAAAGTAGAAAATTATGCAGTTGAAACTAGTTTTTTTGTTGTAGGTTTGAAGAAGTGAATTGTAGAAACTAACTTGTTTAAACTAACTGTTAGTGAATGTGAGTGGAGTGGACATTACAAATTGTGTGTAAATATATTGAATTTCTGATTCTGTTGTCACTATTTCTGAGTTGCCTTTTGTACTAGATGATGACTTATTAGTGTTCCTGGAAGAAACAAGGCCTGGAAGGTGTGGTAAGCTAATTTTTTCATGTTTTTTTTTGTCCTAGAATATTCAGTAGGGCCTAGTCAAAGGAAAAAAAAAAACCTTTTTTAAATCTGTTAACATACATTTGTTACTCTAAAACAAATAATACAAATATACTTATTTTGTTAATATTCAGACGTTGCTGACACAGCTTTTATTTATTTATTTATTTCCAATGCAGCGGGCGAAGGGGAATACAATTATTTCGCCAAGATGTTACATACGACAAGCAATTCAAACAAGTACTAAAAACTGAAGTATAAAAGAAAAGGGAAGAATTAAAGTGTTAAACAAAATAGGAGTTCCCTTGCCTCCCAGTAATGGGAGTATATAGAACTCTCTTTTAAGGCTGGACAAAGTGGGAGGTGGTCCGCAGTCATCACAGCGTCACTGCAGAAGAGGGAGTAAGTAGGCTTGTCGACGATCCAAAGTTGACGCAAGTGGGCATAAAGGGAGTCATGCCTGGTCATCATTCATAGAAACCTAACAACACCTGGGGTATTCTAGAAGCCTGAGGATGGTTTAAGCAACTATGATTTATTAGGACCCACGTTCTCACTTGCCCCAAGTGTGGGCACAAGTGAGAACACAAAACAGATAAACTTTAAATATTTACGACAAAAAAAGTTGTGAATGGATTTAAAAAAAACTAAAACTATAAATTTAGAACCTAACCAAAAGTATGTATGCAAATTTTCATAGAAATACAACAATTTGTTAAAAACTTATTTGTAACCAAAGTGGAACTATATGATTTTGCGTTCTCACTTACCCTACTTCACCCTATACGCATTGTGGGTAGTGTTTAAGATCTAGATTACTTGTACATACAAGCAACTAGATAAAGCCTCACCAAGCCAAACTAGAAAATCAACTTTAGCGTAAGCACACAAATGATGCAGCAGTTGGGTGATTTTTGTTAACTATTAATGATGAAGAGAAATTACATATTGAAATGCTAAATTTCAAATAATTTACTAGGTAATAAATATGTTTAAAAGATATACCTTAATTACATGAAAATAAATAAATATGTTTTAAAGATATATGTAAGCTAATAAATAAATATGTTTTAAAGATATACCTTAATTACATGAAAATACTGAGCTATATCAACATAGGATATTTTGTCACAAATATTGATTAATGATGAAAAATAACATTTTAGCATAAACTCTGTAAAATAATTTTGTGATTTAAACAAAATTATTAAATTAGCTTATTCTGAGATTATTAATTATAAAATTAGCTTATTATGAGAAGCATAACTTTTCTTCAATTAAACCTTGGATTTCACATTTTTGCCTGTTCATCATTAATAAATATAACTAAATTATAAGAACCAGTAGAAATTAGAATCATCTCAGCAACACTCGAATTTTTGTAAATTTAATCTGATTATCCTAAATTATATTATGAAATTACAGTCAAGTTAATATATTTATCAACTGACTAGGACATCTGAACACTAGATTCATCATCTCTTAGTAAAAATGCATACATCTATCATATGCCATCAAATTCTAGCAGGAATAAAAATTTGCTAGATGAATGATTCTGAGGACTTATTTTAATTCATTGGGTTTCTATATAAACAAATTAATTTTAGACAAGCACAATCTATCACTGTACCAATTGGGTACAGATGTAGTATACGAAACGAATGTTTACTACTATGATTTTACAGATAGGATAATGAACAATAACAAAATGTAATAAATCAAATAAATTAAGTCAAAAGATATTGTGCTCTGCATTGTTTGAAATCACACTGTCAGTAAAACTGATGAATTTAAAATACTCTATGTTATACTTCTTCGATAGCACCAATTTAAAATTCATCATTTTGAAGTTTTGATAAGCATCATTTTACCTAATTTAAATAAATACAGTTTCTAGCTTTCTTATAAGGCTTACCACACCTTAGAATGTTGAGCATCTAAGCATCATATGCAGAACAGTTTACTAAACAGAAACATGTTCTCTAATTTTAGCTAAATATTTCAGATAATATAGAAATGTACCTTTATTAAACTCTTAACATCAGCAGGATCTGCATCATAACGTGCTACAGAATCAGCATCCTAAAAAAATAGCACAAATTAAAAAATAATTAAGAAATGGAAATATATTACATTATAACCATGAAAAGAAAGCTGGGTTATAATATTAAACCTCATTACACATTCCTTTTAATGAATTTCGAATGATACAATTCAAACAACTGATAACTTTATCCTGATTTGGTAGAAAAAGCTAGGCAGTTTTAACCAAATCAGTGTCCTATTCTCAAGCGAAAAGGGTTTTGATAACTAATGCTCATTTACAATACCTGAAATACCATTGTTAAGAAATAGAAGATGATTCTACGATGCTTTAATACAGAAAAATCAATTCTAAATATTAAAAAAAGGATAGAATATAGAGAAAAGAGATGCAAGAATAAAATCTTAGTCAACAAAATTGCATAAGACAAACAGTCGGGATGAAACAGAAACAATTAAACTGTACAGTAGCACTGAATTAATACACATTTCAGATAGATTTTGTACGTTTACTTACATTCCAAATACCGAACTCCCTTAATTTATAAATCTTTTCATCAAGATTCATATTGAAAGTAAAAATGAATTTTTCAAAACACAACCACGTGAAACACCGGGACCGGGAAACCTAAACTAAAAACGAAGTACTCGTAAACTCGTAACAGTAAAAGTAACGAATACTGTTGCCAATCGACGAAGGCTAATTTTTTTGTTATTGTCAAAAAAAGTTTGTAAGTTTATATTTGTAACTGTAACGCACGTTTTGTTCGTGTTTTGATTTGAATTCCACATTAACTTAAATGTCCTTTACTCAGGGCATGGTTATTATCCCATATGTAATCTTTTACCTGTGTGTTTGATGTATAGATAAACTAAAAAGTAAGATTGACATTGAATGTCAAATTGTATTAATTTTTTCTTCTAGACGCATGAAATATCTTGATTCTTTAAATCAAAATTATTTAATTTGAAATATTTTGGGAAGAATTTTTCATAATTCAATTCAATTCAATGTTGATTTACCGACATTTTTTTCATGTTTTTGGCAAATTAAAAAAGTAACTTTTGTTGTGAAATATAAAATCGCTCAATTAGATTTTCAATCCAAATATTCTTTAGTAAATACTCGTATTCAACCTCAAGCATATGGCTGGTCTTCAATGGAAATTTTCAATTAGGGACTAAAATTTTGGGGAGGGTTAATAATAAAATAAAACATATCAGTTTTTGCCACATAAAAAATCAATTTTACAAGTGATATATCAACTTAAAAAAATAAAATAGAATTTTTCGGACATATCAACATCTGCCATAACGCCGCAGAATTTATTTAACTGTATTTAGTATTTGTACTGTCATGAACACAGAAATTCATTGAGCATGAAGATTTTAAAATGTTTCATTCTGGATTGAAAAATTGTAATTTAAAAAATATATATATATGTGCAAGGGCCTACATGAACGTGGTACACTAAAATAAATAGTGATAAATCTTGCTTGAATAAATTTAAGTGAGGTTAGCTTTTTACATGAAAATGTATAGGGTGAAGTGGAGTAAGTGAAAACGCAAAATCATATAGTTCCACTTTGAATCTAAATAAGTTTTTAACAAGTTGTATTTGTATGAAAATTTGTATACATACTTTTAGTTATGTTCTACCTTTCTAGTTTTATTTTTTTAAATATATTCACAACTGTTTTTGCTATAAATATTTAAAGTTTTAATGTTTTGCATTCTCACTTTTCCTCGTACTTAGGGCAAGTGAGAACGCGGGTCCCAATATATCATAGTTGCTTATAGAAAAATAAGTAGGACAAGGAAAAAAATAGATATTACATGCTGAACAAAAGGTTATTTATTTTTTTAATAGCTTATTTTTTTTTAATAGCTTCCTTATAGGTGCACTTTCTCACCAAGCCAAAATTTTCATGTCAACTTTGGTGCCGAATTTGTTTACACCAGCCGTTAACATATTATAATGTCTAAATGGCATCATATCATGATCAGGAGGGTCTAAATAGCATCATATCATGATGAGGGCATCATGATATGATGCTATTCATGATATGATGAGGGGAGAAGAACAAGCCACACCACAAGAATTGGCATGAAATCATCTTGGCAAGAAAGTATGCATAAACAGAATCTTAGCCTTTTTTCACATTCTTTCATTATGGAGGTATTTGTCGTTCAATTTACCAGTGTCAACAACATCCGAATATTAACAAAATAGGTATATTTGTATTATTTGTTTTAGAGTAACAAATGTGTATTAAAAAATTATAAAAGGTTTTTTTTCCTTTGCCTAGGCCCTACTGAATATTGTAGGACAAAAAAAACACGAAAAAATTAGTTTACCGCACCTTCCAGGAACAATAATAAGTCATCATCTAGTACAAAAGGCAACTCAGAAATAGTGACAACAGAATCAGAAATTCAATATATTTACACACAATTTGTAATGTCCACTCCACTCACATTCATTAACAGTTAGTTTAAACAAGTTAGTTTACTACAATTCACTTCTTCAAACCTACAAAAAAAAACTAGTTTCAACTGCATAATTTTCTACTTTTGAATGTTAAGGAATTAAAAACAATCGTCAGCTGTTAAAGAAACATGACAAAAGGTAGTTGGTTATGAAGCTTCTCCAGCTAGAAAACATATGTTGGCTGTTATAACACAAAGGTAGGTTTTTCAATATATGGGACAAGTGAGAACAGCAGTTCTCACTTGCCCCATCACAAAATTTTTATGTGCAAGTGAAAACTGTGGAGTACTGAGGTATGGGCAGTACTGAAGCTATATTGGAAAGAAAAATGGGTTTATATACTTTATCTGTATTCTTTGTTTCTTAATGAATAAGTGGGTATTTTCTAAATAACTATGTGTTATGGTTAGTTAGTATCATTTTCTTTTTTTTGGCTAATACTTGAACTTGGGTACATTAGTTAAAATGCAAGGGTTTGGTAGGTATAAAAATTTTTCATTTTACAATTCTTTTCTGTAAGTAAAAACTAAACATAATAGTAGAGCAAAAATTTTCCTACAAAGTACACTTGAAATTTTTTTTTAAAGTTAAATTTTTTAGGGTTTTAAGCCCGCGCTCTTACTTATCCCACTTCACTCTATATTTATATAAGATTTGTAGTATGATACAGACATATATAATTCTCCTGTAAATTCCTAATGTACTTCAAAGATTTTTCTCTTCAATAAAAAAATGCAAGTATTTATTTTTGATGAATAAAATTATGATTAAATTAAATATTGACAACTAACTCTGCGTAAAAGTTTTATAAATGAATCAGTAATAATTTTAAACAGAAAATTTTTGAACTCTTCATTAAAATGTCATGAGGAAAGTTAAAAGATTGGTAATGGTTAATGAAAAGCAAAGGGTAAATAAAATATATTTCCTCTCAATCATAGTGTTAAATTTTCTCAAATTATAATTTTAGAAAACCGTATTTCGCAAGCAGCAACTGTAGAACTGTCATCAAAAGAATTGTCACAATCTTTTAAAAGAAGCAATGAAGTATATGAATTTGACTGGTGCTGCTCATAATTTGGTGCTGTCATCTTAAGCTTGCAGGATGAAAACATTTTCTGATTTCTGTTTTTTTAACTAATAGAATTTAGTATTTTTGAGTTGTGGAAGATTTTTCCTCTTCCCCTAAGAGTGCTGAAATGTCTAAAATTTAAGTGGATAATTTTTAGTTTTTATTTATGAATTTTTTTAACATTCTGCATTTATAATTAATATATTAATATATATATATATATATATGTATATGTGTATATATATAAATATATATATATATACACACACACACACATATATATATATATATATATATATATATACACACACACACATATATATATATATATATATATATATATATATATATACACACACACACACATATATATATATATATATATATATATATATATATATATATATATATATATATATATATATATATATATATACACACACACATATTGCCCAGCTGTGTATCCAGTGCCTGTTCCCCTCCCACCTAACCTAAAGTAGGTTACCTAGAAGCCGAAGATTCATTGTTTGAAAAAAAAATAAGAGTAATAGAAGTAGATATTTCTAAAGTTATATTTTTATTTATCATTTCACTAATTAAAATAAATAGCCATTATAGTTGGCAAAAACCAATCTGAGTTTAAAATTATTTATGACACAATCATGTGGTAGAATAAATGACAAATTGAATCAGTAAATATAAGATAATAAATTTTCAACTGTACACATTAACCGGTTAATTTCGACTTCTGTTTTACAGTCAAACCTGTTTTTGTGCGGTCTTTTATTATGTGGTATATGAATATGTATTGAAAAAAAAATTGAAATTATATACAGTAAAAACTGTTTATAAGAACACCAGTTATAAAAACATATCGCTTAAAAGAACAGAATTATTAGTTCCCAGCCAATTCTCATGTGTAATGATGGATATAAAATCCGGTTACAATAACATCGTTAATAAGAACATATCGCTTTTAGTCACTTAAGATTAATTTGTTTCTGGAAAAATAAATCGCTTATAAGAACATGTTAATTGGGAAGTAGCAGCACGTTGTTCTTTAACCATTTTATCCATTTTTTATCTAAAAAAAAATGGACTAAAATTAAGGAACTTCGAAAAAGTCCACATGCTGGCATAGAAGAAGCCCTTTTGCATTGGTTTAAGATTCAAAGGAGTGCCAACATTTCCCTAATCGGACCAATTTTGCAAGCGAAAGCAAATGAATTTGTGAAGCTCTTTAAAGACATTTCGTTTGTTCAACTTCGTGGATCCAGAGATTTCGGGAGAGGCATTCCATTGTGTTTGGGAAAATCAGTCAGTGTTGCGAAACTCTACGAAGCGCCTGCCCCTAGCGCCATCTCGAAATCCCCCTGTTTCCCCCTAACACCAACTTGAGATCACCCTAGACCTTCCTAAAAGAAATTCTGGTTCCAAATAGGCATCCTGAAATTGAAATAAATAGAAAATACACACATAATGAAATGCAGGTTTATTTACATTTGACATATGTATGGAACTTACAATCTAATAAAAAAAACGCATCTCGATGGAACAAAATATTAAAAAATGTTCCCCTCTCAAAATGCCCCTAAAAAAATGTGGCCCCTAAAAACACCCCTTTTCATCTAACTTACCCCCAAATTTAGGGGGAAAACCCTCAAGTTGGCAACACTGGAATCAGTGGAGAATCGAAGGCCGTGCCACCAGGTTTGGTTTGGAGCACTACGGTCAACTTTTTGCTACACAAGGGCTAATTAGACCGGGACCTGCAGTTTAAAGCCGATTCCGAATGGCTACAAACAGCCATGCCAACAGTGGGACACGAACCCACAGGATCTGAACCGAATGCCAGCGCCCTAGCCATTCGGGCATCACCTGGCCGCCGTACCACCAGGAGTTTCTGATAACTGGCTTAAAACTGTTTGGACTATGTTAAGAGAAGGTTATGAAGACCATGAAATCTTCAGTCTTCAATCAAAAAAAAAATCAAATTGTTTCCTGCCTGCTGGCTTTCTTAGGGTTAAAAATCCTCCCATTTTTTAAACTCAAGACGCTGGAGATGAAACGCTTCAAGACTGGGTTCGAGATTTGCCAATTGAACAAGATTCACTTCATGAATATGAAGACATAGATTTGGCTCTTGCAACTCATGGGAATGTAACGGATGAAAATATTGTTGCAGGCATAAATGCAGAGATTTCTGGCAGAGATGATGATATTGACGACAGTGCTAGTTCAGAAGATCTTTTAAACAAGTTTCCTTGTCTGAGTTTAAAAGCTTTAAGAATGTTTTCAGCAATCAATACTTTAAATAAATTTTTAGTTTGCAATGACGATTTTGTGAAGGATGCGATAAAAAAAAGCTGTCAAAGAACTTGTCACGATGACCGAAAATTATTTTTATTCACAACAACAAAAAATAAACAAATATTACTGACTATTTTTCAGAAAATGAATAAACATGTAAAAACAAAATATTGCATTATGTATGTAGATTCATAATAGCTACATAATTTTATTCACTTTTCTTTTTAACGTTTTTAGAACTATGTATTTGAAAAAGTTCAAAAATACATACTTATATGAAATTGAGCAGTGTGTTTTTTCCTTGATTGAACTTGAACCTTTTAACCATTTTTTTAACGTCATGTTTCAGGTGTAAATATAAATTATATGACAATGAATTTGGTATTTCCAGCAGTTGTAAGTTATCTATCGAATATAAAAACTATCGATTATAAGAACCAGTTTTTAAAGTCCCCTGGATGTTCTTATAAACGATTTGTACTGTATTTGAAATTCCAAAAAGAGCTTTGATCGTGTATATCTGGCTATCATGACGTTTACAAGCAGCTGATCAAACGACCATTGTCGAAAAAAATTAGTACCAACTACATGGTAACAAAAAATAAATCAACTCTAATTCATACCTTCAAGTGACAAAAGTGATTATGAACAAGTTCATCAGATGAATATGCACGTTTTGGACTACCACAATTAGTATTGAATTATGTACATTATTAACATATTTTTTAAGTGAGACTTTTTTTATGTGGTCTCTCTCCACCACATAAATTTTTTTTTCTTTAATATGTTATGAAAAATTGTTATAGCTACTGTTGAAGTTTCTAAATATCTTTTTATGTGCAATCCCTATCTACCGCACAAAAACAGGTTTGACTGTATATAGAAATTCTATTGCTGCACTCCTCTATGTAATCTCGCATATTGAATTCATGAACTCTGAAATAAACGACTTTTTTTCTTGTGTTTTAGCAAGACATCTCATTTTTTCTTTATTAATAACTGTTTTATATCTAGATCATGGTTCTGAAAATAGTGGCCA
Organism: Dolomedes plantarius; assembly: GCA_907164885.2. NCBI lineage: Eukaryota > Metazoa > Arthropoda > Arachnida > Araneae > Dolomedidae > Dolomedes > Dolomedes plantarius. The sequence continues at coordinate 136,021,634 of OU015493.1, read as the reverse complement.
TTTTGCGGAGTGGCCACCACGTAAAGAAGTTTCACTGTACATATATATTTTTTTATTTGTATGCTTTTTTTCTTTTTGTAATACAGCAAAACAGAAATTTCATAAGACTAATATATTTATATCAATATCACTTGTGTTTAGGTAAAAGTTTGATTATCTCAAAGACTCAGCTTTTAAAAAATGAAGATCACTATCAAATATTGTTCTGAATGTCATAAATGCATTCAGTTTGTATCGATGATTTTCTCACCAGGGAACCGATACAAGATTAAGGCAGGATATGCCGGTATATATATATATATACAGAGGCTCCTAAAAGTGTTCGTACACTTAAGATTTTCAATGAAATAGGGGTCTATTCATTAATTAAAATGAATATTTCAGAATGGGTATTTAATAATAAGATCTATAATCTATTCTTAACAAAACTACATGAAATATTTTAAAAATATAGCAAAACTTTATTTTTAAGAAACCAATAATCAAAAAGTAACAGAAACTTTATCTCACAAAAGTCATCGTACACTTGTAAAAAAATCTCTACGTATTAGTAAATATTCTAGTTTTCCATTAAATTAATATTTAGTAGGATAACCTTTAGCATCCACAACAGCTTTTAAACGTCTGGGAATAGATTGCACTAGTTCTTTTGTAATTTCTGCATCAATGTTCATCCATTCTTCCATTATAATTGTTTTTAGATCACTTTTCGTGTGAATATCGTGTTTTCATACTCGAACCTCCAGTTCTCTCCAAATATGTTCTATTGGGTTGAAATCTGGCGATTGAGGTGGTGTTTTCAAAACTTGTGGACAATTATAGAAACACCAGAGGCGAACGTTGAGAGCCGTGGATCATTATCTTGATGAAAAACAAAGTTGTTTCCAATACCCAAATTTTGGGCTGATAATTTTAAATTGTCTCTTAAAATATTTATATAAACAGCATGATTTATTATGCCATCAATAAATACCAAATTACCTAGTCCTGATGCTGACATGCACCCCCACACAAGGACACCTCCACCGCCATGCTTAACTGTTCCTACTAAGTTCTTGGGATTAAGTTCCTCATTTTTTCTTCTCCATACAATTATCGGAACCAAAAATGTTAAACTTGCTTTCATCGGCAAATAAGACATTATTCCAATACATTTGGGACTTATTTATCATTGATAGTGCGAAGGAAAGCCTAAGCTTTCTGTTTTTCTCACTCAAAAAAAATTTTCTACGGGCAGAACGCCCATGTAATCCCGCTGCTCTGAGAACTCGTCGAACAGTTTCAAGTGAAATTGACGTAGAAAATGTTTCATTAAATTCTGCAGAAACTTTTACAGTACTCAAACGTGGATTTTTCACAAATTTTCTAATTATAAATCTCTGATCACGTTTTATTAACTTTGCCGGATGACCTTTTCTTACCTTGTTTTCGATCCAATTTTCTTTAAAGCGTTTTATCACATACTGCACAGTAGAATGGGATAAATTAAGTAATTTAGCAATATTCCGAACTGATTTACCACTACTAGGATGAAAAATAATAAATTTTCGAAAGCTCTTTGTTGTTTCTTTACGACTACAAGCCATTTTTAAATAATAAATAGAATATTACAGAGTAGGCAAGCAAAAATTAAAGCGAAATGATATTTTAAATGCTACCACAATTCAAAAATAAAAAGCCAGATGATAATTTTAATGATGAATTTATCCGTAAATATTTCAGTGTACGATGACTTTGTGAGATAAAGCTTTTGTTACTTTTTGATTACTGGTTTCTTAAAAATAAAATTTTGCTATGTTTTCAAAATATTTCATGTAGTTTTATTAAGAATAGACTATAGATCTTATTATTAAATACCCTTTCTGAAATATTCATTTTAATCAATGGATAGACCCTTATTTCATTGAAAATCTTTTGTGAGCCACTGTATATATATATATTTATTGTTGTTTCTTGTTGTAATGCAGCAAAAAAGAAATTTCATTAAAATGATCTATTTGTATAAATATTGCATCTGTTTAAGTAAATGTGTGATTATCTTAAACACTCAGCTTTTAAAAAATATAATTAATTTATCAGATAATTTACTGAATGTCATATGTGCATTTAGTTGTATAATATGTGCCAAACATATCTGTGTTATATATATATTCTAATGTAATGTGTGTGTGAATCATTAAATGAAAACTATAAGCTATTTAAATATTTTGAATAATTTTACTAGCATTACAAATTTTTCTAGTAAGTTGCAGCTTTTTTTTTTCTCTTTTTCTTTTGAAGTTATAACTGTTTTTGATATCCTTCAATGTTTTTTTATGGGAAAGAGTATTTTAGTGAGAGGGATGACCTCTAACTCTACCATTACTTTTTTAGAACAGTATTATCAGTATTATAATTTTTATCTCTAACATTTTGTGAGAACTAGTTTATTTAATGACACGGGGTTTCTCTAAGTAAAGAACTGAGAAGAAGCATATGAAAATAGAAAATTAATTGAATTTTGGTTTGAATCTTTTGACTTAATTCTAAATTTTTGGCTAAAACTTTTTTGTGTATTTACAGATGCCTTACGGTTTGTCATGGCCTAAGTACTTGACATTTGTGACAGCTGCCTTTATCTCCATGTTTGCTGGTGCTCAGGTGGTTCATTCAATATATGAACCTTTGAAAGTGAGTTCTGTTATATAAGTATCTATATATTTATCAGATTTATTTTAGTATATCCAGGGTACTGGACAAAAATTAATTGTATTTATTATTTAAAAACTGTTGTAAGTTAGTATATCATTTAATATAAAAATGTTTGCATATTTTTTTATGTAAAGTAATCTAATATTTATAATAGCATAAAAACATGTATTCTTTTATTATCTTTACCACTCATAAGCATCTTTTCTACCAGGTGGTTATAATTAAACTTTCCCTATAAACGGCATCCTACAGCGGAAACGGGTGAACGGAATGCAACGAAATTTTGTTTATGGGCTATACACGAGATGCGCTCACGAAATTTCGAAAAAAAAAATTAGTTCCAAAATGTTCACCAGAGGGCGCCTTTTCGGGAAAAACATGAAATTTAACACAATAAATGACCAAAATGGAATGCAGAAACAATATTAACATTTATTGACTTGTTTCTTATCACCTTGTCACTCTGATGTCTGTGACTGTGCGTCAACAGCTGTCTTGATGGCATCAACAAGTACTGGTATGACACGTTTACAGCCTCTTCCAGATTGAACTCCTAATTTCCCCGTCTCTTCAAATCTCTTAATCATGGCCCGAATACCTTTAGTAGACATTGGTCCATGCAGTAGGTTCTTTCTACGATGAAATTCACGAACTGCAGCAGAAGCATTCCACTTGTTTTTGTAAAACAGCTTCACCAATAACGCACGTTCAACTAAAGAGACCATCAGTACAGCCGGAAACATAGACTTAAACATGACAACGTCTGCAAACGTTTTATACCCAAACGTGTTTTGCATAAAGCTTCCTCTTCTTCCCAAGCATGCAAATCTCAACATTTTTCTCCTACAACTGACAGCTTTTCCTGGTTTTACATTTTATTACTCATAATTCTTGTTCTGGATTGTTAATATTGTTTCTGTATTCCATTTTGGTCGTTTATTATGTTAAATTTCATGTTTTTCCGGAAAAGGTGCCCTCTAGTGGACATTTTGGAACTAAAATTTTTTGTTCGAAATTCCGTGAGCGCATCTCGTGTATAGCCCATATACGAAATTTCATTGCATTCCGTTCACCCGTTTGCACTGTAGGATGCCGTTTATTCGGGAAGTTTAATTATACCACCCGGTATATGAGATTCAAGAAATTTTATCTTTTTAAAGGTAAATATGCAATTTTTGTTAAATCTTAATATAAATTTCAATATTAAAGTCCTTATTTAAAATATTTTCTAAAAAGTAAATTTTCCCCCAGAAATTTAGTTTTTAATTAAAATAAGGTTTTTCACTTTTGCTTTAAAATGTAAACAAAGCTGAGCATATGACTATAATAGTATGACAATACAATTATATAAGAATAACCTTGTAGCAGAAATAGAAGACTATTAAATTTATAAATTGAATTTCTTTGTTTATATTATGCAATTGCTTTGTTTAACGACAACAACAAAAATAAAAATTTAAAGAAGTAAATGTAATAGAATTTTATATTTTATGTAAATATCACTTGTTTTTTACCTAATATATGTGATTATCTTAGTTAAAGACGTAACTTAGAAAATTTACAGATTATTATCTGAAAATGGGCAATCCTCACTTGTATATTTAATCTACTTAATATGTAATTACCAGTGTAACGTCTGCTGTACTAAATCTGTAAATGTCTTCAATTTGAATATTTTCAGTAATTAGTAGTCTGTAATAATGAATTATTAAGTAGAGGAAAAATTACAGATAAAAGTTGCTTAAAAAATGCTATTGATTAAATTTAAATTAAGTTTATTGTGATACAATACAAAATTTATTATATCAAATAACACATTTTTTGCTTTGAATGTTTATTTACCAAAGTACTTGATTAAATTGTACCTGCATCACCAGATAAAAATGAGGTTCTTAGATACTTTTATAATTAATTAAAGGTTGTTTTATGCATTTAAACTTTTTTTTTCGTATTGTCAAATAGACAAAACCTTCCAATCCTGAATTAATGGGTGAATTATTCAAGAAACTACTTTACAATGTGCATAAAATGTTAGAAATTTTCTTTATTGATAGATGAAGGGTGCTAAAATGATAAGAGGTTCAGATTCTTTTATTTTGGTTTCTAATTTTAAATTTTCTATCCAAACTATCGACTAGAATATTTTTATAATACTAAGAATTTATAATAAACTGAATGTAGCATATTATTTTCTTAAATTCACCATGCAATATTTCTTCATGTGTTTTGCTCTCTTCATATGCCTGGCATGATTTTTACTTGGTTGATTTCCAGTGAAGAGTTGCATGCACTGCACCAAACTTGTAATTTTGTCATTGTCCATGTGAGTAATGCACTAAATTACCAAATATACGAGGGCTGTCTGTAAAGTATCCGAACTGAATGTATAAAACATAATATAGACATCGCTTTGCGTGCGCACGCTAATTAGCATGTTTAAACATATGTAAACTTGTTATGTTGGTAATTATCCAAGCACTGCGAAGCGCGGTTATCTGGTAGCAATAACAAAAAGTGAACGCAGTGGAAGTCTCGTGTCGGGTTGGATCATGACGGAATCTACTGAGCAACGTATTTGCATCAAATTTTGTAGTAAAATTGGAAAAACTGCAACCGAAACGTTCGATTTGCTTAAGAAAGCATACGGTGATGATGTTATGGGCCGAACTCAAGTGTTTCAGTGGTTTAGACATTTTAAAGATGGAAGGGAATCTGTGGAAAGTGATGCACGATCAGGGCATCCATCAACATCGAGAAATGATGTCCAAGTGGAACAAGTTCGTACTGTGCTATGATCAGATCGACGAATGACAGTTCGAGAGATTGCGGGAGGTGGACAGACTATCGAGAGATGGACAAACCATTAATAAAGAGTTCTACCGTGATGTGCTCAGGCAACTTTGTGATTCCGTAAGCAGGAAATGACCAGCAAAGTGGAAATCTGGGAAATGGATTCTTCACCATGATAATGCCTCTGCTCACTCTTCACATGTGGTTCAAAATTTTTTAACCAAACATGGCAAGTCCCGCAACCTCCCTACTCACCAGACCTCGCTCCGTGCGACTTTTTCGCATTTCCAAAGCTAAAGAAAACGCTTAAAGGACGACGGTTTGAGGATGTGACGACCATCAAACAAAAAGCGATCGAACAGCTGTTGACCATTCCAAAGAACGACTTCCAATCCTGCTTCTAAGAGTGGCAACAACGTTGGGCTAAGTGTGTTTCTTCTCAAGGACAATACTTTGAAGGGGATTAAACTGAAGTATGTATATCCATTATATTTTTTTAGTTATAAATTAAATTTGGATACTTTACGGACAGCCCCCGTATATACTTTGTAAAACAACACCCATGCCTCTATCCACCAAAAAAGATACAATTTTGGTATCTGAAACTGGAAACTGAATAACATTGAACCTTAAGACTAATTTCCAATAATATTTGAGTTGAACTGTATGGTGCATGAAATGGAGAATTCATTTCCAAGCCAAGGAGGACAGAGGGGACCCCAGAGCTTAAGTCCACTGTTATTTGACTGAACCAATTTGACATGTATAACAGTGAGCGAAATTTGCACCCCAGTGTTCAAATTATATAAGGGGCACATAACTTAAGGATTGTCCTTGTCCCAAAGAAGCATTGTTACCAGACTCAGCCGCTAAAAAGTTCATTTTCGGCAATAATTTGATTTATAGAAAAATTAATGCACAGTCAATTTTTGAAAAACTGTGTAAGAAACAGGAATTTCCATCTTTTTATTCTGAGGTTATTGTATTTTGGAATTTTTAATTAGCTCCCTCTCCAGAAAATTTCTTTTCAATGTTCAAGAAAATTTTTTTGAAATTTATAATCTTTGGCTATGTGTTCTCTCTACAGCAAAATAAAGACAATCATAATTTTAATTATTATCTATAATGAAATCATCACCTTTAAATATATCAACTTATCTTCTTATATTTCTTAAATTTTAGTAAAATTTGTTTTGATTAGTAAACTTTTTTCCAGGATTTCCCAGAATATGTAGAAAGAGAAAAATCTAGGCTAAGAGCATTACAAGAAGAAACTCCACCATGAACTACTGATATCAGAACTGTAAAAAATGCTTATATGTTTTGCAAATAAATCTTTATTACTCTGATTTTATCACAAGTATTATTACACTACACATAATTTTATGCAGTTGCTAATCCATGTTCTGTGTTTTCTTTTGACACTTCTTTTGAAGATTCATCTTTTGGTGGTTCAGGGAATTCTTTGTCTATATCAGGACGATGATAAGTTTTTCTGATGGAATCCCTAGGCGGTAACCAGTCAGGAATTATTTTCCCATGAATTTTCCAGGTTCCATGTTCATGTGTTAAATGCTTTTCAAATACTATATATTCTAATACATCTTTTACAGATGATTCACTACCATGCATTAATCGACCAAACCTGTCATACACTGCTAATGTTTGCTGTGTATGCAGCCTCACAGTGACTTGGGCAAACACATCTTGTTTAGACATCATATCTTGTGTACGTATATGTACAATACGTGGTGGTTCTAAGCACTGGATGAAATTCCAAACAACTGTTTTGTTTTTAATATTTTCCATCATTTCCTGCAAAAATAAATAAATAAAGGCAAAATATTAAGATTTTAATACCTTTTTAATCACATAAATGTAAAAGCCAATAAAATGTAAAATGCTAAAGTTGTCAGGATTCACATAAAATAAAATTATAAAACACCATTGTATATTAGTTTATTCTCTGGTTTCCTTTTAAAAGTTCAAAGTGTATGGATAGAATTTGAAAACAAAATTCCAAAATACTTATATTATGATTACTGAATCTTCTCTTACTCCTAAGAAAATAATAATGACTAATTTTAACTGTACTAATTGAAAATAAATAAATATACAGATATATATTAAATATTAGTTTCACTCTTGAATAACAAGTTTCAGCATTTTTCAGAGGAAAAAAATTAACTGTAGAGTTTTTATATATATATATATATATATATATATATATATATATATATATATATATATATATATATATATATATTCAAATTTGTTGGTAATTTTGGTTAATGTGACCAAATTTTAAAATTTCTGTCATATTTTATACATTAATATACTCTGCAAAATAACCATATTAACTACTTTTGATCATCCAAAAAGATATTAATTCACAGGCACAAATTTTATATTTATCACACTCTCACACAGTTCATATTTATAAATAAATAATCTATAAAAACTTTCAGTATTTATTATTTAAGGTGTAAATTAACTTCTAATCACAGTTTCAAATAAGAAACTTTATCATTTATGTTAAGATAATGAAAGTAAAGGCTGTAGAAGTGTTATCTAATTAAGATGCATATTAGATAGAAATATTCTTAAGAAAAGAACCAGATTATGAAACATGCAAAACATTATATTTATAATACTTACTGGATAAGCTTTTTCTGTGGTTAATTCATGTAATTTATCTTCATTTTTTCTAAAACAAAAATGTAGAATAAATTAAAAGATATGAAGTGTAGAGCAAAATTATGCTAGCATTTAACTGTAACAAACATTGCTCAAGTTTTCTGTGTTGGTAACTTCACAGTGACTTGAGCAAATGCATCTTGCTTATCCTGTGTGCATTCATACAATAAATAGAGGTTTTAAACTCACAATTTTTTTAAAAATTTACTGTTTTATTTTCAACATTAAATACATATTTTTAAAATTAACTTCAGTATGATTATATGATATAAATTCAATTTTTCTGTGATATTTAATTGAAGTTCATCTTAAGAAATTAATTCAATTATAAAAGTTTTAAGCAGATGGTGTAGATAAACAATTATGAATATCAACATTAAACCACATGAACTGGTTACACTCTTCAGTTTCTTCAAGCCTAAATAGCTTTTTAACAAATTTTAAAAAATTCATGAAGATTTTAACTTTATAGATGGGCATTGTAAAGCACAGGAATATTAAACCTGATTTCAACAAAGCAAAAGAATTTCTTGGATGAAAATTTGTCCAACAAATGAGAAAATGAAGCATGCTGTTCTTTGAACCTAAGAAATAAATGTTATGGAAAGAATGTTTCCTATATTTATGCACTATTCAGTTATTTTTAAAAAATTGCATAGAGTATGCATTACAGATAAGAATTTTTAAGATTTTAGGTCATTTTCAGTATTTTAATAACCTATCTCTCTATTCTAAAAAAAAGTAACTGCCGCCGCAGCTGTCAAAAGCTTGTCACACTATCTCCTCCGAAACCGCTGGGGGTATGGGGTCGAGACCGATACCAATAGATGCAGAAAAATGTGGGGAACAAAGTAAGACATGTCTCATCTTTGTCGAACTTTAAGTTTTATGGGAAAATATTGACTTTTTCATCTTCAGATTACGATAACTCACCAAAAATTGATCATAGAATTTTGATCTTTTTACAATCTAAGACTACAGACATTTCTCTTTCAAACTAGACCTCATTTGTTTAAAAATATTTTAAAACAGACTAATATTTTCATCAAAAAATGAAACACAGTTTTTCAAGAAATATCGTCCCCAAAGTGGATATAATATCGATGCTCCTCGAGTTTTTATCTTACAAAGAAAATATTTACATCATCTGGAAGCTGAAAGCTCTCTTATTCATATAAACCTCATTTCAAGTCTATATCTTAAATTTTCTATATTTAATTGAATTTTAAAGCTGAAACAGTGATGATTCAACAGTGATTCCCCTTCGCATAAGGGTGACAACAGTAATTGGATGGAAGCTGTTGCATTGCCCGAGAATCACCCCTATGTATCTCGCTATTAGCAACTTATTCCTTCAACTTGCTGTGCCATGATTGGCACTGTGCTTGAGCACGCTGCTCGTATGCGATAGTCCCCGGTTCGATCCTCTTTACTAATTATTCTAAATATTTGAATTTTATTCTTTTAATTCTTATTATATTTTTTATTTTACTTATCTGAAGAGGGCTTAGTTTTTATATTTTTATTTTACTGCTGAGCATATATTTTCTGATGTACATATCTTGCTACTGGAGGTAAAGTCATAAGACCATGCCACTTCAACAAACTCAATATACCTTGACCTTGACCCTAACAGAGGAGCGAGCCTAGGGAAGAAGCCCCTAGTTTTATTACAATTTTTTAAAATACGTTTTTGAAGTAAACAAAATATTTTTTTAAACCCAGGAAATGCAGTCTAAAATATATTTGAGATTAAATTCAGCAGTATTACAAAAAATTATCTGATATAATCTCTACCTCAGTAGATCTGTATGAAACTGAAAACTTTATGGGCCTAGTTTTGTACTGAAAGGAAAAAAATTCTGAATGATAGATTACATTATGCAGTTTAAAAAAAATTTTTCAAGAAAAAAAATTCATGAAGATTCTAAGTTTATATAGAGAAAAAGTTTCCTGTCATAAGATTTTATAATGTTAGTATAAAGAGTCTACTTTCAGTGCAGCAGATGCAATGTTTAAACAAATGTTTATCTTCCAAATAAAAGCAAGAGTATTTATATTCTGTACACTTCATTAATGTCCTTTTATTTTCTTATCCTAAACATCAAACAGACATTTTGGGGGTTAAAGGATGTCCAAATTATCAAAATATGGTCAAGAACTCTTTACTGTTTAATTTTTAACATTAAAAGGGGTTTTTTTTCCCACAGAAAATGTCTGTGTATAAAAAAAGTTCAGGTTCAAATCCATGACAACACAAATAAGATAGATTTAAAGGAAATATCTTTTTTTTCTTCTTTTTTTTTCTTTTAAGCTGATATTAACATTTAATAAAAAATTGTCGTCAGAGATGTATTTATGAAGATAAACACACTCTTAAATTTGACAGTCATTAAAACAAATAAGAAAAATTATAAAGCAACAAATACTATTAATAAATTAAATGACTTCAACAGAGTCCATCAATTCAGCTATGGAAACAGCAAAAAATACAGTTAAAACTTAAGCTAACATATGATTCTTTGAAAAGATTAATTTAAACTAAAAATATATAAGGCAAATTTGTTTTAAATTAATATATATATATATATATATATATATGAAAAACACACTGAAAATAAATCAATTAAGAACTGAAGCCAGAAACATATTCTTAGAAATTAAAATATAATAATTGAAAAAGTGTATTACACAGTATAAGATAGTTATTATTCTCATTAAATAAAGAACATTAACAAAAGAGACATCTTTTGCAAAACTTTACCAAAAACAGGAAAAAATTAGGAATTTTTTTGAAGAAAAGTAGGAAAAGAGAGGATTTTTTTCTTGTGAAAGATAGAGTTTTTTAAAGAGAGAATTTTTCGAAAAAATTGGAAATAAGATTTTTGAAAATTATTTTTTTTAAAATTATCTTTTTAAATAAGAAATTACTTTCTTTAGTTTTAAATTTAGCAAAATATACAAAAAAAAATTACATTGTACATTAAGGTGAGAATAAAAAATGATTAAATGATAAAAATTTTTTGAGACCTATAAATACATTTGTCAATTTAAAAATTTTATCTACAAAATCATTAAATATGTCGCAAAAGCCTGGTGTGCAACCCCTTGCATTGGTTATAATATTGATGCATATATTTTATTTAAAAAAAAGTAGGAAAAAAAATTAAATGAGAAAAAATACAGACCCTAAGAGGAACTCTGAGTTCAAATTATGCATCAGTTATGCATTATTTATCATAGAATCTCTTAAATATACAAATTAGTTAAGAGTATGCAAGTAACTTACTCTGCTAATGCCTTTTGTGCTTCTATATAGATGTCTTTTGCTTTTTCTGCTAAAGTGGGTACATCAAATTCGTAATCAATGCTTCTTATTTTTCTCAGTGACAAAAAAGACTTGCTTTTTTTACCAAACCGATCATACATGTCCTTTACAACCTGAAGGACATACAATATAAAAATTCTTTAATATTTAGTCAAGCAATCAGTTTAATTAATTAAAAAGACATTTATACTTTATTTTGATGAGCTTAGTATATTAAAAAAAGATGATATATATATGTGATAACAGACTTCTAAAAGAACCAAACTAGCTGTGCATAAAAGCTACTGATGTTTAAGCTCAGCATTTTATCTGATAGACTTAAATATGAGAATGGGGAATGTCAGTTTTCCTTCACAGAAAACTGTAACTTAATTTCAAACTTAAATTAAGTAAATTTAGTGCTTCTCTGTAACTTCATTTTAGATGTGCAAAAAAACAAATCTGAAAATTTGCTGTAATACACAAGTTTTTACTGTAGGGTTTATATTGGTGGGTTTTCAAAGTTGTTCTCCATTAAATTGGGATACACATACAACTGTTATTAACTTATTGTAATATCAACCATTTCTAACATACTTTCAGGCAAAATAAAAATGAATTAATTAAAGATTAGAACCGATAACTAGTACATCTTTCTGTTCACAAAACATTAAAATAAAAAAATTTTAAATATTGGTTTATTGTACACTTAGTAACCATATATATATATATATATATATTACATATTTTTTGTTCTTTTTAAACTTTTCTGTGCTTAAAATATAATTAAAACAATTTTAAATATTTATGTTTGTGTTTCAGATAAAATTAAAAAGACTTCTATAATAAAAACAACTTTAAAAATTTGTTGCTGTGTTCTGTATTTCATAATAATCATATTACATTCAAGTTATTTTCTACAGTAGATTTTTATTATAGAATGTTGAATTTTCATATTGTTTTGGTTTAGCATTTACACTAAAAAGATTGACCATCACTTTTGTATATAATATGTTACTTAAGAGTTGTTGTTTATATGGGGTATTTATTAATCTGGAGAGCTTACTGATCTATTAATTATGAAATCCTATATATATATATATATATATATATATATATATATATATATATGTGGGGTGCAACCTTTAGATTAGCCTAACAAGTCGTCTGGTATAACAATCTAGCACCCCACATTTAATACAGGACTCAGGATGACTCATGAATAGTCTCTCGATAACAATAACAACAGATGTTTATTTAGTTGACACCACAATTCCCATATAACATTTAACATATAATAGTTGACCTCTCAGGGTAATGACAATATTGCCAAGCACTCAACCAACTTGGACTTCTTGAAGTCACTCAAACTTCCTCAACACGGGAGCTTTAGTATCGACTCCCCTTCAGCACAGTAGCTACAAGCTAAGCCAAAATCTCCTGGGTCTCTTCCCCCGTTCGCTCCTAGTAACTCAGCCCTTCAACGCTGGCTGGCACCCGAGAGCCTCCACTCTGCATCGCCTCCAAACCTTATTTCCCCAGTTCATCTCTCAGAATCCTAGTAGCGCTGTCGTCGCACAATGTACATGGCGACATATAGCTCATAGCCGGAGCCCTGGGATAACACAATTCCCATAACTCAGCCGTCCTGCCAAGGCCGACGTCCTCGGCAGCAGTATGCCTTATCATTACCTTCATCAGATTTAACACACACTAGTACAGACGAAAATGAGAACAATAAAACAAACGAAAAAGTAATATGCCATTCACAGTAGGTCATGGCTCTTTTCTGAATGTCTAGTCAGAGCCAGTGGACTATGGTTCACTGTAATACTTTAAAAAACACACAATTGCACCAAGTTTAAATTAAGATGCACAATTCGTCTTTAACTGCAGCACTTAAGATGATCCAAAATACTAACAAAACAGTCAGTTACACAAAGTTTGTGTTTAAATGCATACTTCGTCTTTCGTGTATCGGTGACACTTAGGACTACCATAAGCGGCAAACAAAACCCTTGAAAGCCATATCACCCTTTATGAAAATTAATTGATGTGCACACTCAGCTCTTTACGATGACACTTTCTTTTCACACACTTGAAATGCATGATCACAAGTGGAGCACACTTTTACAGGTGAGTTACTAAAATCTGCGGAAGTCTGCTGTATGATAACAATCACTATTTTGTACTCTTGAGTATATTGAACCACCACTTTTGATTCTGGAAAGCACTTTGAAGATTCACTACAAAATTTCACTATCATTTCCAAATCTGTAGCATTTACACTATGGGTTCCCATTCACTAAGAATCACTTTTCCACTAAAATTTAGTGACATTTCAATATCTGTTGCCATTACGTTATGTGGCACACATTCGCTCAAAAGAATTGTTTTTTCTTTCAAACATATTCCTTCCATTATCTCAGATGCACACCTTTTTCTTATCTCATTGTGGGGTGGTGTTGAAAGTTCAATGAATTTGTTATAGCAGGCACTCAAAAATGTCCAAGCCTTTTCTCCGTCGCACAGCCAGTGAAATTGGCTGACAGTTTTATGAGTCTCGTCGAAGTTGCAGGCATTCCATACCACTCCCCTTCTGCTGTCTTGCTTTCACGTTGCAGAGAAGTAGCCCCACTATTTTTGCTGGGGTCAGCGAGGGGCGATCTGGAAATTCGATGAACATTGTCGCCACGGGTGGTTTGCTTAGATTTGGGGTGTCAGAACTCGGGGTGTTGATGGCCTCTTCCCCACCAAACTGAGATGGAGGAGTGAGCTTTGTGTTTTGGTGGCACAAAAAATTTTCTGCACCTTTGTCTATACTAAGTACAGACATACTATCCGAGTCTGTTTTAGGCGACTCTATTTGCACACATACGTCAATTTTTACAGGCTACTCTCACTGTTGCTATCACTCCACACACTTTCATTTTTCGCTGGTATTTATTTCTACCAGTCCACGTTCAATCTCAGCTATTTTTTCAAGCCTCTGCTTTAGGGCTTGCCTTTCAGCCTCAACAGCTTCTTGCTCTTCCATAATTGAAATAAGAAAATTCTCAATATCATCACAATCCGATGTTTTAACCAGGGTGGTTAATTGCTCAATATCTGGGTTATCTGGGACCTCTAGGCACAGTTTGTCAACATAAGCATTCAACCAACTTGGACTTCTTGAAGTTACTCAGACTTCCTTAACACGGGAGCTTTACTATCGACTCTCCTTCGGCACGGTAGCTACAAGCTAGGCCCAAATCTCTGGGGTCTCTTCCCCCGTTTGCTCCTAAAAACTCAGCCTTTCAACGCTGGCACCCGAGAGCCTCCGCTCTGTATCACATCCAAACCTTGTCTTCCCAGTTCATCTATCGGAATCCTAGTAGCACTGTCATCGCACAATGTACATGGCGACATATAGCTCATAGCCGGAGCCCTGGGATAACACAATTCCCATATATATATATATATATATATATATATATATACACAGTCGAACCTCCATATATTGAACTTCCACATATCGAAATTTTCTATATATTGAACTCTTAGCAAATCTCCATGTTCATTACATAGAAAAACTGTTTCTATATATCGAAATTTTTTCAAGACGTATTGGGAGATTTTATTCCACTTTAGACCGTTTTCCTCACGAAAAGTAAAGTTCAGAGGAAAAAGGAAGTTCAGTAAAGGTTATTTCCGGAGAAAGTAGAAGTGTATCTAAAGCAGTCTGTGATGACTGGAGAAGCAATGACTTGAAAAAAAATTCTAAAAGATTTTCAGCCCGATTATATTTTTTAATGCTGATGAAATGGGACTCTTTTATAAGTATTTACAACAGAACTCTAACTTTGAAAGACGACGATTGTCATGGAGGCAAGAAGAGTAAGTATTGAATAACTGTACTGGTAGGTGCTAACATGAGTGGCAAAGAAAAACTTCGATTATTAGTAGTAGGTAAAAGTAAGAACCCTAGAGTAGTCAAAAATGTAACGTCTTTAGAGGTTGACTATTGTTCTAATAGAAAGTCATGGCTGACAAGTCAAATTTTTGAAGATTTGGTGGATTTTGAAATTGGATAGAAAAATGAATGATCAAAATAGAAAAATTTCTTTGCTTGTAGACAATTGCCCAACCCATCCTAATGTGTCTTCAAATTTATCAAATGTTGATTTGCTTTTTCTTCTCCCAAATACCACTTCAATATTGCAACCAATGGACCAGGGTGTAATAAAAAAACCTGAAACTTCATTACCAAAAACGACTTATGTGGCCATTTGAAAATGAAAAAACTTTACATAAGGTGATTGATATGACGATATGCGTGGCAGAATTAGCCAAAGTGCGGGAAAAAGACATTTCTGAATCTACAATAAAAAAACTGTTTCGCAACAGCTGGGTTCAGCAAGATATTCATGGTTTTTTGAAAAAAATGTAACTGTGATCATTGTAACCACTGTCTGGATTATTGTTTTTTTTTAAAGGTATGTAGTACTCAATAAATCTTACATATTAATTCATTTTTTCAATTATTAACTGTCATTTAATGTGACTGGAGTTTCGTATACGAAAATAAGCTTTAATTTTAATAATTTAGGAGAATCATGATAAAACTAAGATCAATTCTATATATCGAATTTTTTTCCGGCAATTTGCTACTTCGATATATGGAGGTTCGACTGTATATATATAAATATATATATATATATATATGTGTGTGTGTGTGTGTGTGTGTGTAAGTAAATAAATCCTAGTCAGTTCAGCTTTTGAGTGTCAAAATAACCCACAGGATTAAAAAAACCAACTAACCAAACTAGATATATACATATATATATATATGAGTATGTGTGTGTGTAATAATAATGCCACATCAGTTTTTATTCTATTCCATTAATTCTCAATTTTTAATATTGTCTTTTCCATTACACAACTAACTTCCATGTTTCTTCTAAACGGCACCTAGCTGTAGCTAATCATATTGCACCACAGATCACGTGGACTATTCTATTTTCTCTGTTTTTGTAAATATGTAAATAGATTCTACTCCTTTAAAATTTGTGTAATATGTTTAACTATTAAATAATTATAATGTGTACAAGTAATAAAAGTATTACCCCATTTAATTGGATCATTTGATTTGAATGTTATGCTGCTCAGCCCAACTACATCTTTTTAACCCAACAAGCCACTGAACGGCATGAATGCCCATTAGTCTATTTTCATATGTCATCGAAGGTGTTCACTATTAAGGATTTCATTATATATATATATATATATATATATATATATATATATATATATATATATGAAACAATAACCTTTCATTTTCATTAAATAAAACGCCTATTTGAAATTCTTTCATTTTATCTCAATAAAGTATCGCCCCTTAATCCAAAGTTTGATCTAGAGATAAACTAAGTAATCGATTATACTTTCCCCTAATCCACATGTAGATAGAAGATCTTATATAACATAGAATGGTCCAGATGTCTGATGCAATATCACCTCATATGACGTGTGAGGTCAGATGTCTTGAACTGGCCAATTAGAAGTCTAATACAGCCGTACTTCGAGCGAGAGATCAGCGTCTTTTGAGCTTTTGTGTGTTCTGCCACGGTGCTGTCGAGATGTAATTTTTGGGCATGCTGCGTCCTTTTGTCTTGTAAATGTATTTCGGAATAAGTACTTTGTAAAGATGTTGTTAGGAAATCGTCTGTTTAGATATGTTACTTTACCTTTACTTTAGGTTATTTTACTTATAAATTTTCTTCCCTGTTTTTATTCTCCCGCTCTTAGAATCGTAAACAGCTCACATGAATGTAATGCGGCAAAATGAACGAGTCATTCATTTCGCCAATCGTACGTCATTATTTATGAGGGAGTGTCAAAGTTTGTAATTTTTCCATTGGATGTTTTCCTTTATTATGCAAATTTCTGACCACGCTCTGTTACTATTTAAAGGACCTTGTTGTTCAGTCTTCACTCCGGTTGTTGTCATTCACTTTTCAGATGGATGTTTTTCCCCCTATGCCGTTGTATTTCTAGGACAGTAAGATTTGTTTTTTTACATCTTGTACTTTTTGTAAATCTTTGTTTTATTTTTGCCCTTATCTAAATTTAAAATAAAATGTTTTTTTTGTAGTTTAAAAGACTTATAATTTTTCACCACACTGATTTAACACGTAGTTAAGTTCTATTTATTAGGATTAAGAACATTAGATGTATCTTCAGAGAAGTATGTGCTGCCTAACTGTTTAGGCACTAAATGATGTCCAGCAAGAAAGTATCTCTAAAAACTAAAGGACTATGTGATAACTATGCGGATGCCTGTGTTTTTTGACTGGACTCTCTGTCCAAGCCTTTCCCAGCCACACCCCACGACTTTCTGGTGTGTTTTCGAGTTCACCATCCTATTGTTCATCGCCACCGTTATCATTACACACACACACACATATATATATATATATATATATATATATATATATATATATATATATATATATATATATAAAATAACTTACTCCACTTGATGATGCAGATGAAATTTTTCCATCACCTTCAGGTGGCACATATGGATCAAATACATCCCCTACAGAAAGAAAAAGGAACATGAAACAATGCTGATTATTAATAATTTATTATAAATTAGTTAATACTACAGAATAATAAGACTAATTTTAAAGAGAATTTCATTAGGTGAAAGAATATGAATGTGGAATATTATATATATATATATATATACATATATATATATATATATATACATGAGTAGTGAAGATTAGCAGTTTTATACATGTTACATTTTAGTAAATATTTTTATATTAAATACCACTTGTAATACAGCCTTCCTCATCCAATGACAAATTGGACAGAACTTTGTTTAACGTGTGTAGTAAAAACCTCCTACTTAAATATCTTGTGCATGTAATAGAGCATTTTTCAGTTTATATAAGAGCATATGAAAAGAAGAAATCAAACTGTAAATATTTAAAGGTTTTCTTTACAATGTAAACCTCAGATTAAAACTGATACTGAGTCTGGCACTGTATATTTTGTTTTCAAATACTCTAGAGGAGAGCGCCATATAAAATGAAAAAAATCTTTGAGAAGAAAAGTAATTTTAAACTCTACTCTTCACTACATTACTCGAGCTGTTGTAAAAAATATTTTGTCTGTATCTATAAATATCCACCCTCTTAAATATGCACCAGAAATCAAAACATTTTCATTTGAAAGTTGATTGTCATAATACTATGCCCTTATGAATTTCTAGAAATTTAGATGTTATCAAATGTTAAAATTTCCAAATAATATATCCTCTTTAGTTGTACAGTATATGTAACTTATAGGCAGCAATAGCATTTTCCTTTAGTAAATAATACATACCTTAGAGCAGTGCTCCCCAACCTTTTTATCGCCACGGACCGGTCAACGTTTGATAATTTTACCGCGGCCCGCTGAGGGGGAAGGGACGTTGATCGCTTATATTTTAGATTGTTTTGATTTAATAATTTTAATTTAATTGTACTTAAACATGCCTTCATAATAAAATACAGTTACACCAAAAAATGAATATAAAGTGATTTAACATTCTAACTCACTAGAACGCTAAATCAATGAGACCCTGAACTTGTGGCCCTAAGATGGCAGCCCGGTACCATTTGATCTACGGACCGGTACTGGTCCGTGGCCCGGGGGTTGGGGACCACTACCTTAGAGCAATCATGTGGATATGTTCTTGGTACATATAAGTTACATTGTTCTTGAAAGAAGAATTAGATGCTTTAGGTACCAACAATGACAGAGCTTTGATGAAACACATCAAATTCAAATGATGATAATATAGGAGAGCAATTGAATTATGATTATCACAAACTCTATATAAAATCCAATGATTTCCTGATTTGTCCCACCAGGATAGAAAAATATTTAATTAGCTTAAAAAGAAAGGAAAAATATTAAGATATTATACAAAATTTGAGGTATCTCAACGATAGTCTTAAATGGAGATGTATTTTTTTGCCAATAAGACAGTAAAAGGCAGTTTCTGATATATAAATTTAGATTTGTCTGTGCGTATACAGAAGACCAGATGTTAATTTATGCAAGGAGTACCTACAATGGATAACACTGACATCCATGGGTATATAAGAAATAGCTGGGAGTTGAAAATCATAGCAGTATAAATTAAATATAACACATAAATTAGATAGTTGAAATCACTGGAGTATGAGTGAATCCCTTGGTTGAATCACTGTTCAAAAATATGAAACTAAGTAATTTCTAAAGCAATATAAATGTCATCAGCAAGTATTCCATATCCTGGGAAAGAGTGAACTCATTTTCACTAGTATTCCCATTAGCTACATAATTGAATCTGGTTTTAAATGTGTAAATAAACAAACTGAGTACAAAGTAAGAAAAAAACTGAATAGAAGATCACAATAAATCAGGACTAAAGCTTAATCAAAATCCCAACTTCATGCAGAAATTAATCTATTTTTTAATCCAGTCACAACTTGTACAGTTTAATCTGGTTTTAGCCAAATAAATATATCCTTCATAAAGAAAGAAAATAGACAAATTGAATCTGGTTCAGTTGAATCAACCTCATGAATTAAGACTAAAGCTAAAAATTGAAAACCATATATTACTCTCTTATTAAATATCATCTAGACTAGATCATGAATTATAATCTACTTTCTAATGATGTCAGGCAATCACAAAGAAATTTATTCAGGTTATTTCATTTAGGATAATATGTTGCAGAATTTTATTTATTTAGTTATCCTTTCTTGGTATTTTGTGTGAAGTTTCATAAACTGGAAAACAGTGGAGGAAGTTGATAAAATGCCAGTTTTATATGCCAGTTTAACATGTGCAGATTAACAGCATGGAAGCAGATTTCTTCAATTTATAGGTTGCAACACTAAGCCTAAAATAGGGTTAACTTAAAAAGAAAAAATTAAGTTTAGACAAGATAGTATTTATTTAATATATGTGTATGTAATTAAATATTTCTTTATATGTCAGTAAAAAAACTTTGAAAGTATTATGCAATATGCTTCATAAAATGTAACATACATAATGTACCTTACTCAAACAATGAACCATAATACGATTTAAACTAACGTTTCTTCTTACTGATTATTTAAATTACATGAGAGATCTTCAGAAAATAACTTTTACTTATTTCTAGTACTTCAGTGGGTAAAATGATAGAAGGGAGTTAGTTATACATGCAACAGTGTATAATGGCTAACTTGCTTGCTTGATACTCCATTTTAACCAGTATGATATTTGTTGTTGATTAGGGATACAAACAGAGTTATTTCGAAATGTAAAATATTGTCAGCAGTTATTTCTCAGGATGTAGGCCTCAACAAAGGAGATAAATTTATTGACAACTATATAAAAGACACAATTAATGTTCATGATTAGGAACAAAAAGTATAATTATCTGTTATGATTAATGTCTTCAATCAAGTTATGAAAGTGAAGACTGCAAGTAAATGAAAACATTGTTATAAATAACCCAAGCATAAATGATGTGAGAAAGAAGCAAATTCCAGACAAGCATTTTGCACAAGAATCTTTATACTCTCAGAATACTTTTTTCACTTACACAAGTGTTAGTATTTATTTCTAACACTCACAAAAAAATTAACTATATATTCCTTCAAAAGGACCTTGGAATTTTCAAATAGCTTTTTTTTTAATATTCATATTAGTTTTAACATTTTCATGTACATTATATTTTATAAAACTTTAACTGTAAGTTTATACGAACTTCACGACCTTATAATATATATTTACCACTTGCAAAAAATGATTTCATATAAAGAAAGCATACATAAATTGTATTATTAGCATACAGTTGATGGAATGAAAAAAAAAAACTTTAACAGTTTGAACTTTGTGGCATGATTTAATAGTCAACTACAAAATGATAGAAAAGAAAATTAAGTTTCACATTAACTGGAAGAAGATCACAGTATAAATATAGTTTCATAAAGAATATTAAAAATTAATATAAACCAGAAGAGCTGATAAACATTGGTTTTTCATTCCACTGGCGGGTAGGAGCAATGCCCTTTTCCTTAA
Source organism: Dolomedes plantarius (assembly GCA_907164885.2). Classification (NCBI taxonomy): domain Eukaryota; kingdom Metazoa; phylum Arthropoda; class Arachnida; order Araneae; family Dolomedidae; genus Dolomedes; species Dolomedes plantarius. The sequence goes on along the minus strand of OU015493.1, from coordinate 136,000,054 downwards.
GTTTTGCTCGCATTTCCTCAATAGTCATTTTTTGAGATTGTCTTTCTTCATCAAAATCAGGTAAAAAAACTTTTAAAACCTAAAAGAAAGAAAAAAATTTTAAAAATGCAAAAATGAAGAAATAAAAAAGTGGGGCCCGGGGCGGACCGACCCGGGCCCCACTTACTAAGGGGGCCCCATGAGAGGGGCCTTTTTTAAAATTGAATGATAACTTTACTACAAAAAATTACATTTTTTATTTTTAAAAAAATCAGACAAGAACGTTATTGTTTTTATAAAATATTACACTTGCATATTTTAGCGACTTCCAACATTTCACATGCCCCCCCCCCCCACTTAACTTGAAATAAATTAAAACGTTAATAGAAGTTCAGTTACAACCATAAAATTGTAGAAAACTTTTAAGAAAGCTGGGTTTTTTGCTGCCCTTTCAAACTGTGAAACTGAAGATTCCGATTATGTCTTTAGCCTTAACATAGATTTTAACAATATGATATGATCCATAGCATAAATTCGATGCTATATTTTTTTTCTGATTTTATTAATATTATATTTATTTTTCTCATTGTATAACTAACTACTCAAACATGAATTCTATTTTTATTCAATTTCAAAAAATCCCAATATTTCATATTTTAAGGACCGTCCAGTAGTCAAAGCGCTGAGGAGGGCCCTAACTGAATTCAATTCGTGCCCCCCCCCCCCTAAAAAAAAAGGTTAGAAGCACGCTACGCCTATGGTGCTGAGAGATGCCATAGAGCTGACGCTGAGTTGCTGAGAATCGCCCGACATTCTTCGTCATATTCCAGAACCCACAAACTTTTCTTGATGTATTTTAAAATTTTGTACGTAACCGTATTTATACTAGAAGTGCAATAAACGCATGAAAATCATTAAATAGGCTGATAGTCTTTATTTTAAGCAAAGTCCTTATAGACCAGGCCCTAATTTTCCACTAGGCCTGGCAGGCCCGGGCCTAGGAACCCCCGAATGTTAGGGGGCCCTAAAAACTTTTATTTTAAAAGAAAAGAAAAAAAAGAAAATTTCCAATTCAGTTCTTTTTTATTTTACCTTTTTCAATATCAATTTTTTTTTATATATCCTTTCAAATTTGATTGATTGGTTCATCATATGTATAGCTATATGTATAGTTCATATGTATGTTATAGTGTATATAAGAGATTACTAAGTTTTTCTGGTTGCATTGTATTGGTGTTTTAATTTAATGAAGAAGTTAATATGTTGTATTTCTTTTTTTTATTTGATAATGCTCAAGGCTTCTACGCTTCAAATAGCCAATTCTCGGTAAAATGTTACTTTCACAGTGATTCATGATTATTTTTTGTGTGTGTCAATTTTGGAAATTTTACGTCCACATCACTGTTAGGGGGCCCCCATCGCCCCATCCCGAGTTGTGCCTAAAGTCAAGAATTTTCTAAATCGGGCCCTGTTATAGACTGGTTAGTTTTCTGGTGTCAGAAGTCCTGATTTAAGCATTAGGTTGAGGAAAGACTGACTGATGACGACGATGAGCCTGGAAATTACAGGTAAGCCGATTCTTTGTCAGATTCTGGCTTTGGCGTAATATGTGAATAATGTTGTGTGTTTTGGAAAATTTGGAAAATTGATAGATGCAGTGGAGAAGCTGTGCGACGCGTCTGAAAACCTAGATACAAGAGGATCAGCTCAGATTATAATGGCAAATGTTTGCGATTTTAAGTTTATAACGTTTCTATGCCTGTGGTCAGACATTTTGGAGGAAATCAACCACACTCAACACTACCTGAAAATTCAGGGGATTTCCTTGGACAAGGCTTTAAATAAACTAAGAGCATTGGAACTTTTTATTAAGGAAAGCAGTGAATCTTTAGTTAGTGATGCTTTGGACTTCGCTTCCCAGAAATGTGAAGAAATGGGAATTGCTATTGAAAAGAGAGGCAGAAAAAGATCGAAAAAGATGATGCCGGGTGTAAAAGCTAAAGATGAGGGTTTATCTTTACAAGAAGAACTAAGGAGGTCCATGTTCCAATGTGTAGATAGGTTGTATTTGGAACTCCATGGACAACATTCATAACAAATTTGAAGTCTTGCAGTCGGTTAATTTGATCAAAGCTCTAGATGAGAAATTGCCAGAACTTATTTCTCGTCTAACTGAAAGTTACGACAAATTTTCTAAGGACGAGGTTTTGCCAGAAATAAAAAGACTAGGACGTAAATGGTCGGATAGCCCTTACGTCTAAGGATCTCCATCAATCGTTTCTGCATAGATTGAACCAGTTTGAATGTTTCATTAGGAGATACATTATTCCATTCCATAATGATAATCTTCAAATATTAATACAGAGGAAGTCAAAAAGTGGTCAGCTCTTCAAGTTTTGCAGTTCATTGTTGGTATGGAATTTCAAGAGTCAGTACCAAACCTGTATTTAGCACTAAAGTTGTTTTTGACGATTTGCATTTCAGTCGCAACTTGTGAAAGAAGTTTTTCGAAATTGAAAGTCATCCAAATCTATTTGCGCTCAATAATGAGCCAAATCAGACTAAATGGCCTAGCAATGTTATCCATCGAGAACAAGTTGGCTATGAAAATAAACTTTCATGAGACAATTAGACAATTTTCTGATGCAAAAGTTAGAAAAAGACAATTTTAAAAGGAGGCTTTTACCTATTTGAAATTAATACAGAATTCTTAATTTAACTTGCTTATATGGAATTTTTAAAAATGTTTGTTTTTAATAAGTTTTTAGAATGCAACCCCCCCCTTTTTTTTGGAAATGTCCCTGGGTTTCATATAACATGGTTTCACACAACACGGCATTTTCTAGGTGATGTATTCCCATTCTATTTTTTCAGACTGATACTGTGAATGTGTATTGCCTTGTGAAAAGTAAATATTTTTAAAGTTGAATTACCAATAAAGTTAACGTAGATCAAAGTGAGGTATTTCTTTGGTTTTCCTTGAAGCTACCTGAATATTATAAGTAATTATTGGCACCAAAATGGCTCCTTTTCTTTTTAATATGAATTTTGTCTTTAACTATTATTGCTTTTATTAATCAAACGGCCAAGCCTTTTACCATTCACCTTGGCCTGACGAAAAATTCATACAACGAAAACCAGCGCCGTACAATTGATTTTAACCTTGTACCGAGCAGTAAGTTAGCTAGCTCATGGATCAAGCGGTTAGAACGTTGGTCTCGGAGCTGTGCCGTGCGGTACGTCATTGGTTCGATTGCTCGAACCCAGGCCTTGACATAAGACTTTTTTCATTAATTTAACGCTTAAACAGTAATGATCATTGCTCACCTCGTACTGCACGAGTTCGCTCCCTTATTCTGTCAATTTTTTCTCTGCACACAGGGGTGTGCCGATGGGGGAGGGGGGGAAGCGGGACAGTACCCCCACCACAGAGCTAAACTAATTTTTTTAAATTTACAAAATAATGCAAAAGTTTCGTATAAGCCTAATAGCAATTGTGTTATTTATTATTTACCATTACGATCTTTATTGCACTTAAATTTTTATCGATCTTTATTGTTACAATTTTAGCGCTATACAGTGCCAGAAACAGTATTTCTAAAGCCAAGTGCCGAGCGTTGTTTATACACTTCTACAGTACTATGCGCGAACCACGAGAGTGAACCGAACCCTTGCCTATCAAAGTATTGAAGGGGTCTTTTTTCAACAGGGCACGCACGCACTGTTTCGTCGCGTATCTGCTTTAAAAAGCACTTCTTGTTAGATTTTCATTCCACTAATGACGGGGACGTCGCTTTAAATATTTTATCCGAATTCATAGATATATTATTTTTAAGAAGTGACATCTAGTACTCTAGATAGCCTAAAATGGCACTATTTAACACCTAATTTTCAAAATTTTCCGGGGGAGGGCCCCCGGATCCCCCCTTCAGCTAATGGGTATTCCATATCCCCCAGACCCCCGGAAGACACCCCCTTCTAGTCCACCCTGATAATAGGGCGTCAGGGAAATGGACGACCCCTAGCACATGGAGGCCTTGACCCCTCCCCCCCCAGAACAAGATCATGAGCACGCCACTGTCTGCACAGGTCAATAGCCTGAGGAGACTATCTGATTAAGGCAAAGAAAGGCTAGCTGTCATTAGAAAAAGTTAAAAATTACCATTTTTTGGGGGGGCAGGGGGGCCCAAAAAATAAATCCGCCCCGGGCCCCAAATGGTCTAGGTACACCACTGGGCGGGTACATTAGCCGGGGCATTACCCGTGTCCACCTGTTGACTGAGGTTATTGTACTCTGATAACCATTTACGGACCATTCGGAGATCACACCTCTTTTCTTTACTTTAAGATTCCTATTCCAGAGATCTATTATGATTCCTTTCTTGTACTCCACGGAATAGCTGTTTCATTTTGCACTCACCTTGTCTGGGGATCAAATTATTCCCTTTATATCTATTATTAAATCTAGTGTTAATTGAAGTCTTTCAAAACAGGAGTAGTAACAAAAACTGTTAAGAATGATGGCCTACACAAAACTGTCGAAATATTACAGGCACAACATCCAGAAAATGTTTCTTTATTTCACATGAGTGCATCAAGTATGTCCATTACAACACACAATATATTGAATTATGAAGATTCTAATAAGTCACATCCCTGTCTGTTCATTATCAAGCACGTATGTGTGTTGTGACTGTACTCTGATTGGTCATTCAGCAATAAGTCTGGCGTCCATCTGACTGGTGATCTTAACTGGGGCTTATTTTTGGGGTAGGGGCTTATATAAAGTGTATTCTGAAAAATCATGCTAGGGCTTATTTTCTGATTAGGTTTTATTTTCGTGGAAACATGGTATGATATTTGGAAATAATTACATCAAACTTCTATATGACAGAGAATGAAATTGGAGTTTGACAAATTTTTTTCAATTCAAATTGTGGAAAATGTGAACATTTTATAATGTGTTAAAAAAATACTTAAAGGTGTATGTACTTTTTCTGTAGAAGAGATCATTGTGTGGTCATCATAACATTTTACAATTGAGTTCTCTTCTAACAATATTTGGAGGGAGAAATGGGAGGGGAATATAACATTAGAGGTGTTTTTTTTTTTGGCTGTCTGTTTTTAAGCATAGGGAGAGATAGTAATAATCTCCATATATTTGGCTGTGTTCTTATATTTTGATATCACTGAATGTAAATGTAAATATTAATTAATTTTCACAGTACTTACCTGACAATTGAAAATACATTTTTAGATAATTTTATTTTTGAAAATGGTTTCAAAATTTATAATATTCAAAGTAAACTATTATTTAATTCTGACAAACAAAAAAGAAATTAAAATTTTTTTTGTCTTTTTTACCTATCAATATTTAAAAATTATTTGATTTTCAGAAAACTTTTTTACATTTAAAAATTATCCTCAAATTTTTCTCCAGAGCAAAAATATAAGCATCATTTAAAGTTTTTAGGCTAATTTCTCTAAGAAATGCTTTGACTAAATTTTAACACTGAAATTGCTGAATCTCAAAAATACATGCAATGAAAAAATATAATCTATAATTGAACAACACTACTTTAGAAGTGTAATTATTATTATTTATTCATGCTGTTACCAATATCTAGAAGCCAATTTGTTTTCTGTTTGCATTACTTATTAATGTAATTGTCCACCCTTATTATTTTAAATTAAGATCAAAATTGTAGGAAAAAACATCATGGTACCTTTGGTTTTTAAAAAAAAGTATGGGGTCATTCCATGTCAAATCAACGAAAAAAAAAAATATATTTTTGGACCTTGACATCTCAGATTCAAATGATTTTTGGTTTATATGTTGTACTTATAAAGTATATAAAAAAATGTAAAATTTTAGATTTTTTGGGTCAATGGTTTTTTTTTCTGAATTTCAAAAACAGCAAAAAACAACAATTTTTCCAAGAATGCCATTCACCAAAAAAATAATAACTCTGCAGGTAATTATGCTAGATAGCTCATCTATAGCTCATTTTAAAGCTCTTTTTACAGGCTTTAATTTGATATGCAATACAACCTGCTTTGGCATAAAAAAAATTTGAAATTTTAAAAATCTCAAAAACACCCCTTTTGATTTTTTTCAAAAAAACATGTATTAATATTGCACATATTGGCTAGAGGTATGCAAAGTTTGAAGATGGCGAAACGATGGGTTTTTGAGAAACAGATTTTTGAAGAGTAGTATATCTGAAGGATATGCTAATAATGGACACTCAAAACAAGTTTAAGTTATTATTTACTTATATTATTGTACTATTTACACAGATCATATCATTTATGGTCGAATGCAGTCCAGTAACAATAATGATGAACAATCTTATATGTTGCTTCCTGTTAGATGTTGCTATTAACATGTACTGAATGCAGTAACATAAACACTGCATGCAGTGACATGTCTGAACTTGTGAACTATTCACTTCCTGTTCATTCCTGACTCATGAGGCTCAGTTTTCTCAAAGTCACTGTCCAGGCAACATGTGCAGTGTGTTCTGTGTTGATTCAGGATGCTTTTGCAAACAGTAACTGAACGTTGTGCTTGCAGTGAAAATGGAAGATAAAAAAAACTTGACAGTATTTTCTGTGAAATGTTGTAATCCATTTCAGGATATTTATCACCGTAAATCAGGTAAGCTTAGGAAAGTGACTCCATGGATGTGCTGTTTAGGTTTGAAATTGGAGATGGGAATGAAAATATGTGATGTCTGTAGGATAAAGCTTTAAAAAAAGACAAATGTTGATCCTCAAGACAGCAGCATGAATTTGAAGAGATGTCATCACAAAGTATCAGTGCACATGAAAAATTCACGGACCCTGATATGTCATTAGATTTGCTAAATCAGTCATTGGAACTTGTAGGGGAATCACCAATTAAGAAAAAAAGACTGAAAAGAGAATCATATGCAGAAAAAACGTTGGAAACAGTTAAAACAGTTCTCCATAGAACTTTATTTTCTAAAAATGTTTTGGAAACCGCAACATCAGCAAGTGATGATGACTTAGAGATGTTAAAACAATTTAAAGAAAAGTTCTCACAAACAACAAAAAGAAGTGAAAAGATTCTGATCCTAACTGCCTTACCAGCTAGTTGGACTCAAAAAAGAATACAAAATGAGTTTGGGGTGAGTGATTACATGTCCAGGGTAAAAAGATTAGTTAAAGAGAAAGGAATTCTTTCAACTCCAGATCCCAAGTCCGGAAAAGGTTTGGATGAAAAAACTGCCAGGCTTGTTGTTGATTTTTACAATAATGATGAGGTTAGCAGAGTTATGCCTGGGAAGAAAGATTTTGTGTCAGTTCCAGCTGATGGTATGAAAATTCACTTACAAAAGAGATTAGTGTTAGCAAACTTGAAAGAAATATGCCAGTTGTTTAAGACAGAACACATGATACACAAGGTTGGGTTTTCAAAGTTTTGTGAGATAAGGCCTAAAAACTGTATTTTAGCAGGAAAAAGTGGAAGTCATACAGTTTGTGTCTGCATTATTCACCAGAATGTGAAGTTAATGTTGAATGGCTCAGGAATGGATAAATTTGTATTAGAAGGCGATGAAACCACTTTAAGAGATTACAAAACCTGCCTTGCTCAAATAATATGCAATCTACCCTCATCTGAGTACTACATGGATGATTGCAAGTTGTGTCCTGGGGTGAACACTTTCAAGAATAAGCTCAGTGAGAAATTTGAAGATGAAATGATTGACAGTGTGATTTACAAGAAATGGATATCTACTGATACATGTACTATGGAAACTGTCATAAAAATGACTGAAGAATTTATTGATGATTTCACCGAAGATCTTTTTGAAGTTAAAACTCATTCATTTACTACAAATCAGCAGAAACAGTTTTACAATCATGTAAAAGCGAATTTAAAGGTAGAAGTACTGATTATCTGCGACTTTGCTGAAAATCATTCCTTTGTACTTCAAGATGAGGTACAGTCTTACCACTGGACTAACACCCAAGCTACTCTCCATCCTTTTGTTTTATATTTCAAGGGAATGAACAGCACAGTTCAGCATCTTAATTATGTGTTCATTTCAGAGTGTTTGAAGCACAACACTGTGGCATTCAATGTATTTCAAACTCAGGTTATTGCAGAGCTGAAAGAATCAATTCTAACCATCAGTAAGATATTCTACTTCTCCGATGGATCTGCTGCACAGTATAAGAATCGCAAGAACTTCCTGAATATTTGCATGCACCGAACTGATTTCAATATTGATGCGGAGTGGCATTTTTTTGCCACATCTCATGGCAAAAGTGCATGCGATGGTCTTGGGGGTACTGTGAAAAGCCTTGCTACCAAAGCAAGTTTACAGAGACCATACAAAGACCACATAATGACTCCTCAACAGCTTTATGATTTTTCAAAAGAAAACATACCAGGAATAAATATTATATACTGCATAATGAAGAGTATAATGAAAATGTTAAAAGGCTGTCTTCACGATTTTATGAATCACAAACAGTATATGAAACACAGAAAATTCACGCAATCATCCCATTGTCTGAGTCACAAATGGTGACAAAACCATATTCTTTCAGTACTCGAGAAACCATACAGGCACCTGTGACTTCAGAAAGCACAACAGACTTTAAAAAATTTGAGTCTGGATTTGTCACAGCTGTTTATGATGGTTCATGGTGGCTAGCGTGCATTATTGCTACAAATCATGAATCTTTTTATTACAAAGTTAGCTTTCTTCACCCTAAAGGACCAGCTCCATCATTTTACTATCCCAAACCTCGACTTGATATTCTAGATGTTTCTGTTGATACTATTTTGAAAAAAGTAGATCCCTGCACGGCAACAGGAAGAATGTACACACTTACACAGAAAGAAATGTCCGCTTCCACAGCTATTTTAGACAAAAAGTTACAATCAAAGTAGATATACAGCAATGTATATAATAGAACTTTTTTAATTGTTACTGGACTGCATTTGACCATAAATGATTTGATCTGTGTAAATAGTACAATAATATAAGTAAATAATAACTTAAACTTGTTTTGAGTGTCCAATATTAACATATCCTTCAGATATACTACTCTTCAAAAATCTGTTTCTCAAAAACCCATCGTTTCGCCATCTTCAAACTTTGCATACCTCTAGCCAATATGTGCAATATTAATACATATTTTTTTTGAAAAAAAATCAAAAGGGGTGTTTTTGAGATTTTCAAAATTTCAAATTTTTTTATGCCAAAGCAGGTTGTATTGCATATCAAATTAAAGCCTGCAAAAAGAGCTTTAAAATGAGCTATCTAGCATAATTACCTGCAGAGTTATTATTTTTTTTGTGAATGGCATTCTTGGAAAAATTGTCTTTTCGCTGCTTTATAAATTCAGCAAAAAAAAAAAAACCATTGACCCAAAAAAATCTAAAATTTTACATTTTTCTTATACTCTATAAGTACAACATATAAACCAAAAATCATTCGAATCTGAGATGTCAAGGACCTCGTTGATTTGACATGGAATGATCCTATGCTAGGAACTACATAAATACCCAAAAATTTTCCAGAATGGAAAAGCAAAACATGCAAAACTCATAATTTTTTTTAAGCCTTAAGAGCAATAAATATTTCTTGTGGCTACTCCACTGTGAAATGTTTATCATCCAAACTCCTTATTTCAGAAATCTAGTTCCCTGAGGAGGCAACCTCAAAAACCTTCTTAGGTCTCTTCTCTACAGGGGGACTAAACATCAATTTTAAGTCTTTTTGACAGTCATGGAAAAATCAATCTGGTGATCACTTAGAAGTCCGCCATATAAGCTATGGGCAGTATTCGGCAGTACATAATCATATATTATTCAGTTGCAAGAGAGATAGATTTCCTATTCTTATCATCCTAAGGCAGAGATACTCAAACTGGTACCCACAAAGCTTTTATGTGCAGCCCAAGCCTCTCACATTCATTATTAGGCAGGCACATTTGAAAATATAATTTTGGAAAATAGATCTGATAAAATTTAAAAACAAATGCATGATCTTACTTTTTCACTACGCTGTTTTTTAAATTTTGGATTCCAGTGCTTTGAAGTACTTTCAAGTACACAAGAAGTCATAAATGGAGAGGCACATAATTTGGTTGAGGGTGAAATGACACGTATCTGAAATGAAAGTAAATAAAAATAAAATATGAGTATAATCAGCTTTTAGGTTTTTTGACAGAAAACCACAATAGCAACAGCAAAAACCATTACAGAACATTTCTGAATATATAATGCTATTACTTTAACTACAAAAAAAAAAAATCTCGCTTTAACCAGCACAGTTTTGTAGCCGAAATAATGCAAATCTATTACAGCGTTCAGTTACCAGCCCGAGGACTAAAAGAAATAGGATTTGATGTTAAGCTTTATATATAAAACATTGTGAAATAGTAAAAGAAGTTATTAATCTATACATAATATGTATATATATATATATATATAGGTATATAGATAGATAGTTAATTAGAAACGTAACGATGATGTAAAAACGTGAAAATTGCTAATAAAAAATTAATTACATACTATACAGGAAACATGACTCAAGTGTTTGGATATATTGAAAGCCATTTTATATCTACTGTAGTCTGAATATTTTACAAAACTTGTTTTCTGGTGATTTCAGGTAAAATTTTCAAGCCACCGAAGGAAGCATTTCGTAAACAGTTAATTTTATTTTCCTTTTTTTTTGATTGAATCACTGAACGAGGAATGAATCACTGATTGATTGCAGTTTACAGTTTGATAGACGTACACAACTGTCCACGGACCGCTAATCGCTACCGACTGCTGAATCGCTAAACCAATGATCCCACCCTTTCTCCCTTGCTAAATAGAGTAACAGTTCAAGTGAAATCACCGGCAGCTTACACCAAATAGACTTTGCGCCTGTTTACAAACAAACACTGCGACGCCGAACGCTGGTTGGCAAAACATCCGTTGACTTATCATGGCGTTCTATGATCACGCTTACCACAAATTCGATATAAAGCTATCAAATTATGCCAATACTTTAGACAGATCATCCAAACAAACTTACGTTGAAAAACTAATCTTTACAGAATAAGATGGGGTTTTTTTTTTGCCTTCTAGATCCCTTTTTATTAAAAAATTGAAGACTGGAAGTATGACATTCCCTATGGCCAGTTGTAAAGAAATCCGACATCAAACGATTTTTGCACTTTACACCAGGAAAACAAAATGTTAGATCCCTTTGTTGTTGTAAGTTTGATTTGTATAATTTTATAAGGCCTTCCCTAAATATTTAAAACTGTCGATAACTTTGCTGCTCTTACTTCGCACGTGTTGAATTATGTGTAAATTATACCGTGGTATCTATTTTATTCTTATTACTTATTTATGACGATTCCATTTTTTTGAAAAATTAGTTTTGAATCTGGAAAGTTAATTTAATTAGTTAAATTCTTAACTTGATACACTCTTTTTTAAGTTGTTATATCATGTTATCCTTGCTTCTGGAATAAAGGGTAAAGGAATAAAATGCATCACATTACACAGTGAATTAACAATAAAAAATTGCTGCGAATAACACCATTTCAGTTGATTGTTTACAGTGATGTAACTGTTTTACTGACATTATAGCTTGCATTAATGATGCATTAATGCTTGCCTGAACATTATAGCTTGCATTAATGATGAAAATATTTAGTTAAAAATACTTTGCCGTTTAAGTTATTTAAATTTCTAGGTATTTATATTTAATTGTTCTGAATGTTTTGATGAATAAATGCTCTTTTTTAAAAAGGCGAAAGTACAAAAGATTTGTAAAAATTTCAATATTAATATTTCCATGGTTTATGAAAAATTTATAAAAAATATTATCGAGAGATTATTTGTCAAGAATAAATTTTTATATCTTAAAAGAGGTTTTATATATTTGTTGTCTATGTATGCTATCATCAGGTGCCATAGGTTTATATTCCTCTTCATTAATTAAAAAAGAGCTTAATCTATATAAAGTTTTTGTCTTGCACCTGAATTAGGTTTGTATATTCTCTAAGTTAAAATTTTTGAAAATATAATTTAAATATATTTTGTTGTAAATATATTATGAAAAAGGTATTTCAATTAAGTAAAAAGGAAATGTTGCTATAAAAGCAATATTTAAGTGCTGAGATGTAGTTTGTACAGAATGCTATCTGATATACGAAATACATAATCTTGGCAAAATGTTCCAGTATGAAGAGTATATTTTTATTAATTAGGTTTTATTCACATATGTATCTTTTTCATCCTTCGGAAAACGATACATGTCAACATTATATCCTTTTGGAAGCCTGAATGTGAACCCATAAGCTACATAACTCACTAGCATAATGATAATTTAAATCAATAAGCTGTTTCAACGATATGTAAATGTTTAAGTAGAGCTTTGCTAACATGTGCAAGATGCAAAATGCCGAATGTTTTGCCTACCAGGGCGCGGTGCTTAAGCGTGACGTTACTTCATGACGTTTCCAGCAGAAAGTCTATATAAAAAGCATCTAAACTACCGAACTGATTGAAAGATGGATGCAATATCTTTGAGATCGTGAAAAAATTCTTAAATATATTTTAAAAATTCTATGATCAGCTTTATTTAAAAGCTTATAATTATTTTTTTTAATTTATAGAAAGCTTTTATTTCTCTTTTTTTCAACGTTTTACATGTATTTTCATTTTCCAAGCAATTTGCAAAGTTAAAGATTTGAAATGTTTCAAGGTGAAATCTCACGCATAATAAATGTGTAATAAATATGTGGATGATCACGATAGCTAGACGATTAGCGAAAAAACTGATCACTATGTTACACATGACTGCTGCAATGAGTCAACACCTTACCTTCTAGAAGGTGTTGAATGACTGTTTTTGAAAGGGAGGGTAACTGGGTGAAGTGATGACTCCTCCCGATGCGTAACCTTGCATGTGTTCGTGTTATGCGATGCACCGAGTTCTTAATCTATATTTTTCTCCTTAAATTGAGCCGATGTAATATTTTTGATGTAAATCTGTTTACGAACCTTTAATCTGATTTTGGCTTTTGATATCAGGTTTTAGTTTTGTGTATTGAAAAAAATGTTCATGCTACGTGAGCGCCTGCATAGTACTATAACTTCTCCTCTCTGACGTCACAAAACATGGACTGTAATATTTAGTTTTTGATATGGCTGTTGTTAATGGTATTAAATCCATATTTTTAAAGAAATTAGACTTTATTTACTTTTGTAAACGTATGTAATCTTTTTAATGGTTCTCTTTAATGCAGTGGTGTATTTTCCTACTCTCTCTTATAAAAACATAACAAATTAAACTGACAAGAAAATAGTCCGGACCAATTGACTAACACAATGCAGCATTTAATTATGATAAAATTTAATCTATACTTTTTTTCATTTCCTCAGCTACAGATTTTAAAGTGAGATAAGTTGCATATACTAGATAAAAATTTAAGACTGTAAAACATGTAGTAAACGCCTAGATATATTTTTTTGTATGATAATTTAATTGATAAGTTCCGTCTTTCTGAATTTCAGAAAAAAATGCTTATGTGTGGACTGATCGTAGATTTGTATGATTCTGCAACTGATGATATATATTACATATGCATTTGCTTTTTAAGAAATCCCACATAATGCAAGTTCTATGTTTTTTTTAATTAATTATTTGGATGGGACTTCTGTGTATATTAAGTTTTTGTTGTTGCAATAACAATTAATTCGTTTTTAATTACTAGAGCTGTGAATACTCTGTTGAAAATTTATTTTTAAAATATTGTAGGTTTTTGATATTTGAGGATTGTTTGTCTGGTAAGAGATGTGATTCGGATGTTTTATCATCAGTTATGTAATAATTGTTATATTTTCATAGTTCTTCATAAATCATATATATATACATATATAAACATATATATATACCTGAGTATATATGCATACAATATGAGTTTTTTATGTTGCTATTGTTTGTCTTCATTGCATTGCCTTAAACTTATTTCTGATCCTTCCAGGTAATAATCTGAGTCTTACTTGATGATGATTTGGAACTTCTTTAGTCATCTTAAATGTGTGATTTCAGACAGAGGTGCATGTTTACATTGACAGGTTAGTAAATGATAAAAAATTTTACTGATATGAAATCTTATTTTTTCCCCCCTAAATTTCTTTGGAATGTCACATTAAATTTTATAACATATTTGCCTGTAAAATCGAAAGTAATATCCTTTATCATGAATTATATTTTTGGGTAATTTTAAATTGACATTAATACTGAATTTTTCAAATGGACAGAAATATTTATAGGTGTGAAGTTCCTATTTGAATTATTTATATGATTCTGAATTTGTTAGAATTGATTTTTAATCAAGACATATTTATTCTTTTATCTGAAGTATTATAAAGTTTATATACATGGCATGCCTAGATATTTAAGTGTAAATGCAAGTGTGAAGATAAAAGATACATGTTTATATGTCTTGTCAGTGATTACATACTAGAGCATACCCAAAAAGTTTAATTATTTTAATAGTAATGTAGACATTATGTGAACATTTCATGGCATATGCTCTATGTAATACACTATATGTAATGTATTATATAAACTTAATAGTGTTTGGTAGTTTAAGTTTAGGGGGCATATCTATCTATATAAATATATATATAAGAATTTGTTCTATCTTAGCATTTTTCCCATCCCATCTTGGATTAAACACTTTTTGTTCTTTTGTGGAAACATCTCACTTTAATCTTCATTTAGTAAAATATATTTTGAAAAATAATAATGTTTTTGATCTTTCGAAAAACTTTATCTTACTTTCTAACCCTGTTTTATAATTGACTAAACTAGATTGCACTGATTTTCTAGTCTCTCTTAATTATTAAGTTATTTTATTGAATTAAAAAAATAATACATGAATGGAAAGCTTTATAGTAGAGGTCTTTAATCTTTCACGTTCTCTTGCCACACCAATGAATTTGCAAAGTTCCGTGGGCTACATCTGTGAAATAAGTAGTATAGGCAAAGGGGGAAAAAAGTGTATTATTTGCAAACGAGCTACAGCCTTTGAGATGATTGCTTGATTTACTTTTTATAGCATGATAATGAAGGATTATTAATTCCTTGAAAAAACTTCACTGAAGTTTTGTGTATACAGTGTTTTTTAAATAGTATTTTGTACCTTTATAACCATTATTAATTTTTAAAAAGATTTTATTTATTATTTTCTACAAATAACAAAAAATGGGAGTTGAATCAATGTTTTTTTCACTTTATATTGCATGAAACAGAATGAATGCAGGACTATGAGATGCATGTGAGTTTCTGGAAAGAAAGAGCCTTGGCATGCTGCTTTTTGTGTTTATTTCATCGTAAGATTATGAATACAATTACCAGTTTATTGTTTTGATAAGCCTATGTGCCTTGGGCTACATTTCCCCATGCATTCTTGATCCTTTTTGTATGAGAGAATTTGCCATTCTAGGGGGGGGGGGGGGGGGGGTTCTCCAAATTTATATAAAACTTTCATTTTGCATGATCAAAATGTTTCGACGGGCAACGGGTTGAAGACCCCTACTTACAGGAATGCTGTAAAAAAGCCTTTTAATCTGTATTTTTCTTCATATTCTGTTCATTTTACATTAAATTAACCATAATTCTTTTAACTAAAAGCCTGAAAACTGGCGATAAAGGAGCACAAATAAAAAATTATCCTAAAAATTCAATATTTGAGGGAATTTTTGATTTTAAAAAAAAGGTTGTTTATTTGAGTCTAGTTCCCATATATACAAATGCAATTAAAGACATATGGCTTTTGGCATCCAGTACTTTTCTCCATTTTTTTTTCATAGCAAAATTGTGTTCTTAATTCTGAGTGTAATAAGACTCAGAAATTTTTATAAAATCTAATTTTGGGAGGGGGGGGGATTAGTTAAAGTTTAACAAAATATTTTTCTGATTTTTTACAATCTTAATTCGAAGATTATTAAAATTTGAGTTTTTCATTTAAAAAATTGATTTTACTGGAAGAACTCATTCAGCAGGAACAAGAAGTTTTAAGTTTTTTGTTTTAATATTGATTTGTAGCTAAAGACCAAATAAATCATATCTGATATTTTTAATTTTTTTAATATCATTCAGGTTAAACCTAGGAAATCCTAAGTAGGTTTTTAAAACAGATGTTTAATCATAGACATTAAACAAATATAAGCAAATTCAGGAAAAAGTAATTAACTTAATATTCTGAAACCTGGGTTAGGACAAAGAAATTTCCTTTGTCTTATTATGTTTAAAGTGAGTAATTTATAAAGTTTTTAGGAACCTTTGTTTTTTAATAGCATGT
The DNA here is from genome assembly GCA_907164885.2 of Dolomedes plantarius. NCBI lineage: Eukaryota > Metazoa > Arthropoda > Arachnida > Araneae > Dolomedidae > Dolomedes > Dolomedes plantarius. The sequence goes on along the minus strand of OU015493.1, from coordinate 135,983,710 downwards.
AGACTAGGTCTTTTAATTAATTATACAAATTTGTTTGATTACCTAAATAATACAAATTGAGGTCTTGAAAAGAGGGCTCTTTTCATCTCCTTTCTTATACTATATTACTTGTCATTAGCCTAAATATGGTGTGCCTGGGCACCTTAAATAACTCCTCTTTATTACCTTTGAGTTTAGTTGGCTTGAAGAAAAAAAAAAGAGAGAGAGAGAAAACTCCTTGTATCAGGAACCAGTCTTTTTATGGACACATGGATTAATTCATTGTCTTGCTGGAAATATACCTCTGTCCAGAACTAGTTCTATTGTTTGAAATAAATAGACAGCATGACATTATATACTACTTAATCACTATGAATTTATAGAAATAAATGAGAAACTGTCTGTTCTGAGTGAATTGATTACTCTCCATACCATCACAGATACTCCTTCTTGAGGCTGGAAAAGTTTTGTGGTTTTTATCAGAATGCTAGTAGTGCTAAAAAAATGTCTATTCAGATGAAAATTTTTCCTCTTTAAGAATAAGTATTAGCCAATCGATCTTTGTTTGATTTTTCTGTGGACCATTCCTATGGCTTCTTACTATGCTTGTACATTTTCTATTCTTGGGAAACATTTTTTATTTTTGTGAAACATTCTCCATTCTTCTATTCTGCTTATTTGATGTTTTCATTGCCTAAAAGTACTTTTAAAATAGTTCTCCACTGTGCTGTCAGTCCTTTTGTGTCCTGATTCTTCTAGCTAATGAGTTATTTCTTATTGCAAGTCTGAAAATTAAGTGTATACTTCTAAGTATCAATTTTGGTTTTCTCTGCATATCTATCTTTGCCCTTTCTTTATCTTTGCCCTTTCTGGTTTCAAAGTTCTTTTTCTCCCCATTGCTTATCCCTATTGCCTGATCTTCAGAAATTCTAATTAGTAGAAATACATTTAATTTTCAATGTATTTACATAATAAAAATCTAAGATATATTTCTCTTTTTTATGTGTCTTTTTTAATAGTAGTGTGGTTCAGTGCCTCTTCCATGTGAGAACATCTGTAAGTTTTAGGGGTATTAATACAGCTTTCCTTATTTGTTCACATGAATGAGTCATATTTATATGTGATAAACCTGATCTTTTAAGCTGGATATTGAACAGATGTTCCATTCATTAAATGATTTTGTGAGCAGCAGGTTATACTTCAGAATAGGAGACTGGGGAGATATAGTAGCAATGAAGTTCTGTTTGGTGCACCCAATTTTTAAATTATACATTTTTTTTTTCATTTTGAATAGGAACTTAAAATGTTATCAGTTGCAAGTTCTTAACTAGACTGAGCTAATTTAGTATCATGTCCCCCCCCCCCCCCAGCAAATTGTGCTGTACAGATGTGTTAGATGCACCTCTTTGCCAAGTTGGTGAATTTTATTATTATTTTTATGAAAAGCTTATCAGGAAGTCTGAACTGAGGGGGAGAAAATATTCTTCACAATTATAGCCCTTTATTTCACCTGGTAACTTTACAAGTTATTCAAGTTAGTCTCTTGTCACTGTTTCCAATTTAGATACAGTTAGAATATATTTATGTAGTGAAACTTCTCTAACTGTTCACCCCTCAAAACAGTTTTTATATATATATATATATATATATATATATATATATATATATATATATATATATATATATATATATATATATATATATATTATACCATGCCTGGCTGCCATAGAGAAGTTTCACTGTTTATCCATTGAAAAAGTTAGAGATGAAAGTCTTGAAAAAAGTGGTAATTTATATGCAGCCGTTAAAATCTCAGGGATAAATTTTGTTTTTTAATACTTGTTATTAATGAAAAATTAGGTAATATAAGGAATCTAAAATAAATTTTAAAAGTTTTTGCCTGAATACTAGATAACTGTCATAATGATATATGTATATATTGATACATAAGAATTCATATTGCTATTCAGGAAAATTTTTCATAAGATTTTCAATATTTTACAAATTCCACTTATGACACAGGGCATTCAAACTTTGTCCTGAAACAGTTCTTGGTAAATTTAATTTTTCTTTCATAATGTTTTCAGTGTGAAATATTGTGTTTAAACATTTTGAGCTGGACAAAATTTTTTTCTGTAATTCATTTGTATTCCATTTCTATGTACTAGCCGCTACACGACCAGCATGGTCGCGTTTAGTTTTATATTTTCTTTTGCAAAACAACTCAACTGAAAGTACCATATGTAAGGAATGTTACCATTACCTGTCATCATAAATATACTTTGTTAAGGGGTATTCTCTCTAAGGCTGATTTTAAAACATCATAATTTAAAAATGTGAATATCCATTACTTCTGAACAGAATTAACGATAAGACTGAGAAACCCAACACCAATGATTTTATAAATTACATCCCTCTCTGTATGTAATTTTTTACAAAATTAAGATATGTACCCTTTGTCATTACATCAAATAAGAAATTGTTGGGGAAAATTTTTTTCACTTAAAAAATGGAGTAAAAATTCAGCAAGTACTGAAAAAAGTGTAGAAAATTAACTATTACTGGCTGTTGGTTGTTATACCAGCAACAGTTAAGCATAACCTCGCGAACATTTATGCTCTCTCTTAATGAATTATTTCTTCTTCGCTTTCTTTCTTGAGACTGTTCCCAATTTTCATTTGATCATGCAGCTCGCTTTCGAACATTCCTGATTTCAGAGCATAAATCCATGTTGACACGCAGTTGCATATTGCAGACGGCCACTAATGTTTACATCTGATAGTTGCAGCCATTGCCATTCAGTGTAGAAATATCGTCGATTTTTGTGCCGTATACCTATGCGTTTTATACATATACATTGTATGTCAGGCAGGTGCATTAGCAATTTTTCAAAATTGTTTTTGAGATCATTCATATTTACTAAATCAAAAATTCAGTTTCTTTCACATCTTCAGTCTTAAAATCTTATTCATTGATACTATATGTTTTCAAAATTATCTTCAGTTATTCCATTTTTGCCATTGTTACTATTATTATTTTACTTAACATCATTTTTTATTATTTCGTCTGATTTATACATATTGTTGAAAGGTGAAATTAAAATTAATCCTCCATGTCATTTCAAACCAGAAGCATCAAATATTTTATATATTTTTATATTAATGTTATTTGAGGAGAATCATTGCAACCCACTACATGTTATTGCTGTTGAGTATTAGTTTGGTATGTCAGTACTTGACCTTGTTTCTGACATTTTAACAGGATATTCTGAAAATAAATGTGAAAAATATAGCATAGAATGATAAGAGATTTTAATCTTATTTCATAGTCACAAAAATTCATAAAGATACCATAGATTTATTTATTTGTTTTATTTTATTTATTTATTTTTAAAGATAACGTTCTGACTTTTCTTATGAAAAGTTAGGAAATTATTTTGTACTTTTATTTTCATTTTAGGAGGAAAAGTATATTTACTAACTTGTGATAGAATCTGTAAGTCTGCATGGTTTTAAAATTTTTCATGAAATTCAAGTCTGCCATCCCTATTTGATTTATTGAAAATTGTTCCTGGAAATTAAAGTCTTGTCTAAAATGAAGATGTAAAAAAAAAAAAATTAATTCAAAATATTTGTTCAGATTTTCAGAAAGTTTCAGTTTTGTCCTGAATCTGAAAAGTTGAGCACATCTTACGACTCTTTGAATAGGTGACAGAATTTCTTTGAACTTATTAAATTTCTAATTTATATTTTAAAATAAATCTTTACTTTTTACATAGTCTCTGTAAGATATTGATAATTATTCTGACTCTTCAGTGGACAAGCAGTAACTACTTCTCATTCATATTTTGGTTGAGTTTGTTGCAAGATGAACTCGACTGCTTTTTTCTCTATACACAGTTGAAATAAATTCTTACTATACTGTAATTTCTGCCTATAATCTGTGGATTATAAAAAAAAGCTGTTTTGGGCTGGGCAAAATTTATATTTCTGAAAATGAGCTTTGAAAATATTTTTATTGATAACATATGGCACCATCAGTGTGATAATATCTTACTTTTCATTGCAGAATGATGAATTCGAATTATCATGTGACCTTAGATGTCACTCTTGCTGTTCTCTGTCAGTTTTATTATCTATATATCTAATTGTGTCTGAAGTTTTTTCCAACCATATCTTAGAAGATTGTATATGAGGAACAGAGCAAAATCATGCTCACACAAAGGGATTAAATCTTGTGGGATTGTGATGAAAGTTAAAAACATTTTAATTGCATCATCAAATACTGCTATTCTTCATAGCTACAAGGTGTATTGAAAGAAAAAAGGGACACAGTCCTCTGCATGTAATATGCTGCCATGAATTATAGGAGGAAAAGAAATTTATTTTCCAAAAATTGCAGTCAGAGTTCATTATGGATTATAAGCAGAAAATTGCTGTATATACATATCTTATTTCCCGGAAAATAAGAACTGGTCTTATATTAATTTTGCTCCAAAAAGACACATTAGGTCTTATTTTTTCATGGACACAAATTTGCTCATATTCATTTACAACAATCTACATCAGTGGTTCTTAACCTTTTTAATAGTCAACACCCTCTTGAAATATGTTTCTATTTTTTTATTAAGGAAAAGACATTTATTACAAGATAATTTATTTATTGCATAAGAAATTAATACATTTATAATACATACTATACTATTACATATAAAATGATATCTAAATTTTTAATGGATACTTTGTTGTTGTTTGTTGATAATTATCCTTTTAAAATGAGGCACTTTTTTAGGTATTAATTTTCATTAAAAATTTAAAACCTTCTCTCGCACCTCCTAAGAACCACTGATCTACATTTATTCATATATTCATGATTAAAAATTTACATTTATTCAAGTAGAATTGTGTCATCTTCCTCTTGAACATCGTCATGAATCTCCACACCTTGAATTCCTGCCTGAATTTCTTGTGACTTCATTTCCTGTAGAACCATTGGCCCTAATCTCTCATGTCTAGGAACTCTCTCCTATGGCCTGAATGACTCTCATGTCTAGCCTTAAATGAGTACTTCTTGTCCATATAGCCTGCTCATAAAACATTTTAAACACAGCTGTCAATGATTTTATCCCATGAATTCTTCACCCAAGTCACACTCTCTTGCAGGCTAGGTTTCACAAAATTTTCATTTTGATTTCTCTCCATTCTATTTTCAATGTAGTCATTGATTTCTATAAGCAAATGGTACTTGTATGACTTGTTTATTGCAATATCAAGAGTTTGCAGATGGGCAGTCATTCCTGCGGGAATCGTTATTTTATATATTCTTCTTTCTGCAAGAAAGTTCTTCATGTCTTTAGTATGGTGAGTGCTATCTGAATCCCAGACAAACAGACCTATTTGGCCACCTCACAGAACGTAGCAGCATTAAATTAACTCACTTCCTTATAACTGCTTATGTGCATGAAGCTTTTTCAGTTTACTTAAAGGCCTGAAACATGTTCCATTTTATATTTCTTGCCCTTACTAATGATTAGTGTTGGGCTTTCTTTCGATCCAGACAAATTGCCAAAATATGTGCCCTTCTGTAACCAATGGTGGGAATGTAGATTGAGGAGGTACCCCTCTGATCATTTGTCATTTGAGATCCTTTACCCATAAACACTGCAGTTTCATCCATGGCAATCATGTTGCATAATTGGTATTTTGAAAAGTCGATTCCATGAACAAAAGAGTTGAATGCAAGTACATGTTTAATAACTTCAGTATCTTCCAGCTTGAACAGTGTTGTTGATCTTCTTAGAGACAGTTCATATAGCTGAAGGAAACCATCCATCCAGTGTTGTGATGCCTTGAATTCGTCTGGGGATATGTCTAATTGTGGTTCTATTGCAAGGGCAAATGCTTAAATATCAGCCAACAATCAAAGTATTTACTCTTCTGATAGCAATCCATTCACAGATGATGTCTTCCAACTCAGGAAAAAAATTTTGCCAACCCGTCCACACTTGGGCAGGTGCATTACCCGTGGCATTACCCGTGTCCACCTGTTGACTGAGGTTATTGTACTCTGGTAACCATTTATGGACCATTCGGAGATCACACCCCTTTTCTTTACTTTAAGATTCCTATTCCGGAGGTCCGCTATGATTCCTTCCTTGTACTCAACAGAATAGCTCTTTCATTTTGCCCTGACCTTGTCTGGGGATCAAATTATTCCCTTTAAACCTATTATTAAATCTAGTGTTAATTGAAGTCTTTCAAAACAGGAGTGGTAACAAAAACTGTTAATGATGGACTACACAAAACTGACGAAAAATTACAGGCACAACATTCAGAAAATGTTCCTTTATTTCACACGATTGCCTCAAGTATGTCCATTACAACACATGACGTATTGAATTGTGAAGATTCTATTAAGTCACATCCCTGTCTGTTCATTATCAAGCGTGTACGTGTGTTGTTACTGTACTCAGATTTGTCATTTGGCAATAAGTCTGGCATCCATCTGGCTGACGATCTTAACGGGTTTAATTTTGGGTTAGAGGCTTATATTATAAGTATCCTGAAAAATCATGCTTGGACTTATTTTCCAATTAGGCCTTATTTCCGGAGAAACATAAGAAAATATTTAAATCCTAAGTTTTCCTTTTATGTATGACAATAGTCCTATATTAAAACAAGAAATCCTGCTGTGGCAACTCAAATTATCTATTCAGTATACTTATTAGTTTTCAAGGCCATGACATATGCTTATTAAGTATAATGTTCAAAACAGTTGCTGTCTAATATGTAGTCTAATATCTGTTAAAATTTTATCTTTCACACATGCTAAGCGTGAATTTTACCTGTTTCACATTGTGTTAGATCAGTTGATTTGTTTCTATTTCCTCTAACATCTGAATTAAAATCCCATGCATCAGTGTTAATTGCTTATCATTAAATTCATTTCTATATTCATTAACAAATGTTATGACTATGAAAAGTGAGTTTTAGTTTTAAAGTTGAAAATCATAATTCATTGTCACAGATTGAAATTTTTTTAAATAAATTTAAAATCTCAATAACAATATCACATCTAAATATTAAAAGAGTTGTTAGATGTGTAGGTATTTGATTTAGTTAGCCTTCCTTTTCTGGTATAATAGAATCAAAAGGCTTATTTCCTATTCTATTGTTTTCTAATGCTTATGGTGAAACTGACTTGAGGTTAGTTACAGATGAAATAGTGTTAATTTTTTGTCCTTGTAAGTCATATTTATTTAATATAGATAACCGTGGTCGTTCTAATTTTGTTTGTGTTCGTAATCCTGAGCTTTGAATGAAAATTTGGGGAATTGGATGAATTAGACTTACCCCATAATATTACATTACTTACAGATTTAAAATAGATCTTGATTTGTTTCATGTACTCAACATGCATGAAGGAGAATTTTTTTTGTTCTAAAATATCTGAATTTTAATTATTACCAACTGTTAGAACAATATTTTTTTAATAAGTTCATTTAGAAATAGCAAAATACATTAGAGAATCCAGTTCAAATGATTGGTTAGTAAGTAATGGATATTTACTCAAAATTAGAAATAGAAATTAATTTTTTTATAATTTATTGTTTGTTTTAATTTAATTACTGTACTTTTTCCCTATTAATGACTGCTTTAAAAGAAGTAAAAAACATACTTTTACTTAGCTGTCATATTACCAAGTTTACTTAACAGTTCAGATTCTGTTCATAAAATGTGATACTAAAGTAATGAATGGCAATGGCAAAAATATCTAAAATTCGTGATAAGTCATTCTAATACCATATCTAGTTATTTCCCTTTCAGAGAATGGTATAAGCCATTTAGATGAGAATAGGGATGTAACTGAAAATAAGTGGCTTATTTTTCATGTTTGTAATACATTTGCATTAAACTCTGCTTTTATTTCAAGAGAAATTATTTACTTGTGTTTCAAATCTCTATTATTTTTGTAACTAACAAGAGTTATAAAAATAATTATTTCATTTGTTTTCTCATTCGTCAAACAATTCCTGTTTTTGAATTTCAAATGTTTGTATTTTAGTTCTCTGTTTAGTCAATCTTTACTCCTGAGTATTTAAGAAAATAGAAGGTTATTTTTTAAAAAAATTTAGATATTTTTCAGACCTTATTTGACAATGATCATCAGATAGATTTTGTTCTAGTAAATATCCATTAATTGAGAAAATGTTGTTTCTATCAAATTCATCACTTTTTTTTAAAAGTCATAATAGTTTAATATTATTTAAGAGACTGATATTTGAATTAAATTCTGAGTGATTTTAGAGATATGAGTATACCTATATGAGAAAAAAATTTCACAAAAGTGCAAATTAAGTTTTTTTCCCCTCTATTTGCTCTAATCAGTGTTGTTAAAGCCATGTTTATATGTGGTAAAAAAAAGAATCACTCTGGCTTCATAACTGTTGCAATTATATGTAGATAAGGTACATATAAGTTAAATATTTTGAAAAGTCTCATGGTTGGTTTACTTGTATATTCTTTTGATTGTAAATAAATATAATTATCACACTCAATTTTAGAATTTTCAATAGTAACATTAGGAGTAATGATTTTTTTTTTCCCTGAAAAGGAGGGGGGGATGTCAATGAAGTCCAAAGTTTCAACTCAAACTGTCAATTCACTAGGCAATATAAACATATGGTTTTGTAATGTGAAATACTAAATTATTGGAATTCTGTGTCAGAGTTTACTGCAGAACTTCAAACTTAAGAAAAATCCAGGTTTTCATGTTATCCAAATTTTTATAACCCTAAAAAACTTTAGTAAATAGAGGGACTTTTGTATTCTTCTGGTTATAACTAAAACACTTCTAGAGAATCATAACAATTTTAAGAGGAGTAGATTTATCCTTAAACAAAATTTCAATAATAATCTGAATTATGTCCCATAACTATTTGGTTTGTGTAACATGGGATTCTACATCCTCTCCTGAAGCAATAACTTTGGACTTAAATTCTTCTGTTGTGCACTGTTGCTTGCACGACATGGTCAAAGTATCAAGAAACTCTCTCAAAAGCATTAGTGAAATACTATTCAAAGGGAAGGGCAGATCTTAGCCCTCGTCACATGCTAACTTTTGTACCCATCCCTGTGACTTCCTTACAAGCAGTAGGTCAAATTTTCAGATGCTGTTTGGGTACTAACCAACATGATTAACGGGTAACTGTGAAAATGTGGGAATGTGATAACTCCAGTCTATTTTTTTTTTTTTTTTGTGATTAAATACCGATCTTCTTCATTCTTGTGGCTCATCACCTGTTATCAATAAAGAAAAATATCTTTGTTTGTTTTCAGAACTATAAACTTTAGCACTCAGCTATCTCAAAAAAAGTTGTAGATAATATGTAGCAGCCTATAATCTGTATCAAGAAAAACAAACATTTTTTAATGTCTAATATGTAGATTAAACACAGAAACCTATAATGATAACTTAAAATGATCAATTTGAAATCTGTTATTTTTTTATAGTTTACAGAACATGATTTCCACTTAAGATTAAGCTACTATTTTATGTTTTGAATTTTAAAGGTTTTATTGGTTTCTTTGCTTGAAAATTTTCTTGAATAATGTTCTAACATGAAATTCTCTTTCACTCATTATTTCTTATACATGTGTTTACAGGTACCACCATGCAAAACTGTAGGTAGCTGTTTCCTGCCAATTAGTTACTGGCCATCCAATGGGTAAGTGCCTTTCGTGCTGTCCAGCTACTCAGACAGTTGTCACTCAAAACTGCGATGAGAAGTTCACCGACATTATTCATAACTCTGAACCTCTAGAACAACAGCCTGGACTGAGTGGTGGAGATTTTCGTCAACGAACTCGTGTCATAGATGAAAACGGACGTGTTGAAACATCAACTATGGCAACCACTAATGCAGAATCTAATTCTAACAATAAAAATTTAAGCTTAACAGAAAAACTCATTCTACCTATACTTGGTACTACTTGCATAGAAAATAAACGATCTAGTCATTCGAGAGAATTCTCTGAAAATAAGATCCTAACATTTTTTGAACAGTACAAAGATCCAAATGAGAATGCTATTCTTGCTGAGGGTATAGAGCACTTATGTAATGATCTCAATGTGCAGCCTGAGGACTTTCGTGTTTTGCTTTTGGCTTGGAAATTTAATGCAAAGCAAATGTTTTGCTTTACAAAAGATGAATTTGTCAGTGGATGCCGAAGTTTGAAAGCGGACTGTATTCAAGACATTCAAGCTAGATTTCCAGAAATGATAGCTGAAGTTAGATCTCAAGAAAAATTTAAAGACTTATACCGTTTCACATTCAGATTTGGTCTTGAACCAGATCAGAGGGTTCTAATGTCAGAAATGGCCATCCAACTATGGAAACTTGTATTTTCACAAAATGAACCACTAATCCTTGAACGCTGGCTCAGGTTCCTTGTGAAGCATCCGAGTGTGAGGGGCATATCACGTGACACTTGGAACATGTTTCTCAATTTTGCTGAATCTGTTAGTGATGACTTAAGTTCATATGATGATACTGCTGCATGGCCTAGCCTCTTTGATGATTTTGTGGAATATGAGAATGACCAAACTAATCAGAATGTTGTTCCAAGCAAAGAGAAGAGTGTTTTAGATGCTTGAATGTATACATCTGTACTTAATAATTTTGCCTTATGGTAAATATTGTGATATATTTGTGACGTATTGTGAACCTCGTGATACAAGTTTTTCCTTTATGTGTTTGAATTTTACTTTTGACCATGGCTGTTTTTTCATTTTAAATCTTTCTTGTTTTCCAAGCAGCTGCAAATATTTTTTTAAAATTGTGGCGTAATTTTTTTATAGTTTCTTATAATTTATGTGTCCAAGCACCTACTGCCAAGTCTCAGTGCCTTTGTTTTTAAATTCTTCACTCTGATTTTACCTCTAGATTATGAATTTGTTATTTTGTGATTGTACTCATATCTACCTCTTTGATGTGTTTTGGAATCTTACATTTCTGGTATAATTTTGTCATTTCATTAAATTCATTATTCTATCATTAAAAATTTCCATATCAAAAGTAAATATATCAATTTTTCTTTTTTTGTGTGTGTTTCAAGTATTTCTGATTAATTTATTAAATTGTACACATTGTAAATATATACATTTTTCGTCAGTTTTGTTTCAATATATTAAATCTATATTAAAAATTTAAACTTTTTACAGATGTGTGCTATTTGATATCAACATTGATTTAATTGTTTTGACCCCAGAAAATTCATTCTTTTTTATTCCCATTTTTTAAGTTTAGAATTAACAGATGTTAACCAAAATTCCAAACAGAGTTGTACGAAATTATTTATGCTTTACTTATGACATCAAACAATGTTTTGGAAATAAATTTTTAGACAATTAAGTCTTAATTTAATTGATGGTTATTTTTGGGGGATGAAAATATATCCATGAAGTGTTTCGAGGATTGATGTTGGCATCATGTATATGTGTGTAAATCTGTATCCAGGCACTCATTTTTCGATAGTAACTCTAAACCTTTTATGAATTTGGAAATTAAGTATACTGACTATTGATTGCAGTTAATATTGTTATGGGGGACCTTTAATTAATATAGGTAATGGGATGAAAGAGTATACAATCATTAGTCCCCATGTACTTTGTAAGCACATCATTAAAATCTTTGATGATAAATTGCACTTTTTACATAACTTAAGTTAGAATATTAGAATAAATAGACTCACAAAATTTTGCTTGAAAAAAGTTTATTAAATTTTTCTTTTATCTATTTAAGAAATTGGATACAATTTTCTTTTCATCTAATCGTGCATGTCATTTTTAATTCGTATTAATACAAGCTTTACAAGTCTTCTTTGTTGAGTTCATTCATTAGTTAAGTCTTATTTAGTCATCATCCACCACTTGCTACAAGAGGATTGAGGAATAATATATCTTAGTTATAAATGTCTACAAAAAAATTTCTCATAGAGTTCTGCTCAATTTACATCTTTGTTGTCACCATATTTTTAAAAGTTGTCTAAATCAAGATTTCCACTGTCAAATACTGAGAAATTGCAGAAAAAACAAACTGACTATGGATTTCCAGTTTTTATCACAATTCTTAACTGGTATCTAAAGGTTTATGGAAAGTATTGACTGCAAAGCTAGATCAAGTGGATTGATACCTGAAGCTAATCCATCAAACTTTGGTTCTAATTTAATTTTGAATCTACTTAACATTTAGGTTTCTATAAGAATTGTCAAATGGTAGGATGAGAATAAGGGTAATGTTATAAGGCGTTTTTTTTCCTTATTATGGAAATAGACTGTAGCACATTTCAAAGTATTATCTTTGATTTGTCAACAATTCAGCCAGTCTTTGTGTATATCAAGATATTTTTGAATAGTCCTAAACTTGATGTATATTTGTGTTGGAAAACTGTTCTAACATCTGTATTATATGCCAGATTGTTGCCTGAGGGGCTTTACCTGATGAAGAGGTTCAGCAGTTAAGAGCAGGGGTAGCCAATCTGCAGCTCGGTTCTTTTTCCCCTTTTTTTGGGGGGGGGGGGAGGCTTTTGGTTTAGTGATCAACTAATTTATTCGAGAATGTCTTATAAATTGCTGTCTGAACAATCTGTATAACTTATAGCTCTGAATCCTTGTTTTTTGCCTTAAGCTTGATAAAAAAATAAATGACACTAAATGTCGGCAAATTAGCACTTTATTGAATTGTTACGAACTACAACTTAATATGCCATATTTTAATAATTTGGGAAAATTAAAAGAAAAATAATTATTAAACATTAAAATTATTTAAGAATTTAAAAGTATAAATTATTCTAACAAATAATTTAATAAAAACAGAAAAAGTGCTTAAAATTTCTTTCCAATCAATTAAAACCTTTTTCTGTTTTTGGTTCTTTTAAGAAGAAAGACATTAATTCCCAAATGGGTTTAAACACTTTATCATATCAATCTCTGATTTAGAATTTAGAGGGCTGCTTTGGGGAACACTACTGAAGATTTGTCTGTAAACAAACATGCAAAATGTTTGGTTCTAAATGTAGTTATGGACGATTTTTATTTGTTGAAATGAAACTTTAAGCTTAATATAAAGATTAGCCAAATATGCTGAAAGACTTGAATACATATAAAAGGATTGCGGTACTATACAATATTGTCATTTTTCAATAGTATTTTATTTAATTCTACTGCTTTTTGATGTTGAGAGAAGTGGTGGCTACAGCAACAAAATTGTTTTATCCTTTTAAAATGTATAATTTAACCAGGTACCTTGCTACTGCAAAATCGTAGACTACTGGCTACAAAAAAAGTTTTGAGAGGAAACAGGTAGGCTGGTAATTACTTGATTTAGTAAGGTCAAGACCAGTTTTCAGGAGAGGAACTGAAGTTCTTATCCAAATCATGGGGAAAGAATTAAGTTTAGGCAGTTAATATGATATGATGAATCACAAAGTTTGATGGTAGGTTTTGGAGCATCTAGTAAGCTAAAGATCTTCCCTCTATGCTTGATTGTTATTCAGGCTATTAAAACTTTAGAAGGGCAAGTAAGTTTAATTATATTTTGTGTAGGTATGTTAAGGAACTAGTATCATTTTGTAAGTGCTAAAAAATTATACAGCTGTCTAATATGAAACCTGATCTGCCCATAGCCTTTTTTTTTCCCATACAATCAATTTTTCTCTAAAACTACTTCAGGCATAGAATTTAAATCTTACGTTTTAATTTATTTATCTACTGTTACATACTACACTTTAAAAATATGATATAGTCTAAAGTTCACTAAAATCAGATGTTGAATTGTGATAAATTCTGCTCTGTGCATTTTAATTATGAAAAAATGTGCCGAAACTACAGAAAACATGCATTTTCAAAATTTGTTGCTTTTTAAGTAGTCTTGAAAAATTACTGAATTTTCATTGTTCTATACAGGGTAAAACAATAAAACCTGACCATATCTAGTTATGTGTGTTATTGCTGCAAATATTTTATTGCAGTGGTACACACATATGTGTACTACTATGCAATCCTGTCTATCTATATATAATAACTATCGTATACTTGAAATATATAAAAATTTGGCAGTAAAATTTTTTTTCAGCATTATATACATGTCATTTACTATTTTTTAGTTTGTGATAAATAAAGAAAATCTGAATTTTAACGCCATTAAGACATCAGTTAGATGGGTGTAACACAACAATCAACATTTTGTTAATCTAAAAGCTTAATGTTACCATAACAAGATGTTTCATGCATTAATGTAATCATTCATTTATAGTTATAACAAGTAATGATTGCCCGTGAAAAGTTATCTACCTGAAAAGATTGCAATGGGTGCCTTTTTCCCCCCTTAAAAACAGATAAATCATTTTTTTTTAAAAATTCATTTTGATTACTAAAGATTTCAAGCATACACTTGGATAAAAATAGAATGTTAGAAATATTTTCGTATTTTTAGCAGCAGTTAAAGATTTTTTTTTAAACTTTTTTTTAACTTCCTAATGATTCATAACAATCCACTAAATTTTATTTGTGAGAAAAAGTTAACATAAAATAAAAATAATTAAATTGGTCCACAGAAAATAAAAGTAAATAAACAGTACTTACAGTGTACAAATTTTTCAAACCATATCCTTCTCGTGAAATGTATTTTTCAATATTTTTACAATATTATCTTTAGCGAAAACAGTGCTTTTATATGAACATTTTGGATAAACTTTTAATAACTCTAAAATTACACGCAGGAAAGCACTAACTTCTTATCTACCATAATGTAATTAGAAGGGTGGCAACATTTTTTAACTAAATCGTTCATCGTCAGACCATGCAGCATTAGGTGTAATTGTCACTATGAACAGTTCTCAAATGCAAATACTATTGATACTGGCATTTACACCTAATGCCTCTTGGTCTGATGATGAACTATCTATTAATTTGAAACATGTCACCACCCCTCTAATTACATTATGGGAAATAATTAGTTGGGTTCACCTGCTTGCAATTTTCACAAGTTTCCTATGTCCAAAATTGAAAAATTTAAACATTAAGTAAAAAAGTTCCTTCCCCCATTATTTTTAACTGAGAGCAAAAGTGTATTAAAACAGAAAGTTTATATTTCAGTATATTTTAAATCTGTCTGTCTATCTATTTATCTATATATGCATATATATATTAGTTTACTTCTTTAGTCCTATTAGACAGCACTTAAAGTTGAGTATTCAAAGGGCATGCTTCAAGCCTTGTCCCAACAAAAGTGGAAGTTTTGGGGGCTGAAGGTTTCAAATTGCATTTTAAAATGTCACGATAAATCATTAATCAATAAAGCATTAACAATTCCAGTACATGGCATGCACCCGTACACAAGAACTTTTCTACCACTGAGTTTGTTATTGGATCTGAGTTGTTTTCAAAATCCATTTTTAAACTTATAATCAGATCATTAAAAAAAAATACAAATAAACAGTGGCTGAGAAGGAAGACTTAAGCATGTGATCCCCACCCCACCCCCCACACACACACACCAAGAAAAAAAATAAAGTATGCATGGCATATATTTATATATTTAGTTAAAGACATTTTAAAATCTTGCCGCCCTTTTAGTCAAACACTAAAAGGGTCCAATTACTTTATATATATATATATATATATATGTGTGTGTATGTATGTATGTATGTGTGTGTATATGAAGGGTCCAGGGGTAAAATGGCTTTACAGCCATTTTTGCGAAAATGAGTTAGCAGTGCCATCTTGTAGCTTTCAAGGAGTACTAACACCATGTGCATTCATATCTGTGGCAGAATCCCTTTAAAGCCATTAAAAATAGCGATAAAGTTTCGGCGTTCCATAGAAAAACCACGTTACTGCAACTTTCAAATTCATTTTTCTCAAAACGAGGTTTTTGGAGTAAAGTGGTTTTACCCCTAGACCCTTCATATCTGTTTGTGTGTAATGGCATAATTAATACATTCTTAATTATGTGGGAAATCAATAAAAGAAAATAAAACTACTCGGAAATAAAAAAGCTCTGTAGATATAACAAAAGCTGAATGACTAAAGGAAACTAAATTTATTAAACTTCACAGAGAAAGCACTCATCCCACGTTTTCCATACATTTTGTCATCTTCAAGTACTCTTAAATTTTTTTCCGCAAGACGGCTGATGACTGCATTTTGCCAGTCCCGAGTAAAAATTTTAAGAGAAATTCTCCATTTGAAATTTTTCCTCTTATCCGTTACTATGCCGTTCTTATCCGCTATACCTTACTGAAGGGGGCCCATATAAAGGGCGAAATATTTGTAATAAATTTCGTATACACCTCTAGCATACCTCTAGGTATGCTAGAGGTGTATACGAAATATATATTTGTAGTGCATTCATAGTTCAAAGTTTCATTTTCCTATAACACGCTGAAGAGATCATGCGCTTTCTCCTCTCAACTAGAAAAAATTAAAAACTGCAAAGCTAAGGAGCGATTGTATAAGAAATATCTAAATGCAAAAGAATCGTATAAAAAAGTAATCATATGAATTGCAAATTATACCTACTCCTGTTCATAATGATAAGTATATCTCCTTTAAGTTTTAAAACACTGGTCTAAACATCAACTAATTGCAAAACACTTTTTTTATATTATTCAATATAAATGTATGAAATGCGGATCCTAGGTAGCCTAGTGGTAGCGCATTAGGCTTCGGATGTGGGGGGGTGGGGTTTCTCGCTTCGAATCTCGACGATGACGCCATTAAATACCTTCGTGTTTAGACCGGATAAGGGCACATTAAATCTAAGTCGGAAAATCTCTCTCTGATGTCAGAGAGGGTAAGAGAAGGTATGACCTTACCAGATGTCGTCTTTGGGGGTATAAAGCAGGATTCTCCATAATGGGCAATACTGGAAGGTGGTAGTATCCTCGGGTGCAAATTGGGGGTGTTAAAGGAAAATAATTACAAGATAAAAAGAGCTTTTAATATGGCATGTTTTTAAATTTTCTGTTGAATCATATAAACTTGACTATTCTATGTATTAATAAATACTTTTTTTAAAAAAATTTTGATGAATTATCTCATCAACTGGAAAGAAAATTAAGTTAATTGAAAGTTAACTTGCGTTTAAATTTTCGTTCCCGTCCTGGCCGATAGATGGCTGCACCAGTCTACAAAACAAAATTAACTGAAAAAGAATTCAATCGCATACTATGAAACTTGTAAAGTGTCCGGTGACATAATTTTGTAGTTTTGGCCTTTTTAATAGCTCTGAGCATCTTTGGCAGTACCCCTCATACCGTATTTTCCAACTATCGTATTTAGTTTTTCTCCCTGCTTTAGTATTAAACCATCAGCAATCGGCAGAAAGACGCACCTGTTCGACCACTGACAGTTCTTCTTTGAGGAAAGTGTCAATATTGTCGAAGAGTGGGTGATGATTGGAGACAAATCTCCTCACCATATTCTGGGCTTTGGCCTGGGGAAGGGGGTGAGATCCCGTCGATCCTTACTTATGTTACTTTCTACCCCTCCTGGGAAAATGACTGCTCGTTGAGGGATCAGATCCTTGAAGGAGACCTTAGGTTTTTTTCCCGGCTGCATTTCGACATGTTTTTTTTTTTTAGCATAAACTGAAAATTTAAAAAATAAACATTAAGTTCTCTAGTGTTACTGGGAAACAATTGCGTTGATAAACCTGTAGAAGTTAAGAGCACTTTCAGTTATAATAATGTGTATATAATTTTGTTGTAGTTATAATTATGTGTACATAAATGAGTTCCAAAATATTTTTGATACATTGTCATGCGAGACCTTCAATTTATATAAAATATTACGTTATTTTCAAAAATATATATGAGATGCGGTTCTCTTTAACATTGTAGTAAATGCTATAACAAACTGCTATTAAGAAACCCATAAATATTTGTATACGACTTGATTATAAGTTGATTTTAATTCTTTATTTTAGCCCAATCAACAGGATTTGTAATGAAGCGTTATGTTATTTATCTAAATTTTAAAAAAAATATTAAGTGGCTGAGCTTTATTACATTATTTTAAAAAATTTTATTAACTGAATTTAAAATGTTTGGTATCTTAGCAGTGGTCGCAGTGGTAGTAGAAGGCTTACACAACTGCATATTTTTGTGCTAAAGAACACACATGTTAAAAGTTTTAGGAACTAATGTATTGTAAAAAGGAAAATTTGAACCACTGGTTGCAGAAGGAATTAAGTTTCAGTTATTCAATGCTATTTAGTGGGATAGATGTTTGAATTTTAAATAAAGGATGTATAAACTTATTCACTTACTTTTAACTTTTTTTTTTAAATTTAAATTTTATTTTATTTTTCGAAATGGAAATCCTTATTAAAATCTGTCGGGAAATCTCAGTCTCAGCATGATATAAACCAGGGGTGGCCAAATCAAATCAATCTGGGGGCCAATTGAGTTAAATACAGATGACGGCAATCCAAAAGTAATTTAAGAGCGAATTTTGATATCTGCCGTGCGAAAAGCGAAATTGCTCTCATCAAATATCAGATTTGCATACTGCACTTAATATTTTAACTTTAAGGGGACAATGCACTTTTAAAATTGTGAAATTTGTCCAAAAATTCGATTTTTTAATTTTATTGAATTGTGAAACTACGGACGAGTGGGAACGTGTTGCAAGAAGAATTTTTAATTTCTGTGATTACTTTCCTAGTTATAGACATTTGTATTTAATTTAGATATTATGTGGTTACTAATAGCAATAACTTTAAATGTGTTTTTCTCAAAATAAAAATTTTCATGTCATACGAATATTCAAACTGCCCCAAGTACATTTCTAATTATCGTATTGCTTTGAAATTTAAGTTTTATATACTTAACTGTATATCAAATAAATCTTATTGAAAAAAATTTTGCTTCGTAGCTCAGAATTTCTAAATTTTGTACTTGAAAAGATGATTTATAGGTATTTTGCGTAATAAAAAGGGTGTTTTCACTATTATTTTTTTCTCTTTATATTTTTAATGAATACTTAAAATAAGCAATAAGCTTCATTGTTAGTTCTATAAGGTATCCTGTAAATAAAAATTACCATATTATATGCAAAAGAAATGCGCATGGGACATTTTTAATTAGGCCAATTTTTTATATAATTAATAATTCATAAATTATTAATATTTCATCTTTAAATTTTAACCACTTTTACATACCTATAGTACTAATCACATATTCAAATTTCAAGCAAATTCATTCAAAACAAAAAAAGTTAGGTTTCAAGGTCCACTGTCCCCTTAAAATAATTTAAAATTTTTAAATATAAATTATTTCAAATACATTTAAGTACAAGGTCCTCAAAAAATTCCACATCATAAAATAGGAAAAATGGTATTGATTTTTCAGAGAGTTATATTCAGAGAAATATATATATTTCAGGTAGTCTCTTCTATCGAAACTACCGCGGGTTATTAACGTAGGATCACTTATTGTTGCTTACCCTTTTTTCTTGGGGGGGGGGGACATTTTGATAATTTTTTTTTTAACTGTTTTACTGCTACTGGGTTTGGCGCGCTGCGAAAATTATAACTCGCGACAACATTGAAATTTTGCTTTCCGCAGGACCGTTATTGAGGAACATAATCATACGTTAAAAAACCAATGAGATGCTTGCGGATGGGCACTTGATGCAGCAAAATCAATTTCGATTTCGGATGACGAAACACGAAGGAGGTGAGATCAATTTTTATTCGTAAGCCTGCTTCTTTCCTTGGACTTACTGTGTTCTATGACGAAAAAGGTGCTTTCTCACGCGTTTGTGGCAAAACTTCCGTGCAAACGAAATTTAGGACGAGGTGAATTCATCCACTTTCAAAATTTATAAACAGTAGAAAAATATCATGAAGGCTTAATTGTATATTGTCAATACTTGGAGGCTGTCCATTCTGAATTCAATCAACGGTTTGAAGATATTCTTAAAATGAGCATACCGGATTGGGTGTTAGACCCTTAAGTACAAGAACTAACAGAAGTAACAAATGAGGAATTGAAATTTAATATCAAACACAGCTACCAACAGTTCTGGCTGTAAAAACAGATACCGCCACTTTGCCCTGCATTATGGGCTATAATACAAAAGTTTTTAATTGTATTTCCTTCATCCTATTTGGTGGAACGTGGGTTCAGTGCGATCACAAATCTGTGCACTAAAAACAGAAACCGACGACAAATAGCTGATCACGGTGATTTAAGAATGCTGCTGACAAAAATAGAGCCGAACATTAATAAAATTATGGCAGTGCACCAAGTTCATCCTTCTCATTAGGATTAATTTAGTGCTATTCGTAATTTTTACTTATCCTTCGTTATCTTAATTTTCTGTGTGTAATGTGAATATTACTATGGTTGATTTTAATAAATACTTTTATAATTTCAAGCTTCAAGGTGTCTGATTTACACCTTTTTTTATTATGTTCCAGGACATAGGTAGAAATATAGTTACATAAAAAAACGCAAATATGTCACTGCATCGTTGTTTGTTCACTTAAAAAGGTAAATTTCTTTAAGGGGGAGGGGAGCGCTCAGTAATTTTTTCGCTGAAAAGGGGGCGATAGGTCAAATAAGTTTGAGAACCCCTGGTCTAAATTGTGGTGGCAGGGATTCAATCTCGGAAGGCCTTAGTTGCTATGTCGGGCCTTGTCTGGTGCATTGGAAATTGGAAAAGTATGAAATGCTATCAAATTATGGATTTCCATCAAATTTACCTCTCTGTAAGGAATTATCGTTCAGTTTTTCAAAATTACGTTGTATTACCATGTAGAGCAGTGGTGCGCAAACTGTGGGTCGCGAAAAAATTTGGAGGGGTAGTGGAGAGCTTGAAGTAAATTTATATCAATTGAATTATTTAATTAAAAATATACTTTTGATATAAAATGAAATATTTCACTCACTTAAAATTTTAGCTATAAAATTTCAATTATACGTTATAGTTAAATTAGAAATGTAACAATCAAATTCTCAAAAATATAGATCTGGCGCTGTGAAAATGACCAAAGCGCTGATCGAAAGCCAAAAATCGATTTACAAATGTATTCGAGAAAGTATCACTTAACAGAAAGTAATAGAAAATTGCAAGATGTAATGCAAGACTGTGCTTATTTTCCAATTGCATTGGATCGGAGGGTCCGAAATTAGAGATGTAACTGTTGATATTTGTAACTATTAAATGTAATTTTGAAATGTATGAAGAACTTTTAGATGTTTGCTCTTTACACGGAATAAATAGGAATCTGACCTGATTTCATTTTGTTAAGAAAACTCTTTTTTTTCTTTTTTTTTTAATATATATATATATATATATATATATATATATATATATATATATATATATATATATATATATTATATGTTTTATCTTCCAAAAATCAAATTTATTTTTATTATATATAGTGGTTTTCAAAAAATCTGCTTCTCAAAATTGCTACTTTTAAGTTGTTAATTTCAAAAGTATTTGTTTTTACAAAGTTGCGTTTTATATTTTTTCGCATTTTTTTGTAAAACATACATATAATTTGATATCGCCAAAATTAATATTTTACCGAGTAAACTTTTTTTTTATCAAGAATTCAATTTTCTGAAATATTAATAACAGAATTTTTCCAATATTATGATGCGACTTTTTTTAAGGACCCTGTATTTATATGTATTTTAAATAATTGAAAGTAAAATATTTAAAATTATTTTTCAAATTAGAATATTCAATGCAATATGCAACTCTTATATTTGATGATGACAATTTCGTCTTTCGCACAGCCAGACTTCAAAATTCTCGCCTGAATTACATTTGGCCTGCTGTCATCTGTATATTTCTCAAGAGCCCCTACCTAATTCCTAAGCATGTTGGTAATAGATGATAATGTTGGGTGTAGCAGAATTGCATTATATACATCTTGAGAAGTTTTATTGCTTGTTTTAGCCGAGTTTAACGCAGTTTCCTGTGAGTTACCGCTAGGTAGCGATACTGATGTACTAGCCACCTGCTCGTAAGCTAATTTTTTGGCGTTTACACATGTTCAACATGCGTCCGGCAGAGTGGCGTCTTTTCAGATTTCCCAGACTCCTCTTACTTTATTTTATTCCGTTTCGCTCGGTTTTGACTATATATGCATTTCATATGTGCCGTCATGGTCGAGCAAGGGTCGCATTAGATACTTCTAACGGCTATAACTTTCAGAAATCGTAACCGATCTTCACGAATGCGAGTGCTTTACACAAATATCGTTGAGACAAAACCGTAGACAATTCACTTGTCTAGCTCTTGTAGTTCGTGCGTTACTTGCGCCTGAAAATCAGAGACTGACGCTATTCGAGATTATCTCCTCCCCCCACACATACACACACGCGCGTACACCTCTCCTCTCATGCGTACGCGCAGTATACTGTTTATAACTTCGGATTTTTGGCTTTCAAATGGAATGTCACTTGTTATTATCCACTGATTAGTCGCTGAGTTATAGCTGTTATAAATTACCACTAATTTCGTTTAACCCCCCCCCCCCCCAAAAAAAAAAAAAAAAAAAACTCTAGGGTTGAATCTCATATAAACCGTTTTGAAAGACGTATTTTACAACAAAAAATGTAAAACATTACGGTTAATAATTCAGATTTAGACGATGCCATGTATGAGTGGTTTACACAAAGAAGAAATTTAGGTGAATCGTTATGAGGTCCTGTCGTTTGTGAAAGGGCTTTCCAGTTCAACGAAAAACTGCGTGCACCAGCGGATTTTGCAAATTTTATTAATGTTTAACTCTTTTATTTAAAATACAGTACTAGTAGGATCACAATGGTAATTGTAAAGTATACTTACATTTTTGTATTGAAATTACTGAACTTTAGATATCAGGTTCGCGATGGGATTCGAAAATTCGGATAAGTGGAAAATCTGGGCGGTCTCAAGCCCCATTTAGTCCAGATTACACCCACTTTACTCTTTATGCAGGTGAGTTCAAATGTACGCTTAAGGATATATATATTTTTTTCAATACAGTAAGCTCTTGTCTCTGACGATAGGTACTTCTCTGACATTGGCCCATGAAAATCCGTGAACTTTTGCTGGCTCCTTTATTACAGAAGCACCATTCAGGTGAGCCAGCATTGCTCCCTATGAGAGGGACGACCAAGCCTTATTCGGGATTTGAATCCAAGCCCACTGCGGGGCAGCTCAGAACGCTAACCACTATACGATGTGGATGGCATATGTATAAATGTATTTTTTTTATTTATACATTTATAAATAAGTCTGAAAATAAAATATGAAAAATAAAATTCGGTTTTATCAGTGGCGTAGCTAGAAAAACTTTCGCGCGGGACTCGCGGGTTACTTTTTTGGCTAATAAAAAATGACAGACGCTAATTTCGGGGGGGGGGGGGGGGGCTCCGTGTCCCTTTTTCTTACATCCTTGGGTTTAATATAGTTGATTTGATCTTTTAATTATTGAGATGCTGTTTTAAATTGTGTTGGTTTTTCATTTCGCTCTATAATTGTAAAACTTTCAAAATATTAACAAGCCTTAATTTTTTTTTTTTTTTTAAATTTTGACTAAATAAACATTTTTAGTAATTGTAAGAAGGAAAAGAATAATACATGTTTTCAAAGTTAATGCTCAAAACTAAATGCCCTGACCTATAAATTTCACAAAGCCCTATAGAAAGAAAGGTATTAAGAGATCGCTTCGTTCTACAACAATAAAACTATTTTGTCCGTCAGTTACGTCTACAGGAATTCTAAGGGCCTGTTCACATAGGAGTCCGGTAGCGGAAGCGTTTAAGTATTGAAATATATTTAACCAATGACAAACCTCCAAACGATTAGCAACAGAATTTTTAATGCCTATGATTGGTTTATTTCCGTCTCAGCACCAACTTTCACTACCGGACCCAACTTCCACTTCCACTACCGGACTCTTATGTGAACAGGCCCTTCTACAGGCTTCGATTTCCGAAATAAATGATGCCTAGTGAAACGTCAGTATGACGTTCAAAAGGCATTCAACGATTCAGTAAAACGTAACATTGTGGTCACAGTGAAACATTAACGCGTGTTGTCATTTCTTCACAAAGTTTTGTTCACAGCGATGTTTCTGTCATCATGTTGCTCTTATGTTGCATCATCTCTGAAACGGCATGAATTACTTTAGGGTCTGAAAGAATTTCGTGGCGCTTGTAGGTCGAGAACATCAGATTTGGGACAACGTTGTTTCTTAATTATTTTTCTCAAATGGACCAAAATTAAAGGAAATACTCAGGAACGCCCAACGAAATTGAAACACTCGGTGAAATATAACTT
Source organism: Dolomedes plantarius (assembly GCA_907164885.2). NCBI lineage: Eukaryota > Metazoa > Arthropoda > Arachnida > Araneae > Dolomedidae > Dolomedes > Dolomedes plantarius. The sequence goes on along the minus strand of OU015493.1, from coordinate 135,959,374 downwards.
TCTAATTTAACTACCATGTTCATGTATCGTTGCAGTCGACGATTGACCTCAGGACCAGGGTTGCCAAATAAAAATACCGAAAATAAGGGACGAGTTTTGATAACTATACTACTGGGGAGTATGGAATACCCCCAAGGAAAGGGGTCCAAGGATACTCCCCCAGAAATTTTTCATATTTTAACCTTTCAAATAGCCATTTTCAATGCATTTTACGTTAATTTCTCATTTCGGCGAAAAACGGGACTTTTGCCGTCCCGTATCAAAGTTCCCCGGGACGCGGGATAAAATTTACAAATAAGGGACTGTCCCTTAAAATCCGGGACATTTGGCAACCCTGCTCAGGACCCATTCATTACACTTGTAACTTTATTACGATAAAACTTCTCAGAGACGTTACGAGTGTGCAAACGGTTCACCTTACTAACATAACAACAATTTAAAGTAAAACGTTTAAATGGTAAGTGATAACAATTTTGTAATTGCCGTTAATTTCAAAATAGGGATTCCATATTTGAATCACATTCCACAAGTTATTTAAAACTCTACAGATACTTTCTAGTAAGTACATCATGAGTATCTGTATCGAACTTACGTACCATCACCTAATCGGATTCTAAAACCCTGTCCAAACAACCTTTTGGCGAATTCATGCTTTGAGGGAATTGAGATGGCAGTGATTACATGCAGCGGCAGATGAAGCATTTGGAGGACTTTCAGCGCAATCTAATTTGAGGTTCCCTCCCTTCTTGTATAAATACTATTAATAAATATTATTTATTGCTTGAGATATTTTCTCACGGTTGAAAAGGAAATTTTATAGGTTAATTTATTAGGTAATAAAAACTAGTACGCCGTTTGTGGTTCGACGAACGGTAAATTGTCTAGAGAAGATTGTATCTTTGTCTGAGATTCCCAGAATGTTTCACCTTTTCAAGCTACTAACTTTCAGAGGAACAAAAACCTTCTTGCGCATGTGAGATTATCCTCCACTGATTCCAGGTTGTAAACAGAAATATGTTTGGTAATACAATTTTCTCAAACTGCACTAAGAGAAATTGGATAGATTGTTCAAGACAACTATTCCTACAGAAGATAAGAAATTCTGTTGATAGTTGGTTGAAATAAGTAAATAATTATGAGACGTATTTTTTCAACCTCAAAAATAGGTAAATTTAACTAGAATGATGAAAATTTTCATACGGGTTCGAATACTTTTTTCAGGAACTCCCGCTGTTATATGAGTGTTGTGACCAAGTGTCTTCTACATTTAGCGCAAAATTTAGAAAGCTGTAATCTGACAAAATCGTATAAAGCATTGTAGAAAGAGAAAGCAAGCCAGAAATATTCGTCTCTATTACGCATCTATAAAAAAGTTTGCTCTTACAATACACTCACAAAATTGTATTCTGTAATGCAGCGTTTCTCAACCTGCGGGCCGCGACTCCCAGAATGGTCGCGATGATATGTAAAGGGGTCATGAAAAGTTGCTATCAAGCTTAACAGTTTGAACTAGACTCTCATGCATTTATTTATTATTCCTATTATTAAAGTTTGGTCTTGGGGCTAAAAAGTTTGAGAACCGCTGCTCCAATGCAGCTGACTGAAAGTTTATAATGATTCTCCCTGCATTTTTGACAAAAGACATTGGTTACACAAAAGACAATTTTTACTTTTTAAGAATGCTGAGTAATTAATCTCTGTTTCTTATAACAGGGTGAGAAAAAAAAATTTCAGGAGTGGAGGCAGATGCCCCAGCTTGTTTTCAGTTTTTTTGCAGGTTACTCTTTTTAAAATCAGGTTGCATAAACAAGTCTATTTTAACAGCAGAAAAATTTGTGAGACAAATAACAAAATTATTTGATATTAAATACCTTTAATTCAAAATTATTATTGTAGAATTATTGTTGTAATTTATATGTTCTGTAAGAACTTTTGCTTTATCAAATCGTTCTTTACTGTTCGGCCGTGTGCTGTGTTGGAAATAGTAAAGATAACTGAAGAGGAACTCTTTCCAGGATACCAAAACAACCGTGCGTGACTTTTTACTACTGTGTTATTCCGACGTTAATATATTCACTTGAAGGGTGCGATTTTAATAGCTTTTATCCGTGTCATATACATTTAATTTTGGTTCTTTAAGTGCTTTGAGTCATTTTAAAAGAGAATTTCTCGACATTTCTTTAGAAAAAGAAGCAATTTCAATCGCGCATTAATACATACTTTTGAAACGTTTGTTGCTAATATCGAGTAGCCATTTTGGTTGCGAACAAAGCTGTATTAATTCTATGTACACAAGATATTTAATATTTTTATCACTCTGAAGAACATTTTATTGTTAGATTACTATGTTACTGAGGCTTCTACATACGTATTCATAGCCATGGCTGATCGGAGGAAATTACAAGGTTTGTTAAGATATCTTAATAAATACATCTTGTTCATTCCTTGATTTTAATGAAAAACGGAATAATATAAACATTTAATTATTGTTCACAATGACAGTTGTTCAAGCGGTAATATACAGGGATGCATCCAACGAACGTTATTCTTTATCTCAAGAATTGTAATGCATTCTCTATATTTTGATTTGCGTCAAATTTAATTTTTAATCACGCAGATTTTTGATTGATTTTAATTACTCGATTTTGTAAACAAGTTTTCATCTCCGTTTGAAATTTTCAATCGCAGTCAAAATGTTAATCATTTAATGATTACAGGCACTAGAGTTTGTTAACAAATCAATAGGGAGACGAAACCTGATTGAGAAGAAAGTTATGTTTGAGAATTTTGTTTTACAAAACAGTATGCCCGAGTTGTTGATATTTACCCTTTCATGTAACCTGATTGGCTTAATTTTAAGTTCGTTTTATACTTTTAGTGTAAACGAGTGCGTCACTCCCGTATAAATTTCTGTTGTTTTGGTTCTGTTTTTGTTTAGTTTCATTTGATTATGGTATAAGTGCGAAGTAAATTAGTTCACATTTATACACTTTTGGCTAATTATGTATTCACTGTGATGCATTATTTGTTGACATGAAATCAAGTAAGTATTGGTGGGATAAATAAATTAAAAAAATTTATGTTGAATTCTCAAGTTTTATATTGGCAGTTGTCTGTTTGCTGTGTACAATGCTTTATGCTTTTCTTTTCTCATATCCCATTGTAAAATATCTTTGGTTGTGTGTATTACTTAACACCTATTGACAGGCTACTGCATTGTATTTAACATCTTAAAATTATAAAGCATTCTGTAGTATTCCTGTTCTGTGAATTTTCAAATTTTATAAATACTCAATATAAACTGTTATTTATATTAGATATACAATGGTATTTCTGTTCTGGTAATTGCCAGATTTAATAAACTTGCTGTGTAGAATTCATATTTATACTTTGCAGATATGCCCATGTGCAAGCTGATTATTTCATTATTTCTGAAATAAATAAATGTTGATAAATTAATTTTTTAAAGGATAGCCTTTTACATAATTGTAGATCTTTGTTACTGAACCAAATGTGTTTTCCATTAGGAGCAAATTTTCATTATAGTTGTGTATGTTATATGTAGAATAAGATGTATAGCATGATGAATATTTGAAAATTTCTAGTATTATCAGGCAGAAAGATTATGATGCACTGTATCACGTACAATGGTTTGCCATGGTTAAATCAAATTACTAGATCCATGCCAAGTTATGTGTCATAATTACTAATTTCTGATAGTTGGGTAACCTTTCGTTTTTTCTTATTTCTTCTGTAAATCAATACTTAAATGATTTTATATTATCAACTTGAACTAAGTAATTGGATTTTATCAGTATTGTAAAGTTGTAGGTATGATCACAAGAGTATAAGCCTTAGACAATGATTGTTTTCTATTACACTTTCTTGGATATTTTGATATAAATAATAGTTGAAGTTTCAAAAATTTACTCTGTATAAAAGTAATTTTAGCTAATTAAGAGGAATGTTTTTGTCAAATTAGCTGTAGGTGAAGGAGTTTAGTTTTGTAATGTAAGAATGAGTTTTTTTTGGATTTGTTCATAAATTCAATAGCTCGACTTGCTAGGAGCTTTATTGCTGTATTGGGTTTAAAAAAAAATTCTTCAACTGATTTTAGTTATATTGTAGCCAAATTTATTTACATCCTATGGACTTTCATTTTGAAAGATCATAAATATTTTGTTAAAAAATGAAACAGCATTTTGACGATAACATTAAAAGAAGGTATTTTTCGGTCTGTTTTACATATTTCATGGTGTTTGAAAATTTAATTTCTGTGATTAAATCCATCAAAATATATAGTTTTATTGGTATTCAGTTTAAATTTAAAATAAAATGTTGTACTTTATTGTTACTCTTAGCTTATGCGACTTTTATTATGGTGATCTTTTGTTAGACTTGTTTTTCTTTTAAGGTGTGTAATAGATCGTATTCTGATTTATTATCTTATTTTACTCATGTAGCATATTCAATTTATGTCCTACAGGAATCATGTTATGCTCACATTTGTTAAGCAGTTAGATCATTAAACTTGGGATGTAAGATGTTTGTAGTCATTTGATATTGGTTTTAAACTCAAGGTCCCAGTCTAATTAACCGTGAAGTAGTAAAAAAATCCAGAATGCTTTCTATAAATCAGCTAACTAGCCTCAAAATGATTCCATTAGCTAATTTTAATTTTTTGAAAACTAGAGTTTATGTGATAAAAGAAAAATCTGTTTTTCTTATTCCATTATACTGCATTAATTTTGTATGTTCATAAAAAAAAGTCCATTTGAAGTTTCTTATGCTCAATCTAGGGGTTCTCAAAGTGTGCACCATGGCACCCAGGGACACCGTGTCTCGGCATACGCCATATGGCTAATAACAATAAAGCCCTTTACACGAACTGTAATTTTTTTTACCTCTACAATCTCATATTTATGTTTATACTATTAAGGGAAAAGTAATCTAGTTAGAAATAATTAAAAATTTTCTTTATTGTACAATAGTTGGTTCATAATAAGGACGCCGCAAGAAATGATCTGTAGATCTAGGGAGCTATGGGTCTAAAAAGTTTGAGAACCACTGCGCTAGTCAATCAAATTCGTTGATAACAGGTTCCTTTTCTTTTCTTTTTTTGGCCATTAAGATATATCAAATGTACTACTTCTATATGAAACTACACAAAATTCAAGATTTTGTTATATATTACAAATATATTTCATGTTGACAAGTATTTTGTTATAAAAAAAATGTTTCCTTGTATTTTGTTTAGTTTTTTTTTTTTTGATATCTTAGCATTATTTATCTTTTGTTTTCTGTGAAGAACTATTTCACTAATTTTTTGTTGATTGATTGTAAAAGATAATTGACCTTTGAATTTTCCCTGAAACAATATTTAGTGTTTCTTATATTTTCAAACTAGGAGAAATTGAAAGGTGTTTGAAGAAGGTCAGTGAAGGTGTTGAGACTTTTGAAGATATCTGGCAGAAGGTAAATTTTGAAAAAAAAATTATGTTTAATGATAGTGTGAGAAAAAGAAGTAAGTAATTATGCACATTTTTTAAACGAAAATTTTCGACTGATTTTCTTTTGATTTATAATTGAGTTTATGTGCTGGAAAATTCTTCATATGTACTCATAAAAGTTCATAGTAAATTAGAAATAAAGTTCTTAAAAGTAGAATGGTGTACATGACTTTTACTATGTGTTTTTTAATCCAGTTTGAGATTACATTAGGAATACGAAAACACATAATCTAAGGCTACCTTATTCTTCCCTTCAGAGTGGGAAGGAATCTGTTTGAGATTATATTAGGAATTCTAAAACACCTAATCTAATGCTACCTTATTCTTCAATTCAGAGTAGTGTGGAATCTGGTATTCTCCATATCGATATCTGTCCATAGTGGTTAGTGTGAGACAGGTGTCATTGCTTCATAAAGTCTAACTTTTTGTCATTGTCCAACACACTAATTTTGATGATCTTAAGCCCATTAGAGCCTTCTGATCCTTTTGCCATTGATTTAAAATATTTTATTCATGGTACTTTTGTGATGGTAACTCAGGAAATTAAATTTCCCTTATGATCGTGTACCTCTTTTTAGATAATTCACATTTATTTGGCTCAGCATCAGTTTGTTACTTTTTCCTTGTTAGTATGTATTTTTCCCTTATTTGTGCTGTCTGGAAAAGCTGATTTGAGGTGGATTGTTATATTAAAACCAGCACGACCTGAGTTTCAGCTACTGTTTCTTTTAAATGGCTAAATTTGTGTTTTATCACTAAGCTTGAAATTCTACCTGTATCTCTTGACCATTCTGTCTAATAATGGTTTGATTTCAGTGATCTTTATACCTGGTCTATGGTTAGGAAACACATTTATTACTTGCCTGAATAGTGCGTCATCTCCCAAATTTTCTGGAATTCATCGCCCATATTTTCCTGAACTTTACTGATTGTTTGTGTACTGTTGACATACAGACTTCACTATGTCAGTCCAAGAGGGCAGTGTGATGATGCCAGCATTTAGAAAATGTGTCACTTCATGCTTTTATTCGTCAGATGAATTCTTTGATTGAAACCCCATTCTTCATTTAACAAATCAACAGAAACAAAACTGACTGTCCTTGATATCATTCTCATCTGTCCTAGAACACATTTTTTGCATACCATCATCAAATATGTAGGCAAAATCAAATATGCATTGTAGGAATTTCTATATTTTGTTACAGTGAGATATAGTTTATATCGAGATACAGTGCTTGTAACCTTTTCAGTTAATCAACCTGTGTAGTATTGTTGTGCCTCCTTTAGTTGATTGAATTTTTGTAGTTAGAATTGTAATGATAATTAACTTAAGCTGTTTTAAACTTTTAAATTAGAATGAGGGTTGTTTGATAAGTGTGTAATTTCCAAGCCACTACACTAAAATTGTTTCCAGTTTTACATTTAGCATGCTTCAAAGGCACTCATGTGAAATTTTAAGCAGATTCAGAAATTAGTATGTAATTGACAGCCATTTTAGTTCACCAAACCCCTTTTTTTTTCAGGTACATAATAGAAGAAAAAAAAGTTCTATGTGTGGATAAAACCTAACTTTTTAAGTGGCCAAATGTAGATGGAACTAAATCTATGCTTGATAAATATAGTGGCAAATCTGCACCTTCACTTAGAATGGTTTATAAGTGGTTTGTTGATCTGGACTTTAGCAAGTCAGATGTTAGTTGTTAGGTGGTTGCATAATAATTTTGTTTGATGAAAAGAAACAGATAGTGGTCTTCAAATGCATTAGTAGCCTTCAGATGACCTTTATGGTGATGAGCTTTTTTTGTCATGATATGTTGCCACCATATCTTTAATTTATTGCTGTATGTTGGGAAAATGTTGGTTTGGAAAATCTAGATATATTATGATAACATCTAGTCAGACTTAAAAAAAAAAGCCATGAATTTTGATCTGTATAAAATCATAGTATATATATATGTTTTTTCCTCTGCTTTTACTGTTGAACTTTTGTGGATCAATAATAACATTATACTTTCTAGAACCAGCAGCCAGTTAATTTCACTACTCATCGATGTATATACAAGAGTAAGATAAAATGTAATACATGATAAAAACAAATAATGTCAGCTGAAGAATGTGTAAGAAAATGGGAAATGAAATCACTGCTGTGATGATCTCATTGATGGTAAAATTTCTGCCTTCTGAGAAATATCCTATTGAAAATTTGCATTGATGCAGAAAATAATTACCAATATTTTCCACTCATTTTCACAAATCTGTGCAACACTCAGCATAATGCATTTACTGAATATAAGGTGCATAAACACAAAAATTTCTGATTTTCTCTTAAGTGAAACATTTGGTTAGAATGTCTTGCAAGTTACATCTTCTAGCAATATGAACTAAATTGACTTAAATGATCTTTAGCAAACAAAAAAAGTATCAATATGCTTAATTTTGTTTTACACAAAATTCACCGAAAAATATTTAGTACTTTTATTATTACAGTTAATAACAGGTAAGAGGTTTTTGATAGTTTACTTTAAGATTTTTACTATCCTTAAAATTAGTGACCACCATATTATTTCCTTGACCAATTACAAGGGTGCTAGAAATTACAGATTTCATGCTAGAAAGTGCGACTGAATTCTGCTTTGAAGCTAATCATGATATACGAACATTGGCCATAAAAATCATAATACCTTGAATTTATATTGTATTATGAGTTATGGATATATATTATGGTGGTCTATTTATGTATATCTATAAATCATAATGCAGATCTTCAGTTACCTTAATCAAAACATCAACTTGCAACAACATAAATTTTAATATTAAAGTCTGTACCTAATGGTAAATCTAAACATTAATTATTGTTATGTAATACATATTGCAAAATTTGACTTAATCATTTTCCTATATGTTCTGCAGGTGAATTACAATATTTGAGTAACAGGAAACATTATATCGCATCTTTTAAATCAAAAAATTAACAGACTCCCTATTAACAATCTATACTGTACATTTTTAATGACTTCATTTTTCCTTGCTTTTTTTATAACAATACTGGGATTGATAGAAAGATTAACTATCATTTTTGCACCTTTTAGCAATTCTTTTAAAACTTAATTTTATTTTTGAACATAGCTCATCAATACATGGCTATTTTTGCATTAAAATTCAACACTTAATTTATGGAATTGGAAAAATTCTATTAGAAGTACACAAAAAGACAGATAGACCCTTTTTCTGAAGTATGTAATGCACACCCCAAATATGTCAAGAAATTTAATTTCTGGTTTTGCTACTTTTTGAACCCTTGTGTGGTGACATATATGTATCTTTTGAGAATTACTATTATGCTAAAATTAGCCTCTTTTTACCTATCTACGATGCTTAAAATTACTATTTTATTCTACTTAAGTTTCAAAAATGTATTGTTCAAAATGATTTTCTAGCAATGATTGGTGAGGATAGTTTTTTTGTTGTAATTTTATAGTTATGTATGTATTAATCAGATTATAATTAGCTATCCGAAAGTTTCCAATATTTTTTTCCTCTAATTCTGAAGAAATACCATAACTATATCAATGATAACTTTCCAGGAAGAACAGAAATAGCTTAAAACCTTTCAAAAAAATTAATGTCAAACTTGGAAATTTCGAAATCATTTTGTTTTCATACTGGATTAACATAGCTTTGCTGTGACAATGTAGTGATTTTGTAAAAATTCTGATTTTTTTTGTCTGAATATTATTGAATTGGGATTAGTTTGGTATTGAAAGCATAATTCTCTGGTTATTTCCAAAAATGAAATTATGTTAATAAATTTTGAAATTTTGTTTCCAATTTTCACTAATTTGATTGCATTTAAATCTAAGTGAAGAATGGTGAAATAATACTTTACCCCTGCAAATTTTATTTTTGAAGTTGTTTTGTATCATTAATTAATCAAAAACAATCATGCTTATTTCATTTACTGTTGCTTAATTGCCTTTCTCCAAATTTGTTTGCATGATTATATAATCTACATGATTATTTCATCACCTGTATATGTAAATTTTATATTACACACATTATATTAACAGTTAATAACTGTGATAAAAAAAGTTTAATGTGCCGTTCTAAAGAAATTTTTATTTGAAGCATAAATCTCATAGTATGAACATCTTCAGTTTGTATTTAAAATATGTGCTTTCATTAACTTTTTAAATATGCTCATATAATTCCAAATAAATATGTAATTATTGGAGGTTATTTATTTTCTTGTATTTTATGCTTGACTAGATAAACAATTTAATGAAATAAAACTATAGTACCTTTTAAAATTTATGTCAGTAAAGTACTAGAATTTCACGCCAAATCATTTTGGTGGAAAAGCTGTTTTATATTCCTATTAAAGCAATTGCAGGTAACCTTTTTTTTTATTTCTTTCTCTCCTTTCCATCTTTTGTTCGAATATATTTTTGAGTTAATATTACATATCATTGAAATCATTAAAAATTGTAGAAAATGAAAGTTTTTTTCGATTCAAAAATAACCCCCTCCCTTCCCCACTTTCCAAGTAGTAATAATAATAATAATATTAATATGAAAAAGATGGAGCTCCATGGACCTATAATTTTAAAGAATTCTATTAATTCCTCTTAAATTTTCTATATTTGTAACATATTGTTGGTTTCACCAACAGATAATCTATATATATAAAACAGTTCCGTAACTGACTCATTCATTCACTGACTGACTGACATACAACGCACAGACCAAACTGCTGGACCTAAAGGGCTGAAATTTTGCATGGCAATTCTTCTAATAGTGTAGGGGTGCACTAAGAAAGATTTTTCAAAAATTCTTAGATTTTTTAAATTAAATTTTTAAGCTGTTTTTAAACTTTTTTTACGTTTGCATTTAAAATAATACATTGAGGGTTATAAAATTTATATCACGAGAAAGATCATAAAAAATTCCTTCAAAATGAAATTTTTTTCGAATTTTTACCTCCATTTCCTGATTTTTGGTGAATTTTTAAAGATTAATTTTTAGAATTTAATTTATTAAATGCTGATCACGTGATTTCTTTTTCTGGTACTTTAAATAAATTTATTGTCACGTGCATAACAACTAAATAGAGAAAAAGAAAAAAAAATTTTTTTTCTTGCTAATGCGGCAGACGATTAGACATTATTTTGTCTATAAAAATATCCCTTATGATTTTTTTATAAATATATATATATATTTTTTTCTACATCAATTGTATATATTGATCGTCGTATTTATTATAAATATAAATATATATATATTTATATATATATATATATATATTTATTTTTTTTTTTGGCATTAATTGCATACATTGACCGTTGTATTTAATTTGAATGTACTCCGTAGCGAAGTGCAGGTTTTCAGCTAGTCATATATATGTATAATTTACTGTTATTTGGCTTTGGAGCTAACTTAATATGATACTTATATGATACTTCTGGTTTATCTGTATAAATTGTTGGAAAATTTACCTCAATCAATTTCATAAGATAAAGGCTTATTTTTGGATAAAAATGCATGAAAATATATTTAGCTGAATTTAAAAATATTTTGAGAATCATATGACAGGCAGTTGAGGAAAAATTTTGTATTTCATAAATGTTAAACTTCTTTCATGAAATCTTACATTTTCTGTGTTCTGAAAAGCAAGGATTAGGCTTATGACATATTTATATTTGTACTTTATTACACATGAAATTTTGTTTATCTGGGTTACATTTCTTTCAAACATTACAATATTTAGAGAGAAGTGAAAGGTCCACCCATGGATACAAAAATCTTGTATTTATGTAGAAAAGTATTTTAGATTTTGTGTGATGATTGCAAAATATACATAATTATATTAACTGAACCCAGTATTTGATACACTGTAATGTTGAGAAATTACATAAGTCTATTTAAAGCCTGTGATTCCAAATTATAAAGTAGGCAAGTATAAGATAATTAATTTTAACAAATATTTATTTAACTGGTATTTATATCATATGTTTGTGGAGAAATGTCTCATATTTCTGTACGTCAGAGGTAAACCATCATAAGTGAATTTTCTTCATTTTCGATATTTTTATTGCGACTCCTTTTGGATGGAACTTCTTTGAGGAAAACTGTCCTATATGTAAAACAAGATGGTGGGCGAAATAAAGGCTTATAAACTATCGCATATGTAAGTCCTGATGAGAAGTAAACCATCACAAAGCTCTCCTGAAAAATGGGAAAATCCACTGAAGAAAATTCGGTACTTTAGGATTATTCCGTTGACCTGTCAATGCTCGCGAAAATGCGCAAATCCTTTGGCGCCATCATAATGAAAAGCAATTTCCAAAATAAACATTCTAAACACATTAAATTTATTATTAATACGAAAATATTATTAAAACATATTATTAATAAAAAAAAATCAAAATAAAGTAAAAACCTCTATTTTTTTATAGTTGCACATTGAATTATTCTTGAATCTAACCATATATATTATTATCAATCATTTCGGCGGCCAAAAATCCTTGATAACTTTTAAAGCGCAAATAAACAAGTCATTATCCTTGTGCAGTCGCCGCCACATAAATTTGTTTAAATGTGAATCCAAGTGTTTTCAGGTAGTTCCGCGGTGTTTCTTGTTTCTCCATTTTGCCAAACTCCACAATCGTTCTATATTTTGTGTATTTGCACCAGTTTCAGGTCCACAAAATTATATCGGTGATTCACTTTAAAGTGTTGGAATCCCGCTGCTTCCAATTCATCAGTTTTGTAACTTTTCCACGAGTCTGAGAAAATTGTAGTTTCTTCTGCAATGTTGTTCCTAATTTCAGCTATGAGAGTTATTGCATTTCGATTGGGAACCTTTATGATGAAACACTCGTTGGTCTCTCTGCACAGTCCCCCAAATATCCATTGTTCTGGAAGAATACAGACCGACTTCGTTTTTGCGCTTTGTAAAAAGGCTCTCATCTATCTCTACAATTTTGTTCGGACCTCCTATTTGTTTCGAATAACGTTGTAGAAGGCTATGAGTGCACACTTCCCTCATATAATTGTCAACAATTGTCTTTCCTGTCAAATCAAGCTGTTTTTCTCCCCATTCAGTTGATGTTAATTCATGCGACCAGCAGTAAATAAACGGGAGTTTTGAGCCCTCCAACCATGTGCCTTTTTGAATAGCTACTCGTTTATCGCACCCCTTTACATCACATCGCCATTGCTTATCAGTTTTGATATACAATGCCATATCGTGGCCATTCACGCACATTTTCTAAGAAGAAATGATTCCATACTCTTGAAAATATGTCACTGCACTCTCTTTGGTTCTAGGCAAATCCCAAATTCGAATCATTTTGCAGCGAAGTAAAAAAAAACCAGTATATTTCAACACGCTAAAGAACTCTAAGGGCCTGTTCTCATAGGAGTCCGGTAGTGGAGCGTTAAAGCATATATTTAACCATTGGTTAATTGAAATATATTTAACCAATGACAAACCTCCAAACGATTAGCAACGAAATTTTTAATGCCTATGATTGGTTTATTTTCGTCTCAACGTCATCTTTCCTTTAACGCTCCGCTACCGGACTGCTATGTGAACAGGCCCTTACTCGTGTAGTCAAGGAAATGTGATAAAATTTGTGGTAAATGTGATAAAATTTGCGGTTACTAACACAAAAGCTACCTTTTGGCGATAATATCGGGTTTGGCGAAAATGAATCGGATTTGGCGAAAATGGTCGACGGGATAATCCCAAAGTACCGAAAATTCACTTATGATGGTTTACCTGTGACATACTGATTTATCATTATGATGCTGTACATGAATAGCATGTATAAATCTGAGTAATCTAATTTGTTAAGCACAAGTGGGTTGGAGCCCCTAATTTTATGATTAAACCCAAAAGCTGGTTTGTTCATAATAATTAGTAAAATAATTTTCAAGACTTTGAAAAAAGGTCATTTAGTAAATTTTTAATTTTGTAATATTTAATTAAATGATTGATGATTTCTTAATTTTAAAATATTAAAAAAATAGAGGTGTCATTAAATTAGATTTTTTTTACTTTTCTCTCCTAACCTCTTTTTTCATTTTAGGTGCATAATGCGACAAATACAAACCAAAAAGAAAAATATGAAGCTGATCTCAAAAAGGAAATTAAAAAACTACAGGTAATTCTAGTAATTAAATAAATCTTACTCAAAATATCCTTAGTTTATGAACAATTTTTTCTCGTTGTGTAAATTTTTTCTGTCTTGTTTATTTTAAAAATAATTTATTATACTGAAATATTTGAATTAATTATTTTTATCTTAAAAAATGTTAATTTTTAATATTAACAGAGGTTACGAGATCAAATTAAAACATGGATGGCCTCTAGTGAAATCAAAGACAAAAGGATTCTCCTAGAAAATAGAAAACTAATTGAAACGGTAAGCAAGAAAATATTTTGTTTCTCATTATTATTTATTTACCTATTTTGTGTTAAAAAAGTATTGACTTCACCTGAGTTTTTTGAACTGTGCAAGCTTGTCAATGACTTTTTAGGTTAGTTGGTTTCTGTCACTAAAGGGCTGTACATAAAGGCAAACAAAAATGTTAAACAGTATTGAATGTTTGAATAATATAGAAGAAAAAACTCTTGAGAATTCTTTTAATATTATATCAGGTTTTATAAATGTTTTACTTACTAATTTCTATAAATGGGAAAAAATATATTGGAAAGTGCCTGAGGTAGCCTAGTGGTAGCATGTTGGGCTTCAGATGGGGATGCGCAATTTGAATCCTGACAAACACCATTAAATACTTTTGTATCTAGGCCACATATGGACAGACTAAATGAGTAGACCAGAAAGTCCATCCATGAGGTCAGTGGGTGGCAGAAGGTGTGAGCCCTCCAGATGGTGTCCCTGGGGGTGCTTGATCGAAATTGGGGTGACACGAAGGCAGCAGTGTTGTCTCACCTGTATGGTACTCCCAGATAAAAAGAAGTCGTCAATTTCTGTGGTTCTATGTGAATGTCTTAGGACAAGTGCCTTCACATTAGCCAGAAGAAAAATGTATTTTAAATTTACTTTGATGATTAAATAGTTTTTGACAATTAACTTTATAAGGAAAAGGTCTCATGGCAAAATTATTGTTAACTTCCTATGCTGTTTTATGTATTTTCAGAGGGATTGATTATATGAATTTTATGACACCACTGGCCAGGCTTCGGCCAGCTACGCTCAGGCCATCCGAACACCAGACAGACGGCTTTGAATTGATTGAGTGAGAGGGAGAATTTTCGTAAGAGGCACTATTAATTTGCAGTCTTCCCCCACCCCACAAAAAGAAAAATTTGTTATTCGTATTAACACCCACCACCACCTGGTATGATATGAGCATACCTGCATTACAAAAAGATAAATTTTCATGTGCCAGACTAAAATTGAATTCTAACGAAGCAGCATTAACCTCTTGAGACTCGAGCAAAATAAAATTTAAATATTTTTTATAATTATAGTTTATTAAAATAAATGGGCATTAAAAAGCTTGTTTTTCAAGAAATTAATGAATTTAAATTTTTTAATATTTCAGGGGAGCACATCCATTTTACTGGATGTTGAGGTCATAAGCACGATAAATGACAAACCCGCACGAAAACATTTAAACTAAAAACTTTATTTAGGTAAACTAATAAACTTTATAAAGTTAATACTAATTATTGAATTTTGAACTAAAATTTAATTAAAAATTTAATTATTGAATTTTAAAAGCGTATTACTAATAGTTAATACCAGTTAATTATAAAATTTACATTAAGATTCATAAAAAACTTTAAAACAATTTCTTTCGGCAGTAATACACAAAAACATTTTGCAAACTGTACCACTAAAAGCTGTAAAGTAAAAATATCATATTGTGGAATAATTGTTAACCAAAATCAATTTAAAAACTAAACACATTATAAATAACATAGAAAAAAAAAGCATGTGAAAT
This sequence comes from Dolomedes plantarius, assembly GCA_907164885.2. Lineage (NCBI taxonomy): Eukaryota > Metazoa > Arthropoda > Arachnida > Araneae > Dolomedidae > Dolomedes > Dolomedes plantarius. The sequence continues at coordinate 135,943,889 of OU015493.1, read as the reverse complement.
GTTATACGCATGAATAAAAAGAAAACCCAATATAAAAAATATAAATTTATAATTAAAAGTCCTCAGAATTCAGCTAGATTTAGACTTTCATCATTGGAACAAAAATACCTGAAAAGTAAAACATAAAATACTTATAAACCACTAAAAGCTGAAAAGTAAAAATCTCAATTTTGCTAAAATCAATTTAAAAACTAGACACAGTATAAATAACATATAAAATAAAGCATGTAAAATGTTATACACATCTCAGAATTTAGGTAGCATCAGCCTTCTGAAAAGTAAAAATCTCAATTTTGTTAACCAAAATCAATTTAAAAACTGAACATAGTATAAATAACATAGTATAAATAAACACTAAACAGTATAAATAAAAACTAAACAAAGTATCACTTGAATTGAATTTAAGTATAATGTAACTAATTCAACAAAAAAATTAAAGTATAGGTAGAAGGCCCTGACAAACGAAAAAATTAATAGAAATCTGCAATTAGGGCTCCACACACCATTAATGCAAGATTCTGTAGCAATAATAGAAACATCCTCTCCGTATTAAACTCCATATAAATCTCTGTTCAATTAAACTGATCCACATATTACCTCAAATTAGCTTCATAAACTGTATTTCTCGTTTCTTGATTCAGGGTTCAATATGAATATTTTTTAATCAAACTCAAATTTAAAACTATACATCAGGGGTGTCAAACTCGCGGCCCGCAACGAACATTATTGTGGCCCGGCCAATATATTGGCACACAATAATATATAATAAAATAACCGACGCAGAATTATAATAAGATAGGAAGAATTTGCTAAATGTTTTTTTAATGATACTCTTTTTTTGCTATCATTAAACAAAATGCATATATTTATATTGAATATACTGTAATTAGGTAAATAAACCTATGTTTCTATTAATGATTTTTTTTGCGGCCCACCTATAATTAAACCTTGTTTGTTTGGCACAAGGAAGCCTTTGAGTTTGACACCCCTGCTATACACAGTATAAATAACTTACGAAAAAACATGTGAAATGTTATACACAGAAATTAGGTAGATTCAGCCTTTCATCATTGTATCACTAAAAGCTGAAAAGTAAAAATGTCATTGTCTTTTGCCTTGTGAACTCTGCATAAAAAATTTAACATGGTAGAAATAACATAGTATAATAAAAAGGATGGGAAATGTCATACACATCAATAATATGAAAACCTAATATAAAAATATATTAATTTATAATAAACTCCTCAGAATTCGGCTAGATTCGGCCTGGAATTGCAGCAAAAAAGCTGAAGTTACAGGTTTAGCAGAATTTTCCAATAGAACCATGAAATGACCCTCAGAACTTACTGAATTGTAAACAAAAACTGCACCTTCTAAATCTTTGATTGGTCGATATTTTATTCCTTGGGAAATTGCTCTTATTTCTATGAAATCTAGCCTGTTTATTTTTGGTGGCATTTTAATTTTTCCATTTTATGCGTAAATGAAAAACCATGTGAAAATACTGATTGCTCATGAAGCTAACGTTCCACAGACGATATAAAGATAATATATATTATAAAGATAATGATATACATTTTAATGGTGGTAATAAATGGTATAAATAAAAACTTTCCAAACAACTATTGTTTTGGAAGCTAATGTTCTGCTAATTTCTAGTAAAAGCTAAAATCATTTGAAAACCATACACTGGTGTTTCCACTCACTGCAACTCTATAAACCCCTAAAAGAATGCAAGAATAAAATGTTTAAAAAATATAAATCTATTAATTTAAATAATTAAACACACACAAATGTATAAATTACACAAAAGTTTATTTAAATTCTTTAATCTGTCTAAATCTCCAGTATAGAAATATTTTCAGGGCATTTACAGAACATCAAATATTTCACTTTTGAAAACATGCATTAAATGAGCATCGTCTCAATGAGAAATTTCTAAAATGAATATGGCAACGAAGATCATGTGTTTACAAACAACAGCGGTAGCTGAAATGTGTTAAAATATAAATTTTAAGAGTATAAAATCTGACTTCAATTTGGTATTCGGGTTTAATATATGACGAGCTAGATTCAGTCTTTTATCATTGTACCACTAAAAGCTGATTAGGAAAAATATTAAAGTGTCTTTTGGCCTTGTGCTCTGCATGAAAAATGAAACACAGTAAAAAAAAAAAGCATGTGAAATGTTATACACCTCAATAATATGAAAATTATAATATTTAAATTTTGTTTTATATCTCTATCTAAATTTTTAAAACAGTTATAACGTTCTCAAAATATGACAGTTAAGAAAAATATACCATCAAGAAAAAATAAATCATGCTACTTAAGAAAGTCATACCACAAATTTGTATAAAATTAATGTGCAACTATATTTGACGTACAAAAGAAAGCACATGTAATACATTGCTAACATGTTTTAACATCAAAAATTTCCTGATGAACCAGTGCGGTTGATGCTGCATGAAGTTTTGGGACTTTCCTACCATATATTATATTACACCAATGTTTGAAATAGCATTATCATGAGAAATACCACTCCTTTTAAACCTCATGTCTGATTTTATACATATTTTTTGCTCATGAAACTATTATTGATTCATGTAACATTTTCTTGTAACGGTTGAAAATTCTGCTTGACATCAAATGCATGTTTGTATACATACAAATAACCGCTAGAGCTGAATAGCCTCTCACAAAACTCAATAGAGCTTGATCAATTTGCATACTAATATCAAATGCCGTAAGGGTGCTATCACTCTGAATCAATCTTCTTACTTTCAACCTCTGTCCCAAATCAAATCACTTGACACTCGAATTAAAATTTTTTTTTCACTTTTAATTGGCAAAAAATCTCCAAAATATCAGTACATCTCCAAATGATCTATTTATGATTAAAAAGCTTGAATTAAAAGTATAAAAAATTATAGGAAAAGAATAAAAAATTAGCACACGATGACACATTTCTTTTCAGTGATTCATTTTTTAGTGAGAATCACACTGTGAATGAATCATGCTTTGTTTACATCGGATGATCTCAAGATTAGAATCCAAATAACTCTAAAACTATTGAAGTAACAGATTAAGTGTATGCAGAAAAAATTATCAGTTTTTAAAGCTCTTTCCAAATATGTAACATTTATTTACTTTCATGGAAAAAAATACATCGATTTCGACATTTTCAAATATGGCCAAATTTGAGCCAGTACACCCGGAAGTGTGACACGACAGAAACCAACCTTGCTTTATTAATATAGATGTCCATGATTTAGTGCTTTATGTATCAACATTATTTCATTTTAATGTCCAAGATATTTGTAACGTATTTGCAATTGAAGCAGCAGTTTGAAGAAGGGAACAAATCCAAAAACTGTTTTTGTGAGAAATTTAAAAAAACTTTAAAAAAAGTTCTTATTTATTATTTTTTCTTCACTAAACTTTTATATAAGATTCTTTACATTCAACTGCTATTCCAGTGCCTTTTACAACTTACAAAGAGCATCTATATGTAAATAACAGTATGGCGCGAAGAAAAAAAGGTATTTCAATTTTTTGGCGCTTGTTCCCTTCTTCAAACTGCAGGTTCAATTTGTAATTGAGTTTTCAATTATACATATGTTACTGCAGCTAATGAAGATTATGTGTTATTATTTGAAGCCCAAAAATTTAATCAGAGAAAAAATTATCCCCCAACCTTTTATTTAAACCATATGAAAGATTTAAGAAAAAGTATTCTTGGTAAATAGAATTTTATTTCTCAGTTTGCATTTTATTAACTAAATTTATGCTAACATTCAATGACAAATTGCTATTAGGACAATAAAAATTACTTCTGAATACACAATTTTATGCCTTAAATCTGGGCTACCAGTTTGCTTTTATTCATACCAATATACTTTTTTGGTGTGTAAAGGTTAAATTTGTTAGATTTGGTTCTTCTACTGTATATCTGCATTCATTGCAAATAAAATTTACATTTATTTTGATAAATTGAGGAAATTTTTACATTAATTTTGGATGTATTTCAACAAGAATATTTTGTATTCAAACCTTGCACATGCCTTATAAAAATGTGGCATAAACTGGTCCTTCTGTAAAAAAATTGGCTGTCAGTTTTTAAATTGCAAAGCAAATTTAACTAAAAAAAAAAAAGTGGCACTTGTAGTTTCTTGCATTCTTTCTCCCTAGAGCTAGCCATTTCATTAACTAAAGTCATGCAGATGTTTGCTTTGTTTACGTGTGCAGGCATTAGCATACCTTACATTTAAAATGGGGAAAAAATGACACCTTGCCCTCTATCATGGCATTTTCATTTACAGATTACAGGAATTAAAAAAACTGACTTGTTTTTCAAAACGAGGTCTGATATGTTTTTATTTTCTTGAAATGTTCATTGTGATTTGTGAGATATGTGTGATCAATTGCTCTTTCTGTCAGATATTTGACCTCTGCATGTTTCGTCCATCTTATCACAAATACCTAGAGGCTTTGTTAACTGTTATTTTAATTTGCCACTCGCTTTAAAATGGTTAATGTCTAGCAAAGAAATTATTTAAAACGTAAAAAGAAACAATTATATAATATATGATTTATCTTTGCTGCTCCTTTTTCACATGCATTTCTGAAAAAGTTTTGCAATTTGTTTCATAAATTAAATATTGTAAATTTTAAGTAACTGTTATTTCAGGGAGACAAACTTTGCCAAGATTGTGAAATTCTATCAGCATTTTATTGATATTTATAAATTTTGTATATTTACTTGTGTGCATAGTAATGTTTGAAAGCAATTCAAATATCAGTACTCAGTAACTTTAGTATTTATGACCAAACAAATACCCTTGACAGACTTCATTTATTCATTCCATTGAAGTGTTCAAGTTTCATAGAACCTTGCACCAGCTTCTATGACCACTGTTTGGAAGATTGAGAGAGGAGGATTTCTTTGCAAGCAACTTTTGTTTTAAACATTTCAAAGACTATTGTCAAGTCGGTTATAAACTGCAAAGTTGAAAAATATTTCAGGGCTTAAAAATATTTTGTGGAATAGCCTTGCAGATATGTGTGCTGCAAACAAAAAGTATATTTTACCTGTAAGACAGACTAATATTTTATTCATTCTATCGTACAGGTAAAATGCTTTTAATTCTTAGCTAATTTATTTAAAATTAAGTTTTATTTTTAAATATGTAATGACTAATAATTTTATCTTCTGATTGATTTTAAATATTTTTTGTTTACTACATTTTGAAATTGCAAAAGTAATTCTAGAGCTTGCCTTTCAAATGACTTGCATTTAAATTAATTACCAAGCATTTTGAGCCTGTATAATTCTTGAGATCACATTAAATATTAAGTAATTGATTATACACCCATTAAACCAATTTTAAGTTTTTCTGTAATCCCCTTCAGCTCTGATTAAGTGAAGACTTTTTGTACATTATATTTAGTAAATTGCATAATTTAGAGTTTTCAAAATGATAGAATGCAGATAACACAGGCAGACGATGAAAAAACTTTTAAAAATAAATTTGCCTTATTCTTGTGGTTTTTAGTGTGCTGAAACCGAATATGACAATAAAAAAGCCGTATCACCCACCATTTTTTCACATTTCAACACTCAATATTTAAAGAAATGACATTTTAGTGAATTCAACGCCATAAGCTAACTGCCAGCAATGTGGCTTTGCCAAATTCCCATGTTTCTTATGTGAATGGGATGGTAGGGCAAAGGGATCAACATTGGTCCAAAAAAATTTGGCCTGCAAGAAAATCTTTAAAGCCTGGAGAAAAGAACATTCTGCGCAAGAACCTTGTGGACCTAGAAAACATTCTGCTGCCATCTCTACACATAAAATTAGGCCTAATGAAACAGTTTGTGAAAGCCTTATCCAAAGATGGAGAATGTTTCAAGTATCTCTGCAAGAAGTTTCCTCATCTATCAGAAGCAAAATTGGAAGAAGGCGTGTTTGTTGGGCCTGATATCCGAAAAATGATGTTCGATCCCAACTTTTAATCAAAAATCACTTTAAAAGAGAGGGAGGCTTTGGTATGATTCAAGCAGATTGTGACCAAGTTTTTGGACAACAAAAAGGACCCACATTACATTTATATTGTAGCCAACATGCTGGAAAAGTTCAAAAAGTTAGGCTGTTTGATGAGCCCCTGGATGATGTAATTGAGGAGCAAGGTGAGCGGTTTCATCAAGATATTGAATTGATGGAAAGGTGGTATCAAGACTGCTGGAATACCAATATGATGAGAGACTACTGTTGGTCACTTCACCGAGAAGTTGAGCAAGTGATTCACAGGAGCTTTCAGGAGAAGGAAAGGAAATATAAGCTAAAGCACACATAAAATCTATGTAATAATTATAATTATACTTGAATAAAAGTTTGTTCATATTGCAACATTTATTTATTTTTATTTTCTATGGTATGTTCCACTAATTTTCTAGTTTCCAACAAAGTCACATTGTAACGAAACTGCGGGTGATAGAAAAAAAACTGAGGTCAGATGCGGATTCAGCACCAAAAATTACATAATAAGCTATTAACGTTAAAAAAGTTTTTTAAAAGTCTTTTTCCGTTGGCCTGTGTAATTTTGACCTCAAATAAGTATATTATGGAATTAGGATATGTAATTATAACTAATTATTTATTACTAATTGATCATTTAAAGTAACTGTAATTTACTGAACTTGCTAAAATTTTAATACTGATTCATAAATTAAAAAAAATCATTTGGGTTTTTATAATATTTAATTCTTAATTGTAGAGGTAGGGAGGTACTTTGACTCTAAATTTTCAGGTCAAGAGCAAGTTCGGATCTAAATAACATGCATAAACTTATTATGTTGTGATGTTTTTCTTAAGTATGTAAATTATATGCTGAATTTAAAAACACTTTTCTTTTATCATGTTGAGAGGCTGTTTAGGAGAAAAGGAAGGTTGGAAATTTTTACTCATTCATTTTGTAATGTAACAAAGGAGTTATTGCTTGATGTTGGAAAATTGCCTGTTGCCTGATCACAGTTTTCTTTATTCAGTTAGAATTAGTGTAAAGTTTAACATTTATGCATTTCTGTGTGATCTAAATTGCTAAGTTTTACATGCAGATTATTTTTAGAAGCACATATCTCTTGCATATATTCCCTTTTAGTTTTTAACTTTAGAGCCCCATCAAATCTGACAAGTTGCTTTTGAATCTGTTTCGCTTTCTGAAATATTTAAGGTAATAGAAATTTTATGACTAAGGCTGAAGAGAAGACTATTTGTTTTTGTTTAAATGTTGGTAGACTTTTATTTAAAATAGTATTAAGAGCTTAATATGTAGTTTGCATCTTATCTCTTTATTTGTGATTTAAAATAAAGAAAAATCCAAATATTTTACTGTCACAAAATATTTTTTCTTGTTCCTCTTGAATAATTTTCTTGAAAGCAGTTCAATTTCATCAAAATTATACATAACTGCCATGGTTAAAAACAATTGGTGGTGTTTGTATGCTCCCCTTTTTTTTTCTTTGTCAGTTTTTCATATTTAAAATACTTTTCTTTTTAAGTTTAATCAGTTAAAAGATTATTGTGAAGGGTTGTAATTTGAAATTAAATTATCTTTCACAGCAAATGGAAAGGTTTAAAGTTGTAGAAAGGGAAACAAAAACCAAAGCCTACTCAAAAGAAGGTTTAGGTGCTGCACAAAAATTAGACCCTGCACAAAAAGAAAAAGATGAAATCACTAATTGGTTAGCTGTAAGTAACTTTTTCTTTCATTTTCTTAAATGTATAAATATATCAGTATACCTGTGGAAATATACAAGATTCAATTTTATATATATATATATATATTTACAGTGGAATCTCGATCGATCGTTTTCGGAATCATCGTTTTCCCGTATGTGTCGTTTATTTCACCCAGTCCTGAAGATCATATTGCTTTGTTTTGTTCCCGCATCTATCGTTTTCCCGCATTTATCGTTCAGTTCAGTCGGTCCCTTGAAAAACGATAGATCGAGATTCCACTGTATATATATATATATATATATTTAAAGAAAAGATTAATAATTTTTGTTAATTAATTTTAGTGGATTATATGTGCTTAATATTAAACAATTATAGTAATAAAAATAATTATTTTTAAACATTGTATACTGTTTTTGTTGCATTTATATTTAAAATGCAGTATCTGAATGTCTCAGAAAGAAATCTGTTGCAATGTTTCGTCTTATATCTGGCCATGATTACCTTCATAAACACCTACATTGCATCAACATTGTTCCTTACTCTCTTTGCCCTTTATGTAATCCTAAGGAAGATACGGACATGTCACATCTATGCATATGCCCTGCTCTCCCCTGTATTTCGATTTGGGAGTGTTACTGGATGGCTCGGAACGCCCTATGTTCATAGATATACTGATGTCAATTCGTTTTGTTATGTATTGTATTTGATGTTCAGTTGTCTTTCAACATGCCATTGGAATTTTTAAAAAAAAATTTTAAATGTGAAAATGAATTGTTAATTTCCACTTAAGATTACTGAAGCTAGATCACACATTATTTTATGTACTTTTGTAGCGGTGGAAGGTAGTTCCGATTTTTTGTACCTAATAGCCTAGAGCAGTGGTCGGCAAACCGCGGCTCGCGAGCCATATGTGGCTCTTTGGCCCATTGAGTGTGGCTCTTCCACAAAATACAACGTATAGTGCGATTGAAACTGGTGTTCTTATTTATATTTTTACATATTTAGTTGGTGTTTATGTATCTTTATATTTAGGCGAGTGTTCTTTAGCGACTTAATGAGAAAACATTTCCAGAAAGATAAAATGTCAACGCTTATCGTCAAGTCGTATCTTTGCATCGTGTTCTACAATGTATTACTTCCGAGCGCGTGTTCCCACAGGAAAGTCTAGACTAGTCAAAATTTCTTCGAATATAACCAACCAGCAAGTCGAAGATCTTAAGTTGGTTTCATCTTTATCAATAGTAGTTGACGAGTCTTGTGACATATATGATACAGCACAAGTTTCACTTTTTGTACGATTTAGTTCATCTACAGATCCTAAAGAAGAACATTTAGGATTACTGCCATTCAAAGGTCAAACACGTGTAGAGGATATAGAAAATGCTGTAATTCAGTGCATTGAAAAACATCATATTCAACTCTGTAAAATTGTCTCAATTTCAACAGATGGGGCGAAAAGTATGACAGGCGTAAGAAACGGGTTTGCTATTTTGAAAGGAAAAATTAATCACGAGATATTTACTTACCATTGCATTATTCCTCAATAAGTGCTTTGTGCGAAGACATTTCCAGAATAAATTTGCAAAGTTATGGAATTGGTGATTAAGATTATCAACTCCATTATAACTAATGCTCTTAATCACGGACAATTAAAAGAATATTTAGGTGAAATGGAGAGTGAGTACGCAGATCTTCTGCTGCATAGCAAGGTACGTTGGTAATCAGGAGGAAATTTTTTAAAACGTTTCGCTTACTTAAATACAGAAATTAAAGCATTTCTCCTTGAGAAGGGTGTTTCACTATCCAGAACTAACGAACGATCAGTGGATCCAAAAAATTAATTTCATGGTAGACGTTACGTCTCATGTACGAGTCCGTATATCAGCTTAATCGCAAACTACAGGGGAAAGGAAACACACTTTTTTGATGTTAGAAGAAGTTATTTCATTCGAAAACAAATTATCTTTTTGTTCAAGATTTTGATAAATCAACTTTGATTCACTTTCCAAGCCAATTGAAACATTGCCAAGAAAATAATTCTGATATTGATATTTGCTATTTGAAAACAACGCTTTTAAATATGAGGGAAGCTTTTCTCAACAGGTTTCAGGAAGTCAGAAACAGCAAAGCGACGTTAGCATTTCTAAAAACCTTTTAATGCTACTGTAACGGAATTAAATTTTTCTCCCTTTAATATTGACATGCAATTGATTTGAAAAACAAAGAATTGTGGATCTCGAAATTTGAAAGTCTGTGCTGATATAGAAATATATCTATCTAGTATATATTATTTCTAAAAAGGTGTTTTTTTTTTGTTTTGTCCCTTTTACTCCCTTCATACTGAACCAAAATCGATAAATGAGGTACCATTTTAAAGATTAAGTTCTCCTTCTGTGATGAATTATTAATTCAGATTGACACATTGTATTGTTTGTTAAAAATCGAAGCGAAAAATTAACTTTTGACCCTAAAGTTCTTTCGCTGGATGCGTCGAAACGGCACGGTCAAATAGTGTGCACAAAGAGGTTTTGTAACGTAAATATCACATTTTCCACGAGTTTTGTCGTAATTGACTTTCAATATTGTCTACAAAGGTGATTTGACGTATACATATCTCATATTCCCCTGTTTTGTCTCATGCTTCATCTCCAATATTGTGGCCAAAAGTGTTTTGTAATTGGTTTTGTGTTATCCTTACGCACCACTGTTATTTGACAAATAAACAATTGCTACAAATGAACCGGCTCTTCTTTCATCCTACTACAAACCACCAACCCTGCTATAAAATGTATCGTAATTTAATCGCATGCGAAAGGGTCTCACGGGTCACCTAGCATTGAAGAAAAACAAATGTGAACTTAGTTCAAAGCACAAGTGGTCTGCTTTGAAAGACCTGGAGATATGTTGATTTTTAACACTTGGAATAGTATTCCTGACTCATACATATAATCAGATAACAAAAATAGCGTTTGCTGTTATTTTCTTATTTGGTTCGATAAATTCATACGAACAATCATTTTCAAGCATGAGTAAAAGTTTTCATCAAGAGTAAATTCAGATGTCTTATTGATGAGAACCTGGAATTGTGCCTAAAATTAAAAACAATATACAAACCCGACTTACCCAAACTTTCCAAGGAGATGCATGGCCATTGTTCCCATTAGTGTTTGTCTGTCATTGTCATGATTTAATTTTATGGATACCTTACAATTTAATTTTATCAATTAATAATATCGTTATTAAGTATGATATCAAGTTTTATTCAACGCACCTATAGTTTTACTATGGCTTAAAACTTTAAGTAAAGATTATGAAGTTAAATTTAGGAAGCGTTATGGAGTGAAAAAGATCTAGTGTCGAGGATTGAGAAAGGTATGTTGAGAGGATTTGGACTTATAGAGAGGATGAACGAAAGGAAATAGACGAAATAAGTATACAAGACGAGTATGTGTGGGAGAGTTGGAAGGGGTCGACCTCAGCGAATGTACCTCAATCAGATTGGGGATGTTTTTAGCAAAAGAAAGCTTTGGAGAATCCTAATTAAGTTAATAACAATGTACCTACCTATATAGTTTAAGTTTAAAAAATTTGGCTCTAAAAAGATAATTCAATCGTTGTACTGTTGATATTTGGCTCTGTTGACTAACGAGTTTGCCGACCACTGGCCTAGAGCTATGAAATTTGTAATTTATTACTGTGCAATACTATATGAAAGCTTGTGACAATCTAAAACAAGTCCCTTTGGAATATTTGGTGATTTCCAGAGAGAAATTACAAAATGTCTCTTTGTCCTGGATAATTTACTTTTAACAATTTAAGTTAGAAAATGTGGAATTTCCCCAAAGCTCATGCTATACAACTGAATGTTTATTTCCTTAGTTTTATTTGGATTAAAAATTGGTAATCAAACCAATTATGAAAGCTTTAAATTTTGGCCTCATATAATTAGAAAATGTTCATGTTTGTTCCTTCCATATAAAAATTATCAGTTCTTTAAATATTAAAGTGCTGAAGCTAAACTTTTATGCTAAGTTTATTATTAATATTTATATATTTATGTCTTGAGATGAAATGTTGGAAAGTGAAACTTTTCCTCCTTTTAAAAATGTAAATAAATAACGGCCTACTTTTTAGAACTCTATTTTAAATAGAAAATAAAACCTTAAATAGAAAGTTATATATATAAGCTTCAAATTTAAGTTCCATACACTCTTTAAAAAACTCAATTGTTAAAAGTAATGATATTGTAAACACTTCTTGAATTTTTCTCGGTACTACAAAAAGTGTTTTACACCTTGTTTCATTCTTGGATTCTTGAAAAATGTATAACTTCAACCATTAATTTGTTGTTGTGATGTTTCTGAACCCTGTAAATTTATTTAGTAATTTTTTGCATTAAAAAGGAAAAAAATTAAAAATACTATGCTTGTGTCTAAGAACAATCATGCGTTTAGAATCCTTTGTATCTTAATTTTTGTTACATGATTTAATTCATGTATCAGGTCTGGATGCAATATAAGATTAGGTGAAATGGATAATAACAGTTACAGATATCTTGAAAATTTGTTTTATCATTTTTGGTAGTTTAAGAAGGTTTTGAGAAAGGAAAGAAAAAAAAAAATATTAGAATCATTATCAGTTATCCTAATTTTTTGATCTATCTTTGAAAGCTTTTAGTATTTTAGTCTCTTTAAGTTAGATTGTATAGTTTATTATGCTGAAAGCAATTTTTTATTGCCTTTTAATTTCTGTAATCAATATAAAATATGCAATTTATAGGATGGTCTTGCAATTACTAGATTTGAAAGATTATATAAGTTTAAATTTTTTTGTGTATGTGATGTACTCCCTTTAAACTTTTGCCTATAATAAAATTATGTTTTAATTTTTATAGACATCTATAGAAGGTTTAAATATTCAATTAGATCAGTTTGAAAGTGAAATGGAATCTCTAAGTTTAGCCTTAAAAAAGAAGAAAAATGATAAAGAAGTAAGTGTTTAATAATTGTTTTAAATATAATTTTTTACGATAATTGTATTGCAACTCTGTTATTCATTGTTTGAGTAATTCAAAAAAACTTCATATTTGCTTATCAGCTAGTAAATTTGAGTAAAGAAGTAGCACTTTTGTAACATTAATTTGTCTATACTTTAAAAAAATTTAAAAATATGAAGATTTGTGCAAAAATCATTACTTTAGTATGTCGCATTTCAGAAATCATATTTTAAAAACTAAGTTCATCATTCAAATTATTCGTAAGACAAAATGTGAATATTATGATGATAGAAAATTATTTGTTATGCAGATCAAAGCTTAAAGTTTTATCTTTTATTTTTTAGAACATATATACATTCTGTGATAAATTTATCTGATAAATAATTTATTCTGTTTGCTCTAATTGAGAAGTATAATTTATTCTAACTGTGGTTTTTTTGTTTGAACTTAAGAAAAAGATCATCTATATTTATAAAACAGTTCCGTAACTGACTGACAGACAACACACAGACTAAACTGCTAGACCTAAAGGGCTGAAATTTTGCATGGTGATTTTTCTTATAGTGTAGGGGTGTACTATGAAACATTTTTGAAAAATTCTTCTTAGATTTTTTAAAATTAAGTTTTTAAGCTGTTTTAGTAAATTTTTTTAAGTTTGCTTTTAAAATAATAATTTTAGGGTTATAAAATCTATATCACGAGAAAGATCATAAAAATTCTTATAAAATGAAATCTTTTTTGAATCTTTTATCTCCATTTTCTGATTTTTGGTGAATTTTTAAAGATTTATTTTTAGAATTTAATTTATTAAATGCTGATCACGTGGTTTCTTTTTCTGGTACTTTAAATAAATTTATCGTCACGTGCATAACAACTAAATAGACAAAAAAATATTTTTCTTCTTGCTAATGCGGCAGACGATTGGAAATTATCAAAAAAAAATATTAAAATGCAGTAAAAGATATATTTCTCTAACTGTACTATGTTAACTGCACTATATTCTTTAGTATGTTCTATTAGATTTAATTTGAATATTTTCTTCTACATTATATTGTCTATAAAAATATCCATAACGATTTTTTTATAAATATATTTTTTCGTTTTTATTTTTACATCAATTGCATACATTGATCATTATATTTATTATAAATATATTTATACATATTTTTGGCATTAATTGCATACATTGACCATTGTATTTAATTTGAATGTACTCCGTAGCAAAGTACGAGTTTTCAGCTAGTCTTTATATATACATTGTGTAAATATCTATTTTTATATTTTTAGAAATTAGACAGGACAGAAGAATTAAAAGGTTGGTTAGAAAAGCATAGGTATCATATAAAACAACTAGAAACATTAATGAGGAAGCTAGACAATAGCACTGTTGATGTTGATCAAATTAAAAAAATAAAGGATGATGTAGAATATTATATTGAAAGTTCTCAAGATCCTGACTTTGAAGAAAATGAGTTTATCTATGAAGATCTCGAATTAGAAGATATGCAGGAATTTCTATCAAAGGCCAGGCTTTGCAGTAAGATTTTATTGCTCTTAAATGGATTAATGCTTTTTTATACACTTATAGTGTATTCATGTTGCTTGTGTCAATAAAAATTATTACATAAAAATAAAATTCATATGTAATGAGTGAATATTTAAAAATCCTATTAATACTTTTAATATAGAAGTTAGTTATCTTTTGCAGTAAATCTTAAATTCAGTAATAGGATTTATTTGTTTTCTTGACCAGTGGATTGTTTTAGGATTTCTTTTTTATGGGCTGTATAATCTTTTTTTAATATTCTCATTTTTAAATCACACTTGGGTAAAATCCAAATCAAGTGTCCTGATACATTATTAGATTTTTTAAAGGTGGGATGTTCCATTGAACATGTGTTTAGAAATTATTTTAGAACAGTGGTGTTGTATATCCTTTGAATTGTAATTACTTTGCTTTCTCTACACAAAGTAGAAATCATGTGATATAGTTACAGTATTAGGTTTGAGATGAGCTTACATATTGGCAATCCAGTATAACACTTTAGTCAAGCAAAAGTAACTTAAAAAAAATAAAATTTGAGGTAATCTTTTCTAACGAAACTCCCGTGGGTTATAAACGTAGGATTACTTATTGTTGCTGCTGCTTTTTTTTTTTCCCTTCTTTTTTTTATGCACTTGGTACTTTTCTGTTTAATTGTTTATTGCTACTGGGTTTGGCGTGCTGCCAAAATTATAATTTGTGATGCAGTACAGACACTCTTTTTCTTCCCAGAGGATGTTATTGAGGAACGTAATCCTATGTTAAAATTAGATTGTGATAGTTTTAAATATTGTATTGAATAATTTATTGCTTGACATTGTATCTTGTACTGTAAGAAACCAAACCCACACAATCACAGAAAAAGAAAACCTCCAGAGAATTTTTTCTTTTTATCAATATTGGGTTAAAAACATTCAATTGAGTCAGTGTATCATGAATTTTGACAGTATTGTTTCATCCATAATTTTTCCTAACTTATAGGTGACGATGAAAGTTCACAGCGATCCAATTCCCCAACCTCTACAAATTCCAGTTCTCCAGCTCCTAGTCCAGGTTTAACAAATCATTCCAAGTCAAACAGTAATGAGGTAAAATGTCTTTTGCAAAATAAGTGACTCTTTTTTGAATAAGTGAAATTTATTTTGTACTAATGATAGATTTTTTACTTATTTTATGTATTTTTTGCATACTTTAGGGGTCAAAAGTTTTATTGAATTAAATTTGTAGCCCGAAGTAATGTTTTCCCATGTCTTCCATTTTGTTTTTCAGGAGACTTGTATTACACCTATAAAACCAGTTGCAGTAAGGGCACAATCATCAGGATCTATATTGGGTTCAGTACAAAACAACAAGGGAGCTCTTCCATGTGTATCAAGAAATAATAGGTACAGGTTTTTTAAAAATATTTTATTTTCTGTACTCTCTTTTTTTTTCACTTATTCCTCTTAATAATGTGATATTTTGCTCCCCCCCCCCCACACACAATAAATAAATAAATAAATAAATAATAATAATAATAATAATATAATATATGTCTATGAGACAACTTTTTAGTCCCTCTGAAGGTGTTAGGGAATGACAAAAATAATTTTATATCAAGAAAGAGTTGTGAAATCTGTTTTGTATTTTTAATTCAAGGTCTCTATAATCCTCAGAAGTCCTTAAGAACTACCCAATTTTCTGATAGTTCTTAGAAAGGGGCCTCAAATTCATAATTTTTTGTATGGAAATATAAAGTTAAAAAATTTTTAAGGTGTTATAAACATGACTTGTAAGCTGTCAAAAATGGCACAATTGCTACACTATCGCTCTTATTTTATCCACTGTTTGCAAATTAAAGGTTCTCTCTCTCTCTCTCTCTCTCTCTTTTCTCTTACAAGGTGATTAGACAAAAAAAAAAAGGACAAAAGTTGTATATTTGATATACAAATTTGATAATTTCATTTAGAAAATTCATTTAACTGAAATATAATTCTGTTTAAATTTGATAATTTTGCAAATACTTTTGAGAGACCTGTCATCATAGAATCATGGGTTTTGGGGGAAATCATGTTATGGAGCCATATTTTGCTTTTTATTTTTTTCCCATGTTCTTTAGATTTGGGCGTTATTGGTTTAGGTTTGTGTGTGTGTGTGTCCTTTAGATGATGGTAAGTTAGATGTATCTATATTTTATGTGTTCTGTATTGACTCTATTGGTACTGTCATACAATCTAAGGCTGGTTCAATGGCTAGGGTGCTGGCATTTGGTATCAGTCTGTGGATTCGAGTCTCACTATTGGCATGCATGTTTGTAATCATTCGGAATAAGCTTTCAGCAGTAGGTCCCGGTCTAATTAGCCCTCGTATAGCAAAAAATGACTGTAGTGCTCTCAACCAACTCATACAAAATGAGTTTGTCATACATAATATCAGGTAAAGCAAATTATTTGGGGGAACTAGAAATGTTATATTTATAATTGCATAAGCAGAATGTTGCTTTCCTTCAGAAAGATAAAAAAGACCTTTAGTTAGGTTATTAATTGCCTTCTCAATGTACTTATGTGCATAATGGTAATAAATGCTTAATATGATTTTATGATTCCTGGAATCTATAAAATTTGTAAAATCTGTGTGATTTCTTTTATCTAAAGCTTTATAAAATGAGGAGAAAAAAGGTTTTACTTTCATTTGAACAAGGTTGGCTGCTGTGCTTCTGATTAATTTTTATTCACTCACTGTATTTTGCTTTGGGTTTAGCTGTTATGCTATTTCAATGTTTTTTGTAAAAAATATTGTATATTTCAAATCAGTAACATATTTCACTCACAAAATATGTGTAATCTACTTCTAGCCATTCATCTGAAAGCAGTGTAAGTAGCTCACCACCGTTAAATCACCATAACAGTCATTTTGTCACGTCGCCTGCACCTCCAACCACTCCATATAATATTGCAGCTTCTGGAAATTCCACCTCTACAATGAAAGGTAATTTGTGATTCATTGCTCTTTTGCTTTCGAAATGTGGTTAATTTATACAAATTTATATTTATCCTTTACGGTCAAGAGACTATATAACTTAAATTTTATCACATGGAAAATATGTTTCATTTATCTAAGTTGTTAAAATTGTATTTTTTGTTCAGAATTAATACTATCCTTAATAGTCCTGAGAAATTTCTTATTCTCAGTATTCATTAAAGGCCTTTAAAAATACCTCCTTTTTTTTTGCATTAACATGTTCGCTAGCACTGACGAGCTAGCGCATCAGCATGGCGCTACCTCGTATGCTGGCGACGCTCTGGAATGACAGTCAAGTAAGATAAGTTATATGCTTTATTTTTAGTGGGGCCTTGGAGGTTGAACAAACAGGTTTTTGAGGCATGTTAGTGAAGCATTATTTTTATATTTTATGTACATGGTTTTAAAATTTTGTATTTCAAATTTTTTATATGCGTTTTTAAAAATGGCGGACAGTACAAGTATGGCAGGACCTTCACAGCCCAAGAAAAGGAAAATAAATAAAAAATTGACTGAAGTCGAAATATTAGAATTGTTAGAAAAGAGTATCTTTCTGATTATGACAGCACAGACGATGAAGATTACGGTTGGGATTCTACGAGTGAGTTGGAATGAAATAGGTATGTTGCGGTGGACACCATAGAAACATCGGCTTTAGAGGATGCATATATCAATTTTACTGGCAGCGAACGTGTTAAGGAGCCTATTTTTCTTTGCTTCCTCTCTGGTCATAAATTGTACTTTTCTTTCTCCCCCCCCTCCCCCCCTCAAATTTTTCTATTCCATTTTATTTATCAGTTTTCCATTTGTTAGCTCTGACAACTTATTAGAGAAAATGCAGAGGAGAAATCCTTAGTATGCACAAATTTATATGCAGTTATCTAGTTCTATACATCTTTCTCCTGCTGACACTTATAACCTTTTTATGTCGAAAGAGGATGCTTAAATAAGAATGATTCAGTTGCACTGGGAAGCTAGCTGTCTGAGCCTAGCTGTCAAACCTATCTAGTTTGTATGTTGGTTATCATGTCAAAGGTTTCATTCAGATAAAATTTTTTTTTAAAGTTTTCCGTACTTTGGAATGGAAAGTTGATAATTTGTAATGGCTTTGACACTCTATCATGTTAACCCAATCAATTTAACTGCAAAAGTCAAGAAAAAAAATTACATTTTCCCAGTACTGATGGAAGCTTTTTTAGATTGCGTACAGTATATAGGAATTCACCAAACAGCACTAATTTTGTGCTATTCTTTCTTTCTTTCTAGTGGGAGGATTGTACAAACAAATAGTTTCCTACTTTCTCAAAGTTTGAAGAAATTTTTTTTGATTTGTAATGTACTAAAAAACATTTTCTAATCCATGAAATACTGGAACTGAAACTAATAGAATAGTCTGACACTTTTTATAGATTTGACTGTTAAAAATCACTTATTACTTTTATTTTTTCCTCCAGGATTTAGTATTTTTAAAATAATTTTGACTTGAATCTCAGATAATTGATAACTTTCTTATCGTGATTTACCAATATTCCTATTTTTATGTTAAAGAGTATAATTTCTCTCCCTTTCTCTCTTTTTTTCTTCTTTGGTTTTTTTTAAAACTGATTTTGCTAATTGCCATTAATATTTAGATCCAGACTTTAACTTAGAGCAATCCTTTTTTTAAAAAGAAATTTTTACTGTCTTTTTTTAATAAATAAAAAAAGGTAATGCTTAAACACTAAGACTAGTTAGTCTATTTTTATTTTTTATTTTGAATGACTTACATCTGAAGTGTGTCCATAATAAGCCAATGTTATTTTGCAGAATCATTGTTTAACACATTCATTTATAATTAATTTAACAAAAAAATTCTCTCCCATCTTCAGTTTTCAAAGAATTTCATTTGAAGGAGTATTCTTCTGCAATTATTTGTGGTAGGCAGTTTCTGTATTTTCTGCCATTATTTTATGTGTATTTCTTGTATTCGTAGAATTCATGCTTATCAATCCTGCCTTTGCTAATGGACGCAGAGGAAAATCTCGAAATGTTTTATTTATTCTTAGTTTTTTATATGTCATTAATTATGCATGTATTATCAAACATTCACATTTGTGTTACAAAAAATAGTATTATAAATGAGTCGAATATGTGTTAAACAAAAACTTAGTTTTAAATCTGATAAGTAATATTTTTACCATTGACAATACATTTCTTTTAATTGATAAACTGATAGATCATTGAAAAGTCCATGCTAGCCATTAAAATATGTAAAAGATGTGATTGTACCAATCATATTTTTTTTAAGAACTAATAAATTTTAATTCACACACACACAAACATATATGTGTGTGTATGTACAAATATATACACTATCTAATGAATACCACTCTATGATAGGAATCTTTTCAATTAGTGAGGAGCATCCCATTCACATTTTAAAGCATCATATATGGCTTGATTGCAATTAATATAATGTTCTGAATGTAAATAATGTTGAAAGAAATTTCAAATATGAATACCATCTTATCTTTACTCATATATTATTACTGCACCTGTATTGTATTATTTTTACTTCTTCCATGTTAATAAGAATCACTTGATCAAAGAAATTTTTATTTTGTTTATCTGATCTTATATTTAGTAAGAAATTAATCTGTATAAATTTATTACTTGCTTTTAATCAATCTCTAGTTAAAAGATATCTTACAGAACCAATCATTTTGAGTTTGTAGTTCTCTTGCAGTGCATATATTTATTATCTTGATTTTCTGAGCATAATATTTCTTTGCAGTTCATAACACGCCTGAAACCAACAACAGCAGTTCTAATAACAGTAAGCCCCCAACGAACTGTATTGATTCGCCATCTGCTAACAATAGTTCTGAATCAAACTCCAACCACTCTGACTCTAGTACGTCAGCATCTAGTAACATCTTTACATCAGCCATCCTCGATCAAATAACTGGATCGGGATTTGCCCAGCAGCAGCAGCAACAGCAGCAAAACTTCTCAACTCCAAGCTCCATTTCCTTAAATAGTAGCGTCCATTATTCTACTACATCATCCTCTTGTGTGGATAGTGTGATTAAACCTCCTACAGCAGTCAGTGTAACAGCACCATCCACTGTCACATGTTCCTCTGCGGCAAGCAGTGCATTGTACAGTGCAGCTGCAGCTACGGGTTCAGCTGTTACGCGTAGTAACTCTGTTCAACCGCAGAATAGTCCCTCAAGCTCTTCTTGTAATGTGATAGGAAGCAATGTGACACAGCCATCAATTAACGTCCTAATGATGAATGGACCTGTGTCACCAAAAGTTTCAAGTCAAATCTACAACTTACCTTCACTTTCAGGAGTAGTAAGTTTCATTTTTCATACTTCTCTGCTCTTAAAGTTTTATTTATTTATTACTGTTATTTTGGTATGCAAAATTTAAGAATTCCTAATACTGATTAATGTTTAACTGTATAAACAGGTTACCTACAATGTCATAAACATTCTGTAAAATATCTAAATTATGAAATTTTATCAACCAGCAACATAAGTTCTGAAAAATTTCTAAATTCCACCAAATCATCCCCCCCCCCCTCTCTCTCATCACTTTTTTTTTTTAAAGGGTGCATTTTGTGTGTAAAGAGGTTTGCAATCAAAATGAAATAGATGTGTGATTTATTAAAACTATCCTCTACTTTTCATGGGAATTTTTTTTCCCTAGATTTTTTTAAATTCAGTGTATTTTTCAGCCATATTTCAAGTCATTTTTAGGGTTTCCAAATTTCTCATTTTGAGAAATATTTGATAAGCTTAATTTTCTCCTCTACTAACATTTTTAATGCAGGCATTCATTGGAGGATACAATGATCTAAACATGAAAGCAAACAAAAAAGGCATCATACATCATTAATATAGTAGTAGCTGCTTTTGAATGCCCTGAATAAAATAACATGACACATTAAAAGTATAGACTGTTTAAAATTTTGAAATAAAGACTTTTTATTGGTTTTAAAAAGATTGTCTTTAAAACATGTAAAAAGTTGTTTTGCTTTGAGCTCAAAAATTTAAATCATGATTTTATGTATTTTTATTTCAAATATATAACAAATGATTTATAACCACTAATTAATGTTTTCCCACTGATGAGTGATAATGCCAAAAATTATCATTTATTAAAATTATTAATGTTAAAAATTATTAATTATTAAAAAGGAAGTTATTGCTCAAATTTTAAAATATCTTAATTTTATCTGCATACATAGCTAATTTTTCTTATGTACTTTTATAATTATTTTAATAAAGAATGAAGAACCTATGTCCTCCTTAAAATCGATGGCTGAACAAGCTGTTTTAAATGCTGGTTTAGAAACGCATCTTCCTACATCTCCATCATCATCAACGGAAAGAGGTAAGAAAATTTGCTAATTTGCTTACTAAGGTTGTAGAAAAGAAATATCTTTTATGCTATTACATAATTGTATGAAAATGAAATGTAAAGTTCTTTCTTTAAATGCTATGAAATTAGTATTAAGTATGCCATTAGATGCATTTTGATATACAAATTAATTACATTGTGGTATTTTGATGTTTATGACATTCAAAAGTAGCTATTAAAAAATTAAGTTTTATAATAAATCTATGTGTGTATGTATGCATATATATATATATACATACATACAGAGGAATTTCGATCTATCGTTTTCGAAGGGACCGACTGAACTAAACGATAGATGCGGGAACACACAAAAGAGTATTAACATACCTTAAAGTTTGATATCTCTAAAATATATTTACTCACATACATAAATGCATACATACCCGTAGTGTAACTGAAGATAAAATTACAAAGTTGTACTGAAATCCAAGATAATAATAATAAAAAAAGAAATGCACGTAGATGCACAGCAATTTTTATTCAAATAAAAGTACTTAATCGTTGTTTGTCTTTTGTCGGTTTTCTCTCCACAAGTAAACTTTTTTTTTTGTTTTTTGTTGCAAATTGCATTCTTTTCGGTATCGGTTATTGTGTGAGAGTATAAAGAAGCGGCAGCCGTGTCGTTTGTAACTAGAACCATTCCATTGCACTGGATGGGGTCCGACTTAAGACCACCAGGAAGTTCTCCTTCTGGTTGAAACACTCATCAGCCAGTGAAGAACTGCAGTAATCAGAAACCTCTCACACACTAGACCAAACACCAGGGTGCCTCCATCCTAAGGCCAACAAAAAAGTTGACTGTGAGCCATTGCTGATAAGAACAGAAATGTTGAATAGTCGGTGAATTTGGAATGAGTTGCCGAAAATAGGGTACTCCAGGGGCTAAAGAATTAAGGAACACCAACGACGAACAAATAATGGGAGTGGTACAATAAAGCGAAACCAGGCTGAACAAGAGAGAACAAAAATATGAGACCGTGCATCTCAAATGTTCTGCTCATTGTTTAATTAGAGCGTCATTCTAGCTCAATCCAGACATTTATATTTCAGGTTCAGTTATTATGAAAAAACGATCGATCCGATAAATTAATGTAAAGCTGCGATATTCTGAATGAATATTGTGGGAAAACGATGAATCAAGGAACAATCCATGTGGTCTTTTTTGCTTGTTTTCTATGGAATTTATTCGGGACTGGGTGAAATAAACGATACATACGGGAAAACGATCGTTCGGGGAATGATCGATCGAGATTCCACTGTATATATACAGTAATATTCTGAAGTTACACATAGGTGGGACTGATGAAAGATCACTAAGTTGAATTCGTGCAAGTCGGTGTACAACTTTGCTTAAAAATACATATAAATTTTGTCTAATTGGGACCAAGAACTTAGAAAAACACCATTTTAAAATTAAAATATTGTATTACTTATTAATATTATACATATGTACAAAATATTAAAAAAAAATTCTGTTTGTGGTTTGAAAAAATCCTATAAAGTAGTCAAGAATTTCACAAATTAGTCCCAGAGCTATTTTCTTTTTGTTTGTTTGTCCTGTGATCCTGTTTCCTCAAGTTGAAGTTTTCAGAAACCCTAATGATAACGTTTTCAGCTTTTGTCTGATTGACCCTCATGGGGTGGCAAGTCAGGAGTGTTACCCCTCACTGCGATGGGCAGTCCCATCAAAGTTATCAACCCCCCCCCCCCCCCCCCCCCAAACAGCCGAAAATCTCAGCAGAATTTTTTATTTAAAATATTTTTTGTCTACTATTTATAGTTGCATATATGCTGATAATCAAATAAAATTGGTATTGTCAGATAGCCTGAACTTTTCTGCAAAGCGCTACAGGATTCATTTTATAAATTTTGTCCACCAAAGAAATTTATGAGCATTTAAAACACACTATACCAGATTTTTCGCTGAATAATTTAAATTTTAAAATATTAATTGCATTTTAAAGAAAAGAAAAATGTCCACCCATGTAAAATTTCTGTCTCTATGATGACGTACAATTTAAAAAAAAAAAAAATCTTTGAATCCAAGTTAGTAATCCATGGATAAATTTTCTCCGTAGGTTAACATTGAGGTGAGCGAGTCCTATGGGGTTAGTACATAGCAGCCTTAAAAGTTCATTGAAGCTATTTTTTTTTTTAAAGGCTTCATTTCTTTCAAGTACATATTTTTACATTCAAGTTCCTTACTTATTATCTTTGCTTTTTGGTTCTACTAAGTTTTTGAGTACAAACATGTGAATTTTCTATTTGCATTATTGTTGTAGTGCAGGTTGAATTATGCTTAGTTCATTTTATTGTAATCTAGCTAAGCACATCTCCAATCCTTAAAGCTTCCTATTATGGATATCATTATGCATTAGTGGTAGTAACACAACTCTCATCAGTCCAAAAGGATCTCAGTTATTAGCGAGTTGTTGAATATGAAACCCCTAGATACTACTTATAAATTTAATTTCAATAACACTTTAGTGAATGGTAGTTGGCAGGATAAGATAATAATGATGTTTAAGCGCTGTCATGTGCACCCAGTTAGTTTAAAAGATTGGGAAATGCAAGAAAGGGAATATCCCCCCATAATTTTGTTATAGGTTCAGATACGAGGGTAGGCTGAAAAGTAATGCACACATGCTTGTAGAGCGTGAACAAAAAGAAATAGCGAGATTGGGCAAAAAGAACATTAAAGTACAATTCTTAAGCTTCAAAATCATATATTTATTTTTCAACTTAGTTACCGTTAAGGCTAACACATTTCTCCCAACGTGTAACAAGTTTTCTCATTCCGTCACTGAAAAATTCTTCCGACTTTTCTCGAATCCACGACTTGACAGCTGCCTTCACTACATTGTCCGAGGTGTAATGATTACCCTTTAGGTCTCTCTTGAGTAGAGGCAAAAAAATAAAAATTGCAAGGTGCAAGATCGGGGGAATAAGGAGGGTGTGGAGTCGGTTCAAACTTCAGTTTTCGCAGAGCCTCTCCAGTCCGATGCTGTTCTCGCCTGTGAGACGGTGTGGTACCCATCGAGCACAGATTTTACGGTATCCCGATCGTTCTATAATGAAGCAGACATATTCCTTGGATACTCCATTATGGTTTGCGATACGCTTTTGAGTGATTCGCCGGTCATTTTGAATCAAATCGTCGACGAGTTTACGATGTTCATCTTCTGTGGCAGTGATCGGACATCCGTTGCGTGTTTCATCAACAATTATGGCTTTTTCAGGCTTGAAACCACAAAATTTTACTACCCATCGATTTACAGTACCCCTATCAACAGCATCGTCACCTTAAACAGCCTGTAAACGACGATGAATCTCTGTAGGACTCACTTTTTCAGCTGTTAAAAATTCGATAACAGCGTGCTGTATAACTCGCCGTTGACATAGCACTAGAACACGTCTCCATACTACCGCTTTTCAAAATACACAGGATGAACAAAACGATTTCAAACCTGCGCATGCGTATTGAGGAGGGATGGAACTTCCAAATGCCACTTGACACTGTTCTGAAGGTCATTTCGTTCGCGCTCTACAAGCATGTGTGCATTACTTTTCAGCCTACTTACGTACTTTCACACAGGAATAATAGAAGTTTTTAGAAGACAGTAAATCTATCCTCCCAAAAGAGGGTGTAGATAATTTTTCTGACCAAGGCCAAACAAGATGTGGTCAGCATTATCAGTTCTCCATTGCTACAGAAAGGGCATGTAGGAGTGTTCAAAATTTCAATACATATAAATTGAAAGGTACAACAACCATGCCCCCATGGTCTGTCTTAAAAAATTTATGTGGGATTTTAATAGATTTCTAGATATAAAATTTGCATATCATATACATTAATCTTATATATGAAAATTGTGATTGGGAATGTATCGTCATATTTTGCTTTTAATCAAAGTCAAGTAATAAAATAATAAAATTTCTCTTGAGTTTTCAGTTTTCAAACTGAAGTCATTTACAGTTATTTGTAGTTATCAACAAAAAAAAATTTATTTCTAGAAAATATATTTTGTAAAAATAAACAACAAACAATATATATTTGTCTTTCTAAATCAACTTCAGTTATTTCATTTGTGTGCCTCTCTTTTTTTTTTTTTAATATCAAACTTTTGCATCATTTTATCATACTAGTTCAAATCAAGGGACATTGACATCATGCAATGTTATTTTCCCACCTAGAGATCACATGAGGGATTTTTAATAATGAATCTTAGGCCAAAAATCTCAATATTTAATTGTTAATGAATAACAGCAATGAATTGAAAGTTTGAAAATGAAAGTAACGCAGGATGCATCTTTTTTTACAAAATGGATATTTTTTTAAATTTTAGTGCTGTTATAGTGAATTTAATGATAATCAAAAAAGTCCTCATTAATGGTTTGACTTCATGTTGCCTATGCTATTTTACATACAATTAGTAACAGTTTATTTTTTAATATTGATTAATATGAGAATCATCATTTTAGGCAAATTTCTGTTGCAACGGTAAAAACAAAGGGAACTATAGTCTTTACCTTCTGTAGGATTTGGTGGAAAGCTTTTACTTGGGGCCCAGGAATTTTTCAACGCCAAAGGCCCAGCTACATGTAAATCTTGCCTGTGTTTTCTTGACATTACTACATATAAATGTCTTTTTATCTGTATTCTGTTTCTGCAAGATGATTATTATAGAAATGCTAAACTTGCACAGAATATGTTCTTATAATATTTTTCATCCGTATTTAATATGTCTTCAGAGAAATAATTGACTTAATCCACATATTCTTCATTTCCATGAGCTTTTTATTTTACTGTAGTCATCCTTAAAAATGGTTTGGGATAATATTTTGAGCTATTTAAGTCTGAGAATTGTAAAAAAAAAGACTCATTTTCTTCTAAAATCTAGAATGGTTAGGGAATTTATTATGCAATTCACAAAACTTTTTAAGAAAATAAGTGTGACTGAAAATAAAATTTTTCCAAAATTTAATTTTCAGTTTTTATTTATTTCAACCTTTTTTCACCGAGCCAAGAAAGGTTAAAAAAAAACTATCAAATCACTCTATCTCACTAAAAATGTACTTTTAAAGTATTTATTTTATTTATATTGAGAAATGCACAGAAGCATGTTTATCTGTTGTAGTTATTACAATTTTAAATATGTATAAGATTTGTAATTTGTGTAATTATATGAATGTATGTATACTTCAGTAAATTGCACTTGTAAAGGGCAAATGTTAATTTTTCTAAAGCTAATGAGCAATTACATTTTGATCTGAGAAGGAAATTTAATATTTATGACAACCCCAAAAATCTGTTATTTAATTTGAAATTTGAATTACATAAAATAAAACTACCGTAAAATCTCTAGTATAATACGCACTTTTTTTTCTTTTTTTCCCTATATTATACTCGTGTGCAAAAAAATGTTTTAAATTTTAATGTGGTACATTTTTTGTACATGAGTATAATACGCACCCTCACTTTTGAGGACTAAAATGTGGGAAAAAAAAGTGCGTATTATACTTGAGATTTTACGGTACTTTAAAAAATAAAATTTTAAATTATGCAAATTGTTAGGAATTTCATATAAATGTTTTTCCATATTTCTGAAATATTGTTTCAGAATTATACTAGAACCTCTTATGTTATTGTGTAAAACAGCCAAAAATAACTTTCTCATTTATTGTTTCCATCCAAATAACCTGTAATTTTCAATTTTTTTTTTTACTATTTTCTATTTCCCTCTTGATAAAAATTTAATAAAATCAAAGCACAGCCAATGCAATGTGCATCGAATTTCCAATACATATCGCATGAGTGTACTACTATAAATAATTTTTTTTTATTCTATGAGTTATTTCATTGATACTTGTGGATTATTTTCATTTATCTCCTTGGAAAATCATTTGGTACTGATATATTTTTAATTTATGTGATTAAATTTTAAAGCATATATTACTTCCTTGAAATTTTGGAAAATAGCTATAAACATTGAAATTTTTCACCAATTTTAGTCAATTTTCATCTATTTGTAGAATAAATATTTTTTCCATTTGAAAGATTTTATAAAAATTTCCAATGCACCAACAAGTTAAATCACTCATTTTTTTTAAAAGAATTTTTGAAATTTAGAATAGGAAAATTAATATTATAGTACTTCTGATTTCCAGTTAATTTTGTATTATCAAAATACTTGTAATATGGAAGTCATACAAACAGCAAAGTCAGCTGAGTTGAAATCTTAAATCCTGAATTGTTTTTTGTGTGGAATATATGATTGGAGTCAATATGCTATTTAATAAATATTATTGTTAGAAATTTGAAAAATCAAAACATTATAAAATTTATTGTTTCTTATTCTTCCTTCACTTTTGTTTATTGTATCCTGTTAACTATGCAAAGATAATTAAGTTTGAACAGATTATTTGGAGTATATTAATATTTATTGATTATAATAAAAAATTAGCTCTCTTTAGGATTAAAAATTTAAGTAATTTACAAGAGATTTAAGATAATAATAAATTTTAAAGTTTAGTATTTGATCAAATTTTATGTTTCAAAAGATCAGTTTAACAAAATAAATTTACTTCAACTTTAAAAATTTTATTTTTTAAAATTTTAATTAAAATTTTTTTAAACATTTATTTGATACAATAATTTGTACCAAATTATCTGGAAGATCAGAAAAAGCTTGGGGGGGGGGGATTTTTTATTTAGGCACTAAATTGAGGAACTGTTAATTTAGTCTGACATATGAGGGTTGTAAATAAAGTAATGGCAACATACCCAGAAAACTTTTTTTAATGTACGTACAAACAAAATTACATTACATTCCTTCAATATAATCACCAGAAAAGTCATGTACCTTTTGCCTGATGTCAGGAAGCTGTAGGACACCTTTGGCTAGGTGTTGTGTGTTGATGTCAGCGACGGAGCACCCTAATGCTCGGATCACAGACGGCACGTCAGGAAAATCTGATGCCTCGACGTGGTTCTTTCAAATTAGGAAAGAGGTTGTGTCAGGGGAGTACGGAGGGTGTTCCAACAACTCCTGGGTGCAGATTGTGCTGTAGCCACGGGCAACCTTGATTTTAATCCCCGACCGCTGATCACTTTTTGTAAACATGATTTAGAGCGGTAGAGACGACACTGTCCACTTCAACGTCATGCAGCAACTACCCCTTCTACTGGATCTACGGTTATATGTACTCTACACATCGACTACATCTCCACCTCACTCTTCCGATATCCTGTTTGAGTATGCCCGATGTTCTACGACTTTCTGGGCGACGTTGCCACTACTTTATTTACAACCCTCATATATTTATGCAAGTGACGCTTAAGTGCTAATTCTGACTTTTCTAAAGGGTTGGTTTAGTGGCCTGAAATTCATATATATATATATATATATATATTTTATATGTTTGTGTGTAAAGTGTCTTGTTTTCTTAAGATACTTCTTCATTGTACTCTCTTAAGAAAGAGAAATATGCTATTTATATAAATATCTTAAAAGAAAGGACATCCCTGAAATTGGTGTGCACTTCATTGTGACAATTTATTGCTATTGTGTTGTAGGTAAATAAATGTTTTTTTTTTTTTTTGTTTTGTAAAATTTAAAGGACACAGCCTAAAACACATTTCCTTTTCTTGTTTTGCAGAAGCCCATATACCACCTTTATTAGGTGTAGCTCCTCTTGGCCCCGTTTCTTTAAGTAAAGAGTGTTTTCATCAACTTCGAATCTTGGAAGCTGCTCAAAGGCACATGCCTCATCCTTCGGATTCTGAAAGGCTGAGGTAGCATAATAAAGCTTATTTATGAGGATCATAAATTTTTGTATTAATTGAAATTTTAACATCTAAATTAAGTTATTAGGCTTGTGTTATGGTATAGAAACACAAGTAGAGTATATTGATACATATTTATGTTCAATGTGTTTAATCTCACAGTTCTTTTTTGATTTTGTGTTTGAGTATTGCTAAAACCTGAGTTGGCTGTATTTAAGCTTTGACTTATTAAACTTTTATTATGTAAGTTTATGTTGCTGTTGTTGTTGTTATTATTATTATTATTATTATTATTATTATTATTAGTAGTAGTAGTATAGGGTGTAATTATATCTTGTAGGTGTAATTGAATGTAGATCTATGTATACTTCATGACTAACTGCAGGTTTAATATGAAGGCCTTATTTGAATAGTGGTCTAACTCCTTTCTTGTTCAGTTTGAGATACTGGGCCTTAAAGTCTAATGAGTGCTGAGAAATGACTGCTGAAGTCTGATTTGTAGAGAAATAAGCTGGAGGTGTACCAGTTTAAAAATAAGATAGAAATGACTTGTATGAACATGAAAGTTAGGCTGATTCAATTTTTTTTTAAAAGTGGAGTTGGACCGCTATTCAAATAAGGCCTTCAAATGTTGTAATGAAAAAAAATTCAAAGATTCAAAGTTCTGAATTCATGATAAGTGTTAGACAAATAAATATAAATTTAAACAAATAATTGATCTTCTGTTTAGCGCAATAAAGAGTTCTTTTTTTAGACAGATGCTAAACTTTTGTTTTTGAAAATGTTTTTATATTATGAACTAATGTGTATTTTGGGTAAAACTATAACTTTTTTCTTGAATAGCAATTGCAAAGTTATAAATAATTAGATTCCTCTGTTTTGTAGAAGATTTGTTAGGGGTTTCTTTTTGAATACTAACACCAATGGCCCAGAAAATTGATGTAAAAACTACTTTGGTTTTCATAACTTGATTCCATTTTCTATGAAAATATGTGAAAATTTCCTGTGTGGTCACACTATTGGAAATTTAAAGGTGCTTTTCAAACTAAAATACTGAAGGGTAAAAATGAATCTCTGGATCCATCAGTTAAAATAGATTGAAATATGAAATGCATTTTTATATTTTGTGAAAGAAGCATTGCTGTTAAATTTCAATAAAAAACTACACAGCTGTCTATGATCATTATGCAACAGTCCATAGAGTTAAAAGAAGAAAACAGTATAATTACCATTGCAAGATAACATAAAAGCATTCAAGACTGTTTTGCTCTGCTGTATAGCAAAAACTAAAAAGAAAAAAAAAAAGCATTATTCTCTTCACTGTCTCACTAACTGTGAGCAGACTGAGTGGCATTGTGAGGGTATTGTGCCTAGAGCTTATTCCTATTCCCCTTAGCTGACTCTTAATAATAACTGACTGTCTGGTGCAGTTTTCATGCGGGGGCAAGTCATGATTTGCTTTCTGGGGCTTACTCACATGCTCTCTGGTATTTATTTGTTAAGCATACAAAAATAGGCTATAGTGATCAACCAATTTAGTGGGGGAGAAACATAGGAGGGTGAATACCTAATTAAAAGTTATACAATTTTTATATGTATCTTATGTTTATTAACACGTTCACTGCCACTGTCATGCTAGCGTGTCAGTGACACTACCTCGTATGCTGGCAACGCTCTGGGACGGCGGTTGACTAAGATAAGTTATATGCTTTATTTTTATTGGGGCCATGGAGGTTGAACGAAGAGTGTTTTGAGGCATGTTAGTGAAGCATTATTTTTATATTTTAATTAAGTGGTTTTCAAATTTTGTGTTTCAATTTTTTTCTATGTGCGTTTTTAAAAATGGCAGACAGTACAAGTATGGCAGGACCTTCACAGCCCAAGAAAAGGAAAGTAAATAAAAAACTGATTGAAGCTGAAATATTAGAATTATTAGAAAAGAGTGATCTTTCTGATTATGACAGCACAGACGGTGAAGATTATAGTTGGGATTCTACGAGCGAATCGAAAGGAGATAGTGATGTTGCGATGGACACCATAGAAACGTCGGCATCTGAGGCAATATATATATATGTCAATTTTAGTGGCAGCGAACATGTTAATTAACTAATACAATTACACTTATTTTATCATGCTAGTCAAAATATAAGATTTAATACTAGAAATGGAGGAGAATACAGCTACATGCTTCAAAGGAATTTTGTAATCTAAATTTTTATGCATATGAAAGTAGTTGAATTTGAATAGTTGAAGTGATGCTATGATGGCATCTCATGATTAGCCTGTTTAATAATACAAATTTCCTATGACAAATTATATGAAGCTCCAAGTTATGCTCAGCATCACACACATCTTTTTTCTTTGCTTTTTTTCTGTTTAAAAACTCTTTTTAACTCAATTACTAAGCAAAAATCATGAAATTCTGAAGAGAGGCTAGAGTTATGAAAATTGGACAGCTAGAGAAAGTTTCACTTTATGATCTGAGTACCTCAGTTGTTGAACTTTAACTAGAATTTAATATTTACTTTTTTCATTAAATCTTTTTTTAGAAGATCTTTAACTGAAATTTCTGATACAAATATACCTTCTATAACTTGGAAGACTTATAGTTTAAAAAATGGATTCATTTTGTAACTTTGTTTTGGTAGAAAAGTCAATTGTGAACTTCTAAAAACCAAGCCAGTTATACTAAATGCTTCAAAATTCCGAAGCAGGATTATTATTATTATTCTTATTTTCTTTTGTAAAAAAAGGGCAAAATAAATTTAGTGAAAATTTGAGCCTGTTCATTCATGTATTTTCAATTAGCCACAGAAATAAAACATTATATTGTGAAAAAAGTGTGATTTCTAGATCAGGAATATATTTATAATTGTTGTTTTTAGATAATAGTATAAAATGCTAATGTTTGACCAAATCAAGATTTGTCAGAATGAGCTAATAATTTTAAAGTTGTTAAAAATTTATTATCTTTGCTTTCTTTTATAAATATTTTAATTTAAGCTTGTTTATATCTTCATATATTATTTCAATTGAAAAAATTTGATTTTGAATGAAAAATTAAAGCTGTATGTCAGCCTAAATTTTACAAGGCTGAGTTTAAGTTTATTTTTGAAGATCCTGGGTACACAATGAAATTTTTATTTCATTGTTCATTTTTTGGCAGTTTGACCAATAATACATATTTGTTTGGGACGTAATTATTATTATTGGAGAACATTTCTTAATGCTTGCAGAAATACACTGTAGCAGTTTAACAAGTTTTCTTTTTCTAAATTTTCTCTTAAATGGATCTTAAACCTAAAATTGAAAAGTAATAGAAATTTCGTTTTTGAAAGCTTTATTTTAAGTGATCAAATTGTCATTTGGTACTGAAAATTCCTGTCATTTGTTTTCTTGACTGCAGTTGAATCGTGATTTTGTTGAACACAAATGCAAAACTCTAGAACGTTCTTAAGTGTTGTTAAAAAAGTTATGAAATGGAAATTGTGTTTTAGTATAGTTTCAAAACTGGGTAGTGGTGCTGTTAGAAAAATCAATAAAATCAGAAAAATCATGTTTAATTAATAAAGGTTTAATTTAAGAATTCAGAATATATGAATTTGCACTTACAGTTAACAATCATGAAATTATGCCCCATATAAAGTTTTTAATTTTACTTATTACTCTAGCTTAAGAGATCAGAATTTTCTTTTTAATACTTGTACCATATTTATTGTATCAAGTACTTACAAAGAAGAGTATCATTTGAAAGATGTTCCTTATATGTTTTGTGATTTAGTTAGATTAATAATCTGGTTTTTTTTTTATGATTAAGCAAATTTTGTTTATGGTTTATCTATGTAGGATGGTTGGGAACTAGATGTAATCAGTCCTAACATTTTTAGAAATATGTTTTACGTTTACATCTTTTAACAAGTTATTTTATTCATTTGCATGTTAATAAATTAAAACAGGTATAATGATATTTATGTTTATAATTAGTGTTCATATTTATTTTGTTATGTTTATATGCCAATGTGGGACACTTGTCACTGAAGACATTCACACATAATCTGCGAGAATAGTTGGTTGCTTTCAATGGGGATAACATATATGTGACCAATATTAACCCCCTGGTGTCACCTCAATTTTGATCCCCCCTCACAGGAGCAACATCTGGGGGGATTACACCTTCTTCCAACTGCTCATATAAGGACTTTCTGGTCT
Organism: Dolomedes plantarius; assembly: GCA_907164885.2. Lineage (NCBI taxonomy): Eukaryota > Metazoa > Arthropoda > Arachnida > Araneae > Dolomedidae > Dolomedes > Dolomedes plantarius. Next base: position 135,910,203 of record OU015493.1, on the reverse strand, counting down.
ACAGGTTTAATGTGATGCTGTTCTGCCTAGACACAAGGATATTTATTGGCATTTGTCAGGATTTAAACCGTGTACCCCTAGTTCTAAGTCAACGTGCTACTACTAGGCTATCTCAGACCCTTTTGTTCAACTCCTTTTCTTTAAACTTGAAAATTCAAATTAAATCAGGTGTACTGCTTTTAAAGAGTGTTATTAAAAAATGTACTGCTGAATATTGAATTCTAAATTAGCTACTCAAACCCGTGTTATATGCTATTATTTTGGCCTTTTGTTTTCAGCATTTTAGTCTATATTAGCTTCTATTTTTAGCATTTTAGGCCACCATACCTTTCAGCAATTTAAGATATAGTTTCTTCCATTTTCTACTTGTGACAGCCCTGAAAGAATGTAATATTAAATACTTCTCCTTAGAGGTGCTGAAATAAACATGCTAAGTTAGTTAAAAATTCAATATTGGTAGCTACAGGGCTTTTCATTCTATCTGATGCAGTGTTTCTGTTCATGGAAAAAAAATTCCATCTTTCTGCATCATTGTTGCATATATTTTAGTATAATTTATCACTTTAAATTTATAGTAATGAAGTTTATCAGAAATCTTTGATCAAATTTTTTTTTGTCCATGTCAGGTATTTCAATTAAAACCAGTATTAATTTTTCTTTATTAATATGTATTAAAATATTTTAGGTTATGCAACTAGCTGTAACATTTTGCCATTAATTTTAATTTCTTTTTAAAATATGTAAAATGAAATTGTAAATGCTAGTGGTATATTATTTTAATAGTACATTTGTATTTTGTTTTAAAATTATTTAGCTTAGAGTAGTATTCTAGCTGTTCTAACTATATCTAATAAAAAATGCTTTGAAAGTAAAAAGGCTTTCTGTGTTTTGCCCCTACATCCAGTAGTTAGGTTAAAATTTCTTTTCATAGGTTTAAGAAAACTTTTGTTAGGTTTCAGAATGTTTTATATATTTTTTAGATATTGTCATCTGTCATTGTCTATGTTATGTAAATTATATTAAATACTTATAAATTCTGAATAACATCTGAAATCCATCTTTTATATGACACATTAGGCAGTACCTGCCCCGCAACCAATTTCCAACACCATCTTATTATCCGCAAGTCTTATCCCACTGTGACACTGTGGAATTCTTCCAACGACTGTCCACAGAAACATTATTTTTCATTTTTTATTATATGGAGGTATGACACTATTCTTTTTTTACCATTATATGTGTCTTGTTCTTTTGATTCTATTGTAAAGTTTATGAATCAGTTAACTTTTAAAGATTTTTTTTTTTTTCATTTTCAACAATTCTGGGTGAGTAAAGTATTTTTTAAATATTTATTTAAAAAGATAAGCAAAGTACATTATTTTTGGAGTAAGGGTTTGTACAGTGCTAAAAATAAAATTTTCATTGTAATTAAAAAAAATTATAGCATGTTTTTCAAGGCATGTTTTGCTATAAAATATTTAAATCAGTAAATTTTTCATCTTTAGGTTAATTAAATATCTGAGTACAAATTTTTATGGCTGAATATAATTATATGCAGTTCTCTGATTCTTTTCATTTGCATTTAATGAAATGTCTTACAACTTATTTTACAACTTGTTTTTAGGGAACAAAAGCACAATATCTAGCAGCTAAAGCATTAAAAAAGCAATCGTGGAGGTTTCATACTAAGTACATGATGTGGTTTCAGAGGCATGAAGAACCAAAAACAATCACAGATGAATTTGAACAGGTATTTTCTCTCTCTCATCTACTTATTTATTTACAGGCTGTGTACACTTTTGGAATACAGGGAATAATCTGTAAAATAAAATTGTATTCCAAAGCAGAGAGTAATCAGAGAATAACTCAAAATCTTCCCCAGAAACCTGGAATAGTTCGGGGAATTTCTTTCTAGATTCATGTAGATTTGCAGAGAAGTTGAGATTTTTTCAGTCTAATTTTGGTCTTAATTATTTGTGATTCACCATCAAAAATAAGTATCTCATATTATTAAAGTGACTAAAATAAAAATTAAACAAAATTTATTTTTAATATTCATAAATTTCAGTTCTTTTTCATCTAAATAAAAAAGAGTAAGCAGTATAGAATTATGAAGAAAAGTTCAGACTATTTGAAAATGACAGTTTCATTAATTATGGATATTTTTGTAGTTGTAAGAAATACTAAAAAAATTGATTTTATACATAATTTTTTTAAAAAATTTTAGTATTTTTAGTTTTCCAGGTTGTTTATTGGAAACAAAAATAATGAGAATAATGTTTCAAAATTAAGAATTATTCATAAAAGAATCTATTTGTACCTGGAAATCCGTGAATTTTTCATTGTTTGAAATTAAAATTTCTCCCTGTGTTTTTTCCTCCTACTTCATGCTGCTATTTTTGGAATACAAAAATGTCCATCTTGAAGAATGTATGAAATTATGTATCCGTGAACTATAATTATCTGCAAATCAACTTCAAATTTATTTTCAGTTTTATGACTGCACATATTTATGTAATGAGAATGTGGTGTGGCATTTAAATTGTTAAAGATACATTTTAAAACACAAACTTCTATGAGTACTTTTTTCTGACCCCATAGATTCAGTTTTCAATTTAGTAAGCTTGGGTAGATTTACAGTTATCGCCCCAGATTATCAATTATAATATCTTAATGCTAACTAAAATTGCTTTAAAAAATTAATTTAAAACTCTCCATTTATTTTAGCTTGTATGTAATCTCGATGTCTGGAAAATGCTTTTCAATTAGGTTCTTAAAAACAAGTTATTTTAAATCGCCATACAAGTGATATAAAGAGAATTGGAATATAAATTTCTTAATTCCCTTTTATAAATTTTCTCTTATATTATATCTGGTTTTAATATTATGGGAAATTTTTTATTTTATTTATTATTATTATTATTATTTTTATTTATTATTTTTTTTTTTGTGTGTATAGGTTTGCTTTTCTTTTACAAAACTGAATCCCTAAATAACTTTAACATACAAAGCTTTAAAAAATAGTCCTTTGTAGGAACCTAGAAACATGTCTTCTGATGAATTTATTTAAAAGACATTTTCAAATGTCTTTTAAAATAAATTCAAGGGACTGACTGAACTGAACGATAGATGTGGGAACATAACAAAGAAATATGATAGTCTGGACTGAGGGAAATAAATGACACATATGGGAAAACGATGATTCAGGGAATGATCAATCAAGATTCCACTGTTTATATAAATATATTTTCTTCCATAGTAAAATCTGATCAAATTAAAAAATAAACTATACACAAGTCTTTTACAAGAAGTTACAATTCTATGCGTAGCAATCCTGAATATTTATGAAGTCTCTTATTGCATAAAGGGTGATGAGCTTCAATAAACCATAATTAGAAGTGAACTGGAGCTTATTTGTAAACTAAGCTATACATAGTTTTCTTTGTTGATATATGTTATCTATTTAGACAATATTCCACAACTGTAATTATTCATTTTTGTGACCAAATGTAATGCATAAGTATTAGAGCTAGCACTGATGTGCTATGGTATATATTTACTCTCTATTTGCAAAGAGTGCCCAGTCTTTAATCAGCTGATGATGGAGGACCAGTTTTCTCTCCTGTTTTCAACCATCTTCATTCTATGTCTATTGGTCCATGTGGGAGCAATTGTTTACATATCTACCTTAAATTTTTTTTTTTCTCATGGAAATGTAATTTCTCCTTTATTTAAGAAACTTTTCTTACTTTTTTCTGTGTTAAAGAACTGACAATCTGTAATAAAGTCAAATACTTAGGATATTCCTTTGATGCTCGGCTCTTTTTAGTTAAAATATGTAAATACAAGTATAGCAGGTTAAAAAATACAGAAATAAAAAATGGATGATATTAACAATGAAAAATATAGAATATGCTGCATCTTTTTTCCTGTCTGTTTTGTTGAAAGATGTAGCTACGAAATCGAAAATGATGTGGGTACCATGTGTAATTTTTGTCAGATTAATCATTTTCTCCTCTATCTCTGGAGAACTAGGTTTTTAAATTAAAGAAAATGTTGATAAAAGCTACAATTACAGCACAAGAAAACTGGAAGAGATCGGTCTTAATAGCTGTACTAGGGCATATATGCTGCTTACTGCAAACAACTTTTAAACTCATTTGCTCCAGCTTATCTAGCCAAAAAATTACTGTGAAATATTCACACATACTTGAGCCCACTGTATTGGGTATAGGATTTTTTCATAATTTGTTAATATAGGGTAATGGAAAATGTCAATCCCCCATCTGATAAAAGTTTTAAAAAACTGAAAATTTGATGCTATTGTCCCTAAGTAGCATATCTGAGGTTGTTATCTGTGCTTTTGCCCTTATGATTTTGTAGTAAAGAGAGAGAAGGAGAGATAATTTTTTGCAATTTAGTTTTGTATATTGTAAGTGTTTTAAATTACTATAAAATAAAAGTATCATAGTTTTAATGTGCCTTTGCTCTGTCAAATTTTCACTTTTTTGGGATTGTTTTTATGAAAATGTCCTTGATAGTGGTGATTAATGTTTTTTCCAATTTGTTATAGTAATAGTATTTCTTACTTTTTAGGGCACATATATTTATTTTGACTATGAAAAATGGGGCCAAAGAAAGAAGGAAGGATTTACATTTGAATACCGGTATCTTGAAGATCGAGACTTGAACTGATGTGTGACTGAGTTCACGAGATATGTACTTTCACTCATCTTTGGGAAATTTCAAGAAAAGATTGTGCTTTTCTGAGTGTTCAACACTCCAGCCTGAAGAGAGCATGGCAGCCTGACTGTTGTTATAGCACTGGTCTCTCAACTGCCTTTGTGTCCTCACTGCCAGTCACAACAGACCAATCTGTCAAGCTTTCTCACTTGTTTTTGTTGTTTTAAAAACTTGTATTGTTCAAGCAAGTGCAAAAAATGGGTTGAAAACTTCATTGTAGAAACATCTGATTAGCATTTGGCCATTGATTATATGCGGAAAGATGCATACAAGCAAATGAGAGCAAGTGCCCCCAATAAGTTATAATCACTGGTTCTGAACTATGATTATTATCATTTATGAATTTTCACTGTTTTTTTTATTTCTGTTGTTGATTTTATTGTAATATAACTTATTTTTAAATTATTTTGTGAAATATATAATTTGGGAAAAGTGCTTTTTTCTTTTGCCACTAGTAAATTCTAGCAGAATTCTAGTGTTGAAATATTGGGGAAACATAGTTATATATTTGTCTTTACAACAAATATGACTGATGTATCTCCAAACTACAATGCTATGATGCTGCTGTTATCTTAAATACATATTTATTGACGATACTTCTGATCTTATCTTATTGAACTTTGATTATAAATTAATTGTAGTGTGAAAAAAGAATAAAAACATTATTTACAGAACTATTTGTGTGAACTGTTCTTATGGAGTCTAAATATATTTTAAATTATATGGTCCAAGAGTATTATTAAACATAGAATTAACTTACATATATTCTAAAAAAAGAAAAGCTACATAGCATTAATATTCCTTTTTGGTTATTATTAGATCTTTATTTGGATACAAAATAGTTACATTGTATTAACAAATAATTTAAGTGTGTTGTAATTCGTTGCAAGATTTGTGGCTTATTGGTAAGTTTTAAAGGTTAGCTTTCCTGTGAACAAATGTTTAAAAATTTTCATTAATTAAATTTTTAATTATGAGGAACTATGTTTTAGTAAACAGAAATGGGGGTTTGTGAACAGTAATAGGCAGTGCTAGATTTCTAGAAATAGAGGTGCCGGAACGGTAACCTTCCGGGGTGTGTGTGTGTGTGGGGGGGGGAGATTCCAAATTATTGATAAAGAGAAGTACCGGAACGCCGTGCCGGCACGTTCCACCTCAAATCTAGCCCTGGTAATAGGGGTAATCAAGTTGCAAAACAATTTAAATCAAGAGTATCATGTATAATATTAAATTATTTTGACTGAGATATAACATAGTTTGATTATTGCTGCACATAAAAATATAGTGCTTACCATTATTTTACTTATTATTTTCTGTTTAAATTTAAAATTTTCCTGAATGTTACCTTAATTCTTTGTTAATGTATGAATTTAAACTTTAATGATATTTCATTTCCTAAGTTACATATTTATTTATTTTTTAAATTGTATGGTGTAAGTCCTCTATATTTATTTCTAGTTGAAGATTGTGAATAGTATTTATTTAGTTATAGTATAATCTCATTATAATGAACCTGAAGATTCTGTAAACAATCAAGGTGTGCTTTCATAGATGCTTATGTTATATGGTATGTGTTGATCAATTAGGTTACTTTTCTAATTACAGTAATAAAACTTGATGGAGATTTGTCTTCCATCTGTAAGTTAATAATGTTAAAAGATTGCAAGACAATAGGAGGCACTTAATGTGCTTTTAGCAGAATAAAAATGTCACAAAACAAAATCAAGCTCCTCCCCCTTTTTTTGGTAGTAATTTAAAAAAAAACTATTATTTTTATCTAAACATTTTTTCTTAATGTTTGTTACATTTTATATTGATGGAAAGCGTACCTATTAACACTTCTACATTCAGAATAGTTGTCATTATAATTGGATTATACCTATAATGTATTTTTATATAGTAGACTAAGCCAAAAAGAAATTTAATTTGTATACAGTCCTATAATAGAACATAATTTCTCTATATCTTAATGCACTCTTGTTTAAAATTTAATTTAAAAGAATCTAAAATTTAAAGTTATCCTCTAAAAGAAAGTTCCATTCCATAATTGAGGTATTTCTTTTAATCATTAAAAATTCTCTGTAAATATTTATTTTTTAGTTTATTTTTAAGTTATGTTTGTACCTTCCTTAGCATTTTTTAAAATTACAAAATATATGCTGCATTTCGCTTGTATGTGTCTGATACTGAACTTAGCATTGAATGAATTTTGCCATTACCTTCAATCCCTGATTAAAGAACTCTTAGAATAAGTGTCAGGGACTTTATTGTTTTGGCAGTTTGTTTGTACAGATATTATTTGTACAACTTGCCGTATAATATTATAAAGACTATGACTGAGGCAGAAAGAAATGAAAAATACTGACTGCCTTGTGTAAGTTAAATATTTGTATTATTTTGTAACTATTGGCAGTCGGAAGAATAAACTGTTTTGCCTTTTAATTCAGCTATAGATATGTCTGGCCACAATTTATTGTGATTTTCTGTGTAAATAATTTTTTGAGAGAAATGTAGATTATAAGTCTTAGAAATGTTAGTCATGTATTTTTTTCTTTCTTTCATTTACTTGATCTTAAACTAGTGTAAAGGCACTGCAATGATTGAGTAGCAAATGGAATTTACAATATTGGCCAGTTGTAAGATTTTTCCTTAAAATGTTGCATGTTTGTAAAATTTTAACATTTAATATACTTAATAGATTTTTTATTATTAGAAATGAAATTGTAAATGTTTGTAACAAAAGAATGTTTCAGAGCATTTCTTCAATTTTTGTGATCTACTGCAGGCTTGAATGTACAAACTACAAAAGTAAATTTTGTGATATGTAAATAAAATTTAGTACTTATTTCATGTGTCAGACTTATATTGAGATAAACTTACCACTTTGACTTTCAATTTTCTACATTTTTTCAAATTTTCCTTTAAAGTGTTTCAACTGAAACATCTGCTTTGAGCTCTACTTCAACACATCATTAATATTTTGTTTAGAAATTTATTTCCTCTTCTAATTTTTATGAACATGAATATAAGGTAATTTAGATTTATGTATGTCGATGTAAACACAAACATACACTCATCTATATTTCTCAATGCTTATTTTATAAACTTTTTATTTTTGTTTAGATCTATTGATGATTTACATGGTATACATAAATTTGCTTGTAGAGTTAGCTTTTTAAATATCATATATATGCATTGTTGGCTGTAAAAATTCCTCCACAACCCACACTCTGTTTTCAGTCTTGATGTTTTGTTCATATTCTTAATTGAATATTGGCAGCTTCCATCTTTTAGTTAAAATTCTTTGTTTATATCAGTCACAAATTTTCCTCTGTTCTTATTTACTTTCAATATATATATATATATATATATATATATATATATATATATATATATATATATATTTCTGGTTTGAAAATAGGAATTTGTTATGCTAATTGTATTTTGTGATCTCTCAGTTGTTGAAAACTCACCAGTCTTATTCTTTTCTCAGTATTTCAAATTTCCAGAAATAAATTCTTGGTAGGTTTTTAGAAAAATTGTTAAGATAAAAAAGAACAAACAGTATTCACGAAATCTTTAAATATGAGTTATTATAAAAATGTAACAGAAGGGTATTCTTTGAATAGTTGTTTCTAAAATGTTCTTCTTGTATAGAATTATTTGGTAAGTAAATTGTAACACTTTAAGGCTGATGAGAAGTGAATTGATAGCCATTGAATACCATTAGTGACATTTGCTGTCTAGTCAAATAAATGATTTTTTAAATTAACTTTTCTTTTTGATTGAATGTTTAAAAAGAATGGAAACTTCTAAAATATCAGTGTTTATTTTTTTTCTGTTGTTGAGAATTATAAACTATCATTTTTATCTTCGTAATGTATTTATTTGATATTTATAATTCTTTATAACTATTTTTAATAGAACTTTTTAAACCCTTTGATTATTTGTATGCCCCAAATTCAGGATGTATATTACTCTATGGTGTTTTTCAAATATGAAGTTTGGCATAATTATGCATCAACAGATTAGTAAGACAAGCCTTCAAATTTGTGTAAATTAATTGCTTTCTCTTGTTTTTGTTTTTCAAATCTTTGCTTACAAAGCAAAGAGTACAGTAAATTAAACTGGAGAACTATAATAAATTGTATTAATGTATGCATACATGTATGTGTATTTGCATATATGTATGTTTATATATGCTATTTTTCTGTGTGTACACACACACGCAAGCAGATTCATTGAAAATGAAGTTTTTCTGCCTTTAATATCTGTTTTTGAAGGATGCAAGATTCTAATGCCAGTAAAGCACAAAATGTCAGTATCTTTCTTATATAAATAATGTTGAGGTGTTCTAAATCACATAATGTCCCGGTGATTTAAATCTCATGTTCCTAAATAGACATATATCATAACCTCCCTTTTTTCTTTTTGTTAGATTAGAAAAATAAATCTTACAATTGGCCTGTATTGCAATATGATGTAAAATTCAAACATTTGCAGTCCTAAAGGCATGTTTACTTACATTTCACATCATCTCTGCTGGACAGTATGTAATGATATGTGAGTATAAATAAAAATATTTAACTATACTCTACTGTAAAATTTGCTTTTGACTGTTTTTAAAAATTATAAAGGCAATAAGCATGATTTTAAATTAAACATGCACTTATATTTTTATGGTACTCAAAAATTATTCATGCTTATTCATACTTGTTTCTTTTCTGTGGTAGTAATAAAAGTTTTGTAGGCTGTGATAAGGATAGCACATCTGTTATTAAAATATTGTTATTTATTGCATCAGTAACCCATTTCTTCTATTGCAAATTTTATGGACAATCAATCACTAATGCACATCTGCTATTTTGAAAATTTAGTTTTACTAATGCAAAGTTTAAATGTTGTGAGACTTAATTCCCTTCCCTTCTTTAAGGTTATGGACGTAAGCATTACAAAATAAATCTATGAACTTTATGTAACTTAAAAGGAGAAATTCTGTTATTTATGATTAAATAGTTCTTCAGATTTCTTGCTTACATGCAAACTGTTGTGCTATTTGTTTCAATAATACTCTTCACTATTTCTGTCTATGTAATTTTAGTACACTTTTCTTTATTTTGTTAAAATTCAATGTTTACCGTCGGCATATGGTAGTGGAAAATGTGTGTGTGAGTCCACTATTTTATATATCTGAGAATTGACTAAAAAACTTGTTGAGTTTAAAAAGCTTCTAAATTTTCTAGTGTATTTGTCTAATATATATTGGACAGTTACTCGTTTTAAATCTATTCTTTTCCTCTAGCTATTTTTGTCACATTTTTGGTGTTATGAGCAAAGAATAACTGTCTAGTCAGTGCTATTGTCCAAATCTATATTCAAAAATACTCATTGCTAAAACAGACAGTTTTTAAATGGATATTGCCTTTTTTCTCATTTGAATATTTTTTAGATGTCTATATTTGATAAAAGTAGATACTCTGAGAAATGTCTTTGTGTACATGCTGTTTAACTATCTCGGTACATGCTTAAAATTGCTTTTTTTTCCTCCTTCACCCATAAATTCTGGAACTGTGCAATGGGTTGCTGATACTATATTATGCATTGTACATACTATTGACTAAAATACCACAGATTTGGAATGAATTTGATTGCAATTTATTCTAATTTATAAAATATATGCTCGTGGAAATTGGTTTTATTGTGTAATTGTTCTGTCTGCTTTTGTGGCGTTTATAAATTTTGTTAGTGTTCCTTTGCCAGATTTTGTGCATTTACTCATAACAGTGAGAAACACATTAAAGCGGGGGTTTCTCCGTTGCCTGACACGAGCTCAATCATTCCTCGTTTCTGTTATACAAAGATTGAAGAAATATTTTTGTATAACTCACTTAAATACTTGTAAATATTTATCATTTGTGCTGTAGCTTTTACATGATTATGTATTGTTGTGCTTGAATGCTAGTTGAAATGGTTTTTTCACTTTTATGTTAGTCCATTATGTGTTGCATATAATTTCAATTTCTTAAAAAGAAATATGTATTTGCGATGTGGAAAAATTTGTTAAATACTCCATTGAAATTTTTAATGTCAGTAAGTTTTTAAGTGTAATGCATCAAAAATGAATGTTTTTATATGTTGTTTTAGGATCAAAGTAAAATAATACTCACTTCTTTTTCTCAAACAATATTCTATTTATTTTAAACTTTTTTTAAAATTTGTTTAATGCATAATTTTGTTGTGTTTTAAGAAAAGTTTTTTCCCCCTTCTAATCCCTGTGAATGCTTGTTCTTCTGTTACCCATCTCAGTTATCCGTAGCTGAGAACTTGAGTCCTGAGTCCTTGTCATTTGAGAACAAGTTTGTTACTTTTCTCTAATTTTTGAAAAGATTTTTTAAAAATATCTCCTTGTTATTGAACTTCTTTATTTTAAATTTTATTTATAGTATGTATCATTTTCGGTTGTTCTCTTAATTTCAAATGCATGCTTCACATAATAGTAATAGTTTTCTTGATTCAAGTGAGTTTATCTTTTGCTGGAATATTTTATTTTATTTTTCTCTCTGAACTTTAAAGTGTTTGGTTTTATTAATTTATTGGCTTTGTATCTTTTTTTTATGATAGACAAACAGTCATTATAATGTAAAATATTTTTTAAAGTAATGCCTGTTTTTATTGTTAAATAATTGTTTGGAATTCAGGCTGCTAATTAAAACTTTTTAGTGTCTATTTAAATTTTTCTGCATTGCATTACATATAAATTAGAATTTTCGTTCCCCCTCTTGTTTATATAATATGCACCATCTCTATTTCAAAGTATTCTGTAATCATGCAAAAAGGGAATTATTTCAATTTATTGTGTTCATCTATGACATTTTCATTTATGTAAATTTTTTGTTGTGTTGTATGATAGTTCTCCTTGTATATCACACTCCCGTTGTTTTGTCTCATCATGGGAAACTCTATCATAGCGTTTTAAGCTGTTGGTGAGTAAACCTTTGAGGCACTGTAAAAAGTTTAAAGGAGCGTGTATACACGTGTGAACATAACTATTGCTGAGTAAAAGGCAAAATAAATTCTCTGAATGCTTTTTGTTTCAATTTTTGAGTCAGTTCGCACAAACATTTGCTGGTATGGGAAAAAAGTGTACCCTTCTGTTCATAATGTAAATACGAACTACAATGAACAATTAAATATGATATTCAATAATCTTGTTGTATCATGTTATAAATTTGCATGTTTTTCAACAGTCAGTGCTTTTCCTCATTTGGTTGGGAAGAAGGGGGTTATCAATGACTTAGATTTTGATAATATATAATATTGTTTTTGAAAAAATTTGTAAGATCAGACATACAAATCAAATGCTTTTGATTAATTTTTTTCCCTTAAAGTATCATCAGCTTTAAATGTAAATCACAAGTTTATAATCTATCATGCTTACACTAGTGATGACAACCTGAATATTATAAAGAATATACTGTATCTGTCCTGTAGTTTAGGGCTATAAGTTCTTGAATGAACACACAAATTTTGATATTTTTGAAGTGTAAATCTATTGGGTTCTTACAAATTTTAAGATGTCTTAAGTAATAGAAATTATTACAGCTGAACTTTTTGTTCTTCAATTTTAAGAAAATCATTTTTTATTATTTTGCTTTATTAATGGATGTATATTCATGGCAAAAATGCTCATTACAGGTTTTCCTTCTTACAGATAAATTTTTAGCATATTCTTTGCAAGCTTCTTAAATTTTTTTTTTAATAGTATAACGAATTGAGATAGTAGATTATTTGTTTAATTATCAGAGCTATTCATGTATACATCCTAAGTTCAAACTAAGTGTTTTGCATACTAAATGAAAATTACTTAATAAATAATTGCTAATTATCTGTTAATACTACTGATCTGTAAACAATTAACATTATTGATATGTTAATTATTAATATTTAAAAAAATATTAATGATTGCTTTTAAACAATACTTCTGTGATCTGCTGTAGACTTAGGCTGAAGTTTTTATATTTAACAAACTGGGATCAGATTATTTAAATATAAGACCTCTGGGAAAATTAGAAACCTCAAAAATTTCAAACTTGGTGAGAGCTACTCATGACAGAAAAATATTTTCAGTGTCATATGATATGAATATAGACTTGACAATATCTATATATGTAATACCAGTGGTGCAGCTAGGGGATAGGCCAAGGGGCCTTGCCCCCTCTCCAAGAAATAGAAATTGCATTATGAATATTGAATTTGCATTATAAATAATTTTATCCGTTCAACTCGTCCCCCCTCAAGATTAAATCCTTGGTGCGCTACTGTGTAAATCAGAGGCTGTTCACACATTTTTTAGACGATGTATATTGTATTCACAAAACTAAATTACATAAAATTCTTGTGTTTTAAATGTTCTATTTGACATCCCTTATTCTGAACTATCTTTCGACACCGCAATTTCCAGGTTAATAATGCCTTTTGAAGTGTCAGAAGAGGTATTCTATCCCACTCCTCTTGAACAGCTTTCCAGAGTCCTGTAAGGGTTTTGGGACGACGTTTGGATAATGCAGATTTTAAAAGTCTGAAAGCACAAAAATCCATAGGTGATACATCGGGAGATTTAGTAGGGATATCAGTGAAAGGTATGGCCTTGATATCAGTTTTTTGTTCCATTTCTTTTAGGAAATTTACAGTGGATTTTGATGTGTGACTGCTAGCTTTGTCCTGATGGAGTCTCACAGATTGATGGCACTGTGGGTAAAGCGATGGTATTTCATTCAGAAAAATTGGCGATAAAATATGTTCCTGATAGTATTTGGAGTTAATCTTGACAATTTTTTCCACTCTCTTTATTTTTAACTTGCCATTTTAAGAAAAACCAGCAACAATCATGAATCCCTTAGAAAAACTTTCTTTCGATTCTTTGAACCATGTACTTAAATTTTTTTCTACCCTTTTATGACAATAAATGGCTCTTTTTTTTTGTTGCAATCATTTAAATACACCCATGATTCATCTATTGTGACAATTGTTTTCCATTTTTCTTTGGATAAGTGTTTCTCATATAGAATTCTGCAGCGTGTCCTGCGTTCAGTGATATGATTTGGAAGAAGACGTTGCACATTGTGTTTTTTTCGCTTTCTTAAGATTTAAATCAACGTTTATCATTATGTTTACAGTGGACACCGAGCATTTAATGATTTTGCAACTGTCCTTTGACTAGGGGGATTTTCTTTTAACATTAAACAACGTATCTTTGCAATAGTCGAAGATGTCCGTTTTTTCCTTGGATACTTGTTTGAAACTTTTGTCCCACTTGAGGCTCCAATTTGATGTTTTTTTCCTTTCTTGTTGACGATATTACCTATCGACGCTTTAGATATCACAAAACCATGACTCTCACATCGTTTTTGGATAACGGAGTATGCATATTTCTCTTCGGAAAGAGCATAAATGTAGCCTTCGAACCACTGCTTTGTTAAAAATGCCATTTTGAATAAAAACAAAACTTTCAAGCCGCAGAAGATAATTTTGACTTTTAAAAACATAGTACAATTGCAATTATTTCTTTTGCAGGAAACGATTTTTTATTACCGCTTTCCAAAATCGTCTAAAAAATGTGCGAACAGCCTCTGTACATATGTATAATAGGTTCTGTAAGTTAAACATTTCATTTCATCATAGACCTTCAGTTTTTTTTCTATTTATTTTAGTAAAGGGTGAAAAAATATTTTTAAATACTTGGGAAAAATTAAGTAAATTCTAATTAATTAATCGCTCCATCTGTAAAGAATTCTTCATGGATGGACGTTCCAGAAATTAATTTTTTTGAAGTAGTTTCTTAATTGGCAACATTTATTAGCATATATATAATTGTAAAATATATATATATATATATATTTAAAAAATAGTCATGATTTAATAAAACAAAAAATCTTTATAATATTGATGAAATGAATACATGCAATTTTAAAGTTCTTTTTAATAGTATAATGACCTAAGATTAGTCACACCTTTGAAGTAGTCATGAAATCAAGAACATTAGTTAGTTTAATGATAACCATATCTTTACATGAAGAGTATTTATTAATTAAGAGGCATTATAACTGTAGTTTTAGGTACTAATATAGTGTTAGAAAGAAAGGAAAATATATGTACAGTGGCTCCCAAAAGTGTTCGTACACTTACGAATTTCAATGAAATAGGGGTCTATCCATTAATTAAAATTAATATTTCAGAATGGGTATTTAATAATAAGATCTATAATCTATTCTTAACAAAACTACATGAAATATTTTGAAAACATAGTAAAAGTTTATTTTTAAGAAACCAGTAATCAAAAATTAACAAAAACTTTATCTCACAAAAGTCATCGTACACTGAAATATTTTCGGTTAAATTCATAATTAAAATTATCGTCTGGCGCTTTATTTTTATGTTTGAATTGTGGTGGCATTTAAAATATCGTTTGGCTTTAATTTTTGCTTGCCTACTCCGTAATATTCTATTTATTAATTAAAAATGGCTCGTAGTCGTAAAGAAACAACAAACAGCATTCGAAAATTGATTATTTTTCATCATAGTAGTGGTAAATCAGTTCGGAATATTGCTAAATTACTTAATTTATCCCATTCTACTGTGCAGTATGTGAAAAAACGCTTTAAAGAAGAAAATTGTATCGAAAACAAGATAAGAAGAGGCCGTCCGGCAAAGTTAACAAAACGTGATCCGAGATTTATAATTAGAAAATTTGTGAAAAATTCACGTTTGAGTGCTGTAAAAGTTTCTTCAGAATTCACTGAAACATTTTCTACTTCAATTTCACCTGAAATGTTTTGACGAGTTCTCAGAACAGCTGGATTACATGGGCGTTCTGCCCATAGAAAATTTTTTGTGAGTGAGAAAAACAGAAAGTTTAGGCTTCCCTTCGCACTATCAATGATAAATAAGCCCCAAACCTATTGGAATAATAATGTCTTATTTGCCGATGAACATTTTTGGTGCTGATGGGCGTATAATTGTATGAAGAAGAAAAAGACGAGAAACTTAATCCCAAGAACTTAGTAGGAACAGTTAAGCATGCCGGTGGAGGTATCCTTGTGTGGGGGTGCATGTCGGCATCGGGACTAGGAAATTTGGTATTTATTGATGGCATAATGAATCATGCTGTGTTTATAAATATTTTAAGAGACAATTTAAAATAATCAGCTCAAAATTTGGGTATTGGAAACAACTTTGTTTTTTATCAAGATGATCCTAAGCACACAACTAAGCTCTCAACGTTCGCATGTGGTGTCTCTATAATTGTCCACAAGTTTTGAAAACACCATCTCGACCGCCAGATTTAAACCCAATAGAACATATTTGGAGAGAACTGGAGGTTCGAGTACGAAAATACGATATTCACAGGAAAAGCGAACTAAAAACAATTATGATGGAAGAATGGATGAACATTGATGCAAAAATTACAAAAGAACTAAAGCAATCTATTCCCAGATGTTTAAAAGCTGTTGTGGATGCTAAAGGATATCCTGCTAAATATTAATTTAAGGAAAAATTATAATCTTTACTAATATGTAGAGATTTTTTACAAGTGTACGATGACTTTTGTGAGATACAGTTTTTGTTACTTTTTGATTATTGGTTTCTTAAAAATAAAGTTTTACTGTTTTCAAAATATTTCATGTAGTTTTGTTAAGAATAGATTATAGATCTTATTATTAAATACCCATTCTTAAATATTCATTTTAATCAATGGATAGGCCCCTATTTCATTGAAAATCGTAAGTGTACGAACACTTTTGGGAGCCACTGTAGTTATGTTTTAATCAAAGAAAATTTTTTAATAATATTAAGAGAAATTAATACATACAATTTCAAAGATCTGTTTCGTTTTATAAATATTAAAGACCTAATATATGTCATCTTTCATAAAGAAAGCTTTTAACACACACTTAAACCTGAAATTAAAGATCATAGAATTTAATGAACATCTAAATTTAGTCACCAACCATAATTGTATTCTACAAGATTATCTATATACTAGCTGTACCCGTCCCGGCGTTGCTCGGGTAATGTAATTACCAATTTTTTAGTAGCCTTAACCCTTTGTTAATGGGCGTCGCTGTCATCCTTTTCCTCACCACGATACATTATTTTACCCATATAAATTTAATCCTTTCTGGCACATTTTAGCAAAATTTTTGACATAGGATTACTTAAAACTTTCCACAACAGTCAGCGAGACGAAAAACGTATTAAGATGTTTATTGTGCTGAAATTCTTTGAAATCTTCATAGATTTTTTCCACAAACACACCACAAATTATATGATATTAACTAAGTGTTTGCCAAAAAAATTACGGCATTACTAAATGCGATTTTTTAGTCGATTATCACTGCAATAGTAATCGATTTCCTTTAACCACCCAATCCCTCATAGAAAACAAACGCCCCAACACATCACGTGCTTGACGTCGAAAAAGACACGCCTATTTTACCCTGCTTTACCTTCGTCCGGAAATGAAGAACGAAATCTCCAAAATGAGATTTCTCGCAAGAGTTTCCGAATCATAAAATAAATTATTAAAAAATAACTACAATTTGTAAATAAATTTTGGTTCTGGCTTTCGAAACTGTGATGTCTAGGGTCTCTGAGATAAAAATTTCGTAAAAATATAACAACACTTACGTATCAATTCTACAATTTGGAAAAAAGGGTCGCGGCCAAAATCGCGTTTTTTTCCGAAAAACGGGTGCGTACAGGCGATCGAAAAAAAATCACAATTAATCGATAAATTAAGACAGACAATTTTAATTGTGATTTCCGTATAGTGTCATCTTTCCCGTATAGGCTCGTCCGAAAAAAAAATTCTTGGACGGATACGTTAGGATTTACGGAGCTTTTACTCGTCCGGGAGCTCCAAATCGTGACTAAATATTTAATTACGGAAAATCTAAAAAATCGAAAAAAGGGCTTCGAGGTGCGTAATGAGACCTCGGGGGGCATCTTCGTGTCGAATCTCAAGACTGTCCGACCTGCCGTCTTTGCGCCGTGCTGCGAGCAGACAAAAACTCGGTCACACACACACAGACTTTGCCTTTTATATATAAAGATATAAAACAGTTCCGTAACTGACTCATTCATTCACTGACTGACTGACTGACATACAACGCACAGACCAAACCACTGGACCTAAAGGGCTGAAATTTTGCATGGCGATTCTTCTAATAGTGTAGGGGATTTTAGAAAGATCCCCTACACTATTAGATATATATCGATTAAGACTAATATCGATTATACTAATATCGATTAAGACATTCTTTCCTATCGATCGAATGGAATTCACACATGATTTTTAATTTTGGGATTTTTATTAATCGATAGGAATTTGGGATTTTGGGATTTTTCTTAATCGATATTTCAGTAATTGAAGTAATAAAATGATTAGTTGGCAATTTACGTTTCGCACCTGTTAGTCTTTTACTTTCTATAATGTAGAGTTGCACTAGGTATGTGTCCTTGCTATTTTAGTTATAATTATAGTTCTAAATGTATATATTTGATAATGTTTAGAGTATTGTGTGTGGATATTTCGATACTTAGGAGGTGCTTATTTGAAGTGGTTTTATGTAGATACAGTTATAATTTAGTCATAAGTCTAAATATTTTTAAAAAAATTATTATATGATGCATTGTTTATAGGTGTAGTGAATATATAGGGTGGCTGCAATGTTTTAGTGAATTGATAAATAGTTTTGAAATAATTTAACCCAGGTTTTTAATGTACGTTGTTCCAGTTCCTTTATTTTTTTATTTCATCGCTCCTTGCTTTGTTTTGACTTTACGTCAGGTTGCAGATGAAGAATGACTTCCGGGAGTGTTACCTAGGTACAAACATGTTTAACTGGAGTGTTGGGGGTCACAACTCCCCCCGGTCATTTATATTCTTCATCGTTCAGGTTGATGAATTGTGCTGGTGTTGTCAGGTTTAATAATGTTTTTATTTAATATATAGCAGCTTACGGTTGAGCAGCGTAGCGCCATAGTAAGATTGCCAATGTTCATTAGTTTGATTTCGAGTTATACTTTTGTAAACATATATATATATATATATATATATATATATATATATATATATATATATATATATATATATATATATATATATATATATATATATATATATATCGGCATTAATTGCATACATTGACCGTTGTATTTAATTTGAATGTACTCCGTAGCGAAGCGCGGGTTTTCAGGTAGTATATAATATATAAACGGGTTCAAAGAGGTAATTCTTCAAATAATCTGGTTGATTTATATGTACTCTACTTTGAAAATAACTGTAGAAAGAAAGATGTTACTGTATATATATATATATATATAGATGTTATCCTCATTATAAGCCCATCAAGTTAATCTATCAAACCTTCACTTACTAAAAAATAAAAGTAGTATACAGATTAATTTTCTAGACCTAAATATATCATTTAACAACAGTATGATAACCAATGATGTTTATGACTAAAGGACATTATGCAACTTTAATATCAACCACTTTCAACACTTAACTTCTTACCTACATAAAAGTATTTTTAAAAATATCAATTGACGAATTAATCAGAAATAACAGGTAATTCTTGTATAATAAACAAGAAGTATATATAAGACACTAGCGCAAAAAAGAACAATTTTGGAAATATCGTTTGAAATTTGAAATAGCTATCTTGTTTAATTATGAATAATTGAAAGAATGAATTAGAAAGTTTGATCTTATCGACAATGAATACATTCTTTGAAATTAAATGATATATAAAGGGAAAGTATAAATAATATTTATTCTATTTTTTTGACTTGATCATTCAAGTGCTTTCGGGTAGACAATATTTTACGTCTGTGAAGTTGGCCCCCCGACATTGAGATGTCCAAATTTTGAAAACGGCATTCGTTTGAGCGTTGTTTGAGCGCCATTTTTAAAAGAGTTATGAGCATTTCATTTTTTGGCGGGAAAAACACCTAGCCCTCCCCTCCCCCCGACATTGAGATATTTAAATTTTGAAAACGGTATTCGTTTGAGCATGTTTGAGCGCCAAAAATTTTCGTTTGAGCGCCATTTTTAAAAGAGTTATGAGCATTTCATTTTTTGGCGGGAAAAACACCTAGCCCTCCCCTCCCCCCGACATTGAGATATTCAGAGAACGGGAAAAACAGAGCGGCATGAAATTTCGTGTCGGGGAAATGGCGAAAAAAGGGGGGGGGAATTTGGTGTCGGCGAAACTGAAGGGACACCTCCAAATATGGCGGGTCCCATGGATAAGACATTGAAAGAGGCGCCAAAATGAGGCAGAGTAAAAATACGAAATTATCAACAAATAACGATAAAATATAATAACTAATAATACCAAATAGTTTCAAACTAGTTGATATAGTTTAGGCCTCAGACAACAGTGTTTAATGCATTTATGAAATTTTTCAATACATTCAAAAATCCATTGATTCGTTCTTAATATTTCTTGTACTTTAAAAATGATGAACTTGAAAGAAAGTTTTCGTATCTCTGTCCTGTATATATTTACTTACCTTTTTCTTTTTTCCTATATATATACCTAAAACTAAATACCCGTGCTTCACAACAGAATACATTACTACCACTAATCATGTAATCGGATTCCATTAATTTAAATTAACTTCAGTAGTAAAGTGTTGTCATTTCTTTTGAGGAGTTAACCTTATAATTTAATGACGATCCAACATTAAATAAGGGTTTTTAGATTTATGTTTATTTCTTAATTTTGGGGGCCTTATGACCCTTCTGGATTTTTTAGCTTTCTTAGTACCTAGGGCCTAAGAGATATTCAAATTTTGAGAACGGCATTCGTTTGAGCGTGTTTGAGCGCCAAAAATTTTCGTTTGAGTGCCATTTGTAAAATAGTTATGAGCATTTAATTTTTAGCGGGCACAAACTCCTAGCCTCCCCCCCCCCCAACATTGAGATATTCGATTTTTGAAAACGACATTCGTTTGAGCGTGTTTGAGCTATATTTGCTATCAACATAATCTTCAAAATTAGAAACGTTTTAACGATCAACTAACTATTGGAACCTTTTGTTTTTAATTACCTGCTTTCAATGTGGAATATTTTAATTACCCAGTGGCGTAGCGAGAGGGGGGCAAGGTGGTCTATCATGCCGCGGGCGCCACTTGCAGAGGGGCGCCAAATGCAACCTAAGACCATTGGACCCTTTGGTCCCCAAGACCATGACGGGCGCCAAAAAGGTAATGTGCCCCGGGCGCCAGTTATGCTCGCTTCGCCACTGTAATTACCATATTTAACTTGTTACGATAATTGATGATATGCAACTTATGCAAACTCTTAATAATTCTATTATAATGTTAATCTTTTGCTCCTCTTCTATACGAGAAACAAACATTTTATTTATTGTATATTATAATTCTGAAATTGGGATTCTTAATGCAGTCATATTTTATTGTAGTATTCAAGTGTGCATCAAGTTTTATACTTAATTTTTGTACATACATATTTTGAGTGTCACGGCAATCACAGTTTTATTTTTCTAATCATTTATATGCGTATAGCACTTTCATAATGTGTTTATAACGTAGAGATGGTTACGATTATTGTTTTTGTGTTTTAAGCAGTTTATTTATGCATATATATATTCAGAATTGGTTATGAGGAATTTTGTAAATTGATGCATTTCAGCACTGCTGATAGTCAGTCATTTTTGTTCAAAAGTGGCTAATTTATTTTACATTAATCATCTTCTATCTTAAATTGCAATATTTTTATATTTATATATTTTAGGTACAAAAAGTTAATATTTTGATATTTGTATAGTTTAGATTCATAAATCTAACAGTTCGATATTTATACACTGCTGGCCACTGTAAATGCAACACCCTGAAGGAAACATGCAAATAACATGAAATTTACAACATGCATTAGCGGAGGTGAGATATGCAAATGATTAGAATTTCAGACGCACATCACGCGCGCCTGTGGCGCCACTTCAAAGCGCTATTTAAGGCTTGGAGATTTCGACGATTTCAAGTTCGACAATTATGTTTTTCTTGTGGTTTTTTCAAAAAAACGATCAATTATGCCTCGTTGAAAACAGCGATCATCTTTTGATCAAGTATCCGAATTCGACAGAGGAAGGATAGTGGCCTACCGAGATTGTGGATTATCTTTCAGGGAAATCGGTAGTCGTGTTGGACGAAACCAAACAACTGTAATGCGGATATGTGATCGTTGGATGCAGGAGGGTACGACGGACCGGCGTGTTCGATCGCATCCACCTCAGCGCACCACTTCACGTGATGACAGGCAAATTGTGCGCATGGCAGTGACGGATCGCTCAGTCACATCACGAACCATAGCACAGCACATGCAGTCTGTAACGCATCATCCAGTGTCTGCGCGTACCATTCGACGCCGTTTACAGCAGATTGGTCTGTCCGCAAGACGTCCATTGCTTTGTCTACCCTTGACGCAGAACCACAGACGTCTCCGCCGCCAATGGTGCGATGACAGAAAGATGTGGACGGCAGAATGGAATGAAATTGTCTTTACTGACGAGTCACGCTTCTGTCTGCAACACCACGATGGTCGCATTCGAGTCTGGAGACACCGTGAAGAGAGGATGCTGAACAGCTGCGTTATGCACCGTCACACTGGTCCTGCACCGGGTATTATGATATGGGGCAGTATTGGATATCACTCTCGCACACCTCTAGTACGCATTGCCGGTACTTTAAACAGCCAGCGCTACATCTCCGAGGTGTTGGAGCCAGTTGTCCTTCCTTCAGGGCTTGCCCACAGCCATAGTTCAACAGGATAATGCGCGACCACACGTGGCACGCATTGTCCAACGGTTCTTCGTCAATCGCCAGATTGAATTGCTTCCTGGTTGCTCTACGATTGGCCCAGATTCCATCCCCAGCTGCCACAGCAGATCAACTTTGGCAACGTGTGGAAGCTGCTTAGTCTGCTGTACCCCAAGAACTCATCCAAAGTCTCTTTGAATCAATGCCGAGGCGTGTGGCAGCGGTGATCTCCAACAATGGCGGCTACTCTGGCTACTGATTTTGGCAGGAACCACACTTCACTGAAGTCTATAAATTTAATCATTTGATACTTGGTCAACATGTTATCTACAAAATAAATTTTGTTGTGATATCTCTTGTCTTTCTTGGTGTTACAATTTGGGTGGCCAGCAGTGTATGTATCGAAGGAAAAAATATAATTTTAAAATCCAAAATATACCATAAGATTTCTGGTCAAACATTGTATAAGATAACTATGTGAGTGCAATCAGTTGCTAAATAAAAATAGTCGATATAAGAAAAGAAATGTATTCAACAGAATATTGCGATAAACTTACCGGCGTTTATATAGTGTTTAGAAGAGGTAGAGTTAACTAGACTTCACTGGCACTACATTTATGGTCTGGCAGACAGTTTGACATATCCTTCCTCATTAAAATAATCTTTGCTTTTGCCATATTTACAATAATTGTGTTACAGCGTTAGAAAGTTGTAAAAGTGCAAATTATGAAAGTGCATCAAGCAATTGCATTACGTAGTTGAAAGGAATTTACAGTTGACAGAATTCTTGCCGTAATTTTACTGCTCCTATATTTTTCTTGATGTATTTATTGGAATTTGAAGATTTAAAAAGTCTTTGGGTAGCGTTTTTCATTCTCTATATAAAAAATACTTTTAGCCCGGACACCCTGTATATAAAATCCAAATACCACTCACTCACTGATCACCGTATCTCTCGAACCATGAGTTCTAGGAAGTTGAAAATTTGTATAGTGGATGCACTTCCGCTCTCCCGAACAATAACATTTAAGAAGTATTTTTAAAAAAATCTACACTTTTAATATGTGAAAAGGGACCCTCAAAATTAAACACGGACTGACTGATCACTGTATTTCTGGAACCATAAGACCTAAGAAGCTGAAATTTTGCATAGTGGCTCATCTAAGGCCCTAGGTACTAAGAAAGCTAAAAAATCCAGAAGGGCCATAAGGCCCCTAAAATTAAGAAATAAATATAAATCAAAAAACCCTTATTTAATGTTGGATCGTCATTAAATTATAAGGTTAACTCCTCAAAAGAAATGACAACACTTTACTACTGAAGTTAATTTAAATTAATGGAATCCGATTACATGATTGGTGGTAGTAATCTATTCTGTTGTGAAGCACGGGTATTTAGTTTTAGGTATATATATAGGAAAAAAGAAAAAGGTAAGTAAATATATACAGGACAGAGATACGAAAACTTTCTTTCAAGTTCATCTTTTTTAAAGTATAAGAAATATTAAGAACGAATCAATGGATTTTTGAATGTATTGAAAAATTTCATAAATGCATTAAACACCGTTGTCTGAGGCCTAAACTATATCAACTAGTTTGAAACTATTTGGTATTATTAGTTACTATTATATATAATAGTAACTAATAAAATATATTTTATCGTTATTTGTTGATAATTTCGTATTTTTACTCTGCCTCATTTTGGCGCCTCTTTCAATGTCTTATCCATGGGACCCGCCATATTTGGAGGTGTCCCTTCAGTTTCGCCGACACCAAATTTCCCCCCCCTTTTTTTTTCGCCATTTCCCCGACACGAAATTTGGGGGTCGGGGGGAGGGGAGGGCTAGGTGTTTTTCCCGCCAAAAAATGAAATGCTCATAACTCCTTTAAAAATGGCGCTCAAACGAAAATTTTTGGCGCTCAAACACGCTCAAACGACGCTCAAACGAATGCCGTTTTCAAAATTTAAATATCTCAATGTCGGGGGGGGGGCTAGGTGTTTTTCCCGCCAAAAAATTAAATGCTCATAACTCTTTTAAAAATGGCGCTCAAACGAAAATTTGTGGCGCTCAAACACGCTCAAACGAATACCGTTTTCAAAATTTAAATATCTCAATGTCGGGGGGGCTAGGTGTTTTTCCCGCCAAAAAATTAAATGCTCATAACTCTTTTAAAAATGGCGCTCAAACGAAAATTTTTGACGCTCAAACGACGCTCAAACGAATGCCGTTTTCAAAATTTGGATATCTCAATGTCGGGGGGCCAACTTCACAGACGTCAATATTTTTTCTTTTTCCTTCAGCAAAAACAAATAAATTTCTTGGCTGTCCCATTCGTGAGCATCCAACATACAACTGACCATGTGATAAACATGGATTTTTTAGGTTCAATCCGCACACTTGTAGTGATTGACCTTGTGCTTTGTTGATGGTCATAGAGCAGGGGTGGCGAACCAATGGCACGCAACACAATATTTTGGGCACGCCACCGATCAAAACGGTTTGCATTTAAATTAATGGATGTTATGTGGCTTTCAAAATTGATGTTTTTTATAGACATATGCCAACATTTCAATGAATTGAACATAAAGCTTCAAGGCACAAAAAAACAAAATTATCGTAATGATGGATCTCATTCGCGCTTTTGACGCTAATCTGCATGTTTTCAGAAACGATTTTATTACAAAAATCTACAAATATTTCCCAAACTTGAAAAAAAAATATCAAAGATTTAGATGTACATGAGAAAGCAGACGACGAAAAAGTTATTGATGAATTAAGTTCCGTAATTGATTCTTCAATCAAGGAATTTTCAGCGAGATTTTCTCAGTTCAAAGAATTATCGGAAACGCTCAAGTTTATTATGTACCCTGATGTGATTTCATTTGATAAACTGAACTTGTCCCAATTCGATTGGTTGGAAATTGAAGAATTTGAAATGCAGCAGATTGATTTCCAGTCTAGTTCTATATGGATTCAAAAATTTATTGAAACAAGGAAAAAGTTTGAATTGATTGAAACAGAAAGACTAACAAGCAATATAAGTAAAGATGCCAGTAACAAAATTTTGGCAACATGGAATTCGATTCCATATACATTTAACTGTTTGAAGAAGCTGGCTCATGCTATTTTAACAATATTTTCATCTACTTATGCCTGCGAGTCATTATTTTCAGAGATGAATAACATAAAAAACTCGCTTAGAAACCGTTTAGAAGATGATTCCAGTTCAGCATGCATTCTGCTAAAAGTAACATCTTACTATCCTAATATAAGTTATTTGTTATCTAATCTGCAACAACAGAAGTCACACTAATGTTAATTTAATTTGAATTACACATATAACTGTATTTCTTTGTTAGTAAATAAAGAGTTTTGAGTTGTTAGTATTTAGTTTTATTATTTTCCCAATAATCACTAGGTCAAAATTATTTGACCTATGGCCTCATTAAACATTTCTTTAGAAAAAATGGCACGTTGATCCATAAAGGTTCGCCACCCCTGTCATAGAGAATGCAAGTCGAATGGGGAACTGCAGTCGTTTGAAATCAAAAGGCATGTCGATGGGAATTCGTGGAATAAGCACATATTCTCCCTTCGACTTTCCATTAAGAATAGTTGCTTCGATGACATTCGGCATTAGTTTTTTTTTACAGCGAGTCGTGTTCCATTATACAATCGGGGTTGATTAATGTTTCGCAAGAGAATAATTGGCACGCCGATTTTGAGTGACAATTTGTGCGATGGTACACCAGGAAGATCCAACGAATTCAAAAACTCGATTGGATAGTTTACAACTTCGTCCGCATTCATGACGCTGTCAATCGATTTGTAGGTAACAGAATCGCCTGGAATTTGTTCTTGAATTGCATAGTTGATTGCATTGACGTCGTTGTTTTTTGGTGCCAAATTCGCACGTTCGCAAAGCCATTTATGATTTTTATAATTGGTGACAATTTGCGGAAAAACTTCCTGAATGAGTTGTTCAATGGATGGCACAATTACGCAAAAGTTCAATGGAAATGAAATACATTTTATGGTAACATCAGCTGGTACTTTTCCTTCGCCAATGTTCAATAGCTGTTTTGAGAATGTGTCTGCCGATGCATCGTGTTGTAAATGTACGCGCATATTGGTTTTTAATGTTAGTTTTCGCACATGTCTCCAAAGATACGATGCTTTGAGGCAAGCATTGAGCTCATCAGATGATGTTGATTTAAGAATCACACGAAGAGTTTGTCGAAAGTCGCCAGATAATAAGATGAGGGCACCTCCGAACGGTTGTGTATTTGATCGTAAATCTTTCAGAGTTCGATCAAGCGATTTCTTATGAGCCATGCTGCATTCGTCCCAGACAATAACCTTGCAAATCTGCAGAACTTGAGCCATGTCAGATCCTTTTGAAATGTTACATATTGGAGATTCCGAGAAATGAATATCCAATGGCAATTTGAGCGCCGAATGCACTGTTCGTCCACCATCTAATAATGTCGCCGCAATACCTGATGAATCTAGAGCCAAAGCAATTCCATTTTGAGATCGAATGTCGGCCAATAGCAAACTGATGAGAAACGTTTTTCAAGTGCCGCCAGGCGCATCAAGAAAAAACATACCACCTCTGCCATTTAAAATAGCATTTGTAATTGTATCGTAGGCAAATTTTTGTGCCGCAAGCAAAAGCTATTTGTTTGCTTTAACAACTGCACGCAAATCATTAGCATTGTACTGCTGCTCTCTTACTAAATCGCGATCACTAAGTTTAATTAAGAACGTCGTGGCGCAATAATGCCAAGTTGAATAAATTCTTTGTTACTGATGGTTAAGCATATGTCTTCGATTTCGATCAAAGCTTGATTGAAAATATTGTCCAAGAACTCAATGGAATTGTCATTATTAATAGTTCGAACACGATGCAAAATGTCTTCGCTCAAATACTCTCTGAATTTTTCTCACAAATCTTTCGGATTGGATGGCGAACAATGTTCGAATTTGACGCGGATGACAACTGGCACATGCATCCGTCAACGTTGTTTCCCAGTGTTGGTCTTTTTCGAGCAAATGAAGCTTTTGGCAAGCTTCTTTGTACGTCTGGCATTCTACGCCATTGACCGTTCTCAAATTTGCAAATGACGTAGGACCTTTGACACTAACCAACAACATTCTCAAATAGTAACACTCGGCATTATTTGGGTGTACTGTATAAATACGGCCCAATGCGTCCGACGAATACAGATTTTGATGGCCTTCAACACGCATGCCTTGCTTACGTCATTGGAATTTCTTAGATGTAGCATTCCATGTATAGTATTTTGGAACATCTGCGTACAATAATGTTTTGGCAAATTCATCTTTTTCACAAAGCGCAAAAAATGCTGTGAGTGTCGTGTGTGCTAGTTCAGCAACAACATTTCGTACAGTGTCTGCCGTGAAAGAGACTCTTTGTCCATTTTCAAGACGAACACTGAGATGAACAACATTGGGATGGCGACTGTGAATTGGGAAACTAAGATTATGCCAAACAGCTTCATTGCTGCTGATATATCGGCCTGTTTGAAATTGACTCACTTCATCATTGCGCGCATCAGGTTTATCAATACTGACTAATGCCATATCGCTGCCTTTGTTGACGTATTTGCATATATACTTGATGGATTTGACTGAATGACAATATTCAACGTTGATATGAGCTTTGAATGTTTTCGATAACAAAGGAGAATATGGCACAATCCATCTGTTGTCGATTTCAACGTCAACATTTCTCATTCGGATTATTGCTGTATGAGCTCCATCTTCTGGTTTTCGGCGCCTGTATTGAGGATATCCGTCATCACCAGTGCGTGTTTCATGAACAAAGTCTCTGGGAAACTTTTTCGTGCATTTTTTATCTACCATGCAACGAGATTGTCGATTCATTGTTCCGCATGGTCCATGCACCATGTTTTTTTGTCACAATATCGAACAGCATTTGATCTTCTTCAGGATTAGGAATTTCTGCAGAAATGACTATCAATTTGAGATGCATGTATTTTTGCTTTGAGCCAAATGAGAATGTGAGCATGTGGAAGTCCTCTCTTCTGCCATTCAATCGCATACATCCAGCAGCGAGTTTCACCATAAATGTGATACTTCACAATTAAGTCCATCAATTTAGTTAGTTTTTGCTTGAATACTCGTGCAGTCAAATCGTGTCGATCGGATGGTTGCTGACCGGGTGACAGAAGCTCTATCTCATCCCATGCTGGATTGCACGTAAATGTAATGAAAAAGTCGGGTCGGCCATATGAACGCACATATGTCAGGCACCCTGTGCATATTCATGCATATGCCGTGGGCTGCCATTGAACGTTGCTGGAAGTATGGCCATTTTCCCAATGTCTGAAACATTCCCATCGTTTGCAATTGCATCGCGTAAATGAATGTATTCTTCGGAACGCAACGATTTTTGATTTAAGCGAATAAATAACAAACGTTCGGATTCAATTTTGGCATACATGTCTACTACGTATTGATGAAATAGTTGACGACATTGCAAAATATGATTTGTTCCATTTTGAGGTAGCATTATGCGGTATGAATAATAATTCATCGCTGATACTTTTTTATTGAGCTGTTCACCTGTAAGAATAAAGAAAACGGAAGATATAAAAAACTTAAATTACATTCACAAATAATGAAAAGTTAAAAAGAAATTAATACTTTAATTTGATTAAATGAAATAAAGATATCTGTAGTTACCTGTAATTGGATTAGTTTGCATAATATTAAAGTGATATCCGTCTTGCCCTTCCCATAAAATTATGGGATACTGCAGCGCATCGTATGATCGATGTGTTTCAGCGACACGTTGAATTGCATTATTCCGTCGCTGAAGAATTGTATCACGTTCTTCGCCAACTATGACAATCGCAACTTCATTGACGGTAGGTGCGTTATAGCGTCCGGGATGCTGTCCGAGTGGTGTTTTGTCGGCTCGTATTTTAATTGCTAAATTATCCGCTGGTAAGTTGTCAATCGAAGTTTTGAATATATTTATCAATGCATTGTGTTGGTGGAAAAATGTTTGTAAACAGATTACAATGTGGCGTTTGGTTCCTGAAATTACATCGCAGCGTTGATCAACTTGTGTATCATCGTCACCCATAAAATATATTTGTAAAAATTTATGTTCAGCGTCCGAAACGGGTAGAAATGAACCAACACGGTGATATATTTGTCCTTGAATTTTGAAAGTAGGCATGTAGTGATCTAGAAAAGCTTTGTCAGCTCCAAAAGATGTCATTTGAAACGCTGACTCATATTTGCGAATGTTCTGCAAAAAGTGTTTGGAATCAGGTGAGTCGCCTGAAAGCAATGACAACAATGGATCAGGTGGTGGATGCAATGCTGGCAATTTAACTTTGCCATTCGCGCAGCACATTCCTGGTGTTTCATTTTTGAACTTAAGTGAACTGCAATGCCCACAGGCCTTATCCATTTTGCCGATAATTACACTGGGATGAAAACTGTAATCGCAGTTAACATTATATTGAAATGCAGCAAGATTCAAATTAACATGTACTGTTCGAGATTCAGTAGCTCGTAAACGTGCTCTTTCAATTCTTCCCGCATATTGGTCTTCTGATTCTGATGCGCGTGATCCGGTAGCATATAAACGTTGTCTTTCAATTCTTGCTGCATGTTGATCTTGAGATTCTGAAGCACGTGAATTTGCAATTCGTAAACGATCTGCTTCATTGCTCGCTTGTGTTTCTCGTTTGTTTGAGAAGCTCGAATTCGCTTATTTCTACGTGCTGCGCTGGTAGATCTATTAAGTGACGAACGTTTAGGAGGCATATTTTGTAAAGAAGCAATTGACACGATATACGCTTGTATAACCGAAATATCGATTCACTAAATAAAGATGACTATTCATTAACGAAAAGAAAAAAAAAATAAGACTTGCAGTAAATATTTTCGATTTCATTTCACTTCATAGCTGATACGATTAGTTTGCATAATATTAAAGTGATATGCGTCCTATCCAAAAATTATCCAAGATGCATCAGTCTTTTTACAATGAAGAAAAATAAATTAAAAAATTCCATGAAGTTTTAAGCCATAGATGTATAGATAAATTATTTTAAAAATTCTATAATCATATATTAAAATTAATAGCTTAGAGAATAATGTTTAAATTGGTAATTTCAAAGCACAATTTTAGAATTTTTATAACATAAACAAATAACAATTTTCAAATATCTTCAGTATATTTGAGTTTGAACAGTTAACTTGGGATAGTTTCAATTCATGAAATGGATAGATAACACATTCATTGAAAATGAATGACTTTCCATCTTTATACAGTAACCACCGCTTATAGTGATCAGTGGTTATAAGAATCAACAATTTATAAGATACGAAATATCGCAAAAACAAAAACAAATGTATTATTTCCATGTTAAAATTTTCGCTTTAAAGAATCAATCCACCGGTTTTAAGAATCAGCTTACACTCTTCGCTTTCCTTTCATTTTTCCAAAAAAGCCACTTAAACACTCAAAAGGCACGAAGTTTTTTCTTTACGTGTTTTAAAGAAAGAGTGATAAGATGGGATGGAATACAGTCGTAAAATGCGTTCCTTTCTTTGTTAGACATAACATAATTCCAAGCGTTTCCCCTTAAACGCTTTAGCACATCACTGTCCTATTAGCTTGACCCGGGGGCATCTTTACCCGTCCGGGTCCGATTTCACTTTTCTCCACTGACAAACAAAGACAGGGACTCTTTTTTCCCACCTCCCACATCCTGGATGCGGCTTCCCGGACCCCGAAACACATAAATCTTCGGCGAAATGTCCACTATCACTTAGGCAAACGTAACATTAGTAGATTCAGCACGTTACCAAACCATGAAACGTAAGCTAGAAGCTGAATCTTCGTCTGAGACTATTGGTATTGAAAGAGGTATAAACAGCCTCCCGAAAACTTCATTATGTCAAACTACCATAGAAAACTTTTTCTTGCTCCCTTCCTGTAGTTGAAATGTTAAAACTGTTGAGCAGGTATGTTGTAACAAACATTGGATTTTTTTTCTTCTCTTACTGTAATTATGTGTATCTACTTATAGTTCTAGAAATTAAGTTGTATTTTTAAAATTATAAAAAATAATTTTAATAACAGATAATTAACGTAAATTAAAGAGTATTTTATGGTAAATTATCTCATATGAATATATAGGTGTTTGTGTATGTGCCTGTCCAAAAACTTAAATTTTGGCTATAAGAATCAACCGCTTATAAGAATCAAAAACAGTAATAACAAACGTGATTCTTATAAGAGGAAATCACTGTATTTTCATTTTTAAAAAGAAATATTCCGGCGTTGCCACGTATATGAAAATAATATATCAAATTCATTCTTGCATGCGCCAATATATGAATAAATCACGTTTTTAATTCATGTCTATTTAAATATGAATAGACATGAGTAATGTTGTGATGATGGTTATAATGAAATGTTATAATTTAATTGGCAACAATGAAATGTTACAATGGCTTTAAACAAAAATATCCTTTGATATCGCGCAAACTTGTTCTAACATAATTCGGCAATGGTACGTCGTAGCGGGATGAAAATAGTCTATAACCTTTGCGCAAGTTCAAGCAATAAGTTGACCAAGTTTCATCGCAATCGAATGAACGGTACGGCAGCGCATAAAATACTAACAAACAGACAAATATTCATTTTTATATATATAGATTATTACACAACAACAATTAAATTCCTACCGGAGAAAACTAATTTAGCATTTTTTTCTTCTTTCTCTTATTCATTGGAGTGCTAAGCTGCACTTGCTACTCTTATTACGAATTGACACCTCAGCATTTTATTGCTCGGTGCTGGTGTGTCATCCGTGCCTTTGATGTGTTCTCTGAAATATGTCATACTAGCCGGGCGAAGCCCGGCTATACTCGGGCCCCACAAAAGAAAAAAAAAAGTCCCTTTTCAGGGCCATACAAATGTATTAAATTCCCGTCAATTTTCATTCCCGTCGCTGCCGACAGATGGCTGCACCATACTGGAGATATGTAGGCCATGTTTTCTCAGGATGAGTGAAGCCGTGGAGTACTTTTAGAATTAAAATATCCGTAAAACTATTTTAAAGCTTCCAAACTAATCTTAGAATTAGGCTTCAAAACATAAGTATACGAAGTTTCAACCAGATTCGTCAAGAAGTGTAGATTTATATACGTTACATACATACATACATACATACATACATAGAGACACTGCTTTATTTATATAGATAAATATTGCACACTCTTAAGAGCTTAACAGCAGTATAAACTTTCTATTAGATTTCTGCGCTGAAAAGATTGGTAAGTTATGTGTATCTTCCCCCTCACAGAACCGAGTATGTGTTTAAACAGTTTGTCTGTTCAATTGGTAAAACCGAAATCGAAGCAAAAATAGACTTAAAAATTATAAATTATACAGTTAAACATAACTTTTAAAAATGAACCAAACAATATATCCTATTTTTCATGTCAAGTTTCTTGATTTCACCTTCTTTTAACCCCCCCCCCCCCTCCTTTTTTTTTTTTTTTTTTTTTTTTTTTTTTTTTTTTTTTTTTTTTTGCTAAACACGTTTTAATTTTAACCCAAACTTCAGGCCTCGACTGATTGGCCCTTTTGCCTCCCCTCGTCCCTTCCCTCCTTGAGCCTGGTTATCACTGAAGCAGAAATCAATACCGCTGTCAGATATTATATCACTCTCGAATTGGAAGGATTCTTTCTTTGTTTTGTTGTATTGAGCGAAATTTGTATAAATTCTTTATTGGAACGTTATACTTAACAATGAGAGCAAGAAAATTTTTTTAAAATCCTCTTGGAATAAAAACTGTGTTAATTATTGTTAATCGCTGGCAAATTACCTCAAATCGGAGAAAATAGTGAAACGCTCTTCACAAATCGGTGTTAGAGTGATAAAATAAGACACACGTAATTTTTTTTTTTTTAATGAAAAAAAAATTGGTAGTCCATTTTTTAGCTGGGAAAAGTATTCGGGCTTCTAGAAAAGTCCAAATTTCTTTTAATACATTGTAATTGGTAAAGAGTATTACCAGGGGAAAATGACTGCATTCTTTCGTATGCACATCAGTAAGACGTCATTCAGATATCTTATAGCAGGGCCGGTGCTAGCAGTTTCGCCGCCCCGGGCAAAAAGGTAAAATGCCGCCCCTTTATAACAAAAATTAAAAGAGATAACCTTAACCTTTCCCAAGCTTAGTAGTAAAATTAAACGTGAGCAAAAAACTGGTATTAAAAATGTTGAAGTTTTGATTTGCCAAAAATACAAATTTCTTATTTTATGATTTTGGCACTAAATTGAAATTAAGGTTGTACAGAAAAAAAGAATAGACACAAATCTAGTATATAATTATAAAATGCATATATTAAAAAGATAGTAAAACAAATTATAGAACCACTAAAAATAAAAACCCAATTATAAAAAATTCAGTTAAACTTAAAAGTGTTTTTTTCTCACTTTTAATTCTGAGAATTTTTTGATAATTTTTTTGACATCAATTTCTTCAGCTAGCTCATGTTCAATGGCTTATGTTGTCAAGCCATTTAGCCGTTCCTCGGTAGTTGTAGAGCGTAAAAAAATTTTAATTAACTTTAATTTGGAGAAACTTCTTTCTCCACTTGCCACACTTATTGGGAGAGTAAGCAAGATTCTTAAAACTATACCGAGATTTGGAGCAAAATCCAGCTTTGAAATGAATTTTAAAATCTCGATTGGCTTTCATTTTTATTTAGTAAGGCCAAAACCGATACTATCTCGTCTACCAGGTCCAGCGCGTTTATATCTGTTGAATTCCCATCAGTTAACACTATTTCTAGATCTTTACACTATTTTAGTCAGTCGTTTTGAGGGGTATCTTTTAAATCATAAATATTGTATAAAAACAGGAAATAGTTGCTGTGGGTACTGATTAAATCAAACCTGGATTCAAGTGCATTGATAGCTTGGTCTAGTGTGAAAAAATAAAACTCTGCCTTATATTTCAAAGTAGGATCTTCTATCGGATCATCTCGTGCCTCATAGTCAAAATTAACATTCCTTCTTTAATCTCTATGACGTGGCTAGGTAAGCTCAAAATTAGCCGGTATATCAATTTCGTCCGCGAGTTCTCGAGCATCGCAAAGCATTTCATTAAAGGCCGTGTCCGATCTAAGATCCCTGAAAAAATCTTTACCATTTTTCAAGATTTCCATACCAGATTGTAAGTCATAGTCTTTTGTCTGCAAGAGCTTACTTATTGGATTGATACAATTTAAGATTTTGTACCAAATTACAATTGAGCATAAGAACTTAAATTGTTTAACACAACTTAATAGTCCAGAAGCCTTAACTCTTATAGAGTTCTCAATCTCCGAATTATTACAAGCAGCAAATAAAGCATCGTATATCCCTCCTAATTGATACCTCAGTGGTTTTAAGGCATCTATTCGGCTTTCCCAACTAGTATCACTTAGGGGTTTCAAAGTTAGTCCCTGAACATATTTTATTAATATGGTCCATCGAAAGTTGATGAGGAAAAAAAATTGATATATTTTTTGGACCATATTAAAAAAATTGGCGGCTTCGAAAGATGCCTTTGCCATGTCATTAACGACCAAGTTTAATGAGTGGCTACTACATGGGAGGTAAAATGCTCGTGGATTTAACGCTTTTATTCTAGATTGTACTCCCGATTTATCGCCTCTCATGTTGGCCCCATTATCGTAAGCCTGTTCCCTCATATCCTGCAAATTCAATCCCAATGTTTCAAGTCTTTTAAGTATTAGAGTTGAGAGTTCAGAGCCCGTCGATCTTTCAACCGGAAGAAAGTCTAAAAAACTTTCATTAATTTTAATGGAAACCTCATTGGGATTGTATTTGTCAATGGATACATACCTTACTAAGACTGTCATTTGCTCGATCTTGCTGACATCAGGAGTACAATCTAGAATTATTGAATAATATTTAGCCTTTTAATCTCGCTAATAATGTGAGATGTTATATTTTCACTTAAAAAAATAATTATTTCATTTTGAATATCTTTCCAAGAATTCAAATTATCTTCCAAGTCCGAAACAGTGGACTTTAACTTCCTCTTTTTTGAGCACTCTGCGGATATGCTCTTCCATTACTGGATCAAACTGAGCAAGTAATTAAATAATTTGCAAAAATTACCATTACCGAAATCGAAAAGTTTGTCACATGTACCTCGGAGGGCTAAACAATTTTGAGCAAGCATTTTTATTGTTGAAACAATTCGTAGAAGCACATCGTACCAATAATTTATCTGTGCGGTAATGAGTCTTTGTGAGTGACTGTCAATCGTTTTAGAGTACTGTATTCTTTGACTAAATTCAATCCAAGATTTTTGAATTTGGATATGGTTTTTAGAGGTTTCATGTCGTTTTAAAGTCTCAGCGAGGTGCTCCCAATCTTACATCTCTGTGTCGTCATCGTTCCTTTTCGTGCCTTGTAGGTAACAACAGACTTCCAGCCTGTTTTTGAATTTGAACTTGTGTTTCGACCCTTTTTCTTTTTGTACTGAGTACCCTATAATCTTTTACGTTCATCAGACATTCTAAAAACAATTTAGAAAATATTTTAATAAAAAATAATTTTTTTTAAAAACGAAACAGAGGCGTTTTCGAATATTTTTAGAATGTTTCATTACGAGATTTTGTTGTCTTTGTATAGGGTAAATTGTTAAAAAAACACTTTCTATTCCATTGCTGACGTTTCGGTTTTAATCAAACCTTATTCAGAGATTCAAGGTTTGATTAAAAAACGAAACGTCAGCCATGGAATAGAAAGTGTTTAACAATTTACCCTAAACAAAGCCAACAAAATCTCTCCTTGAAATAAGTAAATAAGGGTACGAAAAAACAAAAGATTTTTCGAATGTTTTTGGAAAGATGCTCCCCTACGAGGGCTAATTTTTACCCCTGACATTTATTTATAGCGAAAATGAGTTGAGCGGTACCTTGTCTGTTCTTACTTACCTTTACTTACCTTTTGATTCTTCTTATGTATTACACACACATATATATATATATATATATGTATTACTTTTTTTTTGAAATCGTTTAGTTAGATTTAGAATATTTACTGTCAAAGTTATCATAATCCGAAAAAGTATTTTTCTGGACAACTACTTTTTGCTTGGACCCATCGATTTTATTTTTAAAAAAGGCACTTTTGCTTATTTCTGTTAGGTAACATGCTCAAAGAAATAATTTTATTTTGCTCATATTATTTTCGAAAAAATACGTCGTTGTAAGAAGAATTATAAACCTTTAAAAACGAGGAGCCACTTGACTCACTTTCTTTATCCAAATAATAGGGGTAAAATTACCCTTCATATGGGTTGATAAATATAAAAAAACAAAATAAAAAGAAAAGTGACATCCTTCAAAACAAAATCGACGTGTCCAAGCAAAAAATCAAAATTTAAAGATAACATGCTTAAAAAAATAATTTTAAAATGGCTTATGGCAAATTTAAAATTAAATATATATCAAAAACTATTTAAACGATTTATAAAAAAAATTGACCGCAGTAAGAAGAATTAAGAGCTCTTAAAAACAAGGTGCCGCTCGGCCCATATTCCCTATCTAAATAAGAGGGGTAAAAATTACCCCTCATAGGAGGTGTATCCTATTGCATGAAGCACCAAAGTGGACAAAAAATTGACGGATTTGAGCGTTTTTCCAAAAACATCCTGTAGAAGCTATAAAAATATTTATTTAGAAAAGCTGACTATTTTTTAATTATTGCCTACTCACGTTACTTTTACAACACACTTTATGACACAATTTTCAAAAACTCATGGCAAATAATAATTGTATGTAACGCACTCTACTTCACTAGTAACCAACCTGTAAGGCAATTATTGCATAATTAAAACAATCGAACTGCCTCTTTTCCTTTTATAATAGTAGCGTAAAAATCGTGTCATGACTGGTTTTTCACGACCCCATACATGTTCCGACAAATTAAAACACACGGTAAAAAATTCTTTTACAGCACTTTGTATGTGTGTCCATTTATTTAAATTGTAATAAAAAGGGCCATTTTTTTATTTTATACATTTTTAAGCCATTTTTAAGCGGGAGTTTATTAAAGTTCGTAAAACACATTAAAAGCAGATTTTATTAAAAATCCTCCTATTAATTTTTCATAAGTATTCAAATGAATCTTGGTTTCATCATTTTCTTCATAAACTAGTTAATTTTACAGCCCATTTGCCGCCTCCTAAGGTTGCCGCCCCGGGCAGGGGCCCGGCTTGCCCGCCCCTAGCGCCGGCCCTGCTTATAGTGATTACAAATTGTTCGGAATGCATCTTTAATCTTAGAAGTTCCGATTCTCTCTCTCTCTCTCTCTCTCTCCCTTTCTTTCTTTCTTTATTGGGTCGGATTCCAACACTAAAAACAGGTCGAACTTATAATCAAATATCAGTTTTGAATCGGTGACTATGTTCTGCTGTGAAAATCCATTTTTGAAGCCTCTCTAAGAATTTATGATCAACCTGTTGCAATCTACAACCTCCCTCAGATTTTCGTTCTCGGAGGGCATCCGAAGAAAAATATCAGGGAAACTTACCCTTATGCAACAAGAAATGGAAAATAAAGAGTAGACTTGTTTTCCACGGTCATCTTGAACAGAGAAGGGAGTTTGTCTGTGAGAGAAATTGGAATTGGCTATTAACCTTCGTTTAATGATACTAGAGGGGGGAAGAGTACATTACCGAGCACCCTTAATGTTATCGAAAATTTATGGAAAATTTCGAGAGCATCACATTACTGGGGCAAATACGTTAGCAGTGGCGTAGCAAGCATAACTGGCACCCGGGGCACACCTTTTTGGCGCCCCCCATGGTCTTGGGGACCATTTGGCGCTCCTCTGCGAGTGGCGCCCGGGGCATGATAAACCCCCTTGCTCTTCCCTCGCTACGCCACTGTACGCTAGAATCAACAATCGAAAGGGAATGGGCTGAAATACCCAATGAAACAACTCAAATAGTTTATTCAGTGAAGAAAAGCTATTACTGATGCTAGTGGATACGTATAAGATAATGGGCATGTTCACATAGAATTTGTTAGCGTCACTCGTATTGAAATATATTTGACCAATTACAAACCTCCGAACGATTAGCAACAAAACTGTTAAGGCCTGTGATTAGTTTAAAATATGTCAACACGAGTAACGCTGACGCTAACGTTCTATGCGAACAGGCCCAATCGCCAGTTCTTTTTTTAACAAACGGTTTTTTGAATATTAGAAAACCTATTTTTTTGTTTAATTTTCTCGTACATTTTATTTCCTTGCTATTATGTCGAAAATTAACTCTGTGCAAATACTTTTTGCATCCCTAGTATGTGATAATTACTCCCTTTTTTTTATATTTTATTATTTATTTTTATTTTTATTTTTATTTTTATTTTATTTTATTTTTATTTTTTAATTTTATTTAAAGCTAACGTACAAACCACTAGTTTAATCTGATTGTTTTAAGAAACAAACGCGCGAAAAAAAGCAAAAACTCTATTCAAGTAGAACTGCTCTTTTGATTGTTATTTTCCAAGTAAATGTTAAGTAAATTAGAAATAGAAGTTTTTCTCCACTATCAAGAACTGTTTGGGTGAAAAGATTTATCATTTAAAAAAATTTCACGTATGTTATTACGTTATAGCTATATAAGATATTCACTGACCACGACGCATGATTAATTATTATGAATCAAATTTCCCAATTGGGTACTTACGTATTAACCCCATCGGAAGCCAAATGCTTTCATAACTCACCAAATTTTTGCAACCCTGCACAATCGGGACTCGCCAATGATTCTTGCAACCCTGCCATTCTCTCAACTCATGGGAGGTTTTTATTTTATTTTATTTTATTTTATTTTATTTTATTTATTTTTATTTTTATTATTATTATTGTTATTTATTTATTTATTTATTTATTATTATTATTATTATTATTATTTTTAAAATTTATTTATTTTTAAAATTTTTTAAAAAAAATACGCTTCAAGGTGTTATTTCTTAGTTCTTCTGCTATATTTTTTTCCGGGATGCGTCCGTTTGGATTGCCGAGTAATGAGAAAAATCCCATCCTCTCATTAGAGGAGTATGGCATATTATCGGACGCTTGTGAATTCGCTAATTAGCAACTCATGAAATCATACTTCGGTAAAGAAATATTTTGGAAGTGTAATGTGTGCTCTCAATGTGTGGGAATGCGAGTTGGAAATTGGTTCGAAGGCAGTCGAATCTCGTTTACCACAGCCGTACGAAGGTACGATTCATTTAAAGTTGGTGCAAAGAGTTAAAATCTATTAAATTTTGTCAGGAAGAAGAAATTTAGGTAACTGTTCCAATCTATAACAGTGATAAAACTGTTATAGACTGGAACAGTTACCTACGAGAAATAATGCATTGCTGAAATGGAGTTATAAGAGACTAAGGAAATAGGTGGTTCTGGACACATCGTCGAGACTGACGGTGACGAAAGCCATGCAATGGGTTTATGGTAGTGTTTGTCGGGCGACAAAAAGGAAACGTTCCTGACAGAAGTGCTGCTACCCTAATACAGAAAATCAATGAACACATTAAAGTTTACTCGGATTGTTGGAAAGCTTACAAGACGAGTGAACAACAAGAAGCTGGTTTCATTCACGGAAAAGTGAATCATAAATTCCTCTTCATAGATCCCGAAACGAGTGTACACACTCATCGAGTTGAATATACATGTATGTATGAGGGGCTCTGCGAAATGGAGGAATAAAAACCAACGAGGTACAGCACACCACCATCTGGATTCTTACCTTGCGGAATTTATTTGGCGTGAAGCTCAAGCTGCTAAGGGAAAATACTGCTTTTGAACCATTTTAAAAGCGTTATTTACAAGATTTCCCCAACAAACGAAAAAATAGTGCTGCTACGTGGCCAAAGGTCGCCAAACTGGTTGGGTTAATACGTAAGTACCCAGACGGTTTAAAATACTTTAGGTAAAATATTTACAAATGTTCTTTTAATTGTTTGATATTTAATGTACATTATCAACTCATGATTTTCGCTACACATTTATTGTATTTTACTATATACTACATAATCTTTAGTTTCTTATTAAAAAAGAAAAAAAATATCGCAAATATATTTTTCTCATACAACGTGCGTAAAAATTATCAGATGAGGAAAGCAGTATATATAATTTATTTCAAATATTTCCTATTTCCGCGAATTTTCAGGATCGAAATAAAATGTCTATCGTGTAGTAATATTTTATTCATTAAAAATTACTTGACTGATTTATAAGTTCTGATTTATTTATAACGGATTTATTTATGAGTTCTCTTAAAGTTCATGAAGCAGAAAATAAAGAATTCTTTTATTTCTGACCTCCAAATCCGTATTCAAAACAAAGTCTGGAGCAAGACCCTGAATGGCCTCCCGATAACCCACGTGAAATTGCAGTTGCTGCTTTCAGGTTTGCAACTAAACACGACTGACTGGCTGTGTATTTAAATCGAATGGGAATTTTTTCTAGCCCTATATGCCCTCTTTGCAATTCCGACAACGTTTACTGTAAACACATCATGTCCTGCTCTGCCTTAACTGAGAATTCTCTGTACATACGTTACTGGGAGGCCTGTGATCGTATGAGAATTTTATCTTAGTTGCTTTTCCTGTTTATAGATTTTTCATTTTGTTCTCCTTTGCAGTTTTATATTTTTACCATGTTTTTATTAACTCGCTTTCTTGTTTGTTTGTGTGTTTGTCCAGTACAAATCTTGCAATCGATTTTTAACTAACTTCCCGACTAGCTAGACATTTGAAACTTTTAGAGTAGCTCAGAACACGATGACAATGCATTCTTTTAATACTTTTAGCCATCTTTAAGCAGAATTGAAATCATTTTCAGTTAATTTTGTTTTGTAGAATGGTGCAGCTATCTATCGCCCGGGACGGGAGCGAAAAGTTAACCGCAAGTTAACATCCAATTTCCGAGCTAAACGATTGATTACGCATTTGATACCTCTTTATTATGCATTTGATCATTTTCTTTCAAGTTGATGGGATAATTCATCAAAAAATGTTTTTTTAAAGTATTTATTAATACATAGAATTGTCAAGTTTATATGATTCAACAAAAAATTTAAAAACGTGGTATATAGAAAGTTCTTTTTATCTTGTAATTATTCCTTTTTTTTCTGTTTACCCAAGGACTTTCCACAGGTTTTTGCATTAGAAATAATAATAAAAAAAGTTCATAAATAGAGAGTGCATTTCATCTACTCGCAGCAAAAACTTGGAACTGAGCATTTAAATATGAAAATCTTATTTTTACGATTCAAATAATGTTTTCATAATGATGGATATAATAATGATCTATGTCTACTGATTATTTAATTTTACGCTCAACTCATCTATAAAAAAACATTTGACTCAAGGAAATTTTTTTTCACGTGATTACAGTGTTTGTATTTTATTTGATTAATCCATTTCCGCCGTAAATCGGTAGTAATGGATCCATCTACAATAGCATATGTTGCACAACATTATAGAATGTAATCAAAATTTCCATTCAACGTTTAGTCTTGCAAATGAATTCTAACATTGCCTGATGTATTTAATGCTGGAAATAGTCAGATCTCCTTTTTGACAAGCTTGGAGCAAGCTTGGTTCAACATAGTCTTCTAGCATCCGAACTGACGCGTCAAACATTTTGTGGCACATTGTCGTCAAATGAAGTCACAGTTTTGACCTAAAGCTTAGAAATATACTTTTCTGTCTATGAATGTTTTCTTAAATGACCTGCTTTTGTAGAAACTAAAAAAAAAACATCACTGAGCTTTAAAAACTCGTTGGAAATGGAATTGTAAAATAATTCCTTTACATCTGGATTCGTCCAAAAGTGGGCTATTTCAGATTGTGGTGCTTTTAATCTGTTCTCAGTACCTTACTCTGGCCGTTCATCATTAAAAAAGCATTAAATTATAAATTAATGATTAGAGGATTAAAAAAGAGTTAAGTTTGATGCTCTGAGCTAAAAAGTAATGAAAATATATAACCACTTTGCCCAGGGCCGAATTTAGACTTGCTGAAGCCCTAAGCTATACAAACCCCAGGGGCCCCCTGCTGTTTTAAATTACATCAGCTGGTGTCGGAAAAAATTTAAATATGTACGCCTTTTTAATGTATGAAAATATATTTCTTTTAATTTTTATTAAAAGATAAAAAAGGATGTGTTAAAGTTTTAAATTAAATATTAAAATAAAAGGCAAAAATTAAATTAATATAACAACATAATTCGAAGTATATAAAAACTTAATCTTTTATTCAGGTGAAAATTTTGTCTCAATCAATTTTACAATGGGCTTAAAATATTTTAACGTTGCATTTAGTATATTTAAAATTATTTAGAAGTTATCGTGATATGTCTGACTTCATTTGAGTGATTTTTCTACGAGATATATTTATATAAATTTTTATATATATTTTGTTTTATTTATTTGAGGCCCCGACAGATTGCGAGGCCCTAAGCTGTAGCTTTTTTAGCTTATACGTAAATCCGGCCCTGACTTTGCCTGTCTGTTTTGACGTTTGTTTGGATATACAACTGAAGGCCAACTGTTTTTTGATTTGAGATCGATTCTAACCTCCTGTCAGCCCCGGATCTAGGGAGGGGGGGGCAAGCCGGGGCCCGGGCGCCAACTTCAGGGGGCGGCAAATTCAAGCGTAGCGTAAAGTATTATTTTATTTGTAAATATAAACGTGCATGATAGTAAAATTGCATTAAGTATCTATTTTATTTATCTGTCTTGTCAGCATCAAGCCTGTCGGAAAGTGTCAATAAGGACCAAATTTATATGTTCAATTTACAGTCTTGCAGAGACATCACTGATTATGTTATAACAAATGTTTTTATTATTGTCACGGAGAATTTGTGCCGTGACAGAAAAGAGGCGAGAAATAGAGGGTCGCAGTTGTGGACAACATAGGATGCACAGCGTTAGATCAGGAAAATAAAGGAAGATGTATCGTCGGATCGAATGACAAACGGCTCTGACTTGTATGCAGCCACAGGAGCCCGTGTATCAAGGGTGACTGTTTTCAAAAGCCTTCACGAGAGAGGGTTGTTTGCAAGAAAACCTGCTGTTTGCGTCCCGCTCACTTCCACGAATAGGAGAATCCGTTTATCATGGTGCAGAGAGCATAGAGATTGGAGTATGGATCAATGGGGACCGTTCTCTTCACTGATGAGTCCCGGTTCAGCCTAAACCCCGATTCTTGCCGTGCGTTCATATGGAGTGAACCAGGGACCCGCTACATACCCTCCAATATCCGCGAAATCGACCATTATGGCGGAGGAGGTTTAATGGTCTGGGCAGGC
Source organism: Dolomedes plantarius (assembly GCA_907164885.2). Lineage (NCBI taxonomy): Eukaryota > Metazoa > Arthropoda > Arachnida > Araneae > Dolomedidae > Dolomedes > Dolomedes plantarius. The sequence continues at coordinate 135,866,172 of OU015493.1, read as the reverse complement.
ATCATGTTGGATGGCCGCACACCTCTCCATGTCTTTGAAAGAGGCATTGTGACTGGTGTGAGGTATAGGGATGAGGTCTTGGAGCCCTATGTTCGCCTTTCAGGGGTGCAGTTGGCCCTGAGTTCATTTTAATGGACGATAACGCGAGGCCACATAGAGCTCTTCTGGTCGACGAATTTCTAGAGAGTGAGGATATTCGCCGGATGGAATGGCAAGCCAAATCACCAGACCTTAACCCTATACAGCATGTCTGGGACGCCCTGGGGAGGGCAATTACAACTCGTAACCCCCCCCCCTCTGAGAACCATCCAGGTAATGAAAACAGCGTTGCTGAACGAGTGGGACCAATTGCCACAGTAAATGATAAACTGCCTTATTTCAAGTATGAAATCACGCTGCGAGACCTGTATATCTGTAAGAGGGGACCATACCCCCTATAAACCCATCTATTAACCCATTTTTTGTTTATTCTGCAACCGCTGTTTCATACCTTCCGACTCCAACGAGTGTAACGCACGATCATGCGCGTGTATTACAATTATTGAATGGTTATTTGTTTTGTATTGTATCAATGTATGTACATATCAAATTTCATTAAAATCGGTACAGTAGTTCTAGAGATAATCGACCAAGTCTGCAAATTCTCTTAATTTCTTACACCAGTATAGAACGTGTACCTTATTGCGATTCCATTAATTATATGCTAAATATTAAATTCAAAGAAATGTGTTAAATAATACTAACTGTAATAATAAGTAATCAAGAGTGAAATACCTAATAATAAAGTACTGTAAGTACCTTCAGTAAAAGGAAGTTGCTTTAGTAAAGTACTGTACATAATAAGCAATGTGTAAACCTATTGAGTGCTACCTAATCAGTAATTTGTGTTAAAGTGTCAATGGTAAGGGCCTGTTCACATAGGAGCCCGTTGCGCTGCGTTAAGGAAAAGATGACGCTGAGACGAAAATAAACCAATCATAGGCCTCCAAACGATTAGCAATGAAATTTTTAACGTCTATGATTGGTTTATTTTCGTCTCAACGTTATCTTTTCCTTAACGCTACGCAACGGACTCCTATGTGAACAGGCCCTTAAAGTTAGAATGTAAAGGTAATGTGTAAAGTACAGTACTGTAAAATTTAATATTGTTGTGTGTTGTGTATAGCATTATAACATATCTTTTATGTGACAAAATTGTAGAATGTGACATTGTTGAAATTTGTTAAAGGCACATTGATAGTATGAATGTAAATACAGTACAGGCTAAAAAGAGAAGTTAAAGTAGTGTACATTTATAGAATTAATTTTTAAATGATTAGTTAAGTGTTTTATTACGTGTTTGTGTTAGTGTAAGCAATAAAGAAAGCGAAGCAAACTTACGTTAAACAGTAGTCTCGTTCGCTGCTATAGATTGTAGCCGCTCTTACTGTAATGTACTATTTGTAAGTGTGCACGGTTGAGGCGCATTGTCATTTATTTGTCGATTATTTGTTGTTGTTCATTAACTATGTATGATTTCTGTTAGTTGGTAGTAATGTACAGGTACGAGTTGTACCTATGCATATTTTCTATTGCACCATGAAGCCTTGTTATTAATGTAAAAAAAACACAGAAATGCATTGTTTAATTATTTATGTACATGTTTAGTTAAAAAAAATTAAGATAGGACAGTCAAGTGGAACCAGGAGCGGGTAGCTGGAAACTTCTTTTTATTTTCTTTCTTTTTGCTATTTGCCTTTTTTTTTTTGGGGGGGGGGGGGGGGTTCCTGGCTGGGGGCTGTTGCCACGGGGTGGTTAATGTGTTAGTTTGTAATTTTAATGTCTCTTGTTTGACGGTACCTTGTTTCGCAATGTCTTACGATGGATGTTCTTAAATTGCCAAGTATGCTAACGCTGTGGTCGGCTTAACTTTTGCGAATACCTAATAATAATGTAAGATGAATATATAATGATATTGAGAGTGTGTATGCATGTAACTGTACAGGGTCGTTCCAGTGGCGTACGCAAGGGGGGGTTGATGGGGGTTATAACCCCCCCCATTGGTTCTGATTACATATATTATTTAATTAGGTTTACGCTTTGCACTGATTGCTCAAAACTACTCTTTCATAGTAATAGTCCAGTCAAATTTGCTCAAAATGGCGGAGAATCATGTATTAAATGAAGGGGTTGAGATTTTTTCAGGAATGTGTAGGGGTTGGTACCCTGAGCAACGCCTAATAAAGTCCCGTCGATTTCAGGCGCCGCGGGGGGGGGGGGGGGGGGGGCAAAGGTCCTTTTTTTAGTTTTTGGCGTTTATCTCGAAAACAGTGCGTAGCACAGGAAATTGTCAAATTTAAAAAATAAAGCTTATAAAATTCCCTTCCGAATGATATATCCATGTTTGTACCCAAGTGTTACCGTTTTCGAGATATGAGCCGTTGAATATGAAAATTTTTCAAAAAAAGTGGTAGCGGTTCAGGTATCTCGTCAAACTTCCTCTTCTAACTCTTTCCCCTTCCATTTCTCAGAAAACTCGTGATAGAGAAAGTTGTAGAGCGAAAATTTTCCTTCAAAAATTTATGTAATTATGCTAATTTATCTTCAACAGGTAAATAGTTAGAGCGTTTTGAATTTTAGGGGTACTTTTCAACATTTTGCTTGTAAAATGCTCATCACTCAAGTTTCGTTTCCATGGTCTGTAACTCTCTTAATCACTTTGTGTGCTGTTTAATTAGATACGTATAGTATTCATAACCCATATAAATAATAAATTATGTATACCTGTACGTATAATGTATATCTCATAATATACCGAAGAACACTTGTAGTACAAAGGAGGAAGTAAGGAAACAAACCAAAATGTATAAAAGTTGTTCATATAATCAAAAAATGGTTATCAAAAGTAGGTTCAAACAACAGTTACTTACATTAAATATATTATATACAATTTATTTCATCAACTGCTTTCCTATATATTAAAAGCCGTCAATCTGATACTTCGAAAAAAGTTTCAAACAAGTCAAAGTCTTCACTATCATTTTAGCTTCTGTAAAATGTCCGAATTTTCCCGAAATGATTTCCCACCAAAGTGGCATCCCACTATAACGCCACGATCAAAGTCACTAAGCTCCTTTGACTTACTCATCGTCTCACAAACGCATAAATATGACCTGACAAACCACTACCAATACTTTTATAGCTTTCGGTTACGCATCAAAGTACGTCACCTGCTAGATCCACTTCTTTAGGGGGGTGTCCGGATACTTTTGGCCAGATAGTGTATAACGTATTATTGAATATTAATGGATTATATAAATTATTAAATTTACTTAATGGGGTCAGCTGAATGATAAGACCTGAAGATGTTGGGAATAGTACAGCCTGTCTTCTGTGTTGCCCCGTCCGGCCTTCATGAAAAACACATTCGTGTCTCGTGGGGTGAGTGCCACAAGACGAGCAGGTCTTACCTATCTACTATCACCACAGTTGAATTAGAGGTGTTTTGCCACTCACCTCTGACAATACTGCAGTCAGCATTTCCTTTGGCTTGTAGCGTACTGGAAGTATGGGGTTAGTTTTCCCAAAACCTCACAGAGTGCGAGAAACACAGCTGCGTGTTATCGGGGCAGTTTTTGGCCGGTTCCCATCGTTTTTAAACACGTGCACGAGTTTTGGCCTGAAGATTAATCCCTGGAATGGCGGTTTCCCTAACAAGTGGTGAGGGTAACTGTTTGGAAAACAGAAAATGAATTATATCACCGTAATAAAACTGTCTTCTCTTAGCGATAACTTCATGCGAGTGACATCGGCGGGCGATAAAGTTTCGGCATTCAGTAGAGCTGTCAGCCGATAATCTGCCCCCCCCCCCGGCTGAAAATCCAGACATCTAGGGAGAGGCCGCACAGAATCCGCCTTGTGTGGACGTGTTTGTTTTAAGCTCCTGTGTTGGGACTGTATATGTCCGGGAGCGTGCATTGTAGATCTGCACAGAGTTAAATTGAATATGTTGTAACCTTAAATGTTAAATTTTTTGTTGTTTGTAAATAAAATTCCTCGTTAAGTTTCTGTTTTAAAAATTGGCTTCGCATTTTATTTAGGATTCTGTCTTTCTTTGTTATGGATCCAATAGTTGTGAAATTTTTTCAAAATGCCTCAGAGAGTTTAGCCTTGTCGTGACGCCACAGGCTGTAGTAGACCATACCTCTTGCACCCAAGGCCTGAACTAACATAGTAAAGAGCTTGGTTTTGCTCCTTTCACTGGAAAGGAAGTTTTCCTGATGAACAGTAGCCACCATGTTCTTATTGAAGTCAATATCCACTGATGCTTTACTTGATGCTTTCCGATGTTGTTCGTCTCTTTCCGTGGAGTTCGTGTCTTCATAACCATAAAAAAAACACAGCTTAACTGCTGCCGTAATGTTTGATTATGTACGATACATATTGATCGCAGATGGGGGCGAAGGTGGTGTTGGTGTTCCACTTTACTCTATGGAGCAGGAGCCGCCATCGATTACCGTGTAACTGTTCTTCACATTGATCAATTGATTACATTTTGGGAAAGCATCATACAGTGCTAACTTTTTGATTTTTCTCATTATCCCCTCGGCGAATAGAGACATCGGCTATGGGGCTAACTCGTACGTTAGCAACTCCTCTACATCCCCTTCTTTCTTCTTGATGATCAGAGTTCTTTGAAATATCATCAGAGGCTCTACACCACTACCTCATCATTAACTTTGATCATATTGCTCATCGCAGCTAAAGGAACGACTGAGTCCTGCTTAGATTGTTTCACTTCTGAGAAATTCATTCCAACAAAAGTGCTCATTGTGCGGGTTCCAATTTCCAATGCTTGGTAGCAGTTGACGTTACTTGTTCCAATTACTCCCGTTGAAAGTGACATCGAACAATTACGTTCAGCAAAAGGCGGGTGATCAGCCAACTATTGAGCAAGCTTCCTTCTGTCTAGATCGTCTCTAGTTATGCGTGATGCTCGAAACTCCACATGTTGTTCTCCTCTTGCAGTATGGACGCCACAAAACATCTCAAGTGAACTACATATTGCTGTAGCTGTGCGTGCTCCGCCAATACATTTCGCCAACACGGAATCACTAAAGCCTCGCCCACGTGTTAATTCTCCTTCACTCTTCATGTCACACATGAGTGTCACCTCAATTGCCATGTCAGACCACACACCAGCCATTGGTGTTCCAGTTCTGTTGACAGTGAAGTATCCACGATCTATAAAATCCTGTTTAAGTTGAAGGTGGCGAGTTGTTAGTCCCAGCATGTCTTGTACATATAGGTGAGTACACTTTGCATAATGAAAATGCCCGCTGGCATGGAAGTAAGGTATCATCAGTTGGGCGCATGTCATATGATCTTTCCAGTTGCGCTGTGCTGCAATGAATTTTTTCATCAACACCACCATTTCAAAGTACTGGACCCACAAAGCTTGTGTTGGCCCACTACCTTTGAGACGTGACAATTCGTTGCTCAATTTCCACTGAATGCTGGCAAGGGAGGTATTTGTGGAAATGTGTTGTGGAGTAATTTCTACTGAGGTCTGAAGTAACTGAACTACTTCTACTTTTTCATATGGTGTGATATCTAAATTTTTCAAAATGATCTGAGCTAAAATGACACTTCTATACATTTTGGTTTGTTTTCTTACTTCCTCCTTTGTACTACAAGTGTTCTTCTGTATATTATGAGATATACATTATGCGTACATGTATACATAATTTATTATTTATATGGGTTATGAATACTATGCGTATCTAATTAAACAGCATACAAAGTGATTATGAGCGTTACAGACCTTGGAAACGAAACTTGAGTGACGAGCATTTTACAAGCAAAATGTTGAAAAGGACCCCTAAACTTCAAAACGCTCTAACTATTTACCTGGTGAAGATAAGTTAGCATAACTATATACATTTTTGAAGGAAATCTTTCGTTTTACAACTTTCTCTATCACGAGTTTTCTGAGAAATGGAAGGGGAAAGAGTTAAAAGAGGAAGTTTGACGAGATACCTGAACCGCTACCACTTTTTTTTTGAAAAATTTTCATATTCAACGGCTCATATCTCGAAAACGGTAACATTTGTGTATAAACATGGATATACCATTTGGAAGGGAATTTTATAAGCTTTAATTTTTAAATTTGACAATTTTCTGTGTGAAGCACCGTTTTCGAGATAAACGCCGAAAACTGAAAAAAGTGACCTTTGGACCACCCCCCCCCCCGGGGAGCCTGAAATCGAGGGGACTTTATTAGGCATTGTTCAGGGGACCAACCCCTACACATTCCTGAAAAAATCTCAACCCCTTCATTTAATGCGAAATGGAAACCTAATTTGACTGGACTATAACCCCCCCCTTTGAAAATTTCTGCGTACGCTACTGGGTCGTTCCTAGGGTAGCTGCCGACCGTGTGCGAGAATAATTCCCCCCCCCCCCCCCCCCTTATACCGTATGGATTAATTGAAATTTCTCTGAAATATTTTTACTTTAAATGAAACAACGTATTACAGAAAATATTATAAATTCAGTTTATTTTTTAATTTTACAACCTAACATAATAATTATTAATGTATTGATATAATAACCAAATGAATACGTTATTTTAAATACATACAACACATATATATTAAAACATATACTTAATAAGTCAGACCAAAAGCTTAAATAATCTTTGTTTTTCTAACCTGTTTTAATGTAAATTCTGTTATAATATCTGATACATCTACATCTATATCTTCCGAAATGTCCTTTTCGATACTAATAATAGATAAATCTGAAAGCCTTTCTTGTCCAATTGTTGATCTCAAATAATTTTTTATTATTTTAAGTTTTGAAAAGCTTCTTTCCCCTCTAGCCACAGTCACAGATAATGTTAAAAAAATTCGTATGGTAATCACAAAATTTGGAAACATATGGGATTATTTGTAAATAGGTATTGAATCACATTTAACGCGTTCATTTCAGGGAAATATAGGATGCAACGTTGTCAATTTCATCCCATATATCTTCAGCTATAATATCTTTTTCATTTTTAAATGGATCATGTAACATACTTTCCGCAGATTTACATTTTGTAGACCTATTTGATTTATCTGTTTTAAGGAAATTATTTAGGTCGTTGAGAAAATTGAATACTGGGTTTTTTAACACATTATACCATGTAATAATAGAACAAATAAATTTAAACGACTTAATTTTCAAAAGTGCCATGTTTCTAGTTTCAGAGTCTCTAGTATTATCAGAATAGAGGGTGTAGGGTATTAATTACCTTGAAACAATGGATGCATGCATGGGTTGGAACAAGCAAGGAAGACAACGCATTGACCTTAAACATACATTTATTTGATAACCCAAATTTCAATTAACTTGTCATAGCTATTAATATAACAATCCGTTTCATATTAAAAATTTTAACACAGAGAACCCAGAAGAAGAGGCAAACTATATAGTCAAAGATGATTTTTAGAGTCTATTGGGGAGGCACTTACTATAACGGATGTATGCAGCGATGATCGTATCATCGGCGACCGGGACCCAGAATCATCTCCAGTGTAGGAACACCTTGGCGGGATATTCGCACTTCTTCAAGGCTCTGGGGCAGACGAAAGTGTCTAACATCTAACTCTGAGGAACCCAATCTAAGATCCGTCTCCTTCTTCGCCAATTCCTTCCGTCCTTAGCGGAGCTGTTGTCCGTTTACAGGGAGGACCATTCTGGCCCGCCCCTCACTTTCATTGGGCAGTGGTCTGTTTTTCTTTCAGTGGTTCCTGCCCCAATTGGTTCTATTAAACCGCCCCTGTCGCCTCTGTCCATAGTCTATGAAGTACCTCCCCCAACATAATTTTATTTTGCAAAACAACTTTGACCCTTCTCATCTGACGTTTTTACTGTGGGCCATAAAATAACGACCATCCATCTTGTAAAATTTAGACTTCAGATCGCTATCACTGGCCACACCGACAGCTATTCTTCTATTTTTTATTGGTTTACAAGCCTGTATTTACCCCTGCCTCTGCATCCTTTATAATACATTCGTTATTGGCCACACACCGTGGGGAATTATACCATTTCACTTCTACAGAGGGTATATAAAGCATCATATATTTTTGTTAGATTGTATCTAAGAACTTTTAGCGCATCTAGTTTTCTGCTTTCCCATCTAGTATCTGAAAGGGGTTTAAGTGTTATAGTTGGGATTTCATTTTTTAAGACCTGCCAACGTTTAGTCGATGCGGAGAAAAAAACGTATAGCTCCTGTACAATTACAAAAAAGCTTGTAATTTCTAAAGATGCTTTTGAAGCGTCATTAACAACTAAATTTAAACCATGGGCTGCACAAGGCACATAAAAAGCTCTACTCTAGGGTTTAAGTCAAGAATTTTTTTTTTGTAAACCATTATCAAATCCCCTTAAATGAATCTGAAAAAAACTATTGGCAATCTGTTATAGAAAGATTAATTTATATGATACAATATTTGGCAAGGCAATGTATAGATTTTAGAGGTACGTCAAAAAAAATTATGATAATAACAATGGCAATTTTTTAAAATTAGCAGAAACAATTGCTAAGTTTGATTCGATAATGGCAGAACATTTACGTCATATACAAACATCCGAAAAAAAGAACATTGCACATTATTTAGGTGACAGCATACAAAACGAAATAATCAGTATTATATCCAAAGCAATAAATCAAAAAAATTTTAAAATGCTTAATGAATCGAAATATTATTCTATAATTCTTGACACTACCCCGGATTTAAGTCATATCGAGCAACTTGCCGTTGTTATTCGATTCGTTTTCCACAATAAAACTACAAATACTGCAGAAATTCGAGAACATTTTTTGGGATTCGAATCAATAGACAATACAAGGACTATTGAAGGACTATTTGAATTCATAATAAATCATTTAAAATCACTAAATATTAATATTTCGGATTTACGTGGGCAAGCATATGATAATGGTGCCAACATGCGAGAAAAACATAACGGGCAACAAAAAAAAAATTATTGATATAAATTCAAGAGCTTTTTTTATTCCATGTGCTGCTCATTCACTCAATTTGGTTGTTAATGATGCAGCTAAGATTTAATTAGAGACGGTTTATTTTTTGGGGGTAATACAAGAATTATATAATCATTTCGCATCATCCGTGAAACGGTGGGGTGTATTTAAAAAAACATGTAACAAATTTAACTTACTAATAATACAAATTTAACTTACTACGAATAATGGCTTCTCCCATTATTAGTAGAAACATTATTAGCCCTTAAATCTCTTAAAAATAACCTCGGCGAAATTCATCAGGCTCTTTTAGAAATTAAAGATGATCAAAATAAAGATATCGATTCTAGAGCTCAGGCTGACAACTTGATTTCAAATATTTTTTCTTTTAAATTCATTTGTTCCATTCACATTTGGTATGATATCTTAAGTTTAGTAAACGTTGTAAAAAAAATAATGCAGAATCCAACATTAAATTTACAAACAATTACAGAAAATCTAGAAATCATTACAAACAATTTGAAAAGTCGCAGAAGCGACGAAAATTTTGAAAACATTATTATTTTCGTGACGAAAATAGCTAACGAACTTAATATTGATCCCGTTTTTCCAGAAATTCGAAAAAGAACCAAACAGAGGATGTTTCAATACGAATCATCAGATGAATGTGTGAATAATTCTAAATAATTTTTTAAATATTTGTAGAAAGGAGTTTTTCAAAATTAAAACTTATTAAAAATTATTTACGCTCCACAATGTCAAGTGAACGTCGAACGGATTTATAATTAATATCAATCGAAAATGATATGGATACCTTAGATTTTAAAGATTTAATTAAGAATTTCGTAGCGGCTAAAGCAAGAAGAGTAGATATTATTTGATTTTTTAAATCAGCAAAGTTATTGCCCTTTTTAGTTATAATACTACCAAAGCTAACATGTAATTGATACATTTATAATGTGATCTAATTTATATTATCAATAATAGAAATATAACATTATCGTTATTGTGATTTTTGTTTAATAATAAAAGATTGATTATTTGTGAACAATTTTTAAAAAACATATATTATTGTGTTATTATATATGTATGTATTTTTTAAATTTTGTATAAATAGATAAATTAGTTATTTTACGTTTTAATTCATTTATTTTTAGAATTTTCTTTCTGAGGAGGGTGGGGCATTTTTTGCCTTAAAATGCTTTTCTTATTCTTAAGGGTAAATTTTTCATTAACTTTATATTTCATAGGTTGAAATTATGAGCGCTCCAAGAAAAAAACTATCAGGAGCGGGATATAGGAAAAAAGCCAAAGATAGGGCCGAACAGAGAAAGCATATTGCGGATAAGATGAAAAAGTGGCTTGGCGGAGGAGGATCACGGTCAGTCTCTGTCGCAACTTCTGAAGATGATGTTCAAATGGAGGATATTTCTTGCAGTTTGCACGACCAAGCGGACCAAGATTTTTCATCTACCATCTCCAAACAGTCTACGAGTGCTGACTCGAGAGTGCAATATTCTTCATCGATCTCCAACGAGCAGCTCGAGGAAATAGAGCCAGGATACATCTGAATCGGCAAATTCGGTGTCGGATGAGCAGCAAAAAATCGGAGTTGATTTGACGGACCCAGACATGGAAAAAATGACCGATCAGCAACGATATTTCTTTAGCAGTCAAGCTGTGTTATTAGCAGAAAATCACCCAGAAAACGTAGAATTAATTTAGGTCAACCGAACGAGATGGCAGACATTTGACATCTTTTATGTGGTATAGAACGTTGGCAAATAACGAAAAGGTTAAAAGATCTTGGCTTATATATTTTCTAAGACTAAAAATGCAATTTTTTGTACGCCTTGCAAGATTTACCAGAAACTTGCCCCTGCCGCTACATCTGCGTTGTGTACTACAGGATTCATTAACTGGAAAAAAGATTCAGAAAGATTAACCGAGCACGAAACATCTCAAATGCACAGAGAGTGTATGATTCAGTGGAAAACTCGAGTACAACAAATTAAATCATGCTAGGGTATTGATAAAGACATTGAGCGAGTAATTCACACAAAGAAAGAAAAATGGATACAGATCCTGCATATTGTTATAGATGCTGTACTGTATCTATCAACAAACTGTCTTTCTTTTCGTGGGTTCCACGAAACCCATAGCGACCTCATCATAGATTGTCCTCAGCCTAGTCAAGGAAACTTCTTGAATTTAATTTCCCTGCTCGCCAAATATAATTTAACTCTTAAGTTCCAATTAGAACACCTAAAAAAGGGACAGGTATCATATTTATCAAAGACAATACAAGATGAAATTATCGACATAATGGCGAAAACAGTTCGGAATAGCATTTTAAACGACATCAAAGAAGCCAAATACTAGACAATAATGTTCGACTGCACTCCAGATGTATCGCATACAGAACAAATGGGCCAGGTAATTCGATACGTAAAAAAATCTGGTGATGTGTGCGAAATAAAAGAAAGTTTTATTGATTTCATAGAAATTACTGGAAAGACAGGAGAATATATTTGTCAACGGATTGTGGAAAAATTGACAGTTGATGGTTTAGAAATTGGGCAATGTCGTGGCCAATCTTACGATAACGGGTCTAATATGGCCGGTACCTATGAAAGAGTGCAAGCCAGGATTGTAGAAAGAAATGAGCTGGCGGAGTTCGTGCCATGTTTAGCTCACTTCTTGAATCTTGTCGGTGTCCACTCTGCCTCATCGTGCCCATAAGCAATAAACCTATTTGGAGTCATTCAAAAAGTATATTGCTTTTTTGTCGGATCCACTACTCGATGGGATATTATGAAAAAAATGTGCCAAAACCAATTTAAAAGGAAGCAGTCAGACAAGATGGTCGGCAAAACATGTTGCTGTGAAAGCCCTTTTAAATAATTTGCCGGAAGTAGTGAAATCCTTGGAAGAAGTTAAAGAAATTTCTCATAATCCGGAAGCAAAATACGAGGCAGGTCATCTGTTACATGCTGTAAAGAATTTTGAATTTATCCTCAAACTAGCGACCCTTCCCGACTTTGTCCGGGTTGAACAAAATATTATACCAATAAATTTCCAGTTGATAGCCAATAAATTGTAAATCTTTTTTTACCTTAAATGTCCAATAAAAAACGTAGTTCCAAATGTAGTTTTCTTCAATAAACCCTTTAACTTTGCCAGTTTCAAAAATCCTTTTTGTATTTATCAATACCTACTCTACTTGAATCTTAAAAATATTAAACCTTTTCCTTACGGGGTGGGATAGCATATATCCGAAGCACATACTCTAGAAAAATACGGTGTGATGTCGGAAGAGATATAGTCTCGAATTCCACTTCGTTGTGACTTTCCTAACGTCTTTGCCACCAAAGAACAATTGTGTGACATTCTGGGAACGGAGGATGAATCTTGCCGAAAAGGACTGAATAATAATCTTTTGTCGTTCTAGCTAGAGGCTATTTCTTTTCAGGCGAGATACATCAGAAGGGCGGTTCACCCGCGGTTCATCCATTTTCAGCCTTTTGAGAGATGAACTATTATGGAAATTCTTCTTCAATAGTAAGAAAGCAATTAACCACTCTTTCCCCTGACCCCCACGCTGAATGTCCCCCACGTAAAATGGGGATAGGAAATAGATAACATTTTCCCGTTGTAAAGAGCGATTTCGAAAAACGGACCCCGTAAGCTAAAGGATGTCGCTATGGTTACTTGACTGCGGTTTACAAAGGAAAAGATGAAGGGTACATTTTAATGTACAAAAGTTGTACATTACACTCCACATACAAAATCTGCTCTCTCTCTTTATATATTAATATAGAAGTATAGATACACATTGGTATCCCAAAATTAGAATAAGAGATGAAATAAAAATACAAAAATAAAAAAGGATTTTAAGTAAAGAATTTTTTAAAATTATTTTAAGCACCTAAAATTATATTCAAAGTAATATTACGTTATTTATTAATTAAAGTTAATTTTTTAAAAGAAAGAGGTGTGCTTGAGACCGTAGTTTTTTCAAAAATAAAAAAGGATTTTAAGTAAAGAATATTTTTAAAAATTATTTTAAGCACATAAAATAGTTTTCAAATTAATATTACGTTAGTTATTAATTAAAGTTAATTTTTTAAAAGAGAGAAGTTAAGAGTTGAAATAAAAATACAAAAATAAAAAAAGGATTTTAAGTAAAGAATGTCTTTTTAAATATTCAATTTTTTTAAAAATAATATTTTTAAAATAATATTCAAATTAATATTACGTTAGTTAATAATTAAAGTTAATTTTTTAAAAGAAAAAGGCGTGCCGGAGAACGGCTAGGTTCGAACCACTATCGTCAGAACAGAAGCCCACTGCGATAGCACCACGCTAAGGATCGTTGAAGACTTCGGCACAAAAAGCGGTAGAGGACAGTAGCGGTAACAATGGAGATTGTGAGGATTAAGCCCCTAACTTTATTTCTACTGATCAGGTATACATAATATATAGCCTATGTCCATCTGGAATAATGCACCTTTCAAACAGTGAAAGAATTTTTCAAATAGGTGCAGTGGTTCTGGAGATTACCCTCCACGTACAAAATCGCTCTCTCTTTATATATAAGTATAGATATAGATAGATGATAGAAAGAGGTTAAGAGTTGAAATAAAAATACAAAAGTAAAAAAAGGATTTTAAGTAAAGAATGTTTTTTTTAAATATTCAATTTTTTAAAAAATAATATTTTTAAAATAATATTCAAATTAATATTACGTTAGTTAATAATTGAACTTAATTTTTTAAAAGAAAAAGGCGTGCCGGAGAACGGCTAGGTTCGAATCACTATCGTCAGAACAGAAGCCCACCGCGATAGCACCACACTAAGGATCGTTGAAGACGTCGGCACAAAAAGCGGTAGAGAACAGTAGCGGTAACAATGGAGATTGTGAGGATTAAGCCCCTAACTTTATTTCTACTGATCAGATATACATAATATATAGCCTATGTTCATCTGGAATAATGTACCTTTCAAGCAGTGAAAGAATTTTTCAAATAGGTGCTGTGGTTCTGGAGATTACCCTCCACGTACAAAATCGCTCTCTCTTTATATATAAGTATAGATATAGATAGATGATAGAAAGAGGTTAAGAGTTGAAATAAAAATACAAAAGTAAAAAAAGGATTTTAAGTAAAGAATGTTTTTTTTAAATATTCAATTTTTTTAAAAATAATATTTTTAAAATAATATTCAAATTAATATTACGTTAGTTAATAATTGAACTTAATTTTTTAAAAGAAAAAGGCGTGCCGGAGAACGGCTAGGTTCGAATCACTATCGTCAGAACAGAAGCCCACCGCGATAGCACCACACTAAGGATCGTTGAAGACTTCGTCACAAAAAGCGGTAGAGAACAGTAGCGGTAACAATGGAGATTGTGAGGATTAAGCCCCTAACTTTATTTCTACTGATCAGATATACATAATATATAGCCTATGTCCATCTGGAATAATGTACCTTTCAAGCAGTGAAAGAATTTTTCAAATAGGTGCTGTGGTTCTGGAGATTACCCTCCACGTACAAAATCGCTCTCTCTTTATATATAAGTATAGATAGATAGCACCACGCTAAGGATCGTTGAAGACTTCGGCACAAAAAGTGGTAGAGGACAGTAGCGGTAACAATGGAGATTGTGAGGATTAAGCCCCTAACTTTATTTCTACTGATCAGATATACATAATATATAGCCTATGTCCATCTGGAATAATGTACCTTTCAAGCAGTGAAAGAATTTTTCAAATAGGTGCTGTGGTTCTGGAGATTACCCTCCACGTACAAAATCGCTGTCTCTTTATATATAAGTATAGATAGATAGCACCACGCTAAGGATCGTTGAAGACTTCGGCACAAAAAGTGGTAGAGGACAGTAGCGGTAACAATGGAGATTGTTAGGATTAAGCCCCTAACTTTATTTCTACTGATCAGATATACATAATATATAGCCTATGTCCATCTGGAATAATGTACCTTTCAAACAGTGAAAGAATTTTTCAAATAGGTACAGTGGTTCTGAAGATTACCCTCCACGTATAAAATCGCTCTCTCTTTATATATAAGTATAGATAGCACCACGCTAAGGATCGTTGAAGACTTCGGCAGAAAAAGTGGTAGAGGACAGTAGCGGTAACAATGGAGATTGTTAGGATTAAGCCCCTAACTTTATTTCTACTGATCAGATATACATAATATATAGCCTATGTCCATCTGGAATAATGTACCTTTTAAACAGTGAAAGAATTTTTCAAATAGGTACAGTGGTTCTGAAGATTACCCTGCACGTATAAAATCGCTCTCTCTTTATATATAAGTTTAGATTGACGAATTGGGCTAGTATTCTCCGAGAAATTAATCGAGTAAATATTGAAATTCAAAGGGAAGATATAATCCTCGCGCGTTCCATCGCTTTAATGGACAGCCTGACCAAAAGTTTGTAAAAAAATGAGAGAAAATTCAATGGAATATTGGATAGAAGAGGCTAAAGAAGTAGCCGAAAAAGTTAGCGTTCAGCCTATTCTGTCAAATAAACGAATTCCGAAGGGCAAAAAACAATTTGATGAATTGTGCGATGACGAATCACGAACACTTCAACCTGTTCAGCTTTTTTCTAAGGCAACAATGATGGTATTTGATCGAATCATATCAGAAATTAAAAAGAGGGTTAATAGTGCTACAACCCTAAATCTAAATTTTGCTTTTCTCAATGGAATTGAAATCTTGAATATGCCGACTGAAGAACTGCAGAAACATGGAGCAGATCTCGCACGAAAATACGAGCGAGACTTAAACAGAGTTGAATTCTGTCAGGAACTCTCCGTTTTTAAAGAACAAGCCCCACTTTTATTTGGTTATATAAAAAAGGCTAGCGCTTTCTATCTCTTGAAACAAATCTTTACGCATGATTTGCATGATGCCTTTCCCAATATTAGTATTGCGCTGCGGATTTACTCTACGCTTCCGACTACATCCGCAAGCTGTGAGCGAAGTTTTAGCAAACTCAAACTTATTAAAAACTATCTTCGTTTCTCGATGAGCCAGGAACGTTTATAGAGTCTCGCGATCCTAGCAATCGAAAATCGGACCGCACATCAGATTAATTATCACAAGGCCATAGATTTGTTTGCAGAACAAAAGGCTCGAAGAGTAAAATTGTAATTCAAATATGCTATAATCTCAAGTTTTGCTTTAAACTCTATCCTGTCCTATCCTAATTAAAATAAATGTCATACATGTCCATGTATATTTAAACAAAAATAAGGCTTAATAGAGAAACATAAGGTTAAAGGATTGGCGGGGCGGGGCGGCAGTTTTAGGTATTTGCCCCGCCTCGAAAAAATTCAAGATCCGGGGCTGCCACCTGTCTCCTTTTGCCTTCTTTTTTATGTTGCAGAAGATGGTGGTGGCGTTTTAAATCAACCAAACAGCTTTTTGTCGTCTTCAGCTATGAGCAGACAATCTGCTCAGTCAGCCTGTTTACTCTTGCGCTTATGTCTTAAAAGGAAATGAACAAGAACTAACTCTCAGAAGGAATCTTGTCTTGATAATTGAAACACAAAAATTAAATTTTACTCATACGTCAAAGTAAGATATTTTCTTTCAGTCCGGGAGTAGCATTTCTAGTAACAGCCTACAGATTGTATTGCAGGTTTCTTACTGGTTCAAGACTTCCTCACCTTGTCTTAAACACAGAAGGAGTGTCTCAGACAAGATGGCCGTTTGTGACATTAAAAGGATCGTACCCCTTCACTTTCAAAGTCATCTGCTCAGATGTTATCGCATAATGTCCAACTTAAAGTGATATCAAGAAGAATAAAGTGAACCGACATGTTCTAAAACTTTAAAGTCAAGGAATGCCTTTTCCCCCCTAAATAATATATAATATAGCTTTTAATTAGAACTTTTGATTTCTGCTATAATGACACCATATGTGACAACAAATGCGATTGATGTTAAAAGAAGTTTCCTGTCAATTTTAAACATTTTCCACACCGTTAGCGTCATAGACTCTTTCCATTGTTCGTAATAAAAATATCTAAAATTTGGAATCAACCTTGATTGACTCATACGCTCATAACTGTTGTTTAAAATCTTCATACAGTGGCACTGGATCAGATCTCCAAGAATTACAATAAAAATGAACCAAATGGTCATTTGTGGGACGGATAAGGAGAGCAGATTTCTAGCCTTTCTTCCCCTTAGATCATAAAGGAATATTGGAACTGCACTGAAAACATCCACTACTATTTTACTCATCAGAAGGAAAAGTGGAAAGGACATAGTTTTCTCTACTTCTCCTATTACAAAAACGTTGCTTTTCAGCTCTTCCCATACTGTCGAAGTCTCTTGGAGAGTTATTTGCTTTACCGCAACACAAAGCCTGACCAAAGCCAATATACCACAAAAGCTAAATATGAAGAAAACAGCAAAGAACACCGCATAACCTACATATACAATTAGTATTTCCATTATCAGCAAGAATAACTGAGCGTAAACAGAATTTCTTGGTAACCAAAGGCTTTTGCACGATGTAACGTGAACAGAAGTCTTAGGGGTCATATTCGCGTTTTTAATAATCTGAAAGATATTGATTGTTGGAGGAAAGAGGAAAATGATGGCAATACTCACTACAAGTGGCTTGATAACACTCATATTTCTCTTGCATTTTACACTTGATAGTCGTAAAACTAACTTATGAAGACGTTTCTTTCGTAAAAATAACGTCCACCATAAGATAATTGATAGGATATCGGAGAACAGCCTGCCTACGAAGAAATCTTGAGCACTATCGGAGGAAAAAGTACATAACAGGGAATGGAATAATCGTAAGGCTAAAAGTATGTGAAATATAGCAGGAGCTATAAACCGGAGGTAGTATGGGGAATCAACAACTATTCCATTCATGAACAATATCATTAAGTCAATATTTGTGAGTAAGGAACAGTGACACTTTAGGAGATATATCATATTTTTTCTTCCTGATTTATACTTTGCAAACCGTCCAAAGCAAAGGATAATGTTCGATCAACTCGTAAGTGTCATAACATCACTGATGATGATCATTAAAAGAGAAAACTTCTGTATTTATGAAGATGCTTTGATTTCACGATTTACAGTACCGTATGATCGATGTATTTGAGTATTCTTTTTACAGAGGGAAGCAAAACGTATCGATGAATGAAAAAGAAACGTCTCAAAGTTTATGGCAAGTGACTAAGTTTGGAATATTTATCCAATACAAATTGTAAAATAAAACTAAAGCCTTTCCAATAAAATATTTTTCTAGTCGTTTCGATAAAAGGGAATTAAGCTACTAGAATATTTTCCTCCTTGAAAAATATAAATGCGACGAAATTCTCTTAAAAAACACAGCAGTATATTAAATAGTACTTAAAAAAATTACATTTAGTGTCCAAAGGTGTCTTTAAAATTTTGTAATTTATTTAGTTGATGTGTTATCTATTGCCTCCAATTCTATATCAACCACTCACTTTCTCTGAAGCTGTACCTGTTTTCCGTTTTTCGAGATGAAAGCCTTTTCTTTATGATTTCCAAAGATTGATTTATAAGTGGATTCATCTCAGAGTCTAAAACAGTATGATACATTCGAGTATAAAAAAAACACCCAGAGACTCACTGAGGCTGAAGTAACGCAGTTCTACGGCCAGAAATAATAGAGAAAAATATACTGCAAGATTATTAAAGACTTACTGGACATGCAATTTCACCAACGATTTTATTTTACACACGATTCAAAATGGATGAACAAACCCGAGCTCCAGTATGTTTTCAACCTTGGTGAATTGAAAAAGTCCTTTATTTTTTTTACAATTGAAAAACTTGTGAGTTTTCGTTGATAATCTAGAGACAGCTTAACCCTAAGCACAAAGCTTTGCTGTCACATCATAATGAACTCAAGTTTTACATGACACAAACTTTAGAATAGAGTTGATTGATCTATGCCTGTCTATATGATTATGATGTTAAAAGCTATTTTGTAAAGAGCCTGACTCATTGAAAGATCTTTAGGATGACGTTATTTTCCATCGAAAAATTATTTTGGGGAAACCAGTAATGTAATACTTTTAATATGCTTTTACCTCCATTTATCGGATATCTGTATTATTAAATGGTTCCATTTTACTGCAACTTTTAATAGGCATTTAATTTTTTTCTATTTTTTAATTTCTTGTTAGATTTAATTTCTTTGTTACTTTTATTCTGCATCCAAAAAGTCTGCGTTTACCATACTTATTTATAATACTTTATGGACATTAAGCACTTTTTTTTCCGTTGAGTATTGATTCTTAAATATTGTTCTTGTGAGGTCTTCAAAATTATAATCCAGAGTTATGTTCTTTGCGCAGAAAAAATAGCCATTATTTTAGATTTTTTTTTTAAAAATTAGGAATATTTTCGGAGACTGTTATTATCGGAAGAACAACACATTCACAAAATGTTCTTTTTTTACTCTTTACTAAGAAGCTGGAACAATCGAAACTTGTTATGGCTTCTTAGACAGAGCAAGTTTTTGTTACAGAATACCTTTTGCCTTGAAAAAATAGAGGAAGCTATTGCATCATACTGTATTGATTTTCAGTATTCTGTTGAAAAGCAAACATCTATATAGTTTTAAGATCACGCTATTCGATTGAATTACCCAATGACTAACACTCTGTCTGAAGCCATGGGAAAAGCAAATTTTTCTTTAATCTCAGTCATTAGAAGTTTGTCTGAAATAACCAGTTGGCAAATAGATCTCAAGAGATTCAAAGCCTTTATTTAAGCATGTAATGATAGTTTGTTATGGTAGTCTTTTCTGCAGTGAGATTGCATAAGAATAGCTGAAACCAATGAAATACGCCGACTGTCGTCTTTATGTATCAACTAGCTTACAGATCTGTTATTGATTTAATAATGCTCTAGAACTTTAAATTCAAGAAATGCTTTACTCTCCAAATAATATATAATATAGCTTTTAATAAGAACTTTTGATTTGCACTATGATTGCACCATATGTAATAACAAATGCGAATGAAGTTAAAAGTAGCTTCCTGTCAATTTTGAACATTTTCCACGCCGTTAACTTCATAGACTCTTTCAGTTGTTCATAATGAAAATAACTGAGATTTAGAATCAACCTTGATTGACTTACACGCTCATAACTGTTGTTCAAAATCTTCAAACCCTGGCACTGGATCAGATCTCCAAGAATTACTATAAAAATGAACCAAATGGTCATTTGTGGGACGGATAAGGTGAGCAACCTTTTAGCATTTTTCCCTCTTACATCAAAAAGGAATATTGGAACTGCACTGAAAACGTCCACCACTATTTTACTCATCAGTAGGAAAAGCGGAAAGGACATAGTTTGCTCTACTTCTCCTATTACAAAAACGTTGTTTTTCAGCTCTTCCCATACTGTCGAAGTATCTTGGAGAGGGATTCGCTTTACCGCAACGTAAAGCCTCATCAAAGCTAATATACCACAAAAGCTGAATATTAAGAAAACAGAAAAGAACACCGCATAGCTTACATACACCATTATTATTTCCATTATGAGCAAGAATAACTGAATATATGCAGTATTTCTTGATAACCAAAGGCTTCTGCACGATGCACCGCGGACATCAGTCTCTGGGGTCATATCCGCGTTTCTGATAATCTGAAAGATATTAATCGTTGGAGGAAAGAGGAAAATGATGGAGACACTGACTACAAGTGATTTAATAACACACATATTTCGCTCGAATTTTCTACTGGATAGTCGTAAAACTAAATTGTGAAGACGTTTTTTTTGTAAAAATAACGTCCACCATAAGATTATTGATAAAATATCGGAGAACAGCCTGCCTAAAAAGAAATCTTGAACATCACGAGAGGAAAAAGTACATAACAGGGAATGGAATAAACGAAAGGCCAAACATATGTTAAATACAGCAGGAGCTATAAACCGGAGACAGTGTTCGGAATCAACAACTATTCCAATCATGAACAGTATCATTAAGTCAACATTTGTGAGTACAGAATAGTGACACTTTAGAAGTTTCATATTTCACCCCTCCTGATTTTGATGTAAATTGTTCAAAGCAAAGATTTATGATGAAAGGACCCGAGACAACCTAGTGGTAGCGCGTTGGGCTCCGGACTGAGGGTGATCATTTCGATTCCCGACGAACGTCATTAAATACTATCGTGTCTAGGCCGACTATGGGCACGTTAAAACCGTAATCCGTAATGTCTTTCTAATGAACGCAATGAGACGAGTGGGTGGGAAAAGGTACGAGCCCTCTAGATATCGTCTCTGGGTTGCTCGGTCAAAATTAAGTTGTCACTAGGGGGTAGTGTTGGTTCACTTATACGGTGTCCCTGTAGAAAGTAACCAACGATTCTCCCGGATTAAATGCGAATGTCCTCATTGACAAGTACCCGCATTGGCAAACAACAGCAGGTTTATGTCCAATCAACTCGCAAGTGAACATCATGCCATAACATCACAAATGATGACCATTAAAAGTCGAAACTCACACATTTATGAATTGCTTTGATTACACAATTTACAATACCGTACCATCGATATATTTAATTATTCTTTTTCCAGAGGGAAGCAAAACGTATCGGTGAATGAAGACTGAACGTCTCAAAGACATAGCAAGTGACTAAGTTTGAAATTCACATCCAGTACAAACTGTGAAATGAAGCCAAAGTCTCTCTAATACATTTTTTTAGTCGTTTTGATGAAAGGGAATCAAGCTTCGTGAATATTTTCAACTCTTGATGAAAATAAAGTGACGAAATTCTCATAAAAGAATACAGCAAAATATTAAATAGTCCCTTTAAATATATTTTACATTTCGTGACCAAATGTGTCGTTAAAAATTAATAATTTATTTAGTTGAAATATTATGTATTGTTTCTAATTCTATGTCAAACACTTAAATTCTTTCTAGCTGTACCTAGTTTTCGTTTTTCGTAATCAAAGCCTTTTTTCTGACTTCCAAGGATTAATTTATAAGTTGATTCATCTCAGAGTATGAACCACGAGAGTATAAGTAACAGAAACCGAGGCTAAACTTGATCACTGACTTTCAAAGACTAATTTTCAAAGTTGATTCCTCTCAGTGTATGATCCATAAACATCAAAAACACAGTATGATCCATAAGAGTACAGACAACAGAAACTCACTGAATGTCATGTATCCTAGTTCTATAGCAAGAACCAATGGAGAAACAAGTACTACAGGATTCTTGAAGACTTATTCGAATATGCAGTTTCAAAGATCAACTATTTTATTTTGCACACAGTTTAAAATGTAATAACTATCACAAGATAACTAATCTAATAACTATCACTAGATATTAAAGCGACATGGATAGCTAAAGAGCTCTTAAAACAATAAAACGAACAAACCCGAGCTCTAATGTGTTTACAAACCTTGATTCATTGAAGTAATCCATTAATTTTTTTTTTTTTTACGATTGAAGAACTTTTGAATATCTTTTGATATTCCAGGGACAGTTTAACCCTAAGCAGAAGGCCTTTTTGTCACGTTATATAACGAACTTCATTTTTGAATGACACACACTTTAGAATAACGTTGATTGATCGCATGCCCATCTATGTATATATGATGTTTACAACATTCATTTTGTGTAGAGACCGACTCATCCAGAGCTTTTTAAGAAGACGTTATTTCCCATCGACAAATTATTTTCGGAAAACCATTAAAGTAATAACTTTAATATGCTTTTATCTCCATTTATCGGATATCTGTGTTAAATGTTTCATTTTTACCTCAAATTTTGATAGGCATTTGTTTTTCTGATTTTTAATTTTTTGTTAGATTTAATTTCTTTGTTACTGTTATTCTGACTAAAAAAGTCTGCAATTGCTGACAAATGTTATATGCACCAAATGTTATGTATATAACATTTGGTGGACATTGTTTACCATATTTACCCGTTAAGTACCCATTGTTAAATATTGTTCTAGTGGGGTCTGCAAAATTATAATCCAGAGTTATGTTCTTAGGATAGAAAAAACCTCGGTTGACACCAAAAAGCTTATTAAAGAGGTCTTCGAGCCCACTTTGTAATATATATTATCTGAAGCTAATTTAGAATATCTCTAAGTTTCCAAAAATTTTGCAAGCTCTATGGAAAGGTTTAGTCTCCAAAGTTAGTCATTTAATCGAGCCTGACATGATATTTATAATGATATCTAATACTCTTGTGGGAGTTGAGTGCAATTTATAACATTTCTATAAGTGATAAATAGCAAGGTCTGTATATTCAGGGGAAGTCTACCCTTCTGCGCTTTACAGAACATCAATCAACTGTCAAGTTTCTCTTTTCTTTGATTTATTCCCCTTACATCAGTTGTATTGAGGGTCGATGGTGGACTGTAATTTCATTCGAACACAAATAAAAACAAAAAGGCTCCGACAGAGCTATAGAACACATAGAAACATCTCCATGACAACGAACAACTAACTATAGGCACCAAGCATGATCGCCAAGTTTTAACCTTAGATGATGCCAACGTGTCGAAGCGTCAACAAACTGAAATTCCTAAATACAACGCATGAATGTTCAAAACTAAATCTTTGGTATCTTCAGGAGCAAATATCTAACTAGCCTCATAAATCAGTACAACAGAAATGGTTCACGATCCACACTACTTAGGGTACTAACTCTCAGGCGTTCAACATAATGTCTTGCCATTCTCCATAATGTCTCCATAATGTCATTCAACATAATGTCTTGTCCTCTACCGGCGGTACCATCATCTCATTTGAGTCTATTTTACTGGTTAGCGCGTTGATGAAATCCCAGTGTTTATTTATTTGCTACTTGGGTTGGACATTATTAATGTAGAGAGAAGGTGGTAATTTTTCTACTCTTTTCAGGTAAGGTAAAGGGTTTAAGGAGTACCTAGTGGGACGGAACGTGCGTTACTTTCTTTTCATGTAATGCTTTTGCTTTGCTTTTAAAGATTCTAAAAGTATAAAATTAATTCTAAAGGTTGCCAGATTTAGTGAGGAATCCACCTCTCCTCAAATGAATGAAAACTTGAAAGATAGTGAGTAGAACGACAGCTAATTTTAATCGTATTTTTAGATGAATTCATCATTACGAATTGATGAAAACTTTTTATCCAAATTCCATTGCTGCTACACTGTTGGCCACTGTAAATGCAACACCCTGAAGGAAACATGCAAATAACACGAAACTTACAACATGCATTAGCGGAGGTGAGATATGCAAATGATTAGAATTTCAGCGCAGACGCACATCACGCGCGCCTGTGGCGCCACTTCAAAGCGCTATTTAAGGCTTGGAGATTTCGACGATCTCAAGTTCGGCAATTGTGTTTTTCTTGTGGTTTTTTAAAAAAAAAACGATCAATTATGCCTTGACGAAAATAGCGATCATCTTTTGATCAAGTATCCGAGTTCGACAGAGGAAGGATAGTGGCCTACCGAGATTGTGGATTATCTTTCAGGGAAATCGGTAGTCGTGTTGGACGAAACCAAACAACTGTAATGCGGATATGTGATCGTTGGATGCAGGAGGGTACGACGGACCGGCGTGTTCGATCGCATCCACCTCAGCGCACCACTTCACGTGATGACAGGCAAATTGTGCACATGGCAGTGACGGATCGCTCAGTCACATCACGAACCATAGCACAGCACATGCAGTCTGTAACGCATCATCCAGTGTCTACGCGTACCATTCGACGCCGTTTACAGCAGAGTGGTCTGTCCGCAAGACGTCCATTGCTTTGTCTACCCTTGACGCAGAACCACAGACGTCTCCGCCGCCAATGGTGCGATGACAGAAGGATGTGGACGGCAGAATGGAATGAAATTGTCTTTACTGACGAGTCACGCTTCTGTCTGCAACACCACGATGGTCTGCAACACACTCTCGCACACCTCTAGTACGCATTACCGGTACTTTAAACAGCCAGCGCTACATCTCCGAGGTGTTGGAGCCAGTTGTCCTTCCTTATATTCAGGGCTTGCCCACAGCCATATTTCAACAGGATAATGCGCGACCACACATGGCACGCATTGTCCAACGGTTCTTCGTCAATCGCCAGATTGAATTGCTTCCCTGGCCGCCTCGCTCTCCGGATCTTTCGCCGATAGAAAACATGTGGTCCATGGTTGCTCTACGATTGACTCAGATTCCATCCCCAGCTGCCACAGCAGATCAATTTTGGCAACCTGTGGAAGCTTCTTGGTCTGCTGTACCCCAAGAACTCATCCAAAGTCTCTTTGAATCAATGCCGAGGCGTGTGGCAGCGGTGATCTCCAACAATGGCGGCTACTCTGGCTACTGATTTTGGCAGGAACCACACTTCACAGGAGTCTATAAATTTAATCATTTGATACTTGGTCAACATGTTATCTACAAAATAAATTTTGTTGTGATATCTCTTGTCTTTCTTGGTGTTGCAATTTGGGTGGCCAGCAGTGTATTTGCCGTATGAAAGAAGAAAACTGTTTTATTTTCTAAAAAATAACCCTAACTGTGTAATGAGGCTGTAAAACGATAAAAGGACAGTAAAATGTTTGAATGTTTTAGAAAGAAATCAAATTAAGTAAAACTGATATCAAAAACATTCTTTGGGTCGCTCAGACATGCCTCTTCTCAGATCGACGAGGAATAATTATTCCGACAGTTGGATTATTTATCAATAACATGTATGAATTGAAATATTTAATTAAATCATCTTAAAATAAACCTCTCAAAATTATATATTTATTTTGGTTCTTCTTGATGCTCCAGTAGAACAGAATATAACATACAAAATGAATTTTTTTTATGTGAATTTTCTACTATTCGGTGCTTTTCTACTTTTCGGTGCTACTATACAGTATTCCGTTCACTGCTTGCTGTTAAAGAAATGGAAACATTTTTGTCAAGTTTCATGCGGATGAAGAATATAATTTCCCCTTTATTTTCGAATTCGTTTGCAGTGCTGAAGAAATGAAGAAAAACAACAATGTCCATAATTTTAGAATTTTCTCATTGTTCTTTTTCTTAAATTGAATTATTTTCATAGACTGTTATTATCGGAGGACCAACACAAATTTATAAAATGTCCCCTTTTTATTCTTTACTAAAAGCTGGTAATTCCAAGATATTTGCAGGTGGTAGATTAGGGGATAGGGATATTGTTTACATAAATTTTGAGGTTACTGTAAGATTTTCTGGTAGGTAGTTTTCTGGAAATCATAACAACTACACACTGGTCTGGGTGAATTTTAATCTTCCACTTCGTTACCCAAGAACGAATTTGAACCAAGTGAGAATTTATATGTGCAAGGGTTAAAGAGATTATCCTACTTCACCTGTAGATAGCTGTGTCATCAGCGAACATGACAATATTGGTTTTTTGGTTTAGGGAGAAGTCGTTTATATTAATATTGAATAGAAGGGGCCCTAAAACAGAACCCCGAGGAACTCTGCAGATAATTTTGTGCTTTTTTAAGAAGGTTTTATTGATTTTTACTTGAAAGGTTCTGTCATTGAGATGGTGTTATGAATTAATAGTATGATGTGTTTTTGAAAATCGTAGGTTATGAGCTTGTTTATTAATCATTGTATCCAAACTGAGTCGAACGCTCTGTAAATGTCTAAGAAAATTGCTGCAGTGGAGCTACTATATCTTTTTGCTTTGGCGAGGTGTTCAGCCAGTCTGTATACATGATGAGAGGCAGATAAAGAACTCCTAAAACCAAATTGGTAAAGTGAGATAATGTTATTGGTGTTTAAGTGTAGATTAATGTATTGAGCTGTGAACCTTTCAGTGATTTTACTTATTGTGCTTAAGGGCCTGTTCACATAGAACCGCCAGCGTCAGCGTAAAATTTTTAACCAATCATATACCAATCATTGACTCATTTATCCAATTAGCGTCAACGAACTCTGACGGTGACGGATTCTATGTGAACAGGCCCTAACAGGCTTATGGGTCTGTAATAAGTGGGGTCATGGGGTGGTTTTCCAAGTTTGTGAATAGGGATAATAATCAAGCTTCAAGAGTGAAGCGTAGCGTCAGCTATAAAATTTGCAATCAACATTTTCGCCAATCATAGAGCTCAACGCAATAACGTCATCCGCTGAAGTTGATTCAAGTTCAATGCTGACGAATGGACCACGTGATACGTCAAACCAATCACAGGTCACGTCAGCAATCTCGGCACCAACGCAGGAATGCTACGCAACGCTCCGGAGGCAATGTGAACAAGGCTTTTCTACTGCGGGTCATTTTGTTATTTCAGGGCGGTTTTGTTCTTTTGTTCCTTGAACTTTTGTTTTGTTCTTAAATATATTATTCCGCAAATGGAATCATAACTTTCTCGCAGATTTAAAAAAATCTGAATAGTTAAGATATATTAAGAACAATAGTTTTATTTTTATTTGACTTTATATTTGTCTTCAATTATTGCAGGGATATTAATTCCTCAACCTTCGTGATAACGTGGGGAATTTTTTTTCCATCTGTTATTCAAATAGCTTTTTATTTAGCGTTAACTATAATAAAATATGTTAACTATAATGGTTTGAAATTTCTACATAAAGATCTTGCTGGTAACTTTTAATTGTTTGTCCTGTTTGATCGCCCTATCTCTTTTTTTCACCCTTGTTTTAGCTTTACTTGTTCTATCGAAGCTATTTGTTTTCCCCACTTTCTATTTTCCTTCCTACTTTCGTTTTTATTGATCACTGAAGTTTTATGCATTGCTATATCATCCTACAGTGGAGGGCCCGGCCCATGTACTGTAGTTACCACTACTCTTCCTGAAGCTCCTGAAGCTACATAAAGAATACCTTTAACCGTGACAAAGCAGCACACTGATTTTAATGTCTTCAAGGGTTTCTTTGATTTTAATGTCTTCAAGGGCTATACCTCTTATAATAAAGTCTTATATATAACTTTTTTTTACGAGAAGTGTACGTTAAATATTCATTTTCGTTGTTTTGAAAAAAAAATGCGTTTAATTCATGACATTATTTAACACTGACCACGAAATGAAATAAATGTACCCTGTGTTCTTATTTGTACTACTGACAGAGAAATGTTGAGAAAATTCCCCGGTCATTCGTTCTCTACCATCTGATATGTATTACGCGTTATCAGGTGAGTGGACTTCAAACTAACGAAATACTATATTTATTAGCCATGACTGTAAATACATCAAATCACTCTGAATTTCTTTTATGCATGAATGTGTAAACCCAGTTGAATAAATGTAATGGATATAATTAATAGAGGATCCATGTTTTTACTAGTGGAGTCAAATACAGATTCAGATTGTAGGTTTATAGAAAATTAGAAAAACAAACGATTATAAGACATATTACTTACAAGAAACTTACGAATGTTCAAACTTGTCTATCAAGTGTATTTCCGTTAAAGTAATTTTTAAAAATGTGATTTAAAATTAATTTAGTGAAGTGTTTGTTGCATACTTTACTACTGTATAAGTTCATACTTTTATGACTTTGCTGAAAATTTGTTCCTATAAATTCCTCAGCAGCGAATTGACAAACCTGAATAGATATGGCTTAAACATATTAAGTCATTGACATTTTTAACTTAACTGTATAAAAGATAAAACTTTGCACTTTTCCAAAGTGCGTTTCGTTTAATTGGCAATCTTCGATGGGCGCAAGGTAGGGGGGGGGAAGTATTTGCTTCTTTAGACAGTTCTATTGTGCAAAGCCATCGACAGTTTAGGGTCGACAATATAATGTTATCTGATTCATTCTGTTGATTTTAAGGGTGCTTATGAATAATTTCCCAAGTTTCTTTTCTCTTAGTGTTTCATCAGTCATTTTAAGAATTGTAAGAAGCAGATTTAATGTCAAGATACGTTCTTTTAGAAACTTATTGGTTATTTTGAGTGTATTTTACACGAAGAACGAAAGTGTTATAAGATTTCAGCCAGAAATAGTTTCAATACGATTGACTGATAAGTTTAATATTATGAAAAATAATATACAGTCAAACCTCGCTAACTCGAACCTCGATTTCGCGAATTTTTCGATATCTCGAAGAAATAAAAATTCCCTTCAAATTTCCTATGCACCCAATGTTAAAAAAACCTTGATTTGGCGAATTTTTTTAGCTCATCCCTCGATAACTTGAATTTTTTCCATGAATGGAGGAAAAAAAATTTCTAAAAACAAAAAAATAATATCCAAAAAATAGAAATTTCTAAAAAATAGAAAAGCTATTCAAACATCACAGTGGTAAAACCCTGCATAAACTTTAAAAAGAAGGGATATAAAGACGGAAGATAACACAGTGAAATGACAACTTCTCTTGTCCTCCAAGATGGGATTTGAAATTCTTGTTTATTGTTTTCTTATCTCGTTTCAGTTAGGTGCCATGCATATGCAGTGACCATCGATCCTTTATTTTATTTTTTCCCCTTTTATTCTCCAAGGTTACTTTCTAGAGGGGTTGGGGTGGTTTTAACAAAACAGGAAATTAAGATATGGAAAAAATCAAGAGGTGGGTGGCTTCCAAGAAGATTGTAGAATTTCTTATCATTGCAACAAGGAGTGAAAGAAAAAATTTACAGGTGTGAATGCATGCCTGTGCTGTCTTGCATTCAAGCTAGAGCCTCGGTGCTCATGCACCTCGATAACATGGAATTTAATGACTTTGTCATCGTAGATGATACGGTAATAGTGTGTGGTCAGTGGGAGGACAATGACATCAACCGTCAGACGAAAGTTTCTTGTGTATTATCAGAAGAAGAGGAGGACGAAATCCGCCATTTGCCACCTAATGTGACAAACAATGAAGGGCTATTTGCAGTAGACGCTTTGAGAAGATATGTTGAAAGTCAACCAAATAGTTAAGAGGACACATTTAAAGCCATTGTCCACTTAGAAAGTGTAATAGATAAAATTTCAGACTCTTTTCTGAAGCAAACAACAATTGAATCTTTTTTCAAAGAATTTTGTAAATAGTGCTTATTAAAATAAAAATATGGATTACTTTTTAAAAAGGTATGTAAAAAAAGCTTTTATTTTCACTATTACTATTGATAACATGCGATTTTCGATAATTCGAATTTTTTTTCTCTCCCTTCAAGTTCGAGATATCGAGGTTTGACTTTATATATATATATATATATATATATATATATATATATATAAATTTTTTTTTCATCTTTTCTCGTCTTCAGAAAAAGTTTTTCCGCAGACGTACATTGGTAAACTAAGCAAAATTAAACTAAGCATTTGACACATCATGCATATTACAAACTTTAAAAAGAATGTGCTGGCCACATTATATGGTAGTTTGCGTCGTGGGCATTCCCAAAATGGAAATATATTCAATAGTTAAATCATGTTCTAAAGTAAGAGTTTTTCTGAAGTATTAATTTTTAGGATATGAACAGATAATCTCTGAAAAATATTTAAACAAAGGGCGTTGTATAAAATATTAATTTAGGTCCGTGCTGTGTTTATATGCGACACTGATTTGCCTTCTTTGTTTTGTAGAGGTAAAAGGTTCTATCTTCGATTAAATTAATTTGACTTAAGATTAAGAAATAAATACAAGGTTTGATTTCGTTTTCCGATTGTCACTGTATTACACTGAATTTCACTGATAAAAACTGATCTAATGGACTACTAATAAAATGTATTTACTTTGTTGATAATCAGATGTTACTAAATTATATTACATCGGATTAAAGAAATATGGAAATCTTAAAAAATATTCTGCTTGAGTTATTAAAAAAGGTGTGTTTTAGAGCTTTTATCATGTTCTTTTGTCATATCTGATTCAGGATAGGAAATATCCATTCATAGATTGGATCTTCACTGGTATTTAAAAAAGAAAAGTCTTTGAGAAAAATTTACTAAAACATTTAATTTGAATCAATGATGATAAACAAAACACCATGTAATTTAAAACAAAATATCTGATTGGAATAAAATGCATTATTTCCAGAAATAATTTCGAAAATACAAGACACAATGTTTCCAGACTTTCAGTAGAATTACCCGAATCGTAGAGTAGGTGTTACTCCATAGTCTGCGAGAAGAATGAATGATAAAGTAAGTAAAATATCACGATCTTGTGAAAAATTATGTAGGAGAAAGGAACTGACATTTTATAAACTCAATGAAAAACTTTTGGAAAAATAAGATTCTTTGACTATCATAACACGCTGATGAAAGAGCAAATTTAACACGCCTGTTTCGAGTGGTTAAATATTCAACAAAAGAGTTTTAAAGAATGCTTTGGAAGCAGAATTTGTTTCCTGCAGAAAAACACGGTTGAGATGGTATTGTGGCATTGGGCTGCATGTCCTCCGCTGAGTCAGTAAACTTGAACTGACTGATGTAATGAATCTGCTAAAAATCAATTAAAAATCGTTTTATCGTAATAACAAAAATTTGATCTGCAAATTCATTTTCATTACAACCAAGGCAATGAACCTAAGCATACTAATAGGAATGTGCTCCTCCGGTTGCTGTGTAACTGCCATGACTTAATCTCGAAACATAAATCCCCTTAGCTTATAAAACAGTAGGTAGGATCTGAAATTCGAAAACAAAATACTCTTTTAAAGGTCGCAATTGAATCACATAACACCAGTTGGGCGGGACGAAATCGAGACAGAAAAATAAAAATTCTTGAAAGCATGCAATAAAAGAGTCGAGCATTTTTGTGAGAGTATTTTTATGAAATGCATGAGATTCCGATCACTCCAGTAAGACACTGTTCAAGTTTCATTTTAGTTGTGCGGTTTCACATGATATATCTTTTATTTGGTTCTGCTCCTAGTATTAAACGTTTAAAACTGTAAGAAATACTTAAATTAGTTTATTTGCTTTTAAACTGAGATATAATGACTCCATAAGTTATAGCCGAGGTCAGGGCTTTCAAAAGTAAACCTCTATTGACTTTGAACAAGTTTCCGGCAGTTAAAATAGTAGCAGCTTTCATGTTTTTATAATCCAAATAACTGAGGTCAACAGCAACAATTCCCTTGTACCTAAGACGTGCAAAACTTGCGTTTATAATCTTGAGGCTCTGCATCTGAATCGCATCTCCAAGAGCGACGATTAAAAGAAACCAGAGCGATTCCTGAGGAACAGTCAATAGAAACACAAATTTAGAATACCCTGCTCTGTCTCCACTGCATAAAGCTGAGACACCGTTGAAGACATCCACTGCTATCTTGCTTAGCAGCAAAAATATAGACAAAGACAAAGTGTTTTCCAAGTCCTTCACAGTGGTAATAGTATATTTTAGTTTTTCCCAAACAAACAGAGAATCCTCCAGGTAGATACATTCCGCAATGTATTGAAGGCTTTTCCAAGTTAGAAGTCCGCATACGAAAAACAATAAAAACGAGTTGTAAAAGACACCGTAAGAGATATAAGGTCCAGTAACTTCAAGCATTGTGATGAAATATTTCAGGTTAGTGTTATTAGACGATCTGAAATACCTGCATGGACGAGGGCCTGGTATAGCGTAATCGTCAGCCGCAGCTCGGTTTGTCATGTCGATGTATAGAGGAACTGCAGGGAATAGGACTAATATGAGAGTCAGAATGAGAGTTTTAGTCAAATATCTGAAATCCGTTTGCTTGAATGACATTCGTGTTATAAAATTCCGTACTTGATTCTTTCTTAAAAACAAGTTCCACCATAAAAAAATGGCCAAGATGTGGGCGATGAAAATACCAGTGTATAAGTCTTTCAAATAAGTGTTTGTGATAATACAAGTCAGACATTTTGATATCGATAAACCCCACGCGATGTGATATACTAATGCTCCTAAGTATCGAGGGACTTTTTTAGGGACAATGAATATGCCCGTCATAAATAAGGAAATTATTACCACGTTGAGGAATATTGAGTTACGCCTGTTTTTAGGTTTTATCTTTCGTCTACGCATTTTCTGTTTGCATCAAGCGCTGGAACTGACAGTTTAGGTATTTGGTAAACTTTCCATGTCTTTTGTTTCGGACAGTAAATTTGCAATGAATGTTTGATAAGTACTTCTTAATTTTTCACTGGTTATATACCCTTGACAATTTCTTTGTGATTTTTTTTCAGTTCAAAAAACTTTGTTTGAAAAATCTGACTTTTTAAAGAGTATTAATTGCATCAATATTTTAATTCCTTGACAATAACTTTCAAGGTTAAAAAGCAACTGAAATGTTAAATATTTGGGATTAATCTTTACGCTTTATCAAATAATTTGTCTTTCATCAATTAATTTTGACAGGAGAATGCAATAAGTGGGCTTATGTAACTTATAGAGGATTGTACATCACTTTTAGAGTTGTTTGTTTATCACATTGGCCGACCTTTCAGTTTATCGAATGCAGAGATAAATTTAATTACTGTAAAATTATATCGTTGGAGGAAAAACATATGCCTACGAATTTCAAAATTGTTTTTAAAATAGTAACTGAGAAATTTGAAATAAATCGTATTTGAAGAATTTCTGATATAAGCATTCTTATGTACCGTGCTCATTGCCAAGATATCACATCAACGGGAATGTACAGCATTCTTTGTGGAGGCGATAAATGTATTTTTTGATAAATTTATTTAAATGGATAATATCCCGTCAATGAAAGCTAAAAGCTTTAACTACTTAGGACGAAAGTGAAACAACAGTTTTTTTTATACTGACAGTTTTCAATAGATCAAAACATTTGTTCGACAGTTAAGTTTATAAATGTACAGAAAACACCAAATCTTTAGTAATTTTCTTTGGCTGCAATCCAGTGGTAGACTTGTCGAGCGTGCTATTGGAACACAATGACGACCGACTTCGTTCATCTACATCTCTCAGGATGAATTATATCGACTTATTAACTAATGATTGGTATCTCAAGTATGATTGATTTAATGGGTATATTATTCTGAAAGTGGAATTCCCTATCGCTCGTAGCTTTGAGTGATTAGGATTTAGTGAAACATTTTCTATTTTTAATAGTTTCGAATTAAAGGAGAGGTTATAAATACACATTTGTTTGAATATATGCTGGCTTCTAACAAAAGTCATTAATTTTCTATAAAATATCAATGATTCAAAAGGATATAAAGTTGCAAAAAGTATTTACAATTCGGATTTTTCCGGAATTTGATTTCTTGAAATCACTGGGCACTGCTGCATCGTGCATATCTGAGACAAAGTTTCACGGTATACCTGACGGCTTCAAAACAGTTCACACTGATGAAGTAAGGATTTTTTCAAGGGTCAGATTGCTTGAGGTTGCATGCTTTCATCAGAACAGCCGCATTGTTTTTTTTTCGAATATTTTGATCATCTAAATAGTTCGTGGCCATTGGCATCTGTGACTAGTTTTCTTGGGCAGGAAAACAGTTCCAAATAAAACCAGAACACACTTTTGAGTGGTATAAAATGTAATGGATATACGTGGTACTTTCTTGGTTCTTGACGAGAAGAAAACTGCAACTGTGTAAGTCCGTTCATCAGAGACGGCATATCATGGAGTTTGGTTTTTTTTTTTACATCATGATGAGCAAATGCAAATATTTCTTTTTAAATGAAGATTGTCACATGAACTAGGCAGGAAAATTTATCCAAGAATTGATTAAAAACTCTCTGAAGTATTCAAGAGGAGTACAGACATAACTGTACTTTATTTGAAGAATGCTTAAAATACTCAAAATGTTAATCATTTAGTCATTTCCACATTGAATTGACTCCATGTTTAGCTTGAAGGAACTTATATGTACCATGAGTTCATTTTTTTTATGAGAGAAAGTGTCAAGATATTGTTATTAGTTGAATAAAGTGTCTGTCCGATAATTTGGATAGTTTAGAGAGAAGCGTATAACACACACCCACAACATTCATATTTTTCTAATTTGAAAGTTTCAGTAAGCAGGTTTATATACATATGCAAGATGACATAGACTGAAAAGAAAAATCTAGACTGATGAAAACTTTTATCTTTTTATTAAAGTTAGAGAATGCTTCTAATTTTCTTCTTTACAGTTTGGGGATGTTGTGTTCTTTAAAATACAATAAAAGTGAAGCTAATAGATATTGATAAGCGATATTGATAGCAAATTTATAGTAAAGGAAAATCCAATATCTTTTTTACTCATACATTCTTCCCACAGAAAAGTTTGACAACCATACAAAATTAAATTTCCGCTTAATCTGTGATTTCCTGTTTTTTATATTCAAAAATTGTAAACACCTTTTGTACTTAGAGTTTATGAACTTCTTGAGACATGATTACAGTCAAACCTTTCGGTATTTTTTTTTCGTTTCATTACTTTGAGAGGAATTTTTTTAATTAAACGTGACGGGAAAACATGTCAATTATTAATGAAAATTATAAGTTTAAGGGTCAGATTGATTACACTTTTCTTTAAAAGGGGAGGGATGGCAGATTGTTTTCGAAATAGAAACATTTGTTGTGAAATGTTATTATGAGATTGTTCTTCAAATTTAGCATGTTTGAAAATTCAAAGCGAGCTCAGCATTTTAACTAAAAGTTCTGTACGGGGAAACCCAGTGGCGTAACTTTTTGTTGACTCGTGATTATAAAAGATGAATTAAAAATATTTCTCAAGCCATAGATTTTTTTTTAATAATTTCTAATGCAGAATGTATGAAAGCACATTAGTTAAAATTTTCAAATTAAGCATTAAAATGTTCATTAGATCATTTTTTTTTCTCTACTCGACGCCACATCAAGTTTCTGTAATGTACATTGCAGTTAGAAAAAAAGAAATGCATTTTGTAAGAAATATATTTTTACCCCCCAAATGCATACTTTTCTCTCTTTGCTACCTCCTCGTAGAATGAAAAGACTCGTACGTAGCGGGAAATAAGTTGCAGAACGCCCTTTAAAGATATGTACTTTTAAAAATTTGTCATAAGCTTTCTTATGGCCGACGAGATGGTTGGGAGGTTCATGAATGATTTGCCTTGGTGGTGCGATGGCAACATCATTAGCAGAAGGTCCAGTGCAGTGATTCTTAACCTTTCATTGATTAGGGAACACTTGTAAATAATTAAAAAAAAATAATAGTAAGGGATCATCTTCCATCCAACCATTTTAGAGGCAAAAATAGGTTTTATTTCCTGAATAAGCAAACTATTTTTGGTATACAGCTTTAATAAAAAGTTACAAATAATCTTAATAACAACAAAGGCCTGTTCACATAGAATCAATCAGCGTAAGCGTTACTCGCATTGAAATATATTTAACCAATTACAAACCTACAAACGATTAGCCACGAAATTGTTGAGGTCGGTGATTAGTTTTAATTTTTTTTCCAATGCGGTAGACGGTTTCTTGGACAATATCCTTATCGCCATAGTACATCGCAGCTTTACTAGCCATTTTATTATGGGGGCACCATATAGGCGGACTAGCATTACCCCTTATGAAGAGACGACACAAACGGAGGCTTTTAGTGGCGCAACGCCGGGATTCGATCCGAGCACCCTCAGCACCGAAAATCAACGCACTGTACCACATGGCCGCCACAAGCCCGGTTTTAAATATGTCAATACGAGTAACTC
Organism: Dolomedes plantarius; assembly: GCA_907164885.2. Lineage (NCBI taxonomy): Eukaryota > Metazoa > Arthropoda > Arachnida > Araneae > Dolomedidae > Dolomedes > Dolomedes plantarius. The sequence goes on along the minus strand of OU015493.1, from coordinate 135,829,549 downwards.
TGATGCTGACGAATTCTGTGTGAACAGGCCCTAACAAATTGAACGTGAATTGAACGAAAATTTTCTCAGTGACTCGAATATTATGTAGCTGATACGCTGTAATTCTTGTAAAATGAATCGCGGAAACATAATTCCTTTTATAAGCATTCTGCATATTTACAAGAAATTTTCAAATGTACATCATTATCACATTCCAAGCATTAAACAGGAATTTATTTCTTTGGCATTACATTGATTCATCTGTATCTCCATCCTTGTTGGGAGAAATCGTGCACAACGCAGTTCTTATTTTCACATTCATATCACAAAATTTATTAAATAATTATATTACAATCATTTTAAAAGGTAAAATGTTTTGAAGGATTACATTTTACTCTTCGGATTTCAAAATTATTTGAGTTTCTGTATTAAATTCGTCAAAAGTGAAGCACGCAAAGGTGATAATTAAAAAAAATATGATTAAATTTTTTCTATTTGTTGAATACTTAATGCTGTAGAGAAATTTGAGAAATTTTCGTGTTAATATTTTTTGTATTTTCGTGGTTGTTTTTAGCTTTCCGAATTTACCTAATACATATTAAAATTGTAGTTATGTTAGTTAGGTAACTAAATTAAATAGTAACTAATGCCGAAAATGGGAAAGACTGTTATAATCTTACAATGCGTATTTGGGATTTTGTCCAGGTTCTCAATTAATTATAAAAAGTAGAATTTTATACTATGCATGCGTCTTATAAGTTGGGGCAAAAAGCAAATTTCAAAATTCCGCCCTTAAGCTGATAAAAAAAATGCAGAAAAATTCGTAAATATTTTTTTTCAGTAGCTACAATCTTTGTAGTCTAAATCCTTTCTAGCTTTTGCTTTCTTATAAATGTGTCTAAAAAACGAAATATGACCACCTTCATATTTTTGTCTTTTATGTTTCTCTTTAAATTTTTATCATTTAATGTATATTAGTATTTTAAAGAACCACGCCGAATATTTTGCAACTGGGCTCCGCAGTGACTAAGGCCGGCCTTGGTGGCTAGTGTCCCTATGGGCCTGTTCACATAGAACCCGCAGCGTTACTCGTATTGAAATATATTGAACCAATTACAAACCTCCAAACGATTAGCCACGAAATTGTCAAGGTCTGTGATTGGTTTAAAACATGACAATACGAGTAACGCTGACGCTGACGTATTCTATGTGAACAGGCCCTAACTCTGTGAGACGTAGTGTGATTCGCTTCTGTTTTATATAACAACCAGTTTCATCGATGTTTAGCATGCGTGAATTACTTAGACAAGCGTTCCAGATAGATTTATTTTCATAAACCTACATTTTTTCTAAAAGTGATCCGCAAGGAAATAGTTAATATAACAATCTATTACCAATCACGCAGAAGTACAGCTGAATTGCTCTTTAAATGAAATTTTTCCTTTTGCCATGTGTTGTAAGGTGCATGTTGCATACAGCGAACGAAGGCAATCGAAGGTTCAACGAACGAAGTTGTTCGCTAAATGTACATGTTGCAAATTAAAAAAAAAAAAAATTTTTTTTAGCGTACTGGTAGCGCCGCCTGACTGCTTCGCGGTTTGTGCGAGGCGTGTATTTAGTTAGTACTCTTGAACGAATAAAAGCCTGACGCTTGAATTCTTGGTGATATTACATTTCTTGAATTTCTTCAGTACACGTATAGCAACGAACACCACCGAATGCCTTTGTTTGCTTTTGCCCCCTTTCGCTCACAAGGCGGCACATCAAAGGAAGTCCGTTACTCTTCGTTGACTGTGTGTGTACAGAGGCTACAGTTCAGCTTAGAATCTTTTTACTTTGCTCGATAAATTTCATTTTGAGTAGGAATCTTAATTTCGCTATTCGTCATCGGAAACCGAGTTGCGCAATATAGGGTGGAGGAGTATTCATTGTAACTCGAAAATGAACGAACGACTGCACAAGCATTCTGGTGGACGGCCAACCGAATTTCAACCGAACTCGGAATTTTTTCGTTGAAATTTAGCCCAAATTGTCCGTCACCCCTTCGCTCGCCTGCGTTTGCTGTTTGTATATCCACATTTAAGTGCAGCGTTGAAACAATTGTTAAACAGAGCAATGGAGAGAATGAGACGGGAACTTTTAAGTGTATAAAAATTTTAAAGTATCAGCAAAAATCAAATTGACTCTGAAGTACAAAGATAGTGCATTATGTTTTGTTGTTGCCAATAAATGATTAAAATTTTAAAAGCTTGTGTATGAAGTTTGGGAGTTTGTTTTTTGTTCCTGAATGTTTGGATATTTTTTAGCTTAAGGCCGTCTGCACACGGGGCAACTCAAAAGAAACTGATAACTGACTCAAATCACAAACCAGGCCGTGATAAGTCGCAACCTATGTAATTGAATGGAGCCACGCACACGACGCAACTGGTTACAAACCCGTGGGTTTGTAACCAGTTGCGTCGTGTGCGTGGCTCCATTCAATTACATAGGTTGCGACTTATCACGGCCTGGTTTGTGATTTGAGTCAGTTATCAGTTTCTTTTGAGTTGCTACGTGTGCAGACGGCCTAAGACTCTTTACAGCGAATCATCTGCTGTCAGGGATGCCACAAATTTCTCGCCTGGGATGTCCGTCTTCTTGCATTTGTATCGATTATGAAAGGTTGATGAAATTCTTTTGGAAAGGGTATAACGAAGACGTAAAAACAAAAAATGAAACCCTATTTCAAATTTCAAAAGGCTCAGATATGAAACAATGTGTTGAAATTTAAAATTTTTCTCACTATATTGCGAAAAATCTTTCCTGTTGTGATTATATGCAGCAGAATAGCAAAAGCAAAATCTAGCTATCAAAATAATTTTAGACATTTATAAATTCTGTACGATGCTGCCATCTGTGTTCTGCGAGTAAAATGAAAAACTTCTTCAAAGTAAAAAGATAATAAAAATAGCAGACATAAGACTAAATGTTAGTACACAGATAACAAAGTAATTTTTAAAATATTAAAAATAAGAGGATTAGTATTTAAATACAATTTGAAAGTAAAAAAAAAAGTTATAGTTCATAGACAGGCATATTCTCCTTTATGACGATTTTAAAAAGAACATATTGAGAGAGCAAATGATGTAAAGGACTTTTTGTGTGTGGGATTTTATTAAAACATCTCATTTGTTTTTTAACAATTCAGATGATTAAATGGAGATTCCTTTAAGATGCACCAACTGACAAAGTAATGTAGAATAAAAACAATCCTGTAAAAAACAAGCTTTTGATCTCTTTTATTCCACACGCATCTCATTCATAACGTACATTACTGAATTCAGCAACCTGTATAAAACATTCCTGTATCGTGTGTCATGGTTTCACTCAAGACTGTCATTCGCATTTAAACAAAATGACAAAAAATGTTCGGAATAAAAAATATAAAGGAAAAGGATGTAAATAAGCATTTAAGAAAAAAAATTTTAAAGGTTTCAAACTATAATATAACTTTAAATTAAAGGTAGAAAAATAGCAAAGGTAGAAAAATAGCAAATTAAAAATCATTATATTAATGAAAACATCTTTAAAAGTAAATTTATCAAATAACTATAAAATAATGAAAACGATAACTTACCATCTCTGGAAAAGAAAACATTAAAACTTTTCTATAAACACGTAAACTAACGATTATCATTACCTTTTAAGTTAATAAACTAATCAAATTCAGGGCCCGATTTAGAAAATTCTTGACTATAGGCACAACTCGGGATGGGGCCCCCCTAACACTGATGTGGGCGCAAAATTTCCAAAATTGACACACACACAAAAAAAACACAATCCATTATATACTCTATAACATACATATGATGAACCAATCAATCAAATTTGAAAGGATATATAAAAAAATTGCGGTTAAAAAATGTTAAATAGAAAAAAAAATTGAATTGGAATTTTTTTTCCTTTTAAAATTAAAATTTTTTTGGGGCCCCCAACATTCGGATGCCCCTAGGCCCGGGCCTATCGGGCCTAATGGAAAATCAGGGCCTGATCAAATTAAACTATCAAAATTTATCACTAGGTGATTTTTAAAGAGGTTGGATCCGTTCAGAACAGGCCGAACCTTTATTTTATACTGTTTATACCCCATGATTATAATATTTCTTGTTAAGAGTTTAAGCAAGTATTATATAGCCAAAGGCAATAGTGGAAAAATAATTTTCTTTTGTGTTCAGGTTTGGATATCACTGTTATAAATAAGATTTATTAGCTTTTAAATACAAGGTATTATTATTATTTTTTATTTTATTTGGGTACGATATCGAGGAGATTTGATTTATGTAACCACTAAGCGTTACAGTTTCACCAGTATATATATTCGTTTATCTATATATATATAAAACATTTCCGTAACTGACTCACTGACATACAACGCACAGACCAAACCGCTGGACCTAAAGGGCTGACATTTTGCATGGCGATTATTCTTATAGTGTAGGGGTGCACTAAGAAAGATTTTTGAAAAATTCTTCTTAGATTTTTAAAAATTAAATTTTTAAGCTGCTTCTGTAAACTTTTTTTAAGTTTGCATTTAAAATAATAATTTGAGGGTTATAAAATTTATATCACAAGAAAGATCATAAAAATTTCTTTAAAATGAAATCTTTTTCGAATCTTTACCTCGATTTTCTGATTTTTGGTGAATTTTTAAAGATTCATTTTTAGAATTTAATTTATTAAATGCCAATCACGTGATTTCTTTTTCCGGTACTTTAAAAAAATTTATCGTCACGTGTATAACAACTAAATAGACAAAAATATTTTTTTTTTCTAATGCGGCAGATGATTGGATATTATCCAAAAAAAATAAATATCCCTTACGATTTTTTTATATATATATATATTTATTTATCTATTTATTTATATAGTTTAATCATATCAGCAGTTAGTACCATAGTTTTCTGAGCTATTTGGTAGCATGTAACCGCGGAACTTTCTATATCAAAATTTCATCATATTTCACTATACTCAATTATGAATTTCATCTGCTGGATATTAATCAGTAGATGCAGAAAGTCTTTAGTGAAAACTCATTAACAGCTGCCTGGTCTCGATGGGAGAGTTCGAAGTTGATCGCTTATGAAAATACTGCTAATCCGTTGCACAATTGTTTTGAGGACTGAGAACATGTGAGTGATGCTTGTAAACAGCATTGAATGTACCACTCAACGACCTATGCATCTTAGATTTTGTATTATAATCTGGGTAAGACTAAACTGCTTATGACTGACCGGTAGAATGTAAGATGAAAGACTCTTACATTCTACTGGCCATATTTAAGGAATTGCTTAAATATGGACTAGATGAGCCTCTATGTCTTGCCAAACTGCAAATAACAAGGAAATGGGACAACTGAGCGTTGCTATATGGTTGTGTTTAAGAAAATGTTTTGAAAAAATGCTTCTGGATGGTATATTGTCAAGAAGCGCGCAGTGGAATCAGAGTTTTATAGAGAGAATATTTGGAAGCAAGAGAGAGTTTTATCAGAGAGAATATTTGGAAGAAAGATATAGTCCGATTTATTTAGATCCTTGCCATCTAGAAATGATAGAAAGTAAGAATCTTGCCTCTAAAATTATTCGTAGACGAGCTGACTAACTATTAAACTTCGAATAATCCAGCTTTCCTCGAGACGGCCACACTCAGTTGATGGCTGTAAATCCTACCGAAACGCTCATTAATTGGTTTCTAATTTTGTAAATGCGTTCAGTAAATTGCTCATCCAATATGCTCCACATCAACTCCACGATTATTATGGGGCTATGCCAAAGATACATACAAATTTCTGTGCGTTTAATTGTTGTGGTTCTAGTGGAGCACACGGGGGGGGGGGGGGAAAGGGGCCCTGTCCCCTCAAAGAAATAGAAATTGCATTATGAATGTTGATTTTGCATTATAAATATTTTTATCCGTTCATCTCGCCCCCCCCCCCTCCCAAGAAAAATTCCTGGGTGCGCCACTGTGTGGTTCTGTTAAGAAAGTTTCAGTTAGGTAGCGCTACTGTGCATAAATGATTATAGACGGAGTTTGGTGGCGTTGCTTGACTGAGATAATCTCGCCCCCTCTCTACTTCGAATATATTAGGTTTATATTTTGATTCGAACTAGATAGAATAAGATTTTGATACGGGACGATAAGTCCTATTTCGAACAATCTTAATGCTAGTTTTCTTGATTGGGTTTTTAACCCTTATATTCGCCCTTTTTTTGTGTAGTTCAAATTGTTATGTTTGCCGTGTATCAGATTATTTGATTATTCTTTGAATTTACCACTGAACCACTTTCGATATTGCAACAGTTCTATGAAACTCTTGTCTCTTTTATCTTATGTTTTTCTTCGTCTCTTCACTAGCTTAAATTAAGGAATGGGATTATGACTGTCTGAAACAAATATGTGAGTGTATTAAAGGTTTTAATGAAGTTATGCTTACTCATAACGGGATTGTTGCTATTGTAAACGCACAAACTACGTAATACTAGTAGTTCGACGTCACAGATCCGACGACTGACATGAAACAAAGATGCACGTAAATGCAATATGCCTACTTATGCATTCATATGTAGACTTTTGGGAATTACCCTGTATAAAACCTCAGAGACTTATATTTTGCTTTCGTAACTAAAAATTTTTAGGGATTACAATAACAAACATCGCGGGTATCGTGGGCCGTTCGTAATCGGCATGAAACAATAGGTCCCTGTCAATTCAGCCCTGTCAATTCATAGACGGCCGTTCCGCTCCAAATCAACCCAGAGTAACTCAGCCCTATTGGAACTTGGTTATCTAGCTTGTATGTATTCGGATACTTCTTTTATAGTGCAACATTACAGCGGTTAAAAAAAAGCCGTAAATTTCAAATAATCGCGAAAAAGAAAGATTAGCAACTGGGGAAATTTTATATAGTAAATTATTAATGTCGTTAATATCGTTAGTTATCTGTCACGAGATAGGGGGTTCTTAGTAGGTCTGGTAGAACAGTTCATGAGCTGAAGTTTAAATTTTATGGTTTCTAATAATCGCGAGAAAATATAAAGTTATGCCTCAGGATAAAATCTTTGATTCAAAACTATTTGCTAGGCGCTAAAAGTAGTAAGCAGAAGCCCTTGCGATGGTCGCAAAATCATCTCTTGTGCTGGCTGCCAAATTTCCTACTAAGGTCTAATAGTTTTACAGTAAAAAATTCCTCCTTGAGAGCAATACACTTTGCGGATTAACGCTCCTATGTACTAACCCTATTGGATTTGCTCACCTCAATGTTAACCTATGGAGAAAATGTGTTCAAGAACTGTCGACTTGTTTTTAACGATTTTTTAAAAAATTGTACTCCGTAATAGAGAGAGAAATTTTTCAACTTGGGGCATTTTTCGTTTTTTTTAAATAGAAATATTATAAAATTTAAATTATTTAGGAAAAAAATCTGATATGGTGTGTGTTTTAAACGCTCATCAATTCCTTTTGTGGACGAAATTGATAAAATGAATCCTGTTGCAAGGAGCAAAAAAATTCAGGCTATCTGAAAATACCATTTTTATTGGATTATCAGCATTTATGGAGCTGTAAATAGTAGACAAATTTTGTCCATAGGTTAACATGGAGGTGAGCGAATTTAATAGGGTTAGTACACAGCAACCTTAAGCCATGTTATTAGGACCTCATACATGCTTTTGTGGAAGCTAAAAGTTTTTTTTAAACGAAGATCAAAGAATCAAAAAAAAAAAAAAACCCTTGCCGTTCTTTTTAGGCAACTGAGAAAACTATACCAACTTTTCCCCTACTGATACCTTGTAAGTGTATAGTTTTGTGGATTCTTAGAATGGAGTGGTGAAGTTTCAAAATGGATAGCGATCGAAACCTCTTTTATACATACCCTGACCGTCATGTTCGACGACACAAAGCGAGGCCGCATAAAAATCGCAGTTCATGGTCTTCAGTTTGAGAGTGTGATCCGTCTGAAGGGACAACCCCACACAGTCGTATTCGGCTCTAGGCTCTCCATCTTCCCACATGTCATCATCGGGCGTCGAACCGTCAGAGAGGTCGTAGAAACTGTTGTCAAAACAAGAATATTTGTCGAGTGTTTATATTTTAAGAAGTTTATTGAAAAATGAAGACTGAAGATGAGAAATATCATTAGCAGTTGCAAATGAATATACATAAGTCACATATTTAAGGCTGCTGTGTGCTAACCCTATTGGATTCTGGTACCTCAATGTTGACCTATAGAGAAAATGTGTCTAAGGATTTGCCAACTTGGGTTTGAAGATTTAAAAAAATTGACATTTTTCATTTAAAAAAAATGCAAATATTTTAAAATTTAAACTATTCGGGGAAAAAATCTGGTCTAGTGTGTTTTAAACGCTCATAAATTCCTTTGGAGGACGAAATTTATAAAATGAATCCTGTTCCAAGGTGCAGAACAGTTCAGGCTATCTGAAAATACCATTTTTATTGGATTATCAGCATTTACGTAGCTGCAAATAGTAGAGAAATTTCCTCCATAGCTTAACATTGAGATGACCGAATCCAATAGGGTTAGTACACAGCTGCCTTAAGCATAATGGAATTGGTGGTAATGAAATGACCGATATTTTGGCCCTTAAAAGGATATCACCTTATAGGGGCTACTCAGCCTTGGGTTCTTCCTGACATTGGGTGGTATCCTCGATTCATTCCCCCTGCTCCAAGGAAAACAGCAATGGCGATGTTTCGTCTTCTGACAAGGCACGGATACCTGTGTTCTTATCTCCTCAGAATGGGATTGGGTGATGTCCCTTATGTTTTTTAAATGTAACGAATGTCACCTCATTAATTGGAAACATTTGGGCTTGTGTAGAACACTTAAAGAGACGGTACAGCGGTATATGTGGTCTTTTTGGAAAATGGCTTGCTTGCCAAAGGTCTGTCAACAGAAAGATTTAAACTTGAGCCAAGCTTCTTAAATTGAGTCAAAAGCGAATTTGCAAGCAGTTTCGAACAGTTTAATATTTTACTGTCGTAATTATTTAATTTTTACTTCCTTCCTCCAGTTGTGTTTTACTTCACACCATCGAATTTCGTTTTTATAACTATTATTTCCTATTTTCTATATACTATGTTATTTATAGAACTAAGGATTTTCTCAAATTATGTAAAAATTGTGTTTTTTTCCCATAAAAGAAGTATTCTATTATATAACCTACGTGGAAAAAGAGAACAACTTAAATCAAAATGGAAATTGTCCCTTTTTCCTCCTTCAAATGTTAGGAATTATTTTTGGGTATTATGAGTTAATTTTACTATATACCATTTGTCGAAATATTCCCGAAAATATTTAATGTTGATATTTTATAGAATACTCGTGGCCCGAACAACTTATACTTCGGTGGCTCCTTCAGCAAAAGCTGAAATTTTGAAAAGTACAAATAAATTGTGAAGTATTTATTTCAAAATTAGCAAAAATAAACAATCTATGCTAAAGACGCAAAAATTGCATATTCTTCTGGCAGATCCCGATCAGCAGATTTTAACTACTTCTCTCAGTACCACGTAGTATATGACTAACAGCACTTGAAATGACCTAACGTACAATAATAAACTGCAAACGTTCTGTAATTAAATAAGTGATAAATCAAGACGATTTGGATGATACAAATTGTCTACATGATAGCATCAAGTTAAAGAGTAACTAAGATAGGAACATTGTGAAATAAGAAATAAACTTCATGTGACACAAAAGGATGGAAAAATATCCCAGTTTATCGTCTCATACAATAATCACGAAGCATTGAATTGTGTTGGGTGAACTAAAATTTTACCATGAAGAACGTTGTATAATGACAACCGTACAATGACTGTATTTTTGCAAATTTATAGATTCGTTACATTTAAGCGTATCAAGGGCCACAGGTAGCCTATCGGTAGCGCGTCGGCTTTCGGTACTGAGGATGCTCGGATCGTATCCCGGCAAGCGCCGTTAAATACCTTCGTGTCTAGACCAGATATGGGCACTTTAAGTCCGTCGGTCGGAAAGTTCTACTATGAGGTCAATGGGTTGGGGAAGGTACGATCCCCCCAGATGTCTCCCCTGGTGGTGCTCGGTCAAAATTGTGGCAGAACCTAGCCAAGACAGACTCCGAGCCTTGTGGTTCTATTATAAACCGGAGCCGCACTACTCTGACCGAAACCTATATGGACCTTGTCTGGAACTTCCGGCCAAGGGGTCCCAGGAACAACAAGAACAGCAACAACAAGCGTATCAAAGTTTGTGACATCTTCTAATAGTGACGTCTTTACCCACCATTTAGGATCCGCAGAAAGATTTTAGCGTATTGCATTCTTTTTAAGATGGAGTCCTTGCTCTAAAAGAAACATCGTTTGGGTCTGAACAAATCTGAATAGCGAGTTGAAAGCCATTCAAGAGAATACGTAGAAGAATTGTCTCAATTCCTTTGTCCTACGGTTTTTAATTTAACTGTCATTGTAGCTGTTACCGGAACAAAAGAACGGTAATAATATTAGTTTCATAAAATTGTAGCAGATAACAGAAATAAGCATGTAAAAAAGGGGGAAATAAAGACGAGACAGAGCCTTACTTGAAGCCGTTCCTCCTCATGTTCTGGAAGATTCCACCACCCAGGAATGAATTCTCAGCTGACATAACAACATACTTTTTCATTTCTTCTTTATATGCAGTTGGCTTTTCAGTACCACATGCTCCGTGGATCTTGTTGTATGCCAAGGCAGCATTTAAGGTGGCCACGCAGTAATCGCCGTACATCAGATAAGGCGCCACATCGTGCTTGCATACTACGGAGGGACGAATATAGGCCTGTTACTATTCCATTAAAGTTGTGGTCAAATAATGGCCTACCGCTCTTTTTTTGATCGGTTTTTATGCAATTAAGGTCTATTTTAAAAAATGATTGTTGTAGGAAAATACCTTGTGTAAGTATGTTTGGAATAATACGAAGCTTTCATTTCTTTCTCTTTGTCCTATCCTGATCGCATTTACTCATGCGTCTACACTGCATTTGTACTACCTCTCAGAAGAGTTAATAACTTTTTGTTTAAAGTTCTTATGAACCAAATATGCTCTTACTTACTCGAGATTTCAGCCAACGCTGATTTGGATATGTTACTTAAAAAAAATGCAAATATGAATTAATTGAATTAAAGTAGCAGGAAATGTTAAAAGTATGATTTTCAACAAGGAAATATATTTTTCATCTCTTGTGCTTGCACGAAAGTGCGATACTGAAAATGTTTTTATGTATGTACGAGTTCAATCTCTAAATTACATCGGTAATGCCAGTTAAATCTTACTTAAAATAATATTGATTTAATTTTGATATTTATTGTAGAATGAATATTGTATAACATGTGTAAAATCAATGCCTTTTGCTCTTATCCCACCTATGCTCTATTGTTCCTCTCGACTAATAAAATTTTCCAAAGAAAAAAAAAAGGAAGATTATGGAATGCTTTGAAAGAGACGTGGAGAAAAATACCAAAATTAAAAAGAAAGTATTATTAGACAGAACACATTTGAAAATAAATATTTTCATTCGATAGAATCATTCTACAGGATTATTTTTCAAAACAATAGTGGAAATATAAGCTATATCAAGATAATACAGTGAACCTAGGTACTTATATAGTCTTTTATTCTACTGTTGTTCAAAACATTATTTCTTCGTTTAAAAATACTGAAGGAAAATTAATGAAAAAAAGAGAATATTTATGACTGCTTAGTGAAGTTTTTTATTCTATGAGAAAGTACATAATAATCAGATTCGTAAAATCAGATTCGCCGTTAAGATTGCTGTGTACCAACCCTATCGAATTCGCTCACGTCAATGTTAACCTAACGAGAGAATGTGTCTACTATACGTCATAAAGAAATAATGTGCAAACGCGCAGTCCCGATCAACTCATTTTTGGATCGTTAAAGATCAACCAACCAAATAGAAATTAATTACTGATGAAATTCAAACAATAACCACTGCTAAACTCCCCTTTCAGGACGACTGAAAATTCGTTAAAGTTTTTCATGCTTTCCCGATCAGGAAGCGACGGCTGTTGCAGAATTGGATTTCTAGATATGGGACACCACTTCACTCCGATCAAGGGAGAAATTTCACTTCTACTGTCTGCAAAGAACTTTGTAAACTCCTGGAAATAGACAAGACCCAAACAACCCCTCTATATCCACAGTTGGACGTTATTATTTTATTGGATCATCAGCTACATAAATGCTGATGATCCAATAAAAATATTTTCAGATTGCCTGAACTTTTCTGCACTTTGAAACAGGTTTCATTTTATAAATTTCTTCCAACAAAGGAATTTAGGAGAGTTTAAAACACAATAGACCAGATATTTTCCCTAATAATTTAAACTTTAAAATAATTTTCATTTTTTTAAACGAAAAAGGCCCCAAGGTGTAAAATTTCTTCCTCTATGACGGAGTACAATTTAAAAAAAAATCTTTCAATCTAAGTCGGCCATCCTTGAACAAATTTTCTCCATAGGTTAACATTGAGGTGAGCGAATTCAATAGGGTTAGTACACAGCAGACTTAAAGAGTATAATATTCATGCTTCAATAACACGAGAAATTTAAAAGCTGCCATGCAAAGCATAAGGTCGAAACTTATAACTATTTCTCAAATCTGTCCTTATGCAATTACCCCATAGAAATAAGAAATGAGTCAACTACAAGAAAGTTTATCTGAGGCTCTTTGTATATTGTTTTTAACATGTAAATTAATTTATTTTACTTTTTAAAACTCAAAATTTATTATTTATAAAACTATGTTCTGTTCGTTTAGCTTTTTGTATTTACTTTTTTGATTGGGTGCACATTTTTTTCACTCAAGTCTTAAATTTAACAATTTGCCGTTTCACGAGTAACCAGCAATAGTCATGAATCCTTTACTAAAACTTTCATTAGATTCTTTAAACCCAAAATAGAAGTCTTTTCTATTCTTTTTTCGAGAGTAAATATATAGATGTTTGTATCCTTTAAGATATTCAATCATTTTAGCTTCCTCCGTATTCAATATATTTTCACTTGTCTCTTCTTAAATGATTTTCAGAATGCGCTCAGAACGTGTTCTACCCTTAGCCACATTATTAGCCGAAAGGGAACAAACGTTAGGCTTTTTTGGTCTCAAAGTATTCGTCATTATCTTATTTACAATTGTTACAGGACTTTTAAAAAAACATCAACGGATTTTCTCTTATGGCTTAAGAATGCTTTTTAAAATAGTTGCAAAAGTAGCGCCTTCTTTGAATATTTATTTATTGTTCTTTTTCCCATAAATATTGTATATTTTGCATTAAGAAATGCTCATTCTATGCTTATCCCAGCATTTTTTAAAATTACTGTATATGAATATTTCTGCTCGGAATAAAACAAAAGCAAATTCCTCGTCACAAAGCTGGTTTACTGTAGCCATATTTTATTATGACACTCAGTTTTTTTGCATTAAGCTCTTGTCAAATTAATCTTTAGAAATTTTTAGCACAATCACTCAAAAAATGTACAAACAACCCCTATATCTTTATTAATTCACCCAATGCGCGCCGGACTATGACCGAATGGCTAGGGTGCTGGCATCTGGTACCAGAGTCTGTGGGTTCGAGTCCAACTGTTGACACTGATGTTTGTAGCCGTTCGGAATCGGCTATAAGCAGTAGGTCCCGCTCGAAGGAGCTCTCGTGTAGCAAAAAATGACCGTAACGCTTCCAACCAACCTATCACCCAATCCGCAAAAGAATTTCTAAACACGTATATACTCATATATGAATACGTACTTTGTGTGCCGAAGCATTATTTCAATGTGTCGAAGCATTACTTCATTTTACAACTCGTGTTACGTGTTCGATTCTTACCCTTGCCTTTTTCCATCATACAGATGACTGGGAACCTCGATCCTCCGCAGTCCACCGCCCTCACCATGAAGTCTTCTGACCCGTTGATCATGGCGCAGGTGAGTCCTCTGTCTGTTGGCCCTCCTTCCTTATACCACAAGCTGTATTCCTTCTGTATAAACTGGGAGTCGTCCCAGTCCCAGCTCCAGCTGTACAAGAAAGGAAGAGTGAACCAGACTAGAAATACGCAATCACACGAAGTACTCGAAAGCTCTTAAAATGGCCGGCCTCCATCTAAAGCATTACTTATTCTTTTTGTTTTAAATATTTTCTATCTCATTTAAAAAAATCATTGACTTATGATACCAGAAAACGATTATTTCAAACGAGATTAAGGCCGTCTGCACACGGAGCAACTCAAAAGAAACTGATAACTGACTCCAATCACAAACCAGTCCGTGATGAGTCGTCGACGGGTTTGTAACCAGTTGCGCCGTGTGCGTGGCTCCATTCAGTTACATAGGTTACGACTCATCACGGACTGGTTTGTGATTGGAGTCAGTTATCACTTTCTTTTGAGTTGCTCCGTGTGCAGACGGCCTTAGAGTTTTAAAAGTATACGAGGAAAGTCATCAGTTTTTAGCGAGAGGAACCCATATTAACTGAACAGAATATGTCAACTGTAAGACAGACATTCATACATATCCTCATCGAATACTCAAGAATTTTACGAGCTAAGATGCAACTGCAAATGCCGAAAATCCGAAATCTAGCTTCATACCATACTAACTCTGAAACAAAACAATACACTCGCACTAGCCTGTACTCTCCTACTCGATACTTTTTTAAACGTGGCAGAAACATTTTGCGCATTTTGACGCTTTCCATTTTCCTAAGATAAGGCTTTTAGTAACAACCAGAGCAATAAAAGTAAAAATGGAGGAAAAGTCCTGGCGCATTTCCATTCTTCATTTGGAAATTTGGGGAGTGAAATCGCTTATAAGTCATTAAAATTAAAACGCATTCGGAAATCTAAAAGACAACGCGTTCATGAATTTGAAACAAAGAAAATTGGAAAGGTAAATTTAAATGAAAATAATGATTTTTAATTGATGAGGCTTCGTAAATCCCAGAAAGGTGAAACAGCCTCGCACTGTCTGATTATAAGGATTTGGCACATATTTCCAGACCACAGGACGACCCGATTTCGATCCTTGGCTGAGGCAGTTTTCAAATGAATAACTATTGTTTGCCATTTCTCTAATGATTTACAACAATGTTAATGAAATACAAATGAAGGAGTGGACAGGGTAGATTTCACAGAATGGAGTGTCTGCTGTTGTTGCGAGCGCACACAAGCACATACAAATATTACTGCTCCGTAGGTGAAAATGTACCATAAGCCCAAAGTATATAAAACCGTAAAATTAATTTATTAATTTTACTAACAGTGATCTACTAACAGTAGTTTACTAACAGTGTTTATCTCTGTGAGTGTGGCAACATACAAGCTATAAAGCACTGTATATACAATTGTAGCAAATGGGCTGAAGCACGAAAAAACTTACCTTTGGGCTTTGAAGATTGGGCCCCTAGTAAATTATTTACGGATTATTATTGTAGAAGGTATATCAAGAATATTATGCAGGAACTTATGAATATGCACTTCCCCCTACAAGGGGAAGGTGGATAGCCCCTCAGATTGATGGGAAGAAAAGACACGTAAACGAATTGTAAAAAGAAAAACTTCGGGACCCGGCTGGGCTGGATTGCCGTCGGGATGATTAGTTTTTATTATTGAAGGGCCGTATAATCTTCAGGTGTGGACGGCGGCGATATTTCTTTATTAATATTACTTGCAAAAGCTGTACTGAAGTCTATAAGATGAATAATAATATATGGTTAATGTAAGACGGCTGTAAACATGTGATACACCATGACTGTGTTAAAACAAAAATAATTACAAGATAAAAAGAACTTTTTATACACCATGTTTTTAAATTTTCTGTTGAATCATATAAACTTGACAATTCTATGTATTAATAAATATTTAAAAAAATTTTTTCGATGAATTATCCCATCAACTTGAGAGAAAATGAAGTTAATTGGAAGTTAACTTGCATTTAACCTTTCGTTCCCGTTCCGGCCAATAGATGGCTGCACCAGTCTACAAAACAAAATTAACTGAAAATAACTGAAAATTAATTTAATTTTGCTTAAAAATGGCTAAAAGTATTAAAAAAATGCAATGTCATCGTGTTCTGAGCTATTCTAAAAGTTTCAAATGTCTGGCTAGTCGGGAAGTTAGTTAAAAATAGATTCCAAGATTTGTACTTGACAAACGCACACACAAACAAGAAAGCAAGTTAATAAAAACATGGTAAAAATAATGGGTGACACAGTATCCTGGAACTTTAACCTGGAATCTCCAACCCAGCTCCAAGCATATGGTTAAATAAAAGATGATGAGAGATAATGAGATAATAGAAAATATAGTGAGTTGTGAAGAAAACCTTATAGGGTGTAGTATAAGAACAAATAATGTAACATTAATGCAATAAAATGTAAATAAGACCCATAATCTATATATATATATAAAACAGTTCCGTAACTGACTGAGTCACTGACATACAACGCACAGACCAAACCGTTGGACCTAAAGGGCTGAAATTTTGCATGGCTATTCTTCTCATAGTGTAGGGGTGCACTAAGAAAGGTTTTTGAAAAATTCTTCTTAGATTTTTTTAAAATAAAATTTTTAAACTATTTTAGTAACTTTTTTTAAAGTTTGCATTTAAAATAATAATTTGAGGGTTATGAAATTTATATCACGAGAAATATCATAAAAATTCCTTTAAAATAAAATCTTTTTCGAATTTTTACCTCTATTTTCTGATTTTTGGTGAATTTTTAAAGGTTAAATTTTAGAATTTAATTTATTAAATGCTGATCACGTGATTTCTTTTCCTGGTACTTTAAATAAATTTATCGTCACGTCTATAACAATGAAATAGACAAAAAATTTTTTTTTTGCCTAGCTAATGCGGCAGACGATTGGACATTATCCAAAAAAATATTAAAATACAGGAAAAGAAATGTTCCTCAAACTGTACTATATTCTTTAGTATGTCCTATTAGATTTAATTTGAATGTTTTCTTCTACATTATTTTTTTCTATAAAAATATCCCTTACGATTTTTTTATAAATATATATATATATATATATTTTTTACATCAATTGTATACATTGATCGCCGTATTTATTATATATATATATATATATATATATATATATATATATATATATATTTATTTATTTATTTATTTTTTTGGCATTAATTGCATACATTGACCGTTGTATTTAATATGAATGTACTCCGGAGCGAAGTGAGGGTTTTCAGCTAGTATATTATATTTATTAATGGTAAATGTAAATGCAATTCTAAGAGTAATTATTTAAGTACGAGTAAGCGTAATAATTAAGTATGTGTTAAGAAAAGGGGAAATGTATTTGTTATTATAAATGTTCAAGTAAGGATTGTAAAGGTTATTTCAATGTAAAGGTAATAGTAAATTTGTAAAATTATATTATGTAAAATTTAAATATTACAAAATAGTAATTATATAAAATGATAGAAGTATAAGAGTGTGCAAATATGATAATGTAAGTATTAAAATACAAACTGTAAATTTAAGGAAAAAAAATTAAAGAGAATAAAAGGGAAAGGTGAACACAGGAAAGGGTGTTACCACAAAATTGCTATTTTAAAATAAAAATGATAAGAATTAATAGTTTGTAACCGGCTTGGGGGCGCGGGTCTGATGGCCCAGCGTTCTTTAGCCAGTGAGTCCCAGTCGAGCAGGGTTGCGGTCGGGATGATTGGTCATCAGATTATCCGTATTCCTTAATGGTTGGACCCGCGTTCAGTTGAATTATTAATTTTACTTAGGGACCGTCCCCACCCAGTGCTAATTAGATTTAGCGTGTTAGTTAAAAGCGATTAAAGTCAATTGGTCTAGCGAATGATTTTTTCTTTTTTACGTGAAACGCGTTCCTGTGTTGCACTTGGACTTTTGAAAAGCGAATAGTCTTCCAAATTATCGACGACCAGCACCTCCTCGCCGTGGCCCTGGGGGGAGGGGGGGGGTCCATCCGTTAGATGGGCTGCTAACGCTGGAGTCGGTGGTGGGGCCTAGAGATAGCGAAATTGGGAATTAGAGTTATCATCGCCATTGCAAGTGCGAGCTGCTATTGCTCACAGACTTTCGACTTTATTAAAATACGTACTTGTACGTAATCGCGAACTGTTAGAATTTGGACTCGGAGTAAATTTTTTATAAGGGGTGAAAATGGATACACTTAAACTGAACTTAGAGAGAGCCCAAATGTGGTAAAACTATTGGAAGAGATGGAAAACAAAGTGAGGTATAAGTACAAGGTAGTGTGTGGATTGCTACAGAAGGTAAAAGGAAAGTTAAATGGAGATGAAGTCAGGCAGGATAATCAAGACATGATGTCTATGTTAGGGGGGAATCCACGACCAGAATTTATATATACAGCTATTGCTGGGAAGGTTACGGGAAAAAGAAAAAAGAAGAGAAACCTACGCGGAGAAAGTTGAAAAGGGAAGAGCAGGTCACGATCGAGAAGGATGGTTGAAAGAGAAGCACACGTTATTACAATCATACCCAAAGAAGAACAGGATTCAGAGCAAACTAAAACTGATATACAGAGTAAGATAAATCTGACTAACCTAAAAGTGGGAATAAATACATTCAGGAAAATTGGAAAAGGGGGAGTAATTATTGGAACAGAGATGGAAGAAGATTTAGATGCTCTAATTGAGGAATTTAGGAAGATAGATTAAGGGATAGTTACAGAGTGGATAAGCCGAAGAAAAAGAAAGTTATTATTTACGGGGTTACAGAAGATTTAGAGATTGGAGAGTTAAAGAAGAAAATAATTAAGCAGAATGAAGAGCTAACAGATGGAGAAGTGCAACTAATAACGAAATGTAAAGCAAGGGGAGAATGTATTATTAGCATGAATGGAGAATCGTATAAGAATGTCATGAAAAGTAAAAGAATTAAAATTGGATGGAATAAGTATCCAACTATAGAATATATAAGACCGAAGATTTGTTATAATTGCTCTGGAGGATAAGTTATTTAGCAAAATTTTGCAAGAACGAGAAATTATGTAGAAACTGCGGGGAGAAATATCATGGGGGACAACCGTGAAGAAAAAACTAGGTGCGTTAATTGTTTTATGAATATGATGAATAAAGTAACAGTTGATATCAAGCATCGACCCACCACTAATACGTGCAAGTGTTATAGCAAGGAGTTGGGACGCATCAGTAGGACCGATTGTGGCTAGTTTTTCTTATATTAATTTTAAATACGTTCATTTAAATTTCAACAATTCAATTAATGCAAACAGGGAATTTTCTAGTCACATGGACTTTGATATTGTTTCGGTGAACGAACCGTATTTTCAGAGGGTTGAGGAACACGTTGTTGTGTTCCCAAGTCACTATTAATGTATATATAAGTCAGCCGAGCCAAGGGTAGCCATGGTAATTAGGAGAAGTATACTTTACATTAATATTTTAACCACAGACCATGTAGTTGCAATTAAGTGTGGGAAAGAAGAAAAATAACTTTTATTAATTACTATTTATTTTCCGCCATCGGATGGTGATAGGGAGAGGACGGAGCCGCAATGGAGCCCGTTAAGAACGATTTTAGATAAACATTAAAATAGCAAGATTGTTGTTATGGGCGATTTTAACGCCAAATCAACTATTTAGGGGCAGCGTCCGACAGATAATAGAGGCTTCGCATTAATTGACCTGACATTACAATACAATGGGACAATAAGGAATGATCCGGGAAGCACACCTACCTACGACGGGCTATTTGAGCAGGGTTGGCCGGATATAGCTATTACTTTTGGGAGGAAAGAAGAATACATCGCAACCCGGCTAGAAAAGGGACACAACTCAAAAATGCAGCATTGGAGAAAAATCAACTTAGAGAATACTATACAGCTTGAACTAGCATTACAATAAAACTGATACAACTGCCCTCAGGTGGACAAATTGCGAGATAGAGATGTGTCGCTTTTCGTGCACGATGGGGCAGCACTTCATACATATTTATCAATGACATAACCTCAAAATTGCCATTTTTTGACTTGTGTCACTTTTCCTGCAGGGATGCGACATAAGAAATTGGAGGGTGATTGATTTGATTTATACCAGCACAGATCACAATGCAATTAAATTTGAAATTATAATGTGGGATGTAAATTGAAGGAAATGAATATACGAGATGGGTTATTAAAAACTTAAGGTGGATGTAGTTTAGAGCTGAACTTGGAGAAAAACTAAAGAAGATAAGAGAACAGATAGAGAAAAACAATATAGACGAGATTATTGGGAAATTAAACGAGGAAGTAATCAATTTATTTCTATATTTAAGAAATATAGAAAGAAGAATAAAGGGAAAAGAGAACATAGAGCGTTACTGGTGAGCGACGAGCTTTCGATTGAAAGAAGTAAAGTTAGGGCCTGCCGAAGAGGTACCAGAAAGAAACTAATGCAACAGAACGGAATAAATTAATGATTAAATTCAAAAAGGTTAGGGCAAGGTATAGGAAAATGATTTGTAAATGCTAAGAAGAATAGATTTAATGAATTCCTGGATAGACTTACAATTAAAGACACTTTTGGGACGATAAAAATATTATTAAAGAAAAGAAACAGAATGTACTCGATGTGATTTAAGGGGAGGATGGTATTGTAAAGGAAGAAGAGATTGAAATTGAATTGAATTAACGAGACATCATTTCGAAATGGAAGAGGAACAGGAAATTAATCTGCATATTGAAGATAGTAATGAGAATGACCTGGAGGTTAGTCATATTGAAATAGAGTATACGCTAGAAAACATGGCAAAAGATAAGGTTCCTGGTTATGATGGATTAACACTAAGCAGAATCATGTAAATATATAATACCGACAGAGACATAATTCATAAAATATTTAATAGTTGCATTAATGCTACTTATTTTCCAAATGACTGGAAGTGTGCAAAAGTTATTTATTTCTTCAAAGAAGGTAAAGACCCGAAATCACCAAGTTCGTATCGTCCAATTTGTTTGCTACCTGTGATGGGTGAAGTACTTGATAAGATAATTACTAATAGGTTAGTCAGTTATTTAGAAAGGAAAAAAATATTATCTACAGAACAATATGGGTTCAGAAGGGGTAAGAGCACTATTCATGCTTTAAATAATATAATGAAAGTTATACAGGAAAATCACAAAAATAATGAGCACATCTGTCTTATATCACTTGATATAAAGAATGTCTTCAATTCGGTTCGGAAGGGTAGTATTATTGAAGTACTCAGAAAGTTAAAAATTAATAAGTATTTATTCAAGTTTTTCATTAGTTACATGAATAATATAAAAGTTATATTAAAGAATAGTGATTACAGTTGTAACGTTGGGGTGCCGCAAGAGTCTTCTCTTGGGCCGATTCTGTGGCTGTTAACCATTAATGATCTTCTTGACGTAGAAAATTATAAAAGCTACTACCACTTACAAGCCTTCGCTGACGATGTGATGATATTAACGAAAAGTTCGGTCACTTATAAGTTAACAGAGCTGGCAAAAGATGTTTTAGAAAAATGGGAAGTCTGGACTAAAAAGCATAGACTAAAGTTCAGCATTGAAAAATGTAGTTATACGATTGTACCCAGTAAGGGCAACATCAGTAGAGAACCAACTATAAAGTTAGAGAATAAAAGTATAACGTATAGCACTGAAATAAAATATCTAGGGGTTTGGAAAGATGGCAAAGTTAACTTTTTACAACATTTAGAGTGCGTCAAAGAAAGATCAGTGAATGTCCTCTATAAGTTGATGCCACTTGTAAAGAACACCTGGGGAATTAATGCGAAAATAAAGAGTCTACAGAGTAATGATCGAAAGAATTTTACTATACGCGTCGGAAGTTTGGTACAGAGATCAAGAGGTTTTCAATAAGAAATCAAGCCAAGTCCAAAGACCGCTTTTATTGGCTATTACTAAGTGCTAAAGCAGTATGGCTACGGATACGTTAAATGTACTAGCGGGATGTATGCGTATTTACTTAAAAGCAAGAATGAATAGTTACCTAAACAGAATATACGAAGAGGGTAAAGAGGTCCAGGTTGGTAGTGAAGTCAATAATAGGGAAAACAGTGAAATTAGGATGAAAAGGATCGAGAGTATGGAAAACTTAATTAATATAGATTGAACTTACGATGAAAATCCAAAATCAGGTATAATATTCTATACGGATGGCTCGAAAATTGAAGATCGAACCAGCGCAGGGGTTATTATTTATGATAAAAATCGCAAGAAAGAGGTTTTTAGAGAGAGAATTGATGGGGGGGGGGAAACTCGTATATAGCTGAGCTTAGGGCTATACAAATGACTTTAGAGATAATTTTACTTTAGAGACTTTAGAGATAAGAACAGAAAAATAAATAGTTGTGATATTTATACGGACTCTAAGAGTACCTTAGAAGCACTTAGAGCCATTAGTTATAAAGGGGCAATTGTTGAAGAAATTAAGAAAACTATTAGATCTGAAAAGTTAAACATTTATTTCCACTGGGTCAATGCTCATATTGGGATAGAAGGTAACGAGGAAGCTGATAGAGCCGCAAGGGAGCCAACGGAATTAGACCAGTACAAACAGAGTACGAAATTATTTGAAAGGAAAATTGAAAGGCAGGAAAATATTCCCTGGCAAAAAAATTGGAATTCCACTTCAAAGGTAGAAGAGTTCCACCAAATATATAAGCAGGTAAAGGATGATCGGGTCTGTGGGGATTTCAGACTGAACCAAGCAATAACTGGCCACGGGTGCTTTATGGCATATCAGCATAGCTTTCACAATAAAGACGATAAGTGTTCCTGGGAAGTCCAGACTGTAGAACATTGTCTATTTGTGACAACACTAGTCATTATAGAAAGAGTCTTCCCAGAGACATTTGTGTGTGGGATAAATTTAAGTTTATTAATGATTTTTATTGCAAAAGGGCAATAAGAAATAAAATTAGTGAGCTAATGTATATGCGTCAGCAGCGTACGCAGAAATTTTCAAAGGGGGGGGGGTTATAGTCCAGTCATATTAGGTTTCCATTTCGCATTAAATGAAGGTGTTGAGATTTTTTCAGGAATGTGTAGGGGTTGGTCCCCTGAAAATCGCCTAATAAAGTCCCCTCGATTTCTGGCTCCCCGGGGGAGGGGGGGTCGGTCCAAAGGTCATTTTTTTCAGTTTTCGGCGTTTATCTCGAAAACGATGCGTCATACAGAAAATTGTCAAATTTAAAAATTAAAGCTTATAAAATTCCCTTCCAAATGGTATATCCATGTTTATACACAAATGCAACCGTTTTCAAGATATAAGCCGTTGAATATGAAAATTTTTCAAAAAAAAGTGGTAGCGGTTCAGGTATCTCGTCAAGCTTCCTCTTCTAACTATTTCTCCTTCCATTTCTCAGAAAACTCGTGATAGAGAAAGTTGTAAAACGAAAGATTTCCTTCAAAAATGTATATAGTTATGCTAATTTATCTTCACCAGGTAAATAGTTCGAGCGTTTTGAAGTTTAGGGGTACTTTTCAACATTTTGCTAGTAAAATGCTCGTCACTCAAGCTTCGTTTCCAAGGTCTGTAACTCTCTTAATCACTTTGTATGCTGTTTAATTAGATACGCATAGTATTCATAACCAATATAAATAATAAATTATGTATACATGTACGTATAATGCATATCTGATAATATACAGAAGAACACTTGTAGTACAAAGGAGGAAGTAAGAAAACAAACCAAAATGTATAGAAGTGTCATTTTAGCTCAGATCATTTTGAAAAATTTAGATATCACACCATATGAAAAAGAAGAAGTAGTTCAGTTACTTCAGACCTAGGTAGAAATTACTCCACAACACATTTCCACAAATACCTCCCTTGCCAGCATTCAGTGGAAATTGAGCAACGAATTGTCACGTCTCAAAGGTAGTGGGCCAACACAAGCTTTGTGGGTCCAGTACTTTGAAATGGTGGTGTTGATGAAAAAATTCATTGCAGCACAGCGCAACTGGAAAGATCATATGACATGCGCCCAACTGATGATACCTTACTTCCATGCCAGCGGGCATTTTCATTATGCAAAGTGTACTCACCTATATGTACAACACATGCTGGGACTAACAACTCGCCACCTACAACTTAAACAGGATTTTATAGATCGTGGATACTTCACTGTCAACACAACTGGAACACCAATGGCTGGTGTGTGGTCTGACATGGCAATTCAGGTGACACTCATGTGTGACATGAAGAGTGAAGGAGAAGTAACACGTGGGCGAGGCTTTAGTGATTCGGTGTTGGCAAAATGAGTTGGGGGAGCATGCACACCTACAGCAATATGTAATTCATTTGAGATGTTTTGTGGCGTCCATACTGCAAGAGGAGAACAACATGTTGAGTTTCGAGCATCACGCATAACTAGAGACGATCTAGACAGAAGGAAGCTTGCTCAATGGTTGGCTGATCACCCGCCTTTTGCTGAACGTAATTGTTCGATGTCACTTTCAAGCGGAGTAATTGGAACAAGTAACGTCAACTGCTACCAGGCATTGGAAATTGGAACCCGCACAATGAGCACTTTTGTTGGAATGAATTTCTCAGAAGTGAAACAATCCAAGAAGGACTCAGTCGTTCCTTTAGCTGCGATGAGCAATATGATCAAAGTTAATGATGAGGTAGTGGTGATAGAGCCTCTGATGATATTTCAAAGAACTCCGATCACCAAGAAGAAAGAAGGGGATGCAGAGGAGTTGCTAACGTACGAGTTAGCCCCATACCCGATGTCTCTATTCGCCGAGGGGATAATGAGAAAAATAAAAAAGTTAGCACTGTATGATGATTTCTCAAGATGTAATCAACTGATCAATGTGAAGAACAGTTTCACGGTAATCAGTGGCAGCTTCCTGCTTCATAGAGTAAAGTGTAACACCAACACCACCTCCGCCTCCATCTGCAATCAATATGTATCGTACATAATCAACCATTACGGTAGCAGTTCAGCTGTGGTTTTTTATGGTTATGAAGACACGAACTCCACGGAAAGAGACGAACATCATCAGAAAGCATCAAGTAAAGCATCAGTGGATATTGACTTCAATAAGAACATGGTGGCTACTGTTCATCAGGAAAACTTCAGGAGTCCTTCCAGTGAAAGGAGCAAAACCAAGCTCTTTACTATGTTAGTTCAGGCCTTGGGTGCAAGAGGTATACAGTCTACTACAGCCTGAGGCGTCACGACAAGGCTAAACTCTCTAAGGCATTTTGAAAAAAATTTCACAACTATTGGATCCATAACAAAGAAAGACAGAGTCCTAAATAAAATGCGAAGCCAATTTTTAAAACAGAAACTTAATGAGGAATTTTATTTACAAACAACAAAAAATTTAACATTTAAGGTTACAACATATTCAATTTAACTCTGTGCAGATCTACAATGCACGCTCTCGGACCTATACAGTCCCAACACAGGAGCTTAAAACAAACACGTCGACACAAGGCGGATTCTGTGAGGCCTCTCCCTAGATGTCTGGATTTTCAGCCGGGGGAGGGGGCGGCAGATTATCGGCTGACAGCTCTTCTTAACGCCGAAACTTTATCGCCCGCCGATGTCACTCGCATGAAGTTATCGCTAAGAGAAGACAGCTTTATTACGGTGATATAAACCAATTTCTGTTTTCCAAACAGTTACTCTCACCACTTGTTAGGGAAACCGTCATTCCAGGGATTAATCTTCAGGCCAAAACTCTTGCACGTGTTTAAAAATGGTGGGAACCGGCCAAAAACTGCCCTGAAAACACGCAGCTGTGTTTCTCGCACTCTGTGAGGTTTTGGGAAAACTAACCCCATACTTCTAGTACGCTACAAGCCAAAGGAGATGCTGACTGCAGTATTGTCAGAGGTGGATGGCAAAACACCTCTCATTCAACTGTGGTGATAGTAGATAGGTAAGACCTGCTCGTCTTACTTGTGACACTCACCGCACGAGACACGAATGTGTTTTTCATGAAGGCCGGACGGGGCAACTCAGAAGACAGGCTCTACTCTTCCCAACATCTTCAGATCTTGTCATTCAGCTGACCCCATTAAGTAAATTTAATAATTTATATAATCCATTAATATTCAATAATACGTTATACACTATCTGGCCAAAAGTATCCGGACATCCCCCTAAAGAAGTGGATCTAGCAGGTGACTTAATTTGATGCGTAACCGAAAGCTATAAAAGTATTGGTAGTGGTTTGTCAGGTCATATTTATGCGTTTGTGAGACGATGAGTAAGTCAAAGGAGCTTAGTGACTTTGATCGTGGCATTATAGTGGGATTCCACTTTGGTGGGAAATCCCACTATAATGCCACGGAATTTCGGGAATATTCGGACATTCTACAGAAGCTAAAATGATAGTGAAGACTTTGACTTGATTGAAACTTTTTTCGAAGTATCAGATTCACGGCTTTTAATATATAGGAAAGCAGTTGATGAAATAAATTGTATATAATATATTTAATGTAAGTAACTGTTGTTTGAACCTACTTTTGATAACCATTTTTTGATTATATGAACAGCTTTTATACATTTTGGTTTGTTTTCTTACTTCCTCCTTTGTACTACAAGTGTTCTTCTGTATATTATGAGATATACATTATACGTACAGGTATACATAATTTATTATTTATATGGGTTATGAATACTATACGTATCTAATTAAACAGCACACAAAGTGATTAAGAGAGTTACAGACCATGGAAACGAAACTTGAGTGACGAGCATTTTACAAGCAAAATGTTGGAAAGTACCCCTAAAATTCAAAACGCTCTAACTATTTACGAGGTGAAGAAAAATTAGCATAATTATATAAATTTTTGAAGGAAAATTTTCGCTCTACAACTTTCTTCATCAGGAGTTTTCTGAGAAATGGAAGGGGAAAGAGTTAGAAGAGGAAGTTTGACGAGATACCTGAACTGCTACCACTTTTTTTGAAAAATTTTCATTTTCAACTGCTCATATCTGGAAAACGGTAACACTTGGGTACAAACATGGATACACCATTCGGAAGGGAATTTTATAAGCTTTATTTTTTAAGTTTGACAATTTCCTGTGCTACGCACCGTTTTCGAGATAAACGCCAAAAACTGAAAAAAGGACCTTTGGACCCCCCCGCGGCGCCTGAAATCGAGGGGACTTTATTAAGCGTTGCTCAGGGTACCAACCCCTACACATTCCTGAAAAAATCTCAACCCCTTCATTTAATACATGATTCTCCGCTATTTTGAGCAAATTTGACTGGACTATTACTATGAAAGAGTAGTTTTGAGCAATCAGTGCAAAGCGTAAACCTAATTAAATAATATATGTAATCAGAACCAATGGGGGGGGGGGGTTATAACCCCCATCAACCCCCCCCCCCTTGCGTACGCCACTGATATGCGTATTCCTTTTACCCATGTGGGTAGTCAATTGGTTTACTTATTTGTTGTTTTATATCTCCTTTGTTGAGGGTTGGAGATTCAACCCTCTTTTTCCAACAAGTTGGTTGGTTTTTTGTTTGCTGCAATTCTTGTTAATTAATCGTTCAGTCGTTTTCATTCGGTATCAGTGCTTATATATGTTTAAATATCTTTACATTGTAGTACTACAACTTAATATTGAATTTGAAACTTCTTCAGGGTTAAAGTAATTGTTGGAATTGTGGTAATTATGTGATATTAGTGATTGTTTTAATGTTTTTAATTGCATCGGCATTATTATTGTAGTATTGAAAAGTGTATTTTAAATTTGATAGAATTGTTACTTGTATTCTACCAAAGTAAACTAAAGAAAAGGTTAAATGTAAATTGTTTATTAGAATGATGTATAAAGGACTTGAATTTAGTGAAATATATAATGTTATGTATAGTGTATTTTAGTTGAACTATTACTGTTGAAACTTTGCTGTTTTATTGATTGAATTGTGTTTATAAAAATTGACTTGAATAAATTGTTGTACTTAATGACTTGTTTACTGCATGGTAATAAGCATTGAAATATAGCATTGTAATAAGTATTTAAATCTAATGAAGTAAATTTTTAAGGATAAGTTGAGATAATCCAGTATGGTGGCGGCTTTAACGGGTAGGCAAATGGGACCAAGTCTCCTGGCCTGTGGGTCCAAAGTCGAGCGGATGTTGTCTGGGCGATTGGTCATCAGGTTTCCGAAAGCCAAACGGTGGGTCATATTGTTTCGCAATTATTTTATTTACTGGTATGGACTGTGTGAGATGACAGCGACAAAAGGGCTTCGCTCCCAAAACAATAATCTACCCCTATGTTCGTTGTTTTTTCCTGATCGCTGGGTATTCCATTATTACATCTTATCTTGATCTTCATTTCAAGAATAGAAAGTTTCTGTACATCTGAGATGGACTTAATACATGCACGGTACATGTATCTGTACACAAGATACATGTATCTGTCAAATTCATAAAATTCTATAAACACCAATTCTTTGATACAGTAGCAAATTTGTTCTTGTATTTTAGATATTTATCCCTCTTTTTCATAAGGTAAAACATACTGTCAAAGGTAATCTCCTAGGTGACTTGAACTGCACAACAATGATTTACGAAGCGTTTTTTTTTGTCTTGAAAACTTAAACGGACTGAACATGTAAAATTCCAATGACACTAGATAAGGAATATGAATTGGACAGAGTTATTCAACAAGTAAACTAACCCATACTATACCGAAACGGAGGAAATCGAGTTTTAACAAAGCATTCAATTAAAAGTTCCAGTTGCCCTCCAGTTAATAAAAATAATATTAATTGGCCTAGAATAAATAATGTTGATTATTTACCAGATAGTTAAACATGTGACGTACTCTATCAGCTATTTAACTCAACTTTTAAAATTCCAGGGGGGGGGGAGGCAGTTCCTCGTTGCATTACGCTGTTCCATTGAAGATGCAGAACTTTTTTTCCACTGCTTTTCAGTATAATTGAATTGGATTATCAAACATTCCTACAGGTGCAAAATTTCTTTCTCTATTCTGGAGTGGAAATTAAAAAAATCTTTAAATCCAAGTCGGGAATCCTTGGACACATTTTCTCCATAGGTTAACATTGAGGTGAGCGAATCCAATAGGGTTACTACACAGCAGCCATAAGATCTCTGCAATTCTCTACCTGCGAACTAGTAAAAAAACCATTAAATCGTCGTACGATTGCAGTTACTAGACCTTTTTAGTTAGTCCGATCTGCTTTCTCTCTGCTCTGCAACTGTATTTGAAAACATATCCTTACAATTCAAAGGTAGACTGGAAAGAATGCGAATCAAACGAATAATCTCTTTCTGCTCTCTTTGGATTCAAAGATTTCCTCAATGATTTGCTTCTGAAAAAGTCCCTAAAATTTTCATCCCAATCAAAAGGTTGACTTTGACATTAAAACGAATAAAATAAAATAAAACATGTTATCCTACCATATTGAAGATAACAAAATATTTGTACTTAGAATTTTTTTTTCTCTCTAACACTTACTCTCTGTCCTCATCTGCCTTCGACATGGACGTGTCGGTCATTTTGAGGCCTATCCAGAACATGGCCTTCTCGATATGAGGGATGATTAATTTATTTACGAGGTCCTCTAATTTTTTTCGAACCTTCTGCGTCTTGTAGGACGTAATCGCAGAGCCTTCATGTATCTTCATGCAGCTGTCCCTGGCCTCATCGAACCGGAGTAGATCAGTCTGAAGGCGGTAACAGTATTTGCCGATCTTGACGGGCAGGCTGGCTGGACCTGGAACGGAGGAGATTGTTAGAGAATATTCTGAAATATTGCTCAAAGAGGCGAAGGCCACTTTAGTATGGCCTATATTCATATGTTAAAGTTATTTTGCTCGCCGATGTTAAAGTTATTTTACTCGCCAAGAGATGGTGCTGTGAGCGCTACAAATGTAAACACGCTCTGTAAATGTAAACAGTAGACGTAGTAAGATCGCATAAGCATAACGGTCCGGTTCTAATGTTGTGATAATAAAAGTAATATTTTGATTACTTACAGGAGTCTCCTAAATTTAAAGAAGCGTCGTACGTTTACACGACAAGATCAAGGTTCACACGGAAGTGAATAAATTAGATCAAAAGTTATTTAAGTTGGGAGAACAGAATTCAGAAGTGGCACACTGCCTACTCAACAAAAACGGAATACAAATAAACAAGGTATGTTAAATGATGAAGCAATATATTATTTTTGTTAAAGTACTGTTTTTAAGTAACAAAATGGCCTTTCTAGGCAAGGGTAGAAAAATTGATTTGATCGAATTAGCAACTGAGCTAGATCTCGGTAATGTAGTATCAACCGAAAATACGATATCGGAATTAAAGAAAATTATTTGCCAAAGCAAAGATTATGATGAACAATTCACCAAAAATTTATTTGAAAGAATTATAGATACTAGGCTTAAGAATGAAGAAAGAGCTTATGAACGAGAACAACTTGAAGCTGAACGGCAAAAATTGGAAGCTGAAAGAGCTTTTGAATTAGAAAAACTTCAAATCGAAAGTACTAATAGATCCTTGGGAGGGCATGATGAAACTGTTCGGGTTTCAGAAGTAAACAAAAGTAACTTTGAACTACGGAGCTTAATGCAACAATTTAGCTTAAATGACGGTGACATTACATCTTATTTAATATTATTTGAACGCCAAGCTAAACGTATAGGTATTAAAGAAAGAGATTGTGTCTCATCTATTAGGACTTTTTATGAATTTAGCCAACTTACCGCCAGGGAAGATGAACAAAAAGCTAATGACTACGTATCTGTCAAAACTTTGTTATTAAGACGGTTTAAGTCGAGTCCCGAAAAATTCAGACAGAAATTTATAAATCATGTGAAAGATTCATAAAGCACATGGGAAGATTACGTTTGCGATCTGTGAAATTATTTTAATGAATGGTTAGCTGGTTTAAATATTAACGATTTTGACTGTTTAAAATAGCTTATTATAAAGGATCAATTAAAGAAACGCGTTCCAAATGTAATACGGGAACATTTTATCTATTCTTGGCCAAAATTTGTAAATGCAAACGAGTTGGCAGGCAAATTGGGTGAACATGAAAATGTGCGCTTGGGATTTAAAATCGCAAATAATAAATTTAAGAACACTGAATATTATGATGAAGCCAAAAGTTATTACCGTAATAATCCTTATATAAGATATATTCCCGCAATTATAAGAGTGTTAAGTCGAATAAACCGGAAAACAAAAGTGGTAACAAATCCAATGATATGTCTATTATTGGGTACGATAATTCCATTTGAAAGTGTTTTTCATGTAATGTATATGGGCATATGGCCAGAAATTGCCCTCTACCTTGTAAGAACTGTGGCATTAAAGGCCATTCAAAAACATATTGTACTTTGATAGACGAAAAGAATACGAATCATTTCAATGTAAGCGACACTGAATCTTTAACGCTAAACCGATATCTCAAAGACGCGCAAATTAATAAACAGCGTGTCAGCGCTTTGTTAGACACTGGCAGTAGTAGCTGTCTTTTAAAGGACTCAGCAGCCAAAAATTTACGCCTAAATATTTCGCAATGTGAAAAACATTTGTTTGGTTTCAGAAATCAACTGACGCCAGCAATGAAAAGTACAGGAGCGGTGATAGTTGATATTCAGATTGATGACGTAATCGAGAAGGATGTTTCTGTTTTAATCGTACCAGACCAAACGCAGCCGGTTGATTTATTGGTAGGGAGAACACTTTTGGATTTACCTTACATTGCTTATGCAGCCGTAGGCAAAAGTTTGTACGTTGGGTATAGTAAAGATTTCCCCTTTATCGAAATAGATTCCGGAAAAACTGAATCACGCGTGAAATTAAAAACGGTCGAAGATACGCAAGTTGTGAACAATAGTATAAACTTTGTAAAAGCTAAACCAGAAGAAATAAATAACGGATTAATAATTATTGAAGGTAAAGAAGATAGCTTAGATGCATTACTAGAAGTTAATGAGGGAAAAACGATTATTCCAGTCATAAATAATGGGGATCAGAATATAATGATCAAAGAAAATCAAAACATCGGTAAAGCGGAAGTAATAGGTAAAAGCACTTTGGAAACAGAAATAAATTATTTAAATAACAAGGATTCAAAAATTAGTAATTCTAAAATTTCAAGGAACGAACATTTCAAAGAAGTTGTTTACAAGACAGAAAGAAATACGAAATCTGCGAGTTTGTATGCTCATTCTGTGAGTGAGGATTTTTGTGACAAAAATGTACATTTAAATGCGAATACAAGTATAAAAAAGAATAATTTAAACAATTCTAATGCCCACAAAGACAGTGAAAATATTGTCAGTGATATCGTTGACGATGCATGTGCTCGAGATTCTTCATTAGAAAGTGATGTCCCAATGACTGAGAGAACTATAACACTTAACGTGAAAAATGGGAGTTTAGATTCTTTGAGTGACCAAGACGGTACACCGAGTGAACCTTTTCCTGATGGCAGTTCATGTATCGACAAAGGAAGTGTTTCAGAAAATTGTATTTTCATTACCGATGTGCAGGTCTGCTTTAAAAACGAAACCTAGGATAAAGAAACTAATAAGACTATAGAGAATTATATTATAGAAGACGAACATTCTTCGATGGATGTTAACACTGAGACGCTAAGGCATGTTTATGCTAAGATAATGCATACTGACCATAGGAGTTTACGAACTGAAGATAATAAACATGATGCAGTTTATGAGACCAACATCTGCACTGGATTTAACCAAGATTTGATTGTGGCAAGTGACAACTTCTCTAGATTCACCAGGCTTAATCCCGCAAAGAATACTTCCACCCAGCACGCCTTAAAAACTCTTAGGAACCTTGCCGATGAATTCGAACTGTCCAAGCGAATGAGCGGTGACAGAGGGTTTTACCGCACCTACCACCAATGTGAACAGTATTGTCGACCAAGTGGAGACCTTGGCGTAACCTAGGAGATGAATCCGAAGATGAGGATACTTCTGGTCCACCCGACTAGAATTCAGGTAACCCTCACGTTAGAAAAGACGAAGGAATAAGGTAATAAAAATTACTTTCTTTTAATTTGATCATGGACTCATGTTGAACTATGAAGAACTATTTTTATAAAAAAAATATAAGAACTAATAAACTTTGAAAACAGAACAGTAACTTGAATATTAATTAGAAGATATGTAAAAATATTTTAAAGTGCTATTCGTATACTTAAACTGTTTATTATGTTGTGTTCTAAAGAAAATATGTTAATTAAGTTGTCATTAATTCGAATAATTGTGTACTAAATTTCTGTCAGCGAAAAAAATGTGTTTTAAGTTAGAATTAACGTTTTCAAGTTAAAAGTATGTTTCTTTTAAAATTGTTTAAATAAGTTTAATATATGTACATTGGTTCTCAATTGTGGGCAATTGGAAATATCAGGATGCCCGAATGTTAAAGTTATTTTGCTCGCCAATGTTAAAGTTATTTTACTCGCCAAGAGATGGCGCTGTGAGCGCTACAAATGTAAATGGTAGACGTAGTAAGATCGCTTAAGCATAACGGTCCTGTTCTAATGTTGTGATAATAAAAGTGATATTTTGATTACT
Organism: Dolomedes plantarius; assembly: GCA_907164885.2. Classification (NCBI taxonomy): domain Eukaryota; kingdom Metazoa; phylum Arthropoda; class Arachnida; order Araneae; family Dolomedidae; genus Dolomedes; species Dolomedes plantarius. Next base: position 135,795,915 of record OU015493.1, on the reverse strand, counting down.
TAAAGGAGTCTCCTTAATTTAAAGAAAGGTCGTACGTTTACACGACAAGATCAAGGTTCACACGGAAGTGAATAAGTTAGATCAAAAGTTATTTAAGTTGGGAGACAACACATAACATGATGTATGTTTAATGAATGTATGGCCTATATTCATAACATGACATACATATTATGTTTCTATGCTGGTTTCGAGGATATTTGAAAACCATATTTTTACTTTATGATGTCAGTGGTGGAGCATAATCCCAGGCATTAGAGACCGAGCTATAAGGAGAGATATTGCGGAATTCCGCCTTGTTACTGGCTCCGACAGTCTTGCCAAGCACTTACACCGTATACATGTAACCGATTACCCCTACTGCAAACTCTGTGACCTTCAAGAAATGATAGACAGGTCTCACCTCCGCTGTCTGGCTCTCTCCCCGAAAACCACTTGGGAGCGCTATTGGAAAGCGAGGTACCTTTTGAGTCTATAGACTTTCTTTTCGTAATTTATTTTGTTCTTTGTTTCTTTCTTTTGGACTCAGACATCTTTTGTACCAGCCATTGGAGAAAAAAATCTTTATAATGTCATGTTAATTTATAGTACACGTGAACCGCCATTAGAAGAAAAAAATTACTGTACTCCCAAAAAGTCTGCCTTAGTCAGCTACTTTCCAATGAGAAGAAAATGGATAAGGACGAATTAAAGTTAGCTGGAGGTTTAGATCTTTTCAATTTTGATTATAACTAATTGGAAATGAAAAATGAACGGGCCCTACATTATCTCTTTGAACCTTGACTGCATATAGAAACTACTGCAATAATAACAAGCAACATAGGGAAAAATTTCGTCACAGCGACATCAAAGGGACCCTTTCTGCAGGGACGATGTATGAAGTGGTCATTATATCGAACGACCCTCACGTAGTCTCGTCCTATTTTTCAGAAAATGGATGGACTCGAAATTCATGTAATTTTAGGAAAACGTATTCATCTTTAGCAAGGAAAAATTATTTAACGAATAACAAAGTATGAAAGATAGTGACGATTTACAAGCAAATAATTGAAGTTAAAGCTAAAAAATCAGTTTAATTTGACGCTTTGCACGAAATGAAACAAAGCAAATGCTCATACTTTACATTATTTCTCTTGTTTTGCTTGAAGAATGCTGTTATTGGAGAGTTCTGCGAAATTTTACTCTGAAATATTGAAAGAAAGCTGTTACAGTATAAATGGACTCTACTTGGAATTTCTAGGATAAAAAGCCTTAGTTGCTTGGGAAAAGTTGACAGTGGTCAGGGTTTATACTTCAAGTCGACCTTAATACCATATATTCATAACATCGATGATACAATAGCTTTATACCTAGTGAAGTGTACTCTCTATTATTCGGTTTGTGGATTTTCCACGTTAGAACATAAATCTGAAATCTTATCCAAAATAATACCTACTAATTTATTAAAAATTGCGTGCAAATTTCTTCCGATGTACTTATATAAAAAAAAATAAGATTTTTAAAATAACATTTTTCTGTTGTTGATTTTTATTTGATAAAGGATGCGATAATATACGTAAATAATACTTCTTTAATTTCTCGGGAATTCCAAAAGTAAGGCTAAAGAAAGGCGGAATCTCGGGAGAGAAACCTATTGTAAACCCCGGACGGGACACAAATATAAAGCATCACAAAGGAGCTAGTTATTTTTTTTAAGGGAGGGAGGAATTCACCACCAGAGGATAAAATTAATTTAATATGCCGCTTAGGGTCACTGGAGGTTATTCGACATGCTGCTCATTTTGATTCTGGCACAAGTTTACAAAATTGTAGTGGAGAGCCGCAATTTGGCCATCCCTGATCCATGCTAATGTTCTTCGTGGAATCAATTTACTGTACTCTAAAAGGAGGTACATATTGTTACGAATTTTACGAGTCTATGGTAATCTAGCCAAATATGAGAGTTATCGCCAAATTGGCGATGGATTTGGTGATTTATTTTGGTCACCAAATTTGGCGATATGGCGCCAAATGGTCGCCAACTTGCCATCTAGACCTTTCTGGAAGCTTCTAGAGATATCTAGCTGACTGACCGATAAGGGCTTTGGAAGTCTATAAATATACCTGACATTGGCATTGGAACTCAGTTCTTTTCTACTGAGAATTGAATGTGTTGACAGTGTGTTAGGCGTGTATTGTATTGAAGACTCTGGTATCCTGACTTGTGTTTTTAGAGTTTTCTGCTGTATAGAAGAGAGTTGTTACGTGTTTTCTGTTTGAATTTGTGTATGCTCCTGAAGAATTTACAGAATAGTAAATTTATTTTGTGTACAGTTTCTGAAGAGATTTTGGTAAATATGAAGAACATGATACTGTTTCTCGCCAAGCCTTTTTTTCGCCAACGGCTTGGCGTTTGGCGCGTTTTAGGGTTTGCTGTTTTTTCCTGCACGGATCTTCTTTCCCGTTATGGTTTTTCTTTTCACCTTGCGAAAAATTGAAGTATCGCAGGCGCGTCCCGCAAGATCAATGCAAACGCGGTGTTATGCAATGAAGAATTAATTCCAAACGTAATCATCGCAACTTGTTCGCAAAAAAATTCTAGCGCAGGCTGTATAAAAATCGTAGGCGCAAATGGCTACGACAGTGATTCACATCCATTTTTTCGTCACGGTACACTTTTAATAATTTTAAAATTCGGTGGCACACTAACAATAAGATAAATTCAAAAGAATTTTACTAGGATGATTGATGTACCTATAATAAAATATAATATAATATAATTTGTTAAAATAGAATACGAAATAATTTTCATTGAATTATAAAATTAAATTGCATTTCAAAGTAAACAAAATGTTTATTTAACTACAAATTGCATTTACTGTGAAATTTGAGCTTGTTGATTTTTGATAACTTCATCTATATTTGGGCTTAAAAATGATGATGCTACTCTCATTTCATGATCTAGATTTAAAAATCTGGATCTTTTTTTCGCTTTTATGTTGGTGAAAGCCGAAAATCCGAATTCGCACAAATAAGATGTGGAAAATTGTCATATACACTTAAAGCTTTTTGTGATATTGTCGGATAATCGTATCCAAGATTAATCTAGAAGGAATTAATCGATTCTTCTGAATGTTTCGAAATTAAATCTCGGTTATTACACACCAAAATTAGTTCTTTCTCTTTCAAACTTAATTGATACACCGACGTATCGTTTATCACAAATGGATTTCGAATCCAATGATTTTTTTTTAAATTTGGAAAGTAATGAACAATTCTTTGCTCTAGTATTGTCAAATGATCAAGAACTATTTTATGAATAATTTTGTAACAGTCTTTTGGCATTGAATCAAACTTTTCTAAACTACCTTCTTGTACTTTATTCTCCCATAATTTTTTTTCTTTTTAATCCAGACAATTTATTGGTTGAGTTTAAAACATTTTCTTTCGGTCTTTGCACACTTGTATTTATGTTGCTAAATATAACAAAAATATCAGATAAGTAAGGTAGTGTGCTTTTCCCGCAATATCAGTTGTTTTGTCGATTTGTAGAGCAACGTAAAAAGTCTTCATTTCAATTCGCAGTGGCGGCATATTCCAAGAATCTCGCAGCACAATAGTTGAGAATCACTGGGCTACGCCAATGAATATGCTGTTGTAGCGCTTAGTAAACCAAACATACCGCTGGGTGTATGAATCTCGTAGGCGCACATGGCTTACTATTACCTCACTAGGGTCCTTCAACCGCCGGCTACGCCATGAATATCCTGGCTGCAGCACTCAGTAAACCAAACCTACCGCTGGGTGTATGAAACTCGTAGGCGCACATGGCTTACTATTACCTCACTAGGGTCCGTCAACCGACGGATACGCCATGAATATGCGGGCTGTAGCAATCAGCAAAATAAAACACATGAAATGTTAACATACCTTTTTAAGTAGGAGGCGAATATGTTGCCGTGACTGCTTTCAAAAATTGGAGGAACAAATCAGCTGCATTTTTGTTCTTCCTCCTCCAGATGTACTCCGAAAAGTAAGAATCAAATTCTTCCTCACACTTCCAAGTACTCTGGAAACTCCTCTTAATAGCGCTCCACGTGCCTTCTACTGAGTTGCTGTGCGCACCTGTCTCTGGAACTTTAAAATGCAGACTATGATTTACTCGAAGGTGCACGAAGCCTTCGGATGAAAGATAATAGTACGTCTTCCAGAAATCTGATATTATAGTAGTTTCAGGCAATACATTCTCTCTTAATAAATTAAGTCAAACCTCTTTCGATCTACTTTCAACCACAGAAAAAAAAACATTTACCAGATTCTCTCTCCACTCCACAAAATACCCATTTGCCTTCAACTTTCTTGCCTCTATTAAATTTTCGTTTCCCAAACTTGCATTCATCTATTTCCACTATTATACCACATCCACCAATTTTCATCCTCAACACAAACCTCCCGGCAAAAATTCCTCCACACACAGTACGATTGCTCACTTTCAGCTATCTTTCGATATTTTCACTTCTATACTTATAAACCCACGTGTACGTCATTTTCAAAATAACATTCAACGAGAGCTTGCTTTCACTGAACTAAGACCCTATCCTTACAGACTTACGAATAAAATGTGCATTTTCTCCATACACACGACACCGCCATTCAAACCCATCCTAAATATCCTTTCGTTCACACAACTCCATTTTTCTATTACACCTCTCGCATTCCAAAGCACTCGATATTAAACCATTCTCCATACAAAAATCAATCACATACCTGGTTCCCATGAAATCCATTCGAAACAACACACTCAAAACAATTACGTCACTCATTTTGCAACAAGCTACTCTCTAGAACAGCGGTTCTCAACCTGGGGGGGGGGGGGGGGGGGGGGAGAAGAATTTCAAGGGAGGCGTGAGTTTTTTTTCCAAGATGAACGACCTCCTCGGTGATAAAAACTATCTCCCATTGCAACAGATAAATATCAGGGCATTTGGTAGCATAGCAAAATGAAATTACAGACTATTTTCCAGATATTAGTTCAGAGAACTGGGAGTTTAAGTTGACAAGAGATCCTTTTAAAATCGACGTGGATGAGCTTCCTGATCATATTTAGGAATAGGCAATCGACCTAAAATGTGATTCTCAAGTAAATGCGGAATTCGAAAACATAGATGTTGAAAATTTTTGGTTACGCTATTTTCCTGTTTATCCAGAAGTTGCTTTGGAAGCTTTGAGTTTTTTAGGGCAGTTTTCATCCACATGTCTCCGTGAATCTGGATTTTCAGCATTATCATACATCAAAATATCGAGCAAAATATCGAGAAAAGCTGGACGTTGAAATTGACCTTAGGTGTGATTTGTCACAGTTACAACCTAATATTCAAAAACTTGTCAGGGACAAACAGTGCCACCCCTCTCATTAATGTTGTGAAAGTGACTGGCATTACATGCCAACGTCACCTAGATCCTTGATTACCTCAAACATATTTGATCGGTATTTAATTCTTTGATTTCATATCTTCTAATAATAATATGTTTCAAATTAAGATATGTGTAGTAATGTTAAATTTTGTGTATGAAATTATCTATTCTTTATTTTCATTTAATAACTAGTTTCAAATTCCGATTGTACTACTTGTATTGACCCCATAGGGTGATGGTGGTGTGTGTGTGGGGGGGGGAGGGGGGGGAGGCTTGACCTCCCATCAGTGTTCAAAGGGGGGCACAGAGCCTGAAAGGTTGAGAATCCCTGCTCTAGAAGACACGAACACAAAATTTAACTTTAAGCGCCGCATTTAAAATTGTTCCACATCGCAAGTTTCTTCTAATTTGTCAGGATAAATCACCTGACAACATCATGTGATATATGCGTCACGAAATAGTCACATGACAAACACGTCAGAAATTTGCAGCAATAACAACTTAGCGTCATTATCGCCGCAGCTTGGCGACCGTATCATGTTCTTCACATTAGCCTAGATGGTATTCAATCCTAACGAACAAAGGAAAAAATGAACAATATTAAGTATATGATGCACAATAATGCTATTTTAAATATACGCATCCAGAAAGTAAGAACCGATTGGGTGTAAAAAAATGTAGGAAGAAGTTTCTGAAAGATTTTTTATGCCAAATATTAAAACGTATATTGAACTACTTTTCTAGGTAGTAGCCATATTTTTTGAGGCATTTGTCGTATCATGAGACTAACTTTGTATTCCTTCGTCGAAGAAACTCACCGCCAACCTATTCAGACACTCCTTCACGACGTCTGTTGTTTCTGGATCACGCTGTAGACTCTGACCGGTCAAAAATCTCTTCAGGCGAAGAAACAAATGGTAATAGCTAGGAGCTAGGTCGGGACTATACGGTGGTTGTTCAAAAATTTCCTAACCAAACTATTCGAGCAATGAACGCGTACGGACGGCAGTGTGCGGCCGCGCGTGTTCGAATCTCAGTTGCTCGGCGCAACAGTTTCACAGTAGGATTCAGCATTTAAGGTCGAACCTTAATGGTCGTACCTAAACACTTACGGTCGTACAGCAGAAGCTTTTTATTTTTTCGTTCAAAAATCTTATCACCGACCGCACTTCACAGTTTTCGATTTTACTGTCCACTTTAATCTAACACAGAAAAGCGAGAAAATTTTATAGAACAATATAATTTACACTCAATGAAGCCCCAGACGTCCAGGAACGCAATGACAGCGACGTCGGTCGTTTGAATGGCGCGACATGCGCAGGATCTATAAGCAATCGGTTCTTAATTCTGGAGGCACCTCGTACATAATGACCAGTAAAAAAATCTGTTACTTTTCTACTGAGCTGTTAGGTTCAGTCTGATGATTTTATATTTTTCGTTGACTTCTCATTTTCAAACACGACACTTTAAAAAAAATTATTTCACATGAAATTTGAAAGATTATATAAGAAATCAGGTGGGGTTTCTATCCTATAATGACGCTCATTCTATAAGTCGTATCAGACTTACGTACTAGGGGCATTGATTTGTGTTCCAAATATCGCATGTTGTATGGTCTTTTTTCTTAGGCATAGTTGCTATTGGATACTGCAGCCGCCAACTGAGAATTTTCATAATTGCATTTTTCTTTTAAGTTAAAAAGAAAACTAGGTTACTCCCATTCACGAACTTCTTTGTTATTTTACACAAAATCATCTGAGAACTACATAATGTATATTGCGGATAAGGGCAAATTTGTATTATGATCATAAACAAAGAGATGTTTTTCGTACGTTATGTTAAATTATTTTTGTTTCACAGTATTTCGTCATCAAATATAAAACACTGTCACACAATATGAAAGATAAATCATTGCAGAAAACTGTTTTTGTTTGCATATTTTTTTAGAAGTTATGAAACATGTATATAAAAAAAAACTATAAGAGCGTTTTTCGTGTTTAAAAGCTTTCTTTAAAGCAGTTACGTTTCCTGTAGGCCAATTCACTATAGTGAATTAAAAATTTATTTTTGTGAGCATAAACATTTTATTGATGTTTCTATGACGTCAAACTTGAGTGATCGGATGACTTAAAATGCAATATATTTATTACTAGCGGCCCGTCCCGACTTTGTCCGGGTTGAACAAAATATTATACCAATAAATTTCCAGTTGATAGCCAATAAATTGTAAATCTTTTTTTACCTTAAAAATAACCTTAAATCAATATTACGTTAGTTAATAATTAAAGTTAATTTTTTTAAAGAAAAAGGCGTGCCGGAGAACGAATAGATTCGAACCGCTAACGTCAGAACAGAAGCCTACCGCGATAGCACCACGATAAGGATCGTTGAAGACTTCGGCACAAAAAGCGGTAGAGGACAGTAGCGGTAACAATGGAGATTGTTAGGATTAAGCCCCTAACTTTATTTCTACTGATCAGATATACATAATATATAGCCTATGTCCATCTGGAATACTGTACCTTTCAAACAGTGAAATAATTTTTCAAATACGTGCAGTGATTCTGGAGATTACCCTCCACGTACAAAATCGCTCTCTCTTTATATATAAGTATAGATGAGCTTATCAGAAAAATAGACATGTTTTTTTCCCATGTTTTCGTTAAAATTTTCCACATTTGTTTACATCTTAAGGCTAATATTCCGCCCATATGATTATTTGATTCTACAAGGAGTTAAATTTTAAAATACAGAGTGTCCGGGCTAAAGGTATCCAAAAGTCATGACATATTTTTACGGAATCACCCATTAGAATTTAAAAAAATTATTTAAATAGAAAGAACATCTCACCAAGTTTTAATATCAATCATAGATTTCGATCATAGTATCACAGATTTCGATGTGTACACCTTTTGTAGCACGACAAACGTCTAAATGGTAATCCAGTTCTCTCCAAGTGTTTCGTAGCATATCAGGCGTTATTAGACTTTTTTGCTTGGGGATTCATTAAATTCGTTGTGTATAAATAAAAAACCAAAACTGTGGTTGGGTTGAAGAAGCGTATCATTCAAGCCATTCGTGTAATAACTCCTGATGTGCTACGGAACACTTGGAGAGAACTGGATTACCATTTAGGCCGTCTGCGCACGGAGCAACTCAAAAGAAACTGATAACTGACTCGAATCACAAACCAGTCCGTGTTGAGTCGTAACCTATGCAATTGAATGGAGCCACGCACACGGCGCAACTGGTTACAAACCCGTCGGACGGGTTTGTAACCAGTTGCGCCGTGTGCGTGGCTCCATTCAATTGCATAGGTTACGACTCAACACGGACTGGTTTGTGATTCGAGTCAGTTATCAGTTTCTTTTGAGTTGCCCCGTGTGCAGACGGCCTTAGACCGTAGTCGTGCTACAAAAGGTGCGCACATCGAAATATATGTTACTATGATCGAAATATATGATTGATATTAAAACTTGGTGAGATGTTCTTTCTATTCAAATATATTTTTAAAATTCTAATCCGTAGTTCCGTAAAAATAAGTCATAACTTTTGGATGCCTTTAACCCGGACTAACCCTGTATTTACGGTGATCAAGAAATTTGAATTTTCTTGCAGGGTCTGAACAAGTTTACCGTGAAAGGAAAGAAATCTGTTGAGAAAATGTCCTCCACCTTTATAGAATATCTATAGTAAATTATGTTATAACGGAAAATTTTTGACGTTTTCTTAAAACGTATCAGTATTCAAAAATTATTTTAACTTTTCTTAACCACGCTACATTTTGGAAATGTCTTAGCTGTGTAAACATCGTAATATTAACACATTGACCGGTACCGAATAAACTTTTTTACACGCAAATGTTGAAGACAATTTAGGATATAGGGAAGTTATGTTGGAGAAATTTTTGATCAACTGAATGTTGCTTTACTTGCAAACTACCTTTACTTTGACCTGAACGAGTTTCAGGCTAACCCTCACATTTTATCATTGTAAACTGCGCATCTCAGACCTCTAAATAAAGAAAATATGTTTCAGAAAATAAAAATGCCTTACTTTATTCCAAAATTTCAGTCTTTGCCAGTGACTTGAGTACACTCAAACCTGTTTTTGCGCAATCTTTTTTTATGCGATTTTTTTATGCGATTTTTTTGTGCGATTTTTTTATGCGGTATATGAATATGTATCGAAAAAAATTGAAATCATTTACTTGAAATTCCAAAAAGAGCTTCGATCGTGTATATCTGGCTATCGCGACGTTTACAAGCAGCTGATCAAACGACCGTCGTCGCAAAAACTTATCACCGACTACATGGTAAAGAAAAATAAATCAACTCTAATATCTTCAAGTGACAAAAGCGATTACAAACCAGTTCATCACAAGAATATGCGCGTTTTGAACTACAACGTGTAGTATCGAATTATGTGCATTTTGAAAATTTCTCCATGTTTAAAATGAGAAATTAAAATTAAAAAAAATATTTCCATGCGTAATTTCTTTATTTATTTTGTTTGGAAAGCACTTTCTCGCTATTTCGTAAAGCTTTGAAATATTATTCAAGTGAGACTTTGTTTATGCGGTCCCTCTCTACCGCATAAAAAAAAAAATTCCTTAATATGTTGTGAAAAATTATTTGTTATAGCTATTTATGAAGTTTCTGAACATTTTTTATGCGGTCCCTATCTACCGCACAAAAACAGGTTTGACTGTATATATTTAAATAAGGGCTCAAGATAGCCTAATGATAGCGCGCCGGCTTTCGGTGCTGAGGGTGCTCGGATCGAATCCCAACAAGCGCCATTAAATATCTCCGTGTCTAGGCCGTATATGGACAAGTTAAATCCGTAGACCGGAAAGTTCCTCTGTGAGGTCAGAGAGGGTGGGAGAGGGTACGATTCCCCCAGATGCCGCCCCTGGTGGTGCTCTGTCAAAACTGCGGTGGCACCTGGCTAAATCTGACTCCTACCCTTGTGATGCCTTTATAAACCGGATCTTCACTCCTCAGCCTGCTTGCCTATACGGACCTGGTCAGGGATGAATTCCGGCCAGAGGGCATTAGAAACAGCAGCAACAAACATATTTAAATTAAATTGCTTGTCAGCAATGAGTTAAGGAATTACGTGTAGTTATCTCGGTGCAACCCTGTAATTTGAGAACGAATTCAGTTACTGAATATATACTCGACCGAAACGTTTTTACAAGATCATTGGCTATTTCTGCTGACTGATTTTTGAGCTGCATATTGCTGGGTGACGCGCGGTGGCGCAGTGGTTAAAAGCGTCAAGCTGCCACGCCACAGGTCCAGGGTTCGATCCTGCGACTGGGCAAGGTCGACTCAGCCTTTCATCCCTTGAGTGGGTCGATAAAATGACGACCAAGCATGCTTGGGAACTAAACTCTGGGGGTCCCACGTCAGGTTGACCACCTGACTGAGACATCCCCAAGTGTGACACCCCAAGCCCACGGTCAGAAAAGCGGAAATGGGCACGCCGGCCTTGGTCCACAGCGGACTGTTGCGCCAAGAGTTTAGTTTTTAGTTTAGTATATTGCTGGGTCCTTTCGCTAATACAATATGCACAGAAGGGATGTTTCCCCTCAAAGATCATATCCCGGGGGAAAAATGCCTCTCGTAATTATGTCACCCTCTTAAATAACTATTAATGTTATACCATCACCAAGTTCGGCGTAACCCCAACTTGATGCCATTTTAAAACAGAACCGAAGAAAAATTGTGATAATTCAAGGATTACAATCAGAGGAGCCAGGACATTGACTTCTACGTTTGTTCGCATATAACGAAATGCACAATAATGTATCAAATCAAAGTTTCGGATTGCAGTATGGTTGCAACCAAAGTACAACAGATAGGTTGGCAGAGGAAAAATTAAGATGCAGTGTTAGAATAAAGACGGAAAAGGACAAAAGATTAATAAAATTCCCGAAAATGCGAGATACCGTAACGAAGTCACAACTGTGATACAGATATTAGACTCTCTGAAAATCAAAATCTGAACTCTACGTACCAAAATTGTGCATCATTCGTATCTTCTATGTCTTGTACAGGTGAAAATGAAATAAATTGCTGCAAATATTTATGTCAATAACATCTGCTTTCTATGCAAGATTTTACTCGAATAAACCTATCGTTGTTTCACCAAATTTTTATGTACTGAAAATAGGTCAATTAAAAACCCTTTGTAGCCTTTTTCACAAACCACCACTACTTATTTTTAGTAACAATTAATTTTCCTTATTTTTTCATTTCATAAATACACCTTATGAGGGTGATACTTATGATTCTTCTAACTTTACTTCACTATGCATAAATTGCACCGCACTTTTAAGAAGGAAAAAAAGGAGGTCAGACGCTGTAATAATTGGGTTGTGAAACCTACTTCGCATGTGTTATTGCGAGAGGCGAGTTAACCATCCCACTTTCGCATAGGGACCAATGTTGGTTCACCTATATGGTACTTGCTCCCACAGCCAAAAAATTCGCGATGTAGACGAGTTAATTTACTGAGGACAAAGTACCTGCCATGTTAGAAAACAAAATTGAAAAAAAAATTTAACGTAAAAAAATTGACGATTTCCGAGGAGGAAAACTTTACTGAGAAATGTCGGACGTCTCCGTCAGATTTCATGCCATACAGAGATTATCAGAAATCTTGTCACTGGTGTGGAGTATTTATGCAGAATTGTGGAAAATTTTTTCAGGTAGTCTCTACTAATGAAACTACCGCGGGTTATTAACGTAGGATTACTTATCGTTGCTCACCTCTTTTGTATGTATATATGTATTTATATATATGTTTTTATCTATATGTATTTATATATATGTACGTATGTGTATATAAACATATATATATATATATACATGTCAAAATTTTGATACATCTTGGTATTTTTCTGTTTAACTTATCCAAGCGATAGACTGGGTTTGGCGCGCCGCCAAAATTATAACTCGCGAGGACGGGCTGAAGGACAGTTTTAGCGTCTGGAATTTTCCTTTCCGCAGGACCATTATGGAGGAACTTAATCCTGCGTTAAAAAATTGTTGAATACATGCACACGCGCACAGAGTATTTAAACTTATGTAATGTCTCAGCTCGTGAGTTGGTTTGTTTGTTATAAACTTATATTCAATAGCTGAGTTTAATTGGTGAAACGTACTATGTAAAAAATCGACACAAACGGGACTTCTAAAATGTCCTTGTAGATACCCATAAGCTTATGTTAGCATCTGCATTCAATTTTTATCGTTAGACAGTGTACGCGCAAACGTGACATCTTCATAATTTGAGCTGACCACAGAATGCATGCCGTATACCGGTTCCTGTGAAAAGTGGTGGTGTCATTCAGCATGAACTGATCACGACACGCAGGTGTCACACTGACTCTTTTTCGGAGGGTTTAATCATCGAAATGGTGGAATAGGTTCGTATCATTAAAACTGAAGATAACGTCCTCTAATAGATACCCAGAGTGAGATGACATGAATGGTCTACCTAAAAATTTTTCAGACTATCAAACTCAATTTTGAATTTTTTCTCCGACAGTATACTTCGTCTTACTGCCTGATGTGGGAAATGAACAACACAAGAAGTCAATGAAAATAAAAATTAAAGATAACACAAATAATGCAAATAATGCTACACGAAATAAAACGTATAAAGAGGGCATAGACTGCCGAACAAATTAACAGAAAACCTACCCTAGCGTTGAAAGTTTTAACTTTTCAATAAAAGATTGCGCAGTTGCAACAAATCCTCATACTGAAAACGGACAAATATAACTAAAAGTAAATAATTCAACAAAGCAAGATAATAATTAGCAGGAAGAAAGTAGACAAAAATAAATAGAAATCCCGCACTTAGGACTCGACGCACCATAATGCAAGATTCTGTAGCAATTACGGAACTAAACCATATAACGAGGTAACCCACTGGTCCGTCATCAGGAGGCCTAACCAGATCAGTTACCTCAAGGGGGAACTTTCTGAGTAGCATGTAGGTCTAACAAAAAGACGTCCCGAGATCCCCACTGAAACAGATAGTCACATCAAAAGAAAACAAACACACATCCTGCACTTAGGGCACAACACACCATAAATGCAAGTACACATACAATCCTAAAGAACACAAATCTTGCTTGTTGAATTAAAAAATAAAGAGAAATACTTACATCTAGCTTCGGCTATGAGTGTGAAATAAAGAAGCGCTGTCCCAGTGAGCAAAAGCATGGCACACGCCCGTGTGGCTTTTCCCCGTCTCGACAGCAAAATGATCTCCCGAGTTTTCACCACTCTTACGCACTACTAGACTTATTAGTTGCTTAGGAACGAATCAAGATACACTTCTAGAAGTCTTTCTTAAACATTCTCATGCACGGACCCACTTGCTCTTATACTGGCCACAGAATTTCGTGAAAATGTTCGCGTGCCAAAAGGACAAAGGAAGCGTGCGGCAGCGTTCTTTTAGAGAAAATTAGATTTGAATAATTTATACGAAATTTCCTCTCGTAGTGGTAGCGTGCTCGGCTGTCATATTTATTCAAAGTTAATGCTGAAAGGGAGGTAAAAAGGGTAAGGAACGAGGATGAAAAATGGACAGATGGGTAAATGAGACAAAACGTGTGATATTTGTGGTGGCCTGGAATACAAGCGAAGTAATGATTCAGATATGTTTTTTAAATAGGAAGAACGAGCGGACGATTTTCAATTTCCTCGAGAGTGGTTTCTCCCAGAAGACGAGTTTTGTGAAAACGGAGCGTGTGCTTAGCAGGGGAAAAAAAAAAACATTGTTTGACCAAAAGAAGCAGCTGGCAAGTGTGTGAGGGTATTTGACTTCCTAAGTAAATAAACCTCTTGAATAGCTGAAAAGATTGTTCGCAGTCCTTTTAAATAGTTTATTAAGAGTTCCTTTATATCATTGAATTGTTATCGGGTATAGCGCGTCGGGATTTGGTACCGAGGGTGCTCGGTTGGAGTCCTGACAAGTGTCATTAAATGTTCTCATGTCTACGCCGGGTATGAGAACGTTAAATCTGTAGCATGGAAAGTCCTTCCGTGGAATATGTAAGAGTGGAATGAGGGTATGAACCCCCAGATATCCTTTGAGGGTGCGAAATCTAATTTGGGGTGGCAGCATAACTACCGACAACGAACCCCCCCCCCCCCCCCGGAGGGCTTTAGTAGCTATGTCGAGCCATATCTAATTCATTGAATGCATTGGAATAATAGGGGAACGCAATATAATGAAACCACAAATGTCATCTTTTTAATTACTACAGGGGTTGTTTTTATGTGGGAAGAATTTTTTTAAATAGACCTATACACAGGGCTTTGCGATTTCTAAGGTACCTAAAAGTATTTAGATAGTACTAAATTTAAGACCTAGAAAAAGAGAGGATTAGAGAGTCAGATTCTTTTGTTTAATATTCCTTGGAAAAGGGAACAAAAAAGAAAAGTGTATGTTTGTAGCTTTATACACTTCATGTGGTCACATCACTCATTTTTATTTTTTAATGCTGTAGAATATTGCATATGCTACAAAGTAATTTAAGAATATAATTTTTGATTTATTTTCTATTGTTGTAAAATGTCGCATATGCTACAAAGTAATTTTAGAATATGATTTTTGATTTCTTTTTTTATTGTTGTACAACGACGCATATGCCACAAAGTAATTTAAGAATATGATTTTTTATTTCTCTTTTATTGTTGTAGAATGTCGCATTTGCTACAAAGTAATTTTAGAATATGATTTTTGATTTCTTTTTTATTGTTGTAAAATGTCGCATTTGCTACAAAGTAATTTTAGAATATGATTTTTGATTTCTTTTTTATTGTTGTAAAATGTCGCATATGCTACAAAGTAATTTTAGAATATGATTTTTGATTTCTTTCTTATTGTTCTGGAACGTCGCATATGCCACAAAGTAATTTAAGAATAAGATTTTTTATTTCTCTTTTATTGTTGTAGAATGTCGCATATGCCACAAAGTAATTTAAGAATATAATTTTTGATTTCTTTCTTATTGTTCTGGAACGTCGCATATGCCACAAAGTAATTTAAGAATAAGATTTTTTATTTCTCTTTTATTGTTGTAGAATGTCGCATATGCTACAAAGTAATTTAAGAATAAGATTTTTTATTTCTCTTTTATTGTTGAAGAATGTCGCATATGCTAGAAAGTAATTTTAGAATATGATTTTTGATTTCTTTCTTATTGTTGTGGAACGTCGCATATGCCACAAAGTAATTTAAGAATAAGATTTTTTATTTCTCTTTTATTGTTGTAGAATGTCGAATTTGCTACAAAGTAATTTAAGAATAAGATTTTTGATTTCTTTTTTATTGTTGTAAAATGTCGCATATGCTACAAAGTAATTTAAGAATAAGATTTTTTATTTCTCTTTTATTGTTGTAGAATGTCGCATATGCTACAAAGTAATTTTAGAATATGATTTTTGATTTCTTTCTTATTGTTCTGGAACGTCGCATATGCCACAAAGTAATTTAAGAATAAGATTTTTTATTTCTCTTTTATTGTTGTAGAATGTCACATTTGCTACAAAGTAATTTTAGAATATGATTTTTGATTTCTTTTTTATTGTTGTAAAATGTCGCATATGCTAGAAAGTAATTTTAGAATATGATTTTTGATTTCTTTCTTATTGTTGTGGAACGTCGCATATGCCACAAAGTAATTTAAGAATAAGATTTTTTATTTCTCTTTTATTGTTGTAGAATGTCGCATATGCCACAAAGTAATTTAAGAATATAAATTTTGATTTCTTTCTTATTGTTCTGGAACGTCGCATATGCCACAAAGTAATTTAAGAATAAGATTTTTCATTTCTCTTTTATTGTTGTAGAATGTCGCATTTGCTACAAAGTAATTTTAGAATATGATTTTTGATTTCTTTTTTATTGTTGTAAAATGTCGCATATGCTACAAAGTAATTTTAGAATATGATTTTTGATTTCTTTCTTATTGTTGTGGAACGTCGCATATGCCACAAAGTAATTTAAGAATAAGATTTTTTATTTCTCTTTTATTGTTGTATATGTCGCATATGCCACAAAGTAATTTAAGAATATAATTTTTGATTTCTTTCTTATTGTTGTGGAACGTCGCATATGCCACAAAGTAATTTAAGAATAAGATTTTTTATTTCTCTTTTATTGTTGTAGAATGTCGCATATGCCACAAAGTAATTTAAGAATATAATTTTTGATTTCTTTCTTATTGTTCTGGAACGTTGCATATGCCACAAAGTAATTTAAGAATAAGATTTTTTATTTCTCTTTTATTGTTGTAGAATGTCGCATATGCTACAAAGTAATTTAAGAATAAGATTTTTTATTTCTCTTTTATTGTTGTAGAATGTCGCATATGCTACAAAGTAATTTTAGAATATGATTTTTGATTTCTTTCTTATTGTTGTGGAACGTCGCATATGCCACAAAGTAATTTAAGAATAAGATTTTTTATTTCTCTTTTATTGTTGTAGAATGTCGCATTTGCTACAAAGTAATTTTAGAATATGATTTTTGATTTCCTTTTTATTGTTGTAAAATGTCGCATATGCTACAAAGTAATTTTAGAATATGATTTTTGATTTCTTTCTTATTGTTGTGGAACGTCGCATATGCCACAAAGTAATTTAAGAATAAGATTTTTTATTTCTCTTTTATTGTTGTAGAATGTCGCATATGCTACAAAGTAATTTAAGAATAAGATTTTTTATTTCTCTTTTATTGTTGTAGAATGTCGCATATGCTACAAAGTAATTTTAGAATATGATTTTTGATTTCTTTCTTATTGTTGTGGAACGTCGCATATGCCACAAAGTAATTTAAGAATAAGATTTTTTATTTCTCTTTTATTGTTGTAGAATGTCGCATATGCTACAAAGTAATTTAAGAATAAGATTTTTTATTTCTCTTTTATTGTTGTAGAATGTCGCATATGCCACAAAGTAATTTAAGAACACAATATTCGATTTATCTGTCGGAGAATAAATATCTGCTAATAACTTTTAATAAACTGGGGATTACAATAATGTAAATGTAATTAATTTACTCTTTAACTTTTTCAAAATTATGTGATGGTTTAGAAATTATTTAAAATGTAATGAACATAAAATTTCAATTTCTTCTTTAAAAAGTCTTCATGTACTTTTTTTATGATTATATTTACACTTTTCACACAAATAAAAAATAAATCTAATATTTTAATCACATCTTTATTCATTAACAATATACCAATACAAGGAAGAACAAAAAAATAAACCAAGAAATTTGTGATTCAAACACCTTAAATAAACAAATTTACATGAAACATAATAAATTCTTGAATAATAAAAGAATCCCAGAAAGACTATGCAGTTCTAAGCGCCCCGTAACTTACAAATAAAACACACTTTAAAGTCAAATGGCTTTCGTAAAAGAATATTTGATATAAAACGACCAGACTCTGCTGAGACACGGAAGAAATATATTAACACGCACGAGGTTAGACAACTTTATATTTCACGGACTCGAAATGACAAATTTATTTTCAAAACGTTACATTTTTAGAACGGCCTTCAGTAACCAAATGCAGTTGTTTAAAGAATTTGCACAATCAGAATTTATTTTTCATTTCCTGACAAAATGTAAGAGAAAATTAGCTTTGATTAAATCAAAATTTAAGGCTGCTGTGTACTAACACAATTGGATTCGCTGACCTCAATGTTAGGCCGTCCGCACACGGAGCAACTCAAAAGAAACTGATAACCGACTCGAATCACAAACCAGTCCGTGATGAGTCGCAACCTATGTAATTGAATGGAGCCACTGGTTACAAACCCGTCCGACGGGTTTGTAACCAGTTGCGCCGTGTGCGTGGCTCCATTCAATTACATAGGTTACGACTCATCACGGTCTGGTTTGTGATTCGAGTCGACGGGTTTGTAACCAGTTGCGCCGTGTGCGTGGCTCCATTCAATTACATAGGTTGCGACTCATCACGGACTGGTTTATGATTCGAGTCGGTTATCAGTTTCTTTTGAGTTGCCCCGTGTGCAGACGGCCTTAACATACGAAGAAAATGTGTCCAAGGATTGCCGACTTAGATTGAAATATTTTTAAAAGAACTGTACTCCGTAACAGAGAAAGAAATTTTACACCTTGGGATATTTTTCTTTTTTTTTTTTTTAAATGTAAATAATATTTTAAAATTAATATTTTATAAAAATAAGAAAGGCTAAGTAGAATTACATAAATTTTGTTTGAAAAATTCTGCTCCAAATCACTATTACCCGTTATCGATATTAAAAAAAAATATATGGGGCGCTCTAAAAAACATCGCAAATTGCGTTTGGAATTTGAAACAGATTAAACGGAAAAAAAAGATGAAATCTCACAAAATGTCAAATTATGATACTTCCAAGTCAGTTTAAGACTCGGTGTGAAAAAAATTGAATTAACAAATGTTTAAACATGAATTTCAAGAATAGAATAATTTTGTTCATTTCGTAGCTACTCTGAAATGTATTCAATAAGCCATAATATTTACTATTTTTTTAACACTTTATTTCAGTAGCAGTTCATAAAGCGTAACCTAGTGAGACAAAACGAAAAGCACCAAAGGTATACTTATAACAAAAATTAACCCGCATCTGTAATTCCCACACACACTCACATATATACGAGTATATATGTATATATATATATATATATATATATATATATATATATATATATATATAAGAAAATTTTATCGAAAAGTGTCAAAATATTACAAAAAGTGCAGTAAATTATATTATTTACCAATCTTAATTACTGAAAAGGTGTTTGCAATTAATTTCCCTTTTATTTCACTAGGTAACGTTTACGTTAGCATACCAAAATTCAGCAGGATTCTCATTTGATCTCTAGTTTTCATATTTTAACCACACTTGTATTCAACAAGGGTAGATTACATAGCTGAAACCCTATTTTTTTCCTGTAGCAACTGATAAAAAAATATTTAGGTCATAACATTTTAATGAACTTAGCTGAACAATTATGCAATTAACTGATTTCCCGTATTATCTGGAAATTTTTATACGGAGCTTCTTGGTGAAATTCTCAAAATCAGTAGAAACGAGAAGACGCTGGTCATCCGAGCTTTTTTAAAGTAAAGAAATATCCTTCAAGAATACGGCTTTAAAAAGAAATTAATTTCCTAGTATATACAGCAGAGTAGCTGCTCTAAAAATAGACCTCTGTACAAACATTCAAAGACAAGTATAAAACATAACACTTGATTATTCACAGTCACATTTCAACTCCAAAATTTGCAGTGTATATGTACAGAATTTGAAAGGAAAACAGCCAACTCAGAGAGAGAGAGCGCGCCACGTTGTTCTTTCTGTGTTCAGAGCACGTAATACTTTATTTAGAGGATGACGAATACTGTTTAATGGGTCTTTCAGTTATAAATTTAAAAGAATGTGTGTTTGTTATGCAGAAGGCTTGGCTTACGTCAGGCTGGAAATGTATGAATACTTGCGCAAAAGGCAGGATTAAAATTATGTGCCAGAAATAACTTAAATTCTACCTGCAGAATTTCGGTACGGGAAGTTTCAATTTTTTTTTCTGTTTCTAGTCATAATAAGTGAAACAGTGACAGGTTTCAACAATATGAATACATAAATGTATGCAACTTCTTATCACTGACGTAAATATCTAGACAAATCCAATAGGGCTGGGTTAATACGGTACCTATAAAATATTAAAAGCTGAACTGAATTTTTGATTTTTTGATTTCTGAAAAACGTGTACGTTTGAACCAGATTGAAAGCTACAAATTTCCTTTGTTTAGCACTGATACTGCTCTAAGAATTATTATATGTGATACATTGGTATAACTTAATAGTTTTAAAACCTCAGATATTTAATCTGTCAGTAATTTTATTTATATATATATATATATATATATATATATATATATATATATATATATATATATATATATATATATATATATATATATATATATACTAGCGGACCCGACAGACGTTGTCCTGTTCAAACGTTGTAATTCTAGCTGAAGTTCCCGGCGATGCCCGGGATTTTAAGAATGTTTGTTAACCAAAATCAATTTAAAAATTAACACAGTATAAATAACAGAAAAAAAAGCATACGAAATTTTATACATATTAATAATATGAAAACCCAATTAAAAATGTATAAATGTATAATAAACTCCTCAGATTTCAGCTATATTCGGTATTTCGTCATAAAAAAAGCTGAAAAAAATAAAAATAAATAAAAATAATAATTTTAAACATTAATAATTTTTAAAAATTAAAATAAAAAAATAATAAAATAAAATAAAATAATAATTAAATAATTAAAAAAATAATAAAATAAAATCTGAAATAAAAAAGCCTTAAAAAAAAGCTGAAATAACAGGTCTAGCAAAAGTTACACAACTCTGGATTCGAACCCGGGTCGAGAGCATGGTACTTTCCAAATTGGCGACCTTCCGAATGCGACACGATGACCCGGTGTTCTAGTGTGTAAAGTGAAACATATTCGCTATTGGAAAGTTGTTGTGGGCTGGTGATTATACATGTCAGAGGAGTTTTTAGTCAGAAATAAGTTAGCAGGATAGAAGATTAGTCTTTAGCTCTTCAATAGACACAAAGATATAGGCGAGGAGGATTGCAGTAGCGATCAAAAAAGATCTCGTGTCACTTAACGTGGTTGATTCGAATTTTCCATCGCGTGTCGAGAGTATCAATATGCCGTTGGATCTGATCCATTTTAGAGTATAAAATCTGACTTGAGAGATTATTATTTTCATTTATTATTCTGGTTTAATATATGACTTGAAAATTTTTGATTTTATTTATTTTTATTTTTTTGCTCGCTGTTTGCTAACTAAACCTAACGTGGACGCCATTATCTAGAGGGGTGATTTCACAAACTGTAACAGCTTCCATTTACCGGTCGCATCCCCTTATAAATTGTTGGTTTTTTGTTAATTAATTAAAAATATAAAAACATATTCTATCGGATCAAATTGTGAATCTAAACCATTCTCGAATCAACTTCATCGCACACACAAAATTTCATTAAAATCAGTCCAGTAGTTTAGGAGGAGTTCAGTTACATACACACGGACAGAAGAAATATATATATAAGATATATATATATATATATATATATATATATATTTTCCCTGAGGGGAACTTGTCTGAAGACTTTAACATCTTTCAAGCTGAAACTGGGTTAATTTCATTTTGATGAGAGCGATTTTGTAAAGAGAATTTTAACAGAAAAAAGAACGTGGGCAAATTTTGGTGTTGATAGTTCTCCAGTATAGTACTTTAATACACGAAAACCACATTCCATTCAACACTGAACAGTTCAAATGAGACAGTTTGAAGTCCAGAAACTGTCCGTTTTTTTTTTGCAATTCATGATGGGCAGAAAAAACTTTGTGTACACACACATACATACAGTAAAAATTATACAGCATATTAAAAAATCTATTGACTGCAGTATAAGATATCCTGGATTAATATACATGAAATGGGTAAAAATTGATTGCAGTTTTTCTGTTATATAAATAGAGGAAATAGTTTCAATTTAAGGAATAACAAATTAAATCTGCCATAGAAGATTCATCTTAAAATATGTTTGTCACTTAAACATTAATCTAGCTATTGAAAGGCACAAAACAATTTTTTCTAGTTTAAAAAATAAAAGATGTACGAAAATGAAAGCAATGGATGAATCAATTGTTTGTACCATGATATATATTAGGCATATACAAAAAACATAATTAGGAAATTCACGTCTGAAAATTAAGGCATTTATTAATCTAGATGAGCTAAATTAATTCGAAATAAATTCATCAAAGGTATTTTCCTTTTTTTAGGCCTTGAGCATGTAGAAAGCTACTTAAATGAATTTTTATTGAAATCAGCATTAATCCTGATTGGTACGATGGCGGACTTTTAACCCCACTAACAATTAAATTATACTAAAAATACATAGAAGATTAACAATTCAAAATATTCAAAGCTATCGAAAGCGATTTGGCTAACATTTGTTCACGCAGAGATTTTATTGCTCTGAAAATGGTAGAAAATTCTGCTGAAACATTTAGGTAGAGGATCCGGTCAGTATTTTTTGAAGTCGTACATTTCATTGTACAAGGCACAAGAGCGTTAGTTGACGACGGCTGGCAATAATGAATAATCTATTACAAACACAAAATATAATTTTTGGATTGAGGGAACGTCCAAAATTTTAAAATGGCATAAACTTGGCTAGATATTGCTTGTGCGCTTCGCTTGAGTATGACCTGTTCTAAAGCCCATCCAGATTAATAAACACTGAGAAACGCTGAACAGTTTTGATTTCTTTGAACAAATGATTCAAAACGTCAAATTTACACAACTCTCATACTGTCCCTAAATCTAGTTCTTCAAAATATACAAAAATATTTAACAACACTACGTGATCTTCAGCTGGCGTCTTCGTAACTCTCCGGTGTCGAAGAGTAGCTCTCCGCGCACGAGTCGCTCAGAGATATATGGTCTAAAAGTTCGCAGTCCTGAGAATTCAAAGTTGAGGATGACATGTTGTGACTCAGAGGCTGATTCCACAAGTTTGGTAACCTCATCCTCCTGTAGCTGGAAAATGGGGACTTACTGATGGAAGACTGGTTGCCAAACGTAGCTAACTTGCTGGACGCAGTCGGTGACAAAAAAGAAATGCGCTCTTTGTTGGAGAACGCTTCCCGACCAGCAGGATAAAGGTCAGAAGGAGGTGTGGCTGTGCGATGGAGAGACATGAGTTCGTGAGATTGGGGTGCGTTTAGCATATTGAGGGTCTCCAACGAAGATGTAGGTAGTTCTTCGAGGAAGTCGAAGCAAGCTATGGCTTCCCTTTCTTTGTCGCCAAATCGATAGAACAGTTCATGCCGACCCATTATTGATGATCTCCTCTTGCCATCGTATAAGGGATTGTTCGCGGATGCTAAGAAAGAGAAAGAGTAGCATTAAAACGCTAGCAGGATAGATTTAATGGAACACTATTAATGAAATAACGTATAATATTTGGCTGAAAATAGATTCTCAAAACATATATGTGAAAAGCATTCTTGTGACAAAAAATTCTCTAAAATTTTCTGTATGTACTATTAGTAAAACTTTAATTTCACAATTAACCGACAGTATGGATTATTACCTTTCACTTTTTGTCTCCTTTCCCGACATATCCTATGGAGGTGTGAATTGGTCTGGATGACGAGGACTTCTTCCTCTTCTTCATCTGTGCTGCTTCCGCTACTACTGGTTGGAGCTTTCATGGAGTTCAGGAGACTGATGCGAGCCTGCGGAAGACATTGGGCACATTTTGAATGCAGAAATAAAACAACTCATTGCCAAAGAACATTCATAAAATTTCAGTCATAACTTTAAGATACCCAAAAAGCTCTGCAAAAGGAAAAATAAAGCATCACTTTTTCGAGTAGAGAGAAACTTTCAAAGATTTTACGACGCTGCGAGAAAGATTCTGTGGGTTGCTCGGTCAAAATTGTGGTGGCACCTAGCCAAGTCGGACTCCGACCCTTGTGGTGTTATTATAAACCGGAGCCGCACTACTCAGCTTGAAGCCTATATGGACCTAATCTGGAACTTCCGGTCATTAGGAACAACAACAATTCTCAACAAGAGATAAAAGTCTGAAAAGGAGGAGTTAAAAAAATATTATACGACGCGGCTTCAGGAGAATTTTTGGAGGTATTTGAGTGTTTTAATATACTTCTAAGTTACCAAGGAGAGCTTGAGTCTAAAAACTGTGGTTATAAGAACCGCTAGTAGAAATATTTTGGGATAATTTTAGTTTGATTGATATGAGCATTTTTTAAATACACCACGGAGTATTTCTTTTAATGCTTAAAAAACATAACTAGAGATTTTCTGCATAAGTTTTACTCATTCAGGAATGAAAAGGCACATTTAAATTCAAAAAGGAGGAAACATTTACAGGTAATTCGTAATGTATCAGTCAATTAAGATTAAACAATATTCTACTTCGGAACAATATTTTGGAGCTAAAGTTAAACAAACGCTCTGGAATCTAAGTTTAATACACTTTCCCTTTCTGTCAAAGAAAAATCGAAATGAACAAAAAATTCGTAGCTAGTCGAATCCAGCGTACACTTTTTGGTCAAGAAATATTCCAGTAGAGATCAGTATGTCAGTTAGATTCGAGTATAGAAGGTAACTGATATTTTGAAGTCATGTGTATTCACCTGTAAGAACACAATATTTTTTTGCATTTTCTTTGCATTTTTTTTTATGCTTGATTGAATAACGGGATAAAGGACTTGGTAGTAGAGCTCGTTAGATACACGTAAATACGACGACAGCTGTTGTTGTAATATCGATATAATATTGTTTAGCTAATGAGAGTCAGGCAAAACTGCCAAGTATATAATATCATACAGAAACAGCACCACCGAATTTAACACTCAGAAATACGCTATCAACAACCTTCATAACAACAACGCTTAGAATGTTTAATTAAAAAAAATTGTTCACAAGTTATCGTAAGTATTTTTTTTTCTTTCCAGGAACAATTTTCTAAGGTCTACACACTCGTTTTAATCATATTTTGGAGATCAGGTGTTATCGCGGTACAACATTTTCAACGGAAAGCACGTAAGGCCCTTAAAAAAGACAAATCCGAATAAATGCACGTGCAGCTCACCATCGGGTCACTCAGTTCTGGGTTCGCCTGCAGATGTATCCAAGCAGTTCCACATCCTTCTTTTAACTGATTCTGCCTCTCGTTCATAGAATCTCTTTTGCCGTGCTGCCGCCTGCGACTCGCACTGGACTTGAAGACGATTTTCGTTGGAACTTTCACTTTGGGCGTTCGAGTGTTTGAATTTTGCTCATCTGCGTTGTTGACTGGAAGACTTGTTAAGAATGGTGAGCTCTGCTTTTGAAATACTGCGTTGTGAGATTCTGGAGGAACTTGCGTTGTAGTTTTGGCTTTCTGCTCTAACCTTGCAGAGCCGGGAGTCGTTTTAGGATTTTCGGGACGTTGACTGTTTGATTTGAAATGGTCTGGAACAATGGGCACATTTTTAACTGTGAGAGTAACAGGTCTGGTTGGTTTAACTAGGCCTGTAGGCTTAGGCTTTTCAGAATTTGACTGCGCGTTCACTAAACCTGAAGTCTTCCTGTTAATGCAAGGTGATTCGGATAACTGTCTCTTTTGTGCGTCTTGCGATTTAGCGGGTGAAAAGTGGTCTAAGCTCCTGAGAGAACCGATGCTACAAAGTTTATAGAAATCTCCGTTGAACTCCTTGACCTCGGAGTCTACGCCTTTGAACTCGACATCTTCAGTTGAGCCATCTAATACGGTACATCCCGCAGTGCTTTGTTCGCAGCGTGGGGCTGGAGGGATGCCATCACGCTTCGTTGCATTCTGTCGGAACTTCATGGCAGAACTTGATGTCTGAGGGTAGGACATGAATCGTGCTCTTGGCGGGAGGCTGGGCGGACTGACAGGCAAGGGGAGGGACGTTCTTCGCACAGAAGGTGGAGTGGGTTCAACAGCTTCTTCCACGGGCTCGAGTTGAGGCGCCTGTGGGGGAGAAATGAGGTGTGTTTTCAGTTAAACAGCAGAAGCATGAAAAAGAAATAACACCTAAAAACATTAATTGAATACTATGATATAATCATTTTTGGGGGGACTTGGGCAGCCTAATGGTCTGTGCGTCGGAATTCGGCACTGGGGGTGCTCGGATCAAATCCCAGCAAGTGCCACTGAATACCTTCGTATCTACGCCATGTGTGGGAACGTTAAATCCGTAGGCCAGAAAGTCTCATGTGGTATATGGTTGGGTGGGAAGGAGGAGGGTGCGAGCCCCTCCTCCACTGTGGGTGAACTCAAAATTGAGATGGCACCAGGGGGTAGTGTTGGTTTACCCGTGCGGTCCATGGCAAGCAACTAACAAATCTCGCTGTAACATTGGGCAAATATCGAAATGACAATGTGCCTGCCACATTGAAAAAAAATCATTTTTTAACACCACATATTTTTGTTTATTCTCTAGGAGGTGGTTCTTTTTGAATCTGTCTCCGTAGCCATCATAGCCGATATACGTTACATGTGCGTGAGAAGAAACCGTGAAAAGGCAACCGTCACGTGAGCAAACCGAAAGATAGAGTAATCTATTTTCTTCGAAAGAACACGAACGCATAGGTAAACCAGAATGAAAACCATTCTTGATTATTTAAAAAAAAGAATGTGTGTAGTATAATCCGTTTGATAAGCTAAGATTGGTTGTATTATTCATATCGCCATAGAAAAATTTATAACGCCCAAAGTGCCTGAAATGAACCCGTTATTCCGCCAACCATTTATTTATAGGTTTCAAGTAGTTCACTGTTTTAGAAAACAACTATTCGTGTCGTTTTAAGAAAACTGCCCCAATTTAACAATTGTCTGACTAACATATAAACACATTAAATGCTTATTTCTGATGCTTAGAATCTATTTAATTTCAGGCGTACCAAAGATCATGTATGCATTCAAGTTTTTATAATACTTTAAAATAATTTTAAGCAAAATAAAGAGAAATACAATAATTTTTATAAAAGTTAATGTATCGTTACCATCATTTTCGAGACAGAACTGGGAGCCACTTCATTTTGTAACCATCTCTCGACAAAATCCTTATGCTCCAAATTTTCTCCCTCGGCATCACTGGCGCTGCTTAAATCGGGATCCTAAAATAAATGTAGAAATGCATGAAAGGAGCTTTTTCAAGCAATCATAGCAAAATAGTATTTTTTAATATTTTATAATTAAAGAATTAATTCCCTTGAAATAAATAGAAATTTACAATTACTCAAAATATTCGTTATCTCCCTTCGTAATTTGATGTATGTTATTGTAAAAACAGATAGCTTCAATTAAAAATAAATAAATAAATAAATAAACTTTCAGAATGGAAGTGAATTCTTTTTCTTTTTTGCCATGAGATGGCGCCACCACATAAGTAACTGAGATTAGGGAGCAGGAAGATCTTTCTTCCTACTACCAAATCAGTAGAGTTTTGTTCATTAAACTCTCATTTATAACACAAACTAAATTTAGAAATTTTAAAACAAAGAAACAGATAGAACATGCGAGTGCATTTTAATCCTATGATAAATAGGGTAAAGGTAAGACCAGGTTTAAAGGCAATCCACAAAATTGTAAATCGCAGTACCTGTGTCTTTTCTTTGGTCATAGCAAAAAATCTAATGTCCTCTCTCTCTCCGCTCCCCCCCCCCCCATAAAAATTTCTTGAATCACAAAAGGTACTTCTGAAAATTACCAGAAAATAATTTTTATGATTACCAATCAAATTATTGGAGCGTTTTTTAATCTATTAAAATTATGTATTCAAAACTTGTTAATTCAATTAAGAGATTAATTAGAAATATAGACTGAGAGTGAGAAACTATTGTTTACTCTGGAGATCAGTAAATTACTGCCCACAAATTCGTTACTTCTAAAATAACTAAAAAAATTGATCGAATCACTAAGAGCTGACTGACATTTTTTTTTTTTTTATCATCCATTGTAAGTTTAAAGAAACTTATAAATCAAATCGTAAAAATTATCGGTGTCAGATGATCGAACATGACAACACGTTTCAATACAGCACCCTCAGGGTAGAAATTTGACAATTTTGAAAAAAAAAATTTAATTGCATAAATGGCGGCAGAATACTTACCTGAGACCCCTTCCGACTGCTTCTCAGCAAGTCAACATCTTCCATTTCGTCACTGACCATTTGAAATGACGTTGATGACTGTAAGGAACTGGTGGAAGAACTTCTTGTAGGAGACGGCCAAACGAGACGCTGAAAAATTACGTAAATATAACCACACTGACTGCGACAGTGAGCATCAAAATGGAAGCAGAAGCAAGCAGCTCGGTTTATTATTCGATTATGTTTACCTACGTTGACGTCGAATAACGCAAGTAAGAATGGCGATCAAAATACGTTACTCAATAAATCTGAAATACATCCTAAAATAATCCATACACGAATTTCAAATACTACCAGAATCTAATGGATCGCGAAGTAGGATAAGCCCGTCTGCACACGGAGCAACTCAAAAGAAACTGATAACAGACTCAAATCACAAACCAGTCCGTGATGAGTCGCAACCTATGTAATTGAATGGAGCGGACGGGTTTGTAACCAGTTGCGCCGTGTGCGTGGCTCCATTCAATTACATAGGTTGCGACTCATCACGGACTGGTTTGTGATTTGAGTCTGTTATCAGTTTCTTTTGAGTTGCTCCGTGTGCAGACGGCCTTATTATTGAACACGTGTAATGACTGAAGAGCTTTAAGACGTTAAGGCACCTGTGTACTAACCCTATTGGATTCCCTCACCTCAATGTTAACCTATGGAGAAAATGTGTACAAGGATTGCCGACTTGGATTCAAAGATTTCTTTTCAAAATTGTACTCCGTAATAGAGAAAGCAATATTACACCTTAGGGCATTTTTCGGGTTTTCTTTTTAAATGCAAATAATATTTTAAAATTTAAATTATTTTTTGGGGAAAAAAAATCTGGTCTAGTGTGTTTTAAAAGCTCGTCAATTCCTTTGGTAGACGAAATTTATAAAATGAATCCTGTTGCAAGGTGCAGAGAATTTCAGGCTATCTGAAAATACCATTTTTATTGGATTATTAGCATTTATGCAGCTTTCAATAGCAGACATATTTTCCCCGTATGTTAACATTGAGGTGAGAGAATCTAATAGAGTTAGAACACAGCAGCCTTAACCCATCCTGAATGATAGCGACAAATTTTGACGAAAAGTGAAAATATTTGATTAGATTCTAACAAATCTGTAGTGTATATTGTAAAAATATACACGAATTAAGAAAATTACAAATTTTGATCCCTTTATGGACAATGCTTTTGAGCTCAATAATTTTACTCAATTATTTACCTTATTTTTACTCAATACTTTTGAGCTAAGTCTGGTGATAAATGGCATGGTTTTTCTGTTCAGAGGAGTTCCACGTTTCGTTACATCCAAATAGTATCGTCATCCAAAATAGTGAGGCAAACTTGATAAGTTCGTAACAATTATTATATATCAGGTAACGCAATTATTAGCAGACGGCCAGAGTACATATACTGGGTGGTCATAAAGAAACTTTGCCGATATATGGACCTCTAGCGGCTGTTCCGTTCAACCGATCGAGATGAGATTTCAGATATAGTTATTCAGAGGTATGAGCTCGGGATTCTGTGAACGGCAACCAAGTGGCGCTCGCGGATACGGTTATAGGTACAGAAATTCGAAATTTTTGCAAATGGCAACACTTACTTTTTCCCGTCGCAAAATGCTCAGCGCATGCGAAAACCCTAAAAAGCGTTGGACGCGTTATGCACGCACAAAAAACAGCTCTGCGAATGGCTAACAAAAACACAATCAGAGCTTTTTATCGGTTTTCTACGCTGAATATCTGGCGAACGGCATTCTGTGATTGGTTTCTAGCCTCTGTCAGATACAAATTTCCTCCGTGTGCTCCGATCGTGTCTTTGGCCGTTCGCAGAGCTGTTTTTTGTGCGTGCATAACGCGTCCGTTTTTTGTGATACACGTACCGTTCCAAAGCTTTATAGGGTTTTCGCATGCTCTGAGCATTTTGCGACGGGAAAAAGTGGGCGTTGTCATTTGAAAATTTCGAGTTTCTATACCTATAACCGTAACCCTGAGCGTCACCGTGTTGCCCTTCTCAGAATCCCGAGCTCATACCTCTGAATAACTATATCTGAAATCTCATCTCGATAGGTCGAACGGAACGGCCGCTAGAGGTCCATATATAGGCAAAGTTTCTTTATGACCACCCATTACTTTTATTTACTCTATGCTAATACACGATAGTAAAATATACATTTGAAAAATTGGGAGTCAATTTAGGTTGCAGCATTTTTTAAAAAGAAATAAAAAGCAGATTAAACAGTTTACCTGGGGTTCTATTATAGGAGATAGATAAGTTCCTATTATGCAATTATTACCTATTAAAGGACGATGCTGTTGAATACACACGTATTATCTGGACGACAAAAATATTGGCAAGACTTCCTTCGTATAACCTTATGTAAAATAACTAGTCCAAAATTGCTAAACAATTTTACCATAATCGCCAACTTGGCTTTAGAGCGAAGAGGCAGTACGTACCGTAGGAAACTGTATATTACACGTATTTTAAGCATCAAGGTTTTAACTACAATGACTTGTTTGTGTAATAACGATGCTGTAAGAGGGCCTCAGGTTGCCCCAATTGGTCGGCAGATCTATACTGTCCGTCCGGCCCCCAGGCCCATACTATTCATAAACAGAACAGGGAAAATCAACCCTCGGCTGAATTTGCAGGTTTTGCTACGCAGCGTCTGGTCTTCAGGTTCCCATTGTCGTATGGACTAACCGTCCCGGCCGACGTAATCTTGTTGAGTAACTATGCTGTAGAACATTTACACCTGGTACATCGAATTTAGATAATATCAAATTTAAATTTTAGCTGAAAACATTTCAATTTTTCTCTAAATAGAAAACATTGGAAAGAGATCAACCTACAGATAGTTGACGGTTAAAATAAGGAAGAGAGTGAGCAGAGGTGGCCGATGACTATGAAGATAGTAGGTCGTTGTGTAAAGGCCTAACTGTGAGAGTCAAAAGCCAGAATAGAGAATTCAGCTTCTCCTTTAGACAAATGTTTATCCTTCAGCGTAACCTAAAAAAATGATGTACAAATTTCTTCCCATGGTAAGATGTATATAACCATTTCATAAGGATTTGGATTAAATTTTTTCGTCGAAATGCTATTGTTTTAGTATGATGACATAAATTGCAGAATTTTAGGAATGCAAAAATTTACGTTCTGAGCTTGAATTAACAACTAGTCGCGAACGAAAGCAATATCGGTGATATTTACGTTATCCACGTGATTAAACACAATTTTAAAAGCTAAAATATTATACATTTTTAGATTGAAATTAAATTTTATTTCAAATAAAGTGATAGAAAACTTCACACAGAAATGAAATAAATGTACTTACGCTTTGCCCTATCATAGTAGATTCTAAATTCAGCAGCAGTTCAGGTTTAAATCCTGAGGGAGAAGCTTCAGATTCAGAGCCTGAATTGTTGTGGAGGGCAGAAATATTTTTAGAAGATTTCAGCCCTCGATGCATAGAATCTTCCAGCTCGTGTATGGCGTCCTTTAAGTATAGCACGGTGTCCGAGGCTACACGTTCCAGTCCATTTTTGAACTTCTCCCCGCTGTCGCTCAAATCAGCGACTGATGAATTATTGGAAGTTTTACATAAAAGGGGTTTCGTGAAAGCTGTCAAATCGGACTGAGCGCTCCCATCCACGTCTTCGGTGATTATGATGCACGGGCTGCAGTCAGTGATCAGTTTATCCAGAGAGGGTTCACTGAGCAAAGGTTCAAAAGGGAAATGTTTCGCTCGAATGTCACCTTCTGAAGAGTACAGTGACCAAATACTTTCATCGATAAACGGAGCTAAGGCCTTTTCTCGCCAAAGTCCTTCTTCCGGTTCTGTAAGGGTAGCTTTCTCGGCAGTTTCCACTTTGTCATCAAAAATATTGTCGTCAATGTAACTGTATCTTGAACAGAACACAATTTGATCGTCAAAACTTGACTTTTTCGGACCTAAATGCCACGTCTTTCCACGACTAGTTATGTCTAAAATATCTTTAGGATAATTCCAATAATCTAACATGGATGTGTAATCAAATTTTGGAGGCTTTGGCGGGCTGGACGACTGAAGAGAAGCATCAAGCTTCTCAAAAATGTTTATGGATTTCAGTGGTGATTGTTTTAGTTCTTCGGTGGAATTTTTAAACTGAGTAATATAATTACCTTCTGATTTTATAAAACTATCACAAATTGCGTTGGATTTATTGAAAAGCTCTCTCTCTCCATCAATTGACTGCGTTGGAGGTGGATTGTTTCGAACGGTTGGCTTAACGCTAGCAATTTGTTCTTTGTGCCTAACAGTAGAAATATTACGAGGAACGTCTTGAGAACTTTTGAAAGGTTCCTGAACTTTGCATCGTTCCTCCTCGAGTAAATCAGCAGCTGATTTGGAATTTGCCACTTGATGTAGTGGCCCGAAGCCGCTGTCAGAAGACGAACACATGGAACCATCAAGGCACTCGGTCACGCTATCATCGCTGACACAACGGAGTTCTTTTTCTGTAATGATGTATGTCGCTGAATGTTCAGGTTCACTTACATTTGTGTCTGCTGCAGAATCGGGTTGCAAATCACTAGACATGGTAGAATAACCTTCATCCCTAGTTCTGTTTGCACCGTCAATGGAAGCTGGTGTATCGGAAGAGTTCAAAAATTGTTTTTCGACTTCTTCCGATTGTTCGTTGCCTTCCTCATCTAACTTTTTCTGAAAAGCGTCGATGGAGTCGGCAATTTTCCGAGAACTTTCTGGAACGGCAATTTCGCTATCGATTTCGCAGCTAAAGCTCCAAACCTGCTGTTGTCTCGAAAGGCCTTGAATAGGAGATATATCCCCTTTTGATGATTTGCACAAGGAAGTCAAATCTTCCGGGACAGTTCTTCGTTGCTCCCAACGCGCATGACTCGTTTTGAGTCTCTGTTTTGAATCTTTCATGCCTTTTTCCGCGGGTGAACCATTCCTAGAGAGCCTTTTCCTTTTCACACTCGTGCCCTTTGGGGTGTCTGAGATACTGGGCATTTTAGTTCTCGAAGATGGTATAGAAGACGGCGATTTGATATTTGGCACTGTTGAAGGTGATGTTGGTTCTTTTGGATGGATTTCGTTTCGTGTCTTGGCAGGTTGAGATTCAGTCTTGCTCTTTTTGCGAATGACTGCTGGCTTAGCGCTGCCGAAGGCGGGTATTTTGGAAGTACATCCTGTTTTCGAGCTCGGTGAAACTGGACTTGAAACAGGACTTTTGGGTTCGGAACTTTTCGTCGGACAGGCATTAGTGCTTTTCAGTGGTTCGGATATTCTCTCGTCAGATGAAATGGAAGGTTTGCGGCCGGTAGAAACTTTTTTGATAGGAGATGATGTGATTGGATGATGGGACGGTAGCTTGTTTTGTACTTTAGAGTTAACTGACTCAAATTTTATCTCGTCCTCAGTCGGAGTTTTAACCACCTGAAATTTAACAGAAAAACAGATTAAATTTGATTAATAACGAAGCGAGGAAAGAACATACAGAATTTTTTTCACTGTACACATCGAATTACTCAAAATGACACATGTTACACAATTCACTTCACAACTGTTAGGTAAAATTCCCGACTTATTACAGTTAGAATAATAAAAGATACAAAATGAAATGAGTCTGAGATTACATTTTCGTTTTTATCGTCGTCAATCAGTTCCATTAACGTTCCATTTTCTTGTTCCAACTGTTCAACCCTCAAATGCAAGACTTTGCATTCTTCTTCCAGTCTCTGCAAAGAGAACAAGAAATTCCATATAAATCACAGAATCTGGTGAAAAGAACATCAAAAAAGTAAAGTAGATTGTAGTGAAATATGTGGAAGCAACACTGAAGCAAGCAAATGTGCAACAGAAAGAAAAGAAGACAAGCTGATACAAAAAGTTTCGTAACATATTAATTTTTCAGATATTATTCCTTCAGTTTTAGTCAAATCTTTGAAATTGAGACTCCACCCTTTATACTGCGACAGTGTAATCATCTGGTTCAAATTCCCTAATATTTTCTAAATTCCAATTTTTATTAATACTCACAGCAATAAAGCGGTTTTACACAGCCTTTCTTTCCCACGAATTTCAAAAAGGAAAAATTTTGAAACCTGCGATTGTCAGGAGAACAGAACTGCCCAGTTCCAAAAGTTGCAGAATTTAATGTTTGACAACATTTTCGATTTTGAAGGATAATTTGAGTAAAAATATCTAGAAGTTACCTTAAATTTTTTAACAACTTATTTAATATCGTAATGACTGCAATGCAGGCTTTTAAATAAAAAAAAAACTTTCTTTCTTCTACTCAGCGCTTCAGAGCCAAATCATTCATTCAACGTTAGACATAAAAACTTACGTGATAAAGGAGGATACATCTAAAATCCCAATAAAAAATTAAAACAACCGTATTAACCGTCATAAAGCGAATGCGCATATCGTCGGGCCTGATACAATTTAAAATTCAAGAAGTAAGTACTACACAGGTCAATTATTTTAAACCTAACACCTCAAGTCTTTCGCTAGCTGAAAAAAAGAAATAGATGTTTTCACAATAAATACCAAGTAGGTAAATTAACTATTGTGTTTCTTTTTGCAAGACAACCGTGTCTGCTCCGTGCTCCAAAATACAATTTGGTGCTTTTAAAACTATTTGCTATTAGACCATGATTTGGGGAATTTTCAAGGTTCTGTAGAGAGTAGATATTGGCCGATTTTTATTTTTTTAGATTACTCATTCTACGTTTTTTTCTGGGATGTTTGACTTTTTTGGTCTATCTATTAATACGTGGACAGATGGTATGTATGATTTGGGCCCTTAGTGTGTGAATTTTAAAGGTTTTATTTACTTTTCCTTCCTTAAATTATTCTGAAAATAATCTTTTAAAAAAGATTAGATTTTTTGCAAGTACTTTTTTATGACTACATTTCTCTTTAAATTCGTAACAAAACTTTTTCTTTTGTATCTTGGCTACAGTTATAAACACCCCGAAGAATATTTTTCTATTTTTACTACACTTTCTCTCGCTTTCCCGGACATTTATGAGGGGAAAAGCCCCCAAGCTTTTGCCGTCTATGGCACAAAGTAGCCAAAGGATCTCCAGGGCGACGTACGCATGGCTACAGTCAAGTAGAAATATTTAAACGAATATTGAATGCTTTCCATGTTAACAGGGAGGCAGAGATAATGGACGAGAAACGCCTGACGGAGTTGCGACAGCCAAGAGGCATTTGCTCCTTTCGAGAGCGATTTTACCTTTTGGACGAGAAGCGTGTGGACGAGGCGGTTCGCCACCTCATCCAGGCAACTCTCGTACTGCAACTGTTGCTGGTGGCTGTTCCTCTGTATCTCCCCGAGCTTTTCGAGCAGTTGTTTAGCCTGGTCCTCCTGACTGCCGGAATTCTGTAACAACAGAGGAACTTAATTTGTGATTATCTCAGGAAAAGCGGGGTTAGTGAAGCGGGTTCAAGCGGGTTAGGTGCGCAACGCCCAACGTGCATTAGGAGGAGTTTTCCATGCGCGAGTCGCCCACATTGCCTAGAAGTATTCCTTCTTCAGGATTACCTCCGATTTGTTCATCGGACGAAATTTGTGTTAAAGTATTTGACGATGAGCAGTTAATACAAGCCTTTAAAACTACTCTGTCCTTTACTTTGTCTTAATTATTTATACCATCTCTGCAGGTGCAAGATACGTTGTTTGAACTGAAGTATTCAGTTGTAATTTATGATGCAACAAGATTTCGTTATATTACAGTTGGATCCTAGACAACTTATGAATAATGATTTAGTGACCATGAAAAAATATTTTTAGTTGATTTAATAAACAATGCATCAGAGGATGGATTTTTACTTTCCTCTTAAGACTTCATTAGGTCGTTGCGGTTTAAAGTACTTTCGGAGTTTTGTAATCTCTAAACTATTGAACTAGGCCATTCTAGTTGCGCTTGATGTGGAGTTTGAAAAGCATTGAAATTTTGCGTGTTTATACCTAAACTATTTCTGCTCTACTCGCTACTTATTTTTTTTCCCGTTTGCAGATTATTAAACCTCATCCTGAATTACATAGTAGGTCTAAGAAAGGCGAAGTTGGGGAGATTAGAGGTGGAAGAAATTGCAGTTTAGGTTGCATAACGCGCTGGTTAAAGTCATTTAGTTTTCCAGCGGGCTGGAAGTACTTTTCGCTCTGTCATATTAAACTTTCGAGTGTTCGCTTATAAAAATGCCAAGAACTACGTAGATGAGAATTTTAAACGGTTGGAAAAAATATTTTACCCCATATTCTATGATCCCGATTGAGAAAAAAAGAAGAATGAAGATAAATATAGGTAATATATATATAAATGAAACTATCCCTTTGTAATGGGGAAATGAGGAGAAAAAGGGTTACAGGAAAATAGGGATGAAGGGATGAATAAAGACAATTATTTGCCAGATAACGGTGAGAATCGAACGCTGTCTATGTTGAGGAGTGCGAATATTTATAATCTAAGGAAAAAACACATTTCACTAATAATAAATATAATTTAACCAATTATCTTACGTAAATTACCTTACGTATTACCATTGATATGCCACTTAAGTGACCATAATTATATTTCGGAAATTGCAGCCCTCATGGTATAAAGGTTAGTCTCCCCGCTTCCACACAGTGCGTTCAGGTTCAAATCCATGGATCTTTCTTTTAAGGATGGTGTTGGTTCACTTATATGTTGCCCCAATAATTAAGTAGCCAACACGTTCGCGGTGTGGTTGGATCAATGTCCTCAGGACAAAAGTACGTGCCGTGCTGGTAAAAAAAAAATCGGAATTTTTGTATACACTTTGGGAAAGGTCTCTTACTAGACTACCTTAAACATTTATTCTTATTTTACAGCATTTAGACGACAAGAGAATAAATAAGTTTGTAAAAAAATTTCAGGTAGTCTCTTCTAACGAAACTACCGCGGGTTGTTAACGTAGGATTACTTATCGTTGCCTGCCTATTTTGTTATATATATATATATATATATATATATATATATATATATATATATATATATATATATATATATATATATATATATATATATATATATATATATCTCAAAATTTTGATGCATTTTGGTACTTTTCTTTTTAACTGTGTACTACTTGTCCAAGTTATACAAACTGGGTTTGGCACGCTGCCAAAATTATAACTCGCTAGGTACGGACGGACGGTTTTAGCGTCTGAAATTCTGCTTTCCGGAGGACCGTTATGGAGGAACGTAATCCTACTTTAAAAATCGTCTTACTGATCCCTTGAATTTGACTAATAAAAATGATCAGACCTGTAAATCCCAATAAAACAAAAAAACGGAATTTTTTTTAAAACGCTAGAGAATCCTGAGGTTATAATAGAAGCGTTTTTTAATCTGCTAGTCAGCACTGATTTCCATGGTTGGAAATATTAAATATCACTGACTGTTTTAGTCACGCGCCATGAAGACTACATTCTTTCATAGGAAATAGCAGACATTTTGAATCTGACACCTTTTGAACGGCCCATACTCTTTTCTCAACTATGCTAAAAGATTTAGGAGCCAATTTACAGTTTTCAGCAAGACTGTTTGGGAAATATAATTTTTATATAAATCTATCTTATATCTATGTTCGGATGATAGCCATAGTCTTCTATTTATGCCAGTTATCGTCAGGGTAAAGGGTACGTTACTATCACTAGACCCATCTCCAGTTCGACTCTCAATCTAGCAACGCCCAAAATAAACGGAAACCGCTAATAACCGTAATTTTACTTACCATATCTTTGAATTTTTTAAGCTCATTGACTAACGTCAGATTGTCTTTTTCCAGCTTTGTAATGTAGGTCTGGTACCGGCGCACTCGACTCTGCAACAAGGAAGTAAAAATCAAACATTCAGAAAAATCAGGGTTTATACGGGGAAAAAATTCACAAAGTCTACTATAAACTTAACATCTCCAGCATATTCACTAAGTATTGTGGATTACGTGTTCAAATTAAAAAAAAAAGAAACAAATTGACAAAATCCCCAGAAAGATTCAATTTTGTAAGCGCAGTTTTGAATTTACATCTGACAGCAATTGAAACCCTAGCTTCGGTTCAATTTAAAATAGAATTGCCGCGCGGGAGAAATGATTAATGTTTGCATGGTCTCTTTAGGGAGACAATAGCTAATCACAGATCTCAGAGAAACTATTTTGCATTTACAGTTCTACTTTAAGGATACTACGTAACTGGCATATTGAATTCGCTTATCTCAATGTTAGTATATGGAGAAAATTCTTCAAATCATTGTCGACTTATATTTAAAGAATTTTTCCTTTTCAATTGTACTCCGTAATGGCGAAAGGATTATTTTTTACTCTGCTGTCTTTTTCATTTTAGAAATTTCGTCCACCAGAGGAAATTATGTGCTTTTAAAATACAGTATACCCCATTTTCCACCCGAATAATTCAAATTTAAAAATATTATTTTCGTTTCTACTACACAGTGAAAAAGATAACCAATTTTTTTTCTCTATTACAAAGTACAATTAAAAAACAAACCCTTAAATTCAAGTCGACAACGACTGGAAAAATTTTCTTCATAGGTTAACACTGAGCGAATCCAATATAGTCAATATCTATCCGCCTTAACCTCTTCAACTTGCTAAGGAGCTACCAGTTCCTTAGCAACCACAGGTAGCGAGCGGATTCAGTTTCGTTCAAAACTAAGATTTGCATTAATATACAAAACTTCATCTCAGTGGTGTAGCGAGGGGGGGGGGGGGGGCTATCATGCTCTGGGCGCTACTCGCAGAGGAGCGCCAAATGGTCTCCAAGACCATTGGACCATTTGGTTCCCAAGATCATGGAGGGGCGCCAAAAAGGTATCTTGGCTCGGGCGCCAGTTATGCTCTCTACGCCACTGCTTCATATGAGAAGAAACAGCTAAAAATAATTTACTCGTAAACTTCCTACAGAAGTAGTGTTTCTTGCGATGAAGTAAATTTCTGCAATACTTATAATATATAAGCGTGACATTTTTAGCTGCTCTTTCGTACAATAGCTTCATTATCTTTCTTCCAGTAACAATGAAACGGATTAGAATCCAATTACTTCCAGTATTTCCGATATAGATTTATTCCGTAAAATTGCAGGTACACTTGGAATTCTAGAGAAAAAAACGACTTGTACATACAGCGCAACATATACAGATGGCCTTTTAGTTTTTTCCCTGTATTTCGATTCCAGATAATTGTTTTGAATTTCTAGTGCATGGTCAAATACGACACACATGAAAAACAAAAAGTATTAACGGCACAGTTCATTAAAAAAAAATAACAACAATAATAAATAGAATAAAATCCCAAAAGACAGCTTAATACCATAGTTGAAAACAACTAATGATATGTTACATGCACGCTGATAGTTTAAAAACATGTAAACCGTTAAACATGTTTAAGCAACAAGAAAAAAAAAGTTTAAAAAAGGTTTAGAAAAACAACCATAATAATTTAAAGTAGATAATTAAACTTTCTAAAATACACCGACAAATGTTCCAGTTCCGAAAAATATTTGACAGAGGCTTGCTTGCTAACGGAATACAACTTTCTTTTAGACGTGTCATTCCCTTAAAATAAAAATAAAAATACAAATATAGTTAACATACGGAGGCTGAATCACTTGATTATCTTAAGATAATAAAATCAGCAATTCGAGAGGTTGTTCTAAAATTTAAATCATTCTGTTTAATTATACACAAACTCTCAGTGTTTCCGTAATTCTCTTCCTCTGTTTACTTTTCATCTACCGTAAGGAAAAAAAAAATTGCGACACGGGAAACATTTCGTAGGACATTTGCTTATAATGAATATTTAAGCGTTTAAACACAATCGACTTTTAACGAGTTCTATCGATTTCGAGAAAATAAATTGCTATAATTACCTGAAAAACTGTTTGCGCATTACTTGCACAGCATTCAAATAGAATAGAAAAATCTACTTTATTCAAATTAACATGTTTGTTCTACAAACAAAAGTACAATCACTAAAAGTCTCCGTCGCCTGCATTTAAAAGCTTATAGTGAATTAGACTATGATTATAAACTCGACGGTAATACTGGGAAAACGGGGAATTTATTTTATATTTTTATTTTTTTTCGTTGTATTTGACTTGCCAAGTGACATTTAAATTAGTTTGATCATGAATTTAATTGCCGAGGTATAATCCTTCAAAATTTGACTTAGATTATTAAAGGAACAAACTAACAATAATCCCTGACACTATATCTTAAATAAAAAAAGAGATGCTTTACGCCATTTTCAAGACTTAAACGTACCTCATAACCCATCATAAGAGGCGAATTTCCAGAAGCATTCACATCTGTATCGTCCTTCTGGGTACCTTTTGATTCCATGCGCTTTTCGCTGCAGAAAAAAAAAATAATAAATAAATGTATAAATATATTGAAAATTGTACTCGG
Organism: Dolomedes plantarius; assembly: GCA_907164885.2. Taxonomy (NCBI): domain Eukaryota; kingdom Metazoa; phylum Arthropoda; class Arachnida; order Araneae; family Dolomedidae; genus Dolomedes; species Dolomedes plantarius. The sequence goes on along the minus strand of OU015493.1, from coordinate 135,755,245 downwards.
AAAACTTCTACAATTCAAATTTCCGCCATACAATAAGAGAGGTACAAACAAGTTTCTGAATTTTTAACCTATTTGCTTCATAAAAAAAAAACAAAGGAGAACAACAAAAAAAACACATCAAAATTAATTTATCAAAAGAAATAATGTTTTTCAAGCTTTTTACTGCCCTCTAACCTTTTAATACAATAAATTTCAGCCATACATACAGAAAAATAAAATAATGTTCATGCAATTTTGTAAAACTGAATTATTTTAAATAAATATCTATTTTTATTATTGGGGAATTCTTAAAAAAAAAAAAAAAAAAAAAAAAAAAAAAAAAGGTTGTATTTAACGATATTTAACATGTCACTTTCTACCAATAGATGGCAGCACCAAATAAGATTACTCACTTTTCCCGTCTCTGGGCTTCCATCCTCTTTTCGTGATCCAAAACTTCCAGTAACTTATCCTCAGCGATTTTTCGAAGTTCTTTTTCTTTCTCCAGTTCATTTTTCAGCTGCTCCATCTACAAATAAAGGAAAATAAGAGCTCAAGCACAGAATTTTAAGACAAGGAAATACTAAAAAAAAAGTTATAATATCGTCATTTTTATTTTCTGGAGAAACGATTTAAATATATCTGCAGATAGTTAGAAATTTTCAGTTTTACGTGATATCCTAACAAAGGTCAGTCTCAAAATTTACATAGAATGGAGGAAAAAATCATTGAAGTAGGTAACTGGTGAAATAAAAGTTTAAAATGATCAGGAATTAAAAAAAAAAAAATTATGTTAGCATATTAAAAAGATGGGATGGATGAGACAAATACAATGGAAGGAAAAAGGTAGAAAAATTCGAAAAATAATTATATAAGGAAATGAAAATAAAAAGTTTTCGTTATTTTCAGATTAATGTTAATTAAAACATTATAGAGTTTTCTTGACATACTTTAAAAAAATGATATTAAAACTTGATAATAGATAAGAAGCGAACGAAAAATAATTAAAATATTAAAACACTGAATTTTTAACATCTTGCGTTTACAAATCTAATGGAATTAGGATGTTAACCAGTTTCTTACGATGTTTTTGGAATATCGAAACTCAAAGAGAAAAAAATTTTAGAAAATAAGGGAAAAATTCTTAATAATTCAGAAATAATTTTAAGATTAAAAAAAATTTGGGGATCAATATTAACATTAAATAATAAAACTGTTCACAAATTCATACAACAGAGCGAAATTTTCGAGTTGCTTGATCCCTTTTAGGTATACAAAAGAAACATTTAAATGGAAAAAAAGTTAAGGAAATGAAAAATTGCAGATATTTAAAAATTTTCTAAACTTTGGCTTTAAATTTTACAATTTTAGGAGTAATGGAAATAGAATGGAGACATTTCCCCAGTTTACTGAAACGTTTACGAATGTGATAAAAAGATATGCAAGAAAAAATTTATATAATAAAATTTTTTTTAAATTTCACAATTTTTAAAAAATTTCAAATTTTTCTGGCTAAATTTTGTATCTAGTAACTTAATGGTTGTAAAACAAAAATTTTACAGAACTTTCATTATACCTATTAAAATGATATAGCGAAATTAATAAGTAAGTATTATAATAAATAAGAAAAAATTACCGGCGTTGTTGAAAGTTTAACAGTTAATATATATGAATGGGTTCATATAAACGGAATTACAGGAATATCACTTAAAACATCGTCGTTCGACAAAAATAGAAAATAACATGGCATAAAAAAAGACCCCGAAAAATGTACTGCGATTCAGTTTCATTTTTTGTGCACGCGTTTGAACGATATCCATTTTTTTCACGTCGCCACTTTGTCTTTTTTATAACTACATGAAAAAATATTGCCAGCCCCTCTCGCCCATTCATTTTACCGAAATACACCGGAAGTGTTTAACACAGTAGCTGAAACTCAACCCCCGGCACACAATCAGACTTTCGCCAACACGTACAATTTTCGCCAACTGGCAGGAACCCGAAGTGAGCCTTGGCGACAAACAACAAAGCGAAAAAAATGTTTTTTTTTTTTCCTTTTTTTCTGTGGGGGGGGGGGGGGGGGGGAAGAAGAGAATATTGTACTTTCATGTTCAAAAATCTAGTAAGACAAGACTTAGAACGATAAAGTTACTGGTATGGATGTAGGTCAAATGTTAAACACAATCTTTGATATGTACAATTTTTCCTCAATCGGTGCAACAGAAAATTTCAGTTTTTTCGGTACTCGTTACATCTAAGTTCCATACAAAGGGCCTGGAACTTTCTAGGTTATAGGGATATACTGTGAATAGGAATAAAATGGAAATGGAATTTTTTAAAGTAAATTTTTTAAAAAAATTAATAAATGGGAACTGCGAAAAAATTGCATGATAGAAAGAAAAAAATATGTCAAGTAGATTTATGAGACTGTGTGATCGTGTTCTAGTGGTGTAACACTTTTGTAATAGTTTAGTGATAAATATTACGTTTAATGGCAAGTCTGCTTTCTGAACAGGCCTCGGATTTGAGTTCTCGGCCACGAGAAGATTCGATTCAAGTAAAATTAAATATGTTTGATAGATAAGACTTAAGAAATCGAGTCTAAATACCCAAATAACAAAGAGATCCGGTCGGATTATCTTGATAACGTACGCTTAGTCGTTCTGGACAATCGCCACCATTTCGGAAATGTTATCTCTAAGATCATGCGCATCTTTTTTACGTATTTATTCACCATAAACGCCCAGTGCTTTTTCCAAGATTTGTTGTTGTTGCTGTTTTCAATCCCCTTGGAGTAGGAAAACCTACACCAAAGCTAAAGGACCTAGGTCCTCGGTGAAGGGTAGTAAGCAGGTTCATTGGCGCGGTACCACCAGCGCTGAAGTCTGACTTGACCTAGGGATGCGACATCGACAACAAAACATCGATGTTTTTAAACATCGATGTTTATGAATTTTCATTTTTTTAAACTGGTTTAGTAACCTTTAAGATTAATGTTATTTCGGTTATTCATGGGGGGGGGGGATCAATTTTACTCTCAGGTTGGGCTGACATAAATGACAAAAACTTGGTTGCTAGAGTCAGCGCATATCACAGAATTTCCACTACACATTTTATTACTTTTACCAGAAAATTGAGGAAGAAATTATTGCGATTTATTAACAAATATATTATTTTCAAATTAAATAATACAAAAGAAAATTACATATATTTACACCAATTTGAAGTACTGATGCAAAACCAACGTATGGGGGAAAACTGAACAAGTTTATTTTTTCTTTACTGTAAATAACAATTATTGGGGCTATTCCGACGCAATGACGCAATATTCTTTAAAAACATCGTTCATTGTCGGGCTAATTCAGTGGCAGTTTTGCGTGTTTTTGAAGCAGACGTTATTTCGGTAGACAATGTATTCAGCCATCACGAAAACGGGGGGCACAGCTCTTTAAAAAGATTTAAACTAAATACACAGGGTTGAAATAATTATTGAACACCCTCCCCGACATGTACATGGCTTCTAAATTCCTTTTATGGTATCCTAATTGATGGTTACATATGAAAAAAATCAATGTAACCCAGAAGATCTAACCCGTAATCTTAGTACCAATTAAACGCGGTTTATCACTTCATCTCGCCAGTTTTCAATCTCCATGTTAAGCTATGGGGAATTTCCCTTTCATCTTTTATTCCCCCTATCACACATTAATTAGCAAATGCCTACTTTTGAATTACGCTTTTTCTACTTGAAAAATAGGATTTTAAATAAAGAGCGTGAAGTCTTTAAAATTTTCAAAAACTTTAGTATCAATTTTTTACAGGACATCAAACTAGTGATGTGCAACCCTCCTCCCCCTACAAAAAAGAAATAAAAAATAATAAATTAATTAAATTTTATTTTTTTATAAAGTAGGATTTTATAAAAAAGGCGAAAAAATAGAACCGAAGTGACGGAATTATGAAATGGAATAAAGGAATAAGATCAAGTTATTGGAAGAAAGCTGAAATCTGGAATATTAAAACGCACTTGAGTGCAAATGTTTTCTCCAGTCCGTAGTTAAAGTAAACCTAAATCTGTCGTTGGCTAAAACCAAGAAATTTGTAGAAAATTGTTCTGAAACTTTATATACCGAAAGTTGACATCCATCCACTACAAAATATCCAGATAAGGTGAACATAGATCGTCCTCTATTGGCCTTTAAAAAGTATTCCACTATAGCGTCGCCGACCGGCTAAGGCACTGGGATTCGGTACCGGAATGTGCGAGTTCGACTCCCGTTAATGGTTGTTGGATGTTGTAAGGACTTTCCCTTAAAGACTGCCTGCCTTTTGTATTTTATACTTTAATTGAATTTCTCGACTAAATACAGGCTGTTTACAATATATATAAAAAGATTAAATTCGTGGGTTCACGGCATCTACGAGGAAGGTCAGACTTGAGTTGTCGCTGCGCTCATTCAAGTCTACCTAGGCCCGACAGTATCTCCTCGTCTCCGGCTCCAGCGTCACACTGAATAACTTAATCTCTGAATCACTGATTTTTTTTTTAACTCGCGGCCGGCGACTTTATATACCTTTGTTGAACGTTCTCGAAAGGTCTGGAAAACTCCGCCTTATTTTTATTCAGTTACGGTCCCAGACGACTAAGCGCCTCCAGTCGGCAACTTCCTTTTTGTAGCTGACGAACTGTCCTGTGAGCTGTCGGTAGCATTTCCGGCCATTATGTCGCCAGCGGACTGTCTGTCTGCAGCCGTCCAAATCAATTATGTGCACAAACCGTGCGTTGATTGGTCTTCCCGAAATTTCCCTGCGCAAAAAATTCGCTATTGTACGAAAGTCGTTACAATGCTTTCTCAGCCGCTCGGAATCGTCTTTATACTGTAAGCCCCCGTGTTGAGAAAAATGACCGTAGCGTCCCCAGAATGCACATCAAACTACGTCTTTTAAGTGTCTCAATGATGAATAACCCATTGTCTATCAACCTTTCTATTAGAGTTCTCTTCATATTAGAGTCAGCTGTTCGGAATGGCTGAAAATTAGGTTAAAAAACTTTAAAGGGGTTAAAAAAAGGGGAGGCACCAGGTTCCCCTTGAACTCATAGCATGAGACTGCTAGGTAGTAGCTCTATGGGATTAGTGCAGCTCAGTTCTCAACCTATGGAGAAATTTTTTCCGATGATTGTTGACTTGGGCTTCAAGATTTTCTATGTAAAATTGCACCCCGTAATAGACTGAGAATTATTTTCAATCGGGTACATTTTGCTTTCTTTAAAACAGTGGTTCCCAACCCGTAGAAGTCTGCAGACCACTAAATCAGAAACTGAACCATGTGCAGACCCCCCACACACATTGATTTAAAGGGGTGGGGGACCTACCGGGTGGAGGTATGGGGGTATAGAATATCCCTCTGGCAAAAAGGATATAGGATTAACGTATCACTCTTTGTTTCAACCTTGTTTTCAATCTTTAGAATTAGATAGCTTAAATCTCAGCCTGAAATTGAAACATATTAATTCATGGGTGATTAAGTAAGACAGTTTTTAGAACACATTATTTATTATTGCTAATTGTACAGTCTACAGTACGACTTAACTACAAATTCTTTAATTTTAATACATAAAAATTAATTGAACACCTGATAGTCATCGGATATATTCGGCCCATCTAGTTCAATGAACATTGCTTTCAAAATCCTCATTTATTTGGTAACTTTTTTATAAGTGGTGCTAGACCACTCCCAGGGCTCTTGCGGACCACCAGTTGGGAACCAATGATTTAAAAGAAACGCAAATGATATTTTAAAATTTTAATTGATCGGGGAGAGAATGTGGCATACTGTGTTTTAAACGCACATCATTTCCTACAAAGGACAAAATTTCTAGAATGAATAAGATAGCGGAGTAAAAAATTCTTTCTCTATTATGGTGTACAGTTGAAAAAAATCTTCAAATCCAAGTCGACAATCATTGGAAAATTTTTTCTCCATATATTGACATTGAGCCGGACGAATCCAACATGGCTGCCATCCAGCAGCCTCAAATGCAAGCCGAATGCATTCACAAATATCAGATAAAACAAGCGAGAAGTCGCGATTTCTCTCGCTAACCTATACCGAAACTCCGCCTTCTAAATTCGACTGGCAACCCCCCGGTAAGTGCCACCAGGTAAATAGCAACACATCACCGTCGGTATGCCTCCATCGCGAATTACCAAAGAACTGGATTCAGCGAGATCACAAAGACGCGAAATTTTTATGACATCTCCATCCGGCTCTTTGCGAGCACACTTCCTGCGCGACTCCGCAAACCATAATAATTCAGTAAGAGCCCTAACGAAGGGGACGTCTTGCGAACCGTCCTCGGCGCAGGTTTCCTTTGAGGAAAAGAACTTTTCCTTCTCGCTCTTCCTCCCCAAAAATTTAACGACAGTCGGAGCTCGTTATTTCTAATTACCGACGCATCTTTAATACACCCGATACCATTACGACCCCCGTACTCTGCCTTTTAGGAGGTTCGGGTTCATTAAATTTTCGGTTTTCGAGAAGCGTTCCGGGCGAATTTGATTTGGGTTAATTTCCAGAATGGCGGTAAACTTGTAAGATGATTTGCAAATATTTAATTGACTTAGTGCTGACAGTTGATGCACCTCTGAAAGCGACCTCTCTTCAACACATTTTTTTTAAAATAAAGAGAAATTGTCGTCTTTAAAATTCTCCGAGGCTGCTCTCTAAGAGGTGCTGAGTTGCCTTCAAGTATATCAGAAATAGCCATAGTTTTGTTTGTGCAGTGGCAACATTTCCGGGGATGATACTGATGAATCGCGACACGAGTTTAATCGATCCGCGCTTTTCAGAAGATTTCACGCATTCGTACCGTGATAATTTTTAAAGGACGGTTCGCGCTTGATATAAAACCTTTCCAAGAAGAAAATGGATAGCAACATTTTGCTGCCAGGAGTTAGAAAATGTGCTAACATCAGCACATACAGACAGTCACATGAAAACTAATACAGTGGCAACTGTTCTGACGTGTCAAAGTAAAAGCAGTCAATCGATTCGTTATTTTAAAAATATCAAACTCGTGAAAGGGCGTTGAATGAACGAGTTATATTTATACATTTGGGCTCAAGTCAGCGCGTTTTCTCCCTCTCGGCGACGAAACGTAACTTTCCATTTAAATATCCGTTTAATTACTGTAAGGAAAAGTTTTATATGATGTAACTCTTCCTTTGGATATTGTAATGCAACAAACTCGTTAAATAGGCTTAAAAGCTCAGAAAGATTAAGTTTGGACAGTGTATATACAGCAAGGTACCAATCAACCCACAACACTGCATTGAATCTGATAAATTTGAGTTTTAATAAAGCATTAAATTAAAAATTCCAGCTGCTGATCGTTGGTTGTCCAGCTAATAAAAACAATATTATTTGGCCTAGAAAATTAATAATTTTTTCCAGATAACTAAACACGTGGCCCACTCTACCAGCTATTGAACTAAAATGTTAACCTTTTGTGGGTTGGTTCCTTGTAGCTAAACATTGTCCAAGTCATCTGTATAAACTCTGGCACCGTTGCCAGTAAACAAACAAAACTTTGGTTTGCTCGGATACCTTTCAACATAATTCAGTACATCAGAAATTGTAATGCCACGAATGCTTGTGATATATTCTTTAAAACACGAAAAGAATGCCACTTGATCGACAGCAACATCAGATAAGTCCCGAAGGCTATGGGCGATGAAGGTGCGGCTCCTGTTTTGACTGGCACCACAAGAGTCGGAGTCCGACTTGCCCAAAGACCAGTCCCGTAATTTTGAACCGAGTCAAGTTTTACTACGGCTAAAGAGCGCCCACAAATAAAGCACAAAAGCTTAATTGACGTTTATGTAGTCTGGAAATGACGTATAACGAAAATCTGCCAGTATCGGGATTTGGGCCAGCATTCCCGGATTACGAAGTCAGTATTCTGACAACTATACCACCGGGCTATGTTAGGAAATGTAAAACAATATTACTTGCTGTCGATTGTTCCTTCAAATTCCTTTGCGACCAATGCGTAAGATGTTGGCTTTAACAACGGAGCAACAGTGCATCGAACGGTCGAGTATCACCCGTAGCCAGCGGGATTTGAATCATGCGAGTCTGGACTACAAAGCCAGCGCTTTGACCACTAGACAATCCCAACGACCTGATAGTACCTCAAAATGTGAATTCCGTTTCTCACAATTGATGCACATGTTAGCGTGATAAAATAGCAAAGCCTGACGAAAATTTTCGTTTTGCTTATTAAGAGTTATCCCAACATAGGAATAACATTTTTTGCCATGTTTCGTCGTTTGGAAAACCCTCGCCAAATCGGTCGCTTCATCGAATGAAGTTCCCGACTTTCCCTCAACTATTTTTTGCTTTCACACTTCGACCGAAAATTTTAGAACAGTGCTATACTTAAACACTTCTAGAAAAGCCATCCCGATTTTTGCGATAGTGTCATTCTGTGACTAACGTGAACAGCATTCTAATTTCCATGGCTATTTTCTAAACTATACCATTTAGGTAATTGTTCAATTAAAATATTAATGACCTCTAATCTGCAAGCAAAACACTTTGAAATGTACTTTATGTCTGGATGAATCACTGCAATCTTAATGCCTTGCGGAACACAAAGAAATAAAACTAACTGATTGGAGCCTAAAATATTACCGCACAACTAGTACTGCATTTTAAACACAGAAAAAAAATAAGCCAAAGGATGAGAAGGAATTAAATATCTAAAATGATAGCAAAGCACAACTGGTCGTTAACTTAATCTTTAACGATTGTACCATCGTTATCACAATGCCATTTGGCATGTGCATTTCAAATGAATCCTCATAAAATTGTGCCTCCCCCCAAACGATAACAGGAACTTTTTGATCTTAATGTCTGACAGATAAATCTGGCTTTGCTCATTCCGGACGCATTCCCCTCCCTTATTTGCATGAAGGGGGCGAAAGAGGTGGTTTTTTTAAATTTTTTATTTTGTTGGGGATGGCAACACGACTGATGTTTTGATTGTAATATTATGCGTGGCGCCAGAGTTGAAATCGAAAGTTTGATTTATTTGAGGGTATTTTTTGGAAGATGTCCCCCTTGTTATTTCAATGGAAAAGCGATTCAGTGAGCTGTAAAGCAGAAACAATGCGGAAGGGAAATGATTTATGGATATCAACTGGTTCGGAGGAGAGACAACGCACCACAAGAGCATGCATGATCCTTTACAAGATCGGTTATTACTGTAATCATGATACGGAATTTATTTCTGAATAACGGAATTTCAAATAGGTACGTACGAGAAAAGTAAGAGTTTAGTTGGAAAATCAAGGGGTATGTTAATAATGGGTTGCTTTTATTTCTCGGCTTGGGAATCAACCATATGATTCAAATGTCCCCTTAAAATTATGACACAGTGTAACGGACTGTTTTTTCTCACCTCCACACACAAATAACCTCTTATTTTCAGCACCTACTATGTCATGTGACCATGTTTCCGGTGTCCGTGCTGTGTGCTAATTCGTTACTTTTCTATCAGCATGTAGAATGTCCTGTTATGTCCTGTAATTAAATGTTCGTGTGTTTAAATGATAGTGTTTTAGCATTCTTAGTATGTGGACTTTATTTTAATTTTAAAAAACCCCGAGATGATTTTTGATAAGATTATTAAAACAGCTTTTTAGAATAATATTTGCAATTAACTTTTCATTAGACCTAGCCGATAATAACTTACTTGATTCTGCAAATGGAAAGAGGCCGTTTGCCTCTCTGTCTCTCTCTTTTCTTTTTTTTTTAAATTTTTGTGTTTTCCATCAGACCTTTTGAATTATTGTGTTTTTCTTACATTGTGGAGTTAATACAGAATAGATTTTTGCTTCTTTCAGCATGACCTGGCCCCGTGCCACGCTTCGAGCTCTGTCGACGCCTAGTTTGAGGAACCAAACGTACAAAAATTAGATTGTCCGACTAAGATTGTCCCGATCTCAATCCAAACGAACACTTATGGACGAGCTAGGATGCTGAATTTGTCTCCAAGTGCGAACGCCCTCCCCGAAGAGCTCTCTGTCAAAGGCTTAAATGGAAGAATGGAGATAAATCCCAGCGGACTCATACCAGAAATCGGTCGAAAGAATGCCAAGTCGTCGAGGGTAGTCATAGCAGCCAAGGGTGGCCCAACAATGTATTCATGCAATGCAATTTTGAGACAAATACACTTTACCGACCTTTGCGTTCGATTCCTTTTGACACACAGACACATTTATCTATATATATAAAACAGTTCCGTAATTGATTGACTGACTGACATACAACACACAGACCAAACCGCTGAACCTAAAGGACTGAAATTTTGCATGGCGATTCTTCTTATGGTGTAGGGGTGCACTAAGAAAGATTTTTCAAAAATTCTTCTTAGATTTTTTAAAATAAATTTTTAAGCTGTTTCAGTAACTTTTTTTTTAAATTTGCAATTAAAATAATAATTTGAGGGTTATAAAATATATATCACAAGAAATATCATAGAAATTCCTTTAAAATAAAATCTTTTTCGAACCTTTACCTCGATTTTCTGATTTTTGGTGAACTTTTAAAGATTAATTTTTAGAATTTAATTTATTAAATGCTGATCACGTGATTTCTTTTTATGGTACTTTAAATAAATTTATCGTCACGTGCATAACAACTAAATAGACAAAAAAAATATTTTTTTCTTTCTAATGTGGCAGACGATTGGATATTATCCAAAAAAAATAAATATCCCTTACGACTTTTTTTAAATATATATATATATATATATATATATATATATATATTAATATATTAATTACATCAATTGTATACATTGATCGTCGCATTTACTATTAATACATATATTTATTTTTTTGGCATTAATTGCATACATTGACCGTTGTATTTAATTTGAATGTACTCCGTAGCGAAGCGCGGGTTTTCATCTAGTGGATATATATGGATGGTACGGGTCAAGAACGTAACAAGTAATTTACTCACACACTCACACACAAATGAGGATTATTTTGACCGTTTCTAAGCAATCTGCGCTGCGCTAGTGTCAAAACTGAGGGATTTATTGAAATTTGAAAGACATTTGGATTACCTTAATTTTTTATGATGCTTCTGCTATTTTCCCCCAATGTAAGAAAATTCAGAGCCATGCAAACACATGTTCAGTATTTCAATCATTCCGTTATAAATCGGTTGATAAAGTGATTAAGATGAAAAAGATTACGTCTGGACTTGGAAATAAAGCTCTCACCGAACTGCTCCTGCCCAACGATAAATATGGCAGTGGGTGCTACGCCCGCATCAAGGTAAGCAACAATTAACTTTTTGGGGCTAAGGATTTCCCCTCATCGCGAAAAGTATCCCCTACTATACCCCACCCGCGAAAGCAATTAGCCTCGGAAACGGCAGCAGTAAAAACATGCCGCTATATGACGTTGCACTCATTATAACCTTAAAATCGATACAGCCCGAACTCTCTCACGAAAAGCACTAAATGAATCAATCCAGCCTTTCATTTTCCCGCAATTAATACGGAGGTTGCAGAAAGGGCGCTCACGCCGACGGAGATGAAACAATGGAATAAAAAGGCGGTAGTTAAGGCCACAATTTTTATCAATATAAATTGCTCGCCTGATAAACGCGTGGAAATCAAGCGAGGGAGAAGAGATGCGAGAGACCAAGTTTAGTAAAACAGCGGGGCGGTGAAATACTTTTCATGCACTTACGTCAAGAAAATTCAATCTTTTTTTTTTCTCCCTTTTGCAAGGTTAACGTTGGGGGTAATTTTAAGAAAAGACTAATAGAGCCATCTTATAGAATTTCCAGCACATTTTTACATCTTATTATTATAACGTTAAAGGAAAGTTTTGTAATGGTGACGTTATTCCAAATTTATCCTTGGAGAAAGTGTTTTAGGTAATCTCTCTAATGGAAATCTGAGGCTAGCTCTTTGCTTTTAGTTTCTAAATTTTCAGAGCTTTCAAAGAGACATTTCTGTAAACATTGCCGGAGCTAACTGATTTTCATGACTATCCATAAAATCATTTTCTATAGTCTCCTATAATGGGAAATCTAATTACTACGAAATCCTTTTCTGACTTATGTCCATAATATATAGCGGTTTGACATTTTGTCGGTTGCGCCAGTACCAGATGAATACTTAAGTTATCGAATTTGTTGAGCATGTCTTGATCCACTCTTCAGTAGCATGCGTGAATTAATCTGTAAAATATTTCTGTGACGTTTATGACAGATGTTGATATGTCCGAAAAATTCAACTTTATGTTTTAAGTTGATATGTCACACTTAAAATTGGTTCTTTAATGTGGCAAAAGCTGATAGTGGAATTAGTATTATTTCATAAGTTATTCGTATTGGCAAATACTGTCATGTATAAAAGAGGTAATACTTGGTCTCTAATTGAATATTTTAGTCTAATTGAAAATGTTCATGAAAGACCAGCCATATGATTGAGATTGAGTATTAATTAAAGAAAATTTGGACTGAGCGATTTTACATTTCACAAAAAAAGTTACTTTTTCAATTTACAGAAAACATGAAAAAATGACACATCAACATCTACCATAATGCCACAGATTCATCCCTCAAATGAATCGAAAGTGAAAAATACAAAATTCAAGTACTTTATACATGAATAGTAAAATTCTTACGGTGTGATTTTGATGTGTGGCAACATATTATGGTTAAAACTAGTGACTCAAGTTGTGGATTAGTTTTGAAAGTTAGAAAAACATTAGGCGAAAAGTATTTTGCATCACTGGACACAAGGAAGGTTCAACGGATAAAGGCGCAAAAATGCAAATCCAAGCTTTGCTGCACAACACAGGAACCATAATACGTTTTATTCTCAAGATACCGCGTATTTTCTCAATATCTTGGGATAGATAAAAACGTTATCGCCCAGCTCAGGATATAAAAGCATCTTCGGCTGCCGTCAAGAGATATTAGAAAAGAAATTACGGCCTTTGAAATGGTTATAGCCAATGGGATACCGCAGTGATTGAGATATGTTACTCCGTTATTGCGATTGCAATAACAGCTCGATTTTCATCCATCAAAACAATTTGAAAAGCGGTTATGGAATGTGTGTCAGCGGATACCTCTCAAATATAACAGACTGCATCAAAACAATCTGAAAAGCGGTATGAAATGAATATCAGCGGAAAACTCTCAATAAGTGACTACATCAAAACAATTTGAAAAGCAGTATGGAATGAATGTCAACTCTGAAATATAACTGACTGAAATATTTTCAAACTAAAATTATGTACGTCTCTCTGTTATGGACACACATTATGCGATATTAACGTTAAAACTTGCAGTTAAATCTATTGAATAAGAAATTATTGTTGTTTGCAAAAGATTTTTTTTTTCTGTAGGACAAATGAGTTTTTTGTTATAAGAAAATAGTTTGATACTGAATAACTATGAACTCCATAACTACAACTTATAAAAAAGCTGTGAACTATTAGAAAATATTTATAAATCTGAATGGAACTAGGAATTTGTGAAGTCTGAATAATTTTATTACCGAAAAAATTTCACTTCAAATAACTTTGAATTATAAACTATGCTGGGGGTGGGGGATACCTTAAGAAATAAAGATTTAAAAAGTAATGATAAAAGAAAAATCGCAAGCAGAGATTACTATAAAAAATATGTTTAATGGTTATTACTATCTATGCGGGGAGATTCAAAACTTTCCTTATCCAGTATAAATGATTTTTCTTAAATTACAAAAGATTTTTCTAGATAATCACATATTTTAACATTAAATTTCTTAAGGAAATAGTAAGTTTTGTTACACATTTCTGCTACACCTACATGCAGGAGTGCCACTGTAATCAGATTTCAGTGCTAACTATATTTATTTTTTGTTTTTGGATAAGGGCAGATTTGAAATTTACTGTCCCTATTATTATTATTTTTATTATTTTGCAAAATGCTATGTTGGTAATACGGTTAATGGGATTTCACACGGACATTCAAATATTAATCATATTATGGTTTAAACTGTTACTCTCGTCGAAGATAAATGCTTATCTGTTCCGAACGCTGTCTAGGGCTGAATAGTCAAATTAGGAAAAATTCTCAATTTATTCTCCTTTTTTAGTAATATGGGCCACTTTTTTTATAGATTAAGTGATTTGTATCTCAAACTTAAGGAAAGGTCTAGTGGCTATAAAGATTGTCCGAGGCGCGGCTTGAAGTTTGCCCACCTAATGGCCTATTATCTTCAAAAATTCCATAAATGGGCTGAGCTTAAACGATTTCTCTAGACAAGAATGTCTTGTCCGTAATGAATGCGAGGCTATGTTTGTTAGAAAAAGTCATACTAAAGAATTGGATTAATATAATAACTAAATTTATTAAAAGGCAAGTCAGTTTCAAGTGTTCAAGGGCGGTTGATTTGGTTTGTCAGGAAAAGCGGCATTCAGCTGGTAATGAACAAAAACCTGCCGACAGACGTGCGGTGGCATAAACCATTTTGAAGTCATGGTCTTCAAAATGTTCATCGGCTATGACATTCTGGGGAAAGCAATAATAATCATAACTAATAACTTTCTTACGTATTTCTTTTTTGCCCTGAGAAGTAGAGATGTTAAAAATTTGAAATAACGCATGCGTTCAAGTACTTTCGAAAATCGGGGATGGAAGGGACAAATTATGAGAGTGCCGGTTCTTTCAATCCATGGTTGGAATTAAATGAGAGAGAGTATAATTTACTGCTCGTATTAAATAAAAAAATCGAGTAAAAGCTTGCGTATTTGTATTAAGTTAAATGTATCCGACTTAGTAAATTTTTATTTGTTTTACATCAAAAGAGACGATTCAAGGCAAAGCTAAATCATTTTACATTTAGGCTTTCAGCTATCCACAGCCTAATACGTAATAGATAGGCACTCCATAGAATAATTGCCAGCGTGTATTTGCTCATTGTAAGCCTGTAGATCTCTCATGAAGACGACACTACATCGTATACGACACTTCCACGGTTTTTCAGAAGCATCTGAGTGGATACCTAATTCAATTTCACGCAATTCTTCCATTGGTAAAATATACCTCTATTAAATTATTGTTCGGTCGTTAAAAGTGTTTTGTTACGCCATGTAACGTCTACACATTCTGTTTTATACAAAAAAACTTCTGCTACACAAGCATAAATAAAAAGGGGAAAAATATGAGTTTTTGCGTCACGCGATATAAAACAGCAAGAAATTACGATCCCCGGGACCGGGCTGGCAGAGGGATTTTCTCGTGATTTAGTGACTTAACCGTGACGCTAGATTGCGATCAAAACTAATAACTCGCGAACTTAGCTGAGTTTAGGGCTTTACTAGGGCCCATTCCTCTCGCGCTATCGATCGCCGACGGTCGATGCTTCTCTTTTCACGGCAGACGTGTCATAAAAATTTTACCCAATCATAATTTGACGAGGGCACTGGGACTCCGCAATTGAAAACGACGTCCTCGAGAAGGGAGGCGCTGCGCATTTATCAACATTCGGAGAGATAAAGGTAAGATTTAAAAACAGGACATGCCCCGGGATTAAAGATAGGGGCTCACCCCTCTTCATGCCTGGATGTGGGACAGATAGTGTACATCGAAAGCTTTTTCGATTACATATGTTCCCATAATTTCTTTAAAGCAATTTTTAAAAACAATTGGAAGGTATTAACGTTTGTCAAAATTTTTGTATGCCCGATAATGTTACATGACGGAATTTTTTTCCCCTACGCGGCAGATACTTTGTTCTGACGACTCTGACCCATCCACACCACGGAATCGATGACTACTCCATTATGGGGGCATCATATAGGTGAACCAACACTGTTCTCTATGATGGTACAGCACGGGAACGTCCGAGCCTTGTCCGAGAATCGAAACCGAGACCACACTGTCGAAGCCTGAGACGTTAACCGCGGTACAATGTGGGAGTAAGTTTGTATACTTACTTGATCATCAGTGATATTTTAGTCGCTGGCGGATGAATCTTACAAAGTTTTGACTCCATCTCTCAAAAACCCCATACGCATAGCAGAAGCTTAAAAGAACTAAAAACTAAAATTAATTCTTATGTCACTTTATAACACCTCCTCTTGTCAGTCTACATCAAGATACTTTTTAAAGAATGCCGAAAAGCATGGCTTTTCAGCATTTTAAAAATTACCCAATTACTTCAGCTAATTTTTAAAAATTGTTTTGCCTTAAAAGGGACGGACGACATGAATCAAGGCAAGAGCATTTTGAACTGAGAACTGATTTTCAGATCCATTCAATCAATTTTAAAAAAAAATTCTGCTACTTTAAGGCTGCTGAGTACTCAGATAAAAGAACCTCGTTCGTATCTACCCTTGCTTCTGACGCTTGCGATGGAGGGAATCGAGTTGACAGTTGGAGAATTCTATTCCCTTTAGGACTTAACATAATGAAAGATTGTAGTCACTTTGTCTGCATAGGGGGTGAAGACGCTTTGATAATCCCATTTCCTAATAGTACACGCGAACAAAACATAAGTATGATTGTCGAGTGTAAGATATGGTTGTCTTTGTGAATGATTCTACAGTGCATTTGTGAAATTTTTTTACATACATCCAAAATCTCCAGTGATCCGTTCTTAACTTTTCCTATAATTCAGATGAACACGAAAGTTTGGTTTCGAAGTAATTTCTGATAATATTTCTGTGGATATTTTTTTAAAAAAATTGTAGATTGACTTATCAATTGTAATTTTCTATTCAGACTTTGTCCGTAGTCAATTCTTAACTCCTCTACTATTTCAAATGTTTTGCCTAAAGATAAATTTGTTTTCAGCTTTTACAATTGACTTAATAGTTATATTTGATATTACTAAAAAACAAAACTATTTAATTGTCTCCACTTTTCCCTGCATGCAACTATTTTTTTTTTAATCTTTTTCCTAACTGAGACTAATTTTATTGACAAAACTAGAAAACATTTGGATAAACTTAAAACTGGAATTTCTAAAAATAATTGATTACTCTTAGAACTATTAAGCTGATATATTTTCAGGCGAAACGAACAATTTTTTGATTAAGCTTAGGTAAATATTATCTTCTCTCGTTCAATTCCGATTGTGTTTATTGGCTTCATTACAATCAATCAATCAATCAATCAATCAATATATATATATATATATATATATATATATATATATATATATATATATATATATATATATATATATATATATATATATATATATATATATATATATATATATATCTCATGGCACAACAGTCAGAATTGCTTTTCAGCACTGTGGACCAAGGCTTGCGATCCCCATCTTCGCTTTCATGACCGTGGGCTTGGGGAACGCGGGACCACCAGAGTTAGTTCCCAAGCATGCTTGGTCCTCATTTTATCGACCCTCTCAAGGGATGAAAGGCATGAGTCGACCTTGCCCAATCGCAGGGTCGAACCCTGGACTAAATATATATATATATATATATATATATATATATATATATACAGTCGAACCCCGTTATAACGAACTTCAAGGAACCAAAGTTTTTGTTCTCTATATCCGGTGGTTCGCTATATCCGAACCGTTAAGAAAAATGTTAGAGTTCATAAAATGTATAACTCATTAATTGCTTTATGTATTCAATAATGATGTATTGAAAAAATGATTAAATCTATTAAAAAGGATCATTAATGGTTCACTTTTTTAATGCAGAAATAATCGGTTATCTTCTGCTAACGTGATGCCGATTTCAAAAACATTTTATGAATTTCTTTGTCGAATACATCGAATGACTCCAGTACTCTTTCTTCCACTGTTTCTGTAGACAAAAACTTATTAATAACACGCATCGCTGCTGTAGCGTCTGAGATGGTGGACATTTCATTTATGTGCTCCTCTTCATCAGCGTCCGAATCTTCCGATTTCAGAATGATTCATTTTAATTTCTTCCACAATGTCTTCATCCGTCGGGTTTTCACATGTACTGACTTCATCATCACATGTTTCGAACAATTGCATGCCACAATCTGAGAATGATGAAATTTTGTGCTTTTCTATCCACATCGCGATAGGTAAATCTTCATCTTCTTCAACATTCTTTGCTTCTTCAACATTCTTAAAAAGTTTGAAAAAAAATTCAGTAGTCGACTGAAAAAAAAGGTTCGCTATAAAAGGATAAATTAGCATTAAATACAATAGGAAAACGACTGGACCAAAATTTTCGTTCGTAATATCCAGGAGTTCGTTACATACCGGGTTCGCTATAACGGGGTTCGACTGTATATATATATAATGTTTCTAATATGTTAATAGTTCGTTTGATTTTGCTGATGTAACAAATATTTCGTTAATTAGATTCGACTAGGGTATACGTGAGTGGGAGTGATTACCGCACAGAAATTATGAAGAATGCATTGTACAGGAATAGATATTAAAATGGGAATTATTTTACCATCCTCACAAAAAGAAATATTTAAATAGATTTGTACCTTGTCAAAGTCGGCAAGTTCGATGCATAAAAATGTAACTGTTGTAATAGTTACTAGGTTGTTTGATATCGAAAATTTTGGTAATTAAGGACTTGACCAAGATCTACAGTTGAAAGCTGATACCAAACGGCTACAAACAGCCATGCTAACAGCGGTACTCGAAGATCTGAAACCGAATGTCAGCGCACTAACGATTCGGCCATCGCCTGGTCTCTAAAGCCGTCTGCACACGGAGCAACTCAAAAGAAACTGATAACTGACTCAAATCACAAACCAGTCCGTGATGAGTCGCAACCTATGTAATTGAATGGAGCCACGCACACGGCGCAACTGGTTACAAACCCGTCGACGGGTTTGTAACCAGTTGCGCCGTGTCACGGACTGGTTTGTGATTTGAGTCAGTTATCAGTTTCTTTTGAGTTGCTCCGTGTGCAGACGGGCTTAGTGTTGGGATCTGTCTGAACATGAAGTAGATAATTGATAGATTTAGAATTGATATTTAATAGATTATAGATTTTTAATTTCTGTTCCCATTAGGTTAATATATTTTGACAATATTTAACAAATTGTCCCAATTAACATGAGTAAGCATTTTATTATAGCACTGACTATTTCGAATTTATAAATTTCCTTGAGCCCATGACAAATGTCGAATCATTTTGTAATTGTTCCGGAAAGGGTTGTTCACACTTGTGGAAATTCATCTGTGGACTCGTTACTGTGCACATGATGAGAATATGCTATTGACGACCTTCGAGAAGTCATGTATTGTATCTGAAGAAATTTTGATGTTATCCTAGGATGTCTTTTGCTGGCTCGTAGTTTTGTACTTTAATGGAAAATTTTAGGAATACAATACACAATGTTTTGAACTGAAGCAATATTTCCTTAAGTTCAATGTTCTTAATATGACATCAGTGGTGTAAGACCAGATGCATTTTATATGAAAATTAGAAGCAAAGCTGTTAGTTTTAAATTAATAAAAATTTAAATTTTTGTATTGAGTATTCCCGTTTGAGTTGTGTAAAATAGTTTTAATTTGAATATGTTTCTCTTCTCGCTGACTAATGTTTTTGGGTTGCTGAGAAATTTAAGATTTTGTAAGAGTTTTCAGAAAATTCAAAATATACTTCCAGTCTAAGAACTTTTAAGATATCAATATTGATTTTAACACATTAGAAGCCGCTGATGTGAATGGACGTCATTTATGATCCTTCGTTTGGTTGCCGCTAAGTTATCATGCCCAAAGGTTTTGAGCATACCAGAAAACAAGTTGTCAGTGGCTACGCATTTTGTAAGCTAGCTTGAGTTTATGTAATTAATAAAGGAACAAAGACCGTTTAATATTTTTTTAAACTGTCATCACTCGATTATTCAGTATGTAATGACTTATTTCAGTTAATTTAATTTTGATGGTATATCACAATTTTTTAAAATGCGATGAAACCCCTTCCAAAATACGCATTTTTAAAAAATTAGCTTTTTACGTCTTTGATTCAGTTTTCCTTTGAGATTAAATGTTTGTCTCCTCTGACGAAGGTTATATTTCGCTACTGTATGATAGGCGATCACCCGCTTGCATTTTTATTAATAATATTCGGAAATTCTATTTTTAAAATACGAGCACATACCAGTAATAAAATGTAAATGGTTTAAGCTGAAGGAACTCAAATATTTGTTAATTATGCTATGCCAATGAAGAATTGAGCTTGCCAGCAGTAACGCTTGAGAGCGACCCGATTCTAATGTACCAAATTGCACAAATTTTATTTCAGAACTTCCATAAACATGTTAGGTAGCAATTTATTGCTAAGTTCGTTTATAGTGTCTCCAGTTTGTTCCTTTAAGCTGACAAAATGCTTCTAAGCACTCAGTATATCCATTATTTCCCAGTGCAGTTCTGAAAAAAATACAGTGTTCCCTCTCCCAATATTGATTTATATCGAGTGAAGTGCAAAGGAATTTCGTTTGTTCGTTTAAGAGGCAAGTTTTCAGGAAAACAAATTTCGATCCAGTTCTTTCTTGCTTCTGACGGCATAGGTCAGATACTTTAATGCACTTTAAAAATTTGAAAATTACTATGAAGTTTAAAGGGTTGTTTTCATTAAATTTACTCTTTTTGATACTTCAGATTTGCTCGATATTCAGTTCTATGAAATGGACGTGCGAGGAAAGTTCGCATACCTGCATAACAGATAAAAGGTCAAATTTATTTTCCTGGGAATTCAGATTTTTCTTAGTTCTGACTGAGGTATACATCATTCAATTTATTTTATTAGTGCTTGAAATTTAGTATTTTTCCCACATATGAAATCACGCGTTTAAATTTCAAAGTTATGATACTGCTCGAATTAGGATTTACAGGATTAAAATTTTGCTTTCGGTATCAAAATACGTAGTAAATGTAAGCTCACAAACTAGAACAACGAGACACCATTATAAATATCTGCCGTATGTGAGTGATACAGTAAGCAGAAACCCCCTACTAGCTTAGTGTTTATTTTCACTCCATATGTAAAACATGAATTTTCTTTTTCGTATGTTTCAGTTTGATGGATACTGTTGTGAAACACATGTTTATAAAACAATTCAGAGTTGTAGTACGAAACTGTCAAAGGGGTATTCTTTATCAAATACTCACACTAGGAAAAATTAGGGATATTAAATTAGGAATGTCTCCACAAATATTCTAATCTTTTTGTTAATTTTTATTGATATTTGATTCCTTCATAACACAAATTTCTCTTTTTAGCGTCCCACATACTAAGGGAAAATTTAGGTCTACTATGGCTGCTTTGATGCTTAAAATGATGAAGTGATATCCTGACAGAAAGATCTAGTGTTATGAGGACTATTAAGGATCTACTTTACCTGCTCAATATCTCGTCCCGACTGCGACCGACGACATCCTTTGACCCTAAAGAAAACCTGGGGAAAACCAAAGGCGAGATAAAGTTGGATAATCTGTCCTAAACTATGTTTATTGTGTAGTATGTTTCACAACAGTCCATGTTTCTTAATATTTTTGTATAACTGTTCATAATTTATTGCATGGAAATATAAATCATGATTCTTCATACGTTCTGATGGTTATAAGACCGAACATTTGGAGATAAAACCTGTCCTAACCACCACCCACGTCTAGCAGCTGAATACAGCAACGAATTTTTGACAATATGGCTGTCAATTTAATTATTCGAGCTGGCATCAAGAGTAGAAAAACTGCATTTACTCCCTCTGCATAGTATTAAAGTTCCCCTCTTGGACGTCAAAGCACCTCCACTTGCATATAATTCAACGCTGTTTTCTTTGCATTACATTCAAAAGGGGGCCGTTTTCTTTTAAGGTAGCAATATATCATGACACATTAAAATTCCTCATTGTAAATGGTCTTTATTTTGTGCGTATCTATGACAATCCAGTCTTCAACCATACCAGCAACCCATCTGACAAGCCTGTGGTCCAAAATGGCAGAGGTAGGCCATCTGATTGATGTGCCTGCTTCAGGATACTCTCCAACGCGTACGTTATATTCTTCAAGGAGTGAAATGAAACCATGTAATTTAAAAGAACAAACATGCGACTGACTTCCTAACTTTGGGTTTTTTCACCGGGAATGTTCTTCCTGTAAATATCAAACGCAGGAACAAGTGGTGAAGTGGTTACTAGTTCACCGTTAGAGCTGTCGGTGTATGATGTACTGGTGAAAAGTGATGTAGGTTCTTTTTCACGTTAAGAGAACATAAGTTACAGGTCACCAGTTTCTATTTAGAGATTCGTGTCCTTTTTCCCTCTCACATTAATTTAGCTGTGTACGTCTTCCTGTAAAACTATATGGTCTTTTATGAGTTACAGCGCAAGATTTGACTGGCTCTTGCCTGTTCCAAAACTGCATGTATATAATCGAGGGAATACCTGTCGTCCTGTACAAGAAGCACCCAGTGATCAAACTGAGAGTTGAAGACTGCATTCAGGATGGTATCAACTGGTTTGTAAATGAGTGACAATAAATGAGATTAACTATTGTAAAGTTTTAGTTTATTTTCACACTCAAAACGCAACGAAATTAGAGCATATCGTGCGAGAGCGGTGGTAGGATTGATAAGAATTAGATGTAATTTTGTGGACTTATCGTTTGCTCAATTTTTGTAGTTCTTAGCCGCTGGAGTTAATGCTTACAATATTCTTCAAATATTGATTTGTGGTGTATTTCAGAACTATGCTGCTCTCGCTACCCCACTTATAGGTTTTCAACAGGATATTAATTGGAAAATTTCTGGTTTTACGTTACTTTCTGCAAAAATGTTTAGGCGAAATGGGTGTGTGGGTCTCGGTGTCAGTAGATTCTCATTTCCCACCCTAGCTAGCGTGTGTAGAATTTTATACATCAGTAAGTAGCTAGAACATCTGTGCACAATATTATGCAGTACGGTCACTTGAAAACCATCGCACCAGGACATCTCGTATTCAGGCGACTTTACCATCAGCCCG
Organism: Dolomedes plantarius; assembly: GCA_907164885.2. Classification (NCBI taxonomy): domain Eukaryota; kingdom Metazoa; phylum Arthropoda; class Arachnida; order Araneae; family Dolomedidae; genus Dolomedes; species Dolomedes plantarius. The sequence goes on along the minus strand of OU015493.1, from coordinate 135,732,229 downwards.
GGGAACTGCCGTATCATTTAACTTCATTCACAATGGACAGTTGAGATTTCTATTACCATTTCGGTTCTTCTTGCTCCAAGGGGGAATCTCAACTTCGGCTATTGTAAAAATGCCTATAACCACTGAAATTTCCATGCATACAGGCTTTCTCGATTGAAACGCTTCTAGAGACTCCCGCATCATATTAACAGCCATTGCTAAGTACCGGATCGCGTCTTTTGCAAACAGTACCAAGCCTAGACTATCTCAAAGCAATTATTCTGATAGCTACACATTTGAGAAATGTATGGAGTATGACACAGGATGTAGAGAAAGAAAAGTCAGCTAGACAAAAACGTTGTAAAAAAAAAAAAAGCTGCCTACAATTTTTTTACATTGTTCCAGGCGGGGGGAAAAACTCGGCTTACTGTCTAAATCCAATTTGGTTTTCTCTTTTATTGTACTGGAAAAACTTTCACCCGATTCTGAAGCTTAACAGACTATCTGTCTAACATTTCACCACTAGCAGCAAGCATTGTTGTTTTCTACATCTCTTCGTAGATTGACTCACACAGGCTTGAAAGACAGATGCAGAATACACATACGTTGTGATATTCCTAGAGGTTTCGTACTCTTAATGATAGAACTCCTTCAGCCTTGCAAAGGGATGTATGCTGTAAAAGATGTGCCAGCGAAAGACATTGGTACTTGAGGACAAGACAAAATTTCTGCAGCTTTGTGGCTGTAAAAAATTTTATAATATCGAGGATAAAGCAGCTAAAATATTGAGGAACTTACAAGAAACATTTGATACTGAATGAACAGAAAGTCCCGGAAACCTATGTATATCAACCTTCCTTACCAATTTATTTCCAGGCTCACAAACACATGGAAAGATAAAAAGAAATAATGATAGCAACGAAGAAGTAACCTCCAATTTCTCGCTACATTAGTATCCGCGTTCCGGTGCGAAGCGGTTAAAATTTATAGCCAAGGAGCAACTAACCGTACACAAAACGAGCAGGGGAGAAATAAGATTTCAAACTCAGGTTTTAAGACCCAGACAGAGGGGATGGGGAGTTGGAAGGGACTCACCCCCTCCAAAATGTCTAGCAGAACGAGCGGGGACCGTCACGTGCTCATCGGAGGACAGTGGGTTTTATTGGCACCGGGAGAAGGGTCCGCCAATTTGGGCGGACTCAATGACACGGAGGCCGGGGATTACGGGAAAATTAAATTAAGGTTCGTCAGAGGAGTGCGGTTTGTGGGATGAAAAGATAGAATCGGAAGCCGATGTTTCTTTCCAAGCGTGGTCCGATAATGGAAGGGTTGACGTACGGGCGGAACAGGGAAAATTGGACTTGCACAGGAATTCAGCTGTGCAAGACGAATGACAGTACTGTTAAGACAATTTCTTCGAAGTTTCAATGTATCAGAATTGTCCAGCCACGCACGTAACTTCTAGATTGGCTGTGACAACTGAGTGGCAGAATGAAGATTTAATCAATTAGTTCTTACAGGTTGGGCCGAATTAGCTACAGCAGCAGTATCATCTCAGTGTCTGAAAATTAATATTTTTCTAAAGATTTTTTTTAAATCTTAAAATTTACATGGTTTCTTAAATTACAATCCAACATTCATAATCATTTCGCTTCGGTGTTCAGAGTTGGAAATGGATGCATTTAACCAAAATATGATGATATCCCTTATTATTCCTTCTCGCATGGCGTGGTAGCCCAGTTGGCATGAGCAGCGGGCCAGTGATCTGAAGGTCCCTGATTCGATGCTCATCGCTGCAAATCTACCGCCGTGTTCACTAATGGTGGCCGGGGCACGTAAAATAGGGCGTGGCTACAATGTCCTCAAAGTTCTCAAATTTACCTCTGGAGGTGTGGGGTCAAGTGTTCCAGTCTCGTCACTTGACTCGGTTCAAAATTACCGGACCGGTCATTTATCGGTCCCGTAATTTTGAAGCTTCCGACTTGACCGGTCCGTACCGGGACCGGTCAAGTCGGACTCCGACCCTTGAGGTGCTAATTCAAAACAGGAGCCGCACCTTCATCGCTCATAGCCTTCGGAACTTGATCTGATATTACTGTCGGTCAAGGGGCATAAGCAACAACAACATTCCTTCTCGCTATATGGGATGGCGTATTTCAATGTACTAGATATCTTAATAAAACCTCTTAATTTTTTTGATAATTAGAAAAAAAAATGTAATTAGACAGCCAGTGAAGCGCTATAAAAGTATTTGAACAGAGTATTTCCTAAGCGCCAACTTCAACGTAATTTAGCTGCCAGTTCTTTAAGCCTATGAACATAGACCTTTTCTGTTAGATAAGTAAAACAAATGGACATATCAAGATATAAACATTCTTTGCATGTTGTCCTGAGCAATTAGTATAATGCTTAAGAAAAAAGAGTCAAACTAAAAGATTATTTTTATCGACGACGTATTTCCCAGAATTTGATACACAGTTCTGGCAACTGAGATGGATAGCTCTGTTTGGGGAAGAACGTCTAAGAGTATAGATTTTATTACATCATACGTATATAGTAGTGGCTTGAAGTGGATTCAATGAAAGCTTTGATGAAGCTTCAAATGGGACGGCTGACTAAGTCAGCGCTGGTATTAAAATAGAACAAAAGGTTTAGCGATTCACACGAGGTGCGATACCGATTTCAAAGGCTTCCGAAAGTGTCCGAGTGACGATGAATCTTAAATGCAGCCTCGTGGACTATTTTCTTGACAGCTGAGATACTATTACGGTTACAGTTATAAAGATAGATAGAAAACGTACAGATGACTATCAAGGATGCGATCCTGTGAGAAATACTGCTCGTAACACATCTGAAATAGAAATAAGTAAAGGATGTAAAAAATTGTTCATTATATCCATTAAAGCAAATATTTAGTCTTATGAAAAAACTAATTCATTTAATATATGTAAGTTCTAATCCTCAAAATTAGGAAATTACAACTTAACAAAAATTTTCAAAGAAAATTTAGACTGTATCAGTGTAAAAGAAGTTTAAAGGAACAGTTCTGAAACTGGGTACAATTATTTTATGAGTTTTATGAAAAATTAGTAAGAAAGTCATACTTGAGTATAACATAAGTAAGAGATGCGAATATATAGATATTTTACGGTAAAATTAGATAACGATGATAAACTCTTTGTGACACTGAATATTCTATTCCTATTAGTATCTATATAGACGGTATATTTGCTAAAGAGCTAGCATACAAAACAGTTTCCTGATTTTTAAAGTAATTGCTCTTGATACCGATAAAAATTAATATTTAATAAATCTGTTATTACGAACATATAAAAAGAATAGATTAAGTATTTGAAACACATCTTTTTGGAAAATTTTTAAGAAATTTCGAGCGTAACTTAAATGATACGACATTTCTTTTAATAGCAGTTATGAAAAAAATTCCTTTGGGGAGAAAATTTTGAAATATATCCTTAAGTCAAAGCCAAGTAATATTAAAATATATTTAACTCGGCATTCGCACAATAAGAAATAAAATTCGAACAGACTTATAGAAATAAATATAAAGGACTGGGACTTTATTCTATCGCAGAAGCTAAACATCCGTATTGTGTCTAATTTTTTAAATGTGCGCGGGTAACTTTACAACGCATTTCGATAGTGTTGACCATAGGCCGAGAAAGACCAATCTTCTCTAAACTATGTGCTAATAAAAATAAAATAAATCCCCTTTTTGGACTTCAGAAAATGCAAATCACGCATTTAAAATGCAAAAGAAGCGCGGCCATGGTACATTGAATATTTTATAAAACATAAAGTTTAAATCTACAGTTTGGCAACGGATAGTGATTAATAATTTTATCAAATGTGATGATAAACGAATCACACAGCTAATCTTCAATAAGCGTATTTCTATCTTTTTGAAGCCTATTTTTATGTATTTTCTGTGAGACGATTCAAGGCTTTTTCAATATGATGCTTTAAGATAATTTTCTTCATCAATTTATGTTATTTTCCAATCCCTAACATTCCAGCCGCAGGAAACCGAAAGAACCTTTTTATTAATCTGTTAATATCGGAGATCCACACTATTACCGCAATGCCCTGCCTTTTTGGAGGATTTGGTTTGGTTTGGTTTGGAGCGCTACGGTCAACTTTTTGCTACACGAGGGCTAATTAGACCGGGACCTACAGTTTAAAGCCGATTCCGAACGGCTACAAACATCCGTGCCAACAGTGGGACTCGAACCCACAGGATCCATAAACCGAATGCAAATGCCCTAGCCGTTCTGCCATCAACTGGCCTGGAGTATATGAAGAGCGGTAAACGTTATTTACCCGCCAATTATGTAAATTCTATTACGTATTTGAATAGAGAGGTGGAATATTTCGCCAACTGTCTTTCTAAGAAATATTCCATCTAAGAAATACGCATCATTCTAAATAATGCTGCATCAAGGAAATGTTTTATTTTCTAAATCGTTCTACGAGCAAATAAATCTAGTGATTCAAGAGCAGTTCAAACATATATTTCCTTTCTCTCCACTTACGATTATTTTTGTTTTGTATTGCATTAAAAGTCTCCTTACGATAAACCTATACAAAATTCGTCCGCGGCTGGGCTGCAAACTCGTGAACTCTTTTACATACTCTCCATTCTTAGACGTTAACACAGAAAGATATTAGTCCACACTTCGGTTAAATATGCACGTGGTCAGTTTCTGGTCTTTCCTCCCGTAACGCCAATAAAAACTTTATCGAGGCACTTGAAGCGGGGCTTTACCGATGGTCTCAAGGGTGTCTTATCTGCATTTTCTAGTTCAACGGTTTTTATGCGTTTTATACAGAGGACATAAAAGATAGTGCGTCCTCAGGGGTAAACAAAGACGTGTCGATAGCATTTATTTACCGGACAATGTTTTCCGAAAGTTAAGATACTGCCGCACTCTTTACTCTATACTCTCGCCTCTTCGGGCAGCCATGAATCAAACTTGGAGGAGAAAAAGTGGCGGATAAAAAAGTAAAGGAAATTGCTATTTGGGGAAATATCTTTGGTGTGATGTAGAAATTTACCTATTGTGTTACATTTTAAAAAAATGTAACGTATGGAGCCTAGGATTTCAGTCGGAAAACTGATCGTTGTTGAATATTGATCAGTACTGTGTCTTTTTAATAAAAAAAAATGCTTTATGAATTGCAATTTTATATTATAGACATATTTAAATATTTTTATTGTATTCTGTACTCGAAAAAAAATAATTAAAATTAATAAATGATATAGTTTGACAGAATAGATCTTAGTGACGGAAAATATTTCACTTAGATTCAATTGAAAGGAACACATTTCGTAACTACTTAATTAAAATAAACAGATTTACTAATAATTTACATGGTTCTTTTGTATGTAAAGAAATTTCGCCATTTGAATTTACAATCTATTAATTTTCTGCGGTTATACTCAAGAAACAATAAGCGTTCTGATTTTATTGAATCAAATCGCAATATAGAAAATGATTTCAAAAACAAAATCAAATATTAAGAAATGATGAGTTACATGCAAGCCACTGACCCTAAAAAAAGCTTTTAATGATCACTTACGTAGCAAACTATAACTACATGTGGAGAAACGATTAATAATTACAAGATAAAGAACTTTTTAAATTTTCTGTTGAATCATATAAACTTGACAATTCTATGTATTAATAAATACTTTTTAAAAATTTTTGATGAATTATCCCATCAACTTGAAAGAAAATGAAGTTAATTGGAAGTTAACTTGCGTTTAACTTTTCGTTCCCTTCATGCCGATAGATGGCTGCACCAGTCTACAAAACAAAATTAACTTTAAAAAATTCAACTCTGATTAAAGATGGCTAAAAGTATTAAAATAATGCATTGTCATCGTGTTCTGAGCTATTCTAAAAATTTCAAATGCCTAGCTATTCGGGAAGTTAGTTAAAAATCGATTGCAAGATTTGTACCGGACAAACAAACACACACACACGCAAACAAACAAGAAAGCGAGTTAATAAAAACATGGTAAAAATATTAAATACGAGGTATGAATAAGTATTTGTATAATGTATATTATAAGTATAATTAGCTATTCGTCACATTCAAAGCGGAAGGCATTGGGATTTTTACTGATTGAATCTTGGAGTTTTACGTCTGAGATCGCCAAGTGTTTCTACATTCAAGCCTCGGTCGAGACAACTTTTCAAGAAAGTTGACTAATTACAATAGCAGACAACTCGAAGCGTTATAACGATTTTATGTCAAAGCTAGTACCCGAATCGCGAACCTTCGATTCTCTAGGCCAAGCGTGTCAAACTCAAAGGCTGACATGTGCCAAATGAAAAAGGTTAAGTGGCCCGCAAAAATAAGAAAAACTTCAAAATCAATTTTCGTAGAAATGTACGATTATTTCGAAAAGTATAGTACAAAAAATAAAAAAAATCAAGAACAACAATAATATCAATGTTTTCATCCTGACACTTTTTACTCTTGAACATTGATTTACTAGACATTGAATAATTGCACAAATTAATAAGCGTTTCCCGAAAGCGAAATATAACCTGTTTCACACCCACCGAACAAATCACTTGGTACAAGACTATGACCAGACTACTGGTCTGGCATGTGGTAGTCGGCAGCTAAAATACTCACTGCTAATGGGGGGGGGAAAGGTACACCTGTGCGTGAGGGGCATAAGGTGACACGATACTTACATATCGTTATATTCACTGGGCCTGGGCAACACAGAAAATATTTTAGGACCTCCCGCGGACCATGAGCTTGACATGCCTGCTGTAGACAGGCATGTCAAACTCACTGTATCACGATTTTATAAGGCGGACTCTTTATAAAATCCATCGATGCGAGGAAATTTCAGTTTTTATAACTCACGTTAATACTTTGTGTTTCTTGAAGGAAAGACGTTAGAAATCATCCTCAGCATCTGCTTGAATCAGGACTCGAACCTCAGAATTTCACATCTCCAGGTGGATGCTTTACCATACTAAGTTATCTCGAACATCTGAGTCCAATTTCCTATCTCCTTTCCTCACACGATCTAAATATTCTTTCTCGATATTTACAGAATTTTAAATAAATATTTATATAAAATTAAGACTGTAAAATGAATAAATTATCACATATTTCCGTAGCAACTTTTTTTTAAAATATACGTGTTCTTGCTCATAAAATAGACCTAGCACACGGAGAAAGTTGGAAGTTCTTAACCAAACCATTCCATTTTACGTAGCAAACCCTAGCATATAAATTTTCACTTATCCAGAATAAATATATTCTCGAACTGCAGGAGATTCTCATGATCATAATAAAGGTTATTCGAGACACAGCCCATAAAGTTATTAAAAGCTCTAAGAATATTTCTTTCCTGCTCCGGAGCACTCTTGATCCAAAGGCTGAGGAGCAGAGAAAGCGGATACTTTTCCCAATAAAATGCTATCTTTCTGTGAGCTAACTTTCCAAAACACTTCTTACGGCTCTCTAACGAAACATTATTGACATCTGACATTGTTTGGGATCCATCTTTACATCCAAACACGACAATCTGCTTCGGAGTCGATAAGGATTACGCATCCAGGTATTGGGCTTCGGAGTATAAAAGGCAGAAGGGGGGTCTGGAGGTGTCTAGCACTTGCCTCGTTCGCAGGCGTTGTAAAAGGGTTTATTTCTTTTTTTTATGAGTTCAGTGCTTGTCAAAATACTGCGGTTTTCCAAGGATTTATCTTCGAGTAGGGTAAGAGGATGTATTTTCTCCAGACAGAGTAAGCTAGAAACGTTTTAAATATTTATTCAAGCTGAACCTGGTGGATTTTAAACTCGGTTGATCCGAATATACTTTCGCTTTTTAACGTTAGTGTAAGTTAAGAGTAGTTTACTAGCCTGGGGGAATTTACGTATCCTCCCAGTTTGGGATTTTTTACAGAAGTAAGGTACACTAATTCTTTTATGTATTCAAAAATTTCGATATTTTAATAATATATTAAACTAGCTGAAAACCCGCGCTTCGCTACGGAGTACATTGAAATTAAATACAACGGTCAATATATGCAATTAATTCCAAAAAAAATAAATATATATATATTTATAATAAATACGACGATCAATGTATACAATTGATGTAAAAAAAACATTTATAAAAAAATCGTAAGGGATATTTTTATAGACAAAATAAAGTCCAATCGTCTGCCGCATTAGCAAGAAAAAAATATTTTTTTGTCTATTTTTTTATTTTGCACGTGACGATAAATTTATTGAAAGTACCAGAAAAAGAAATCACGTGATCAGCATTCAATAAATTAAATTCTAAAAATTAATATTTAAAAATTCACCAAAAATCAGGAAAGTGAGGTAAAACTTCGAAAAAAATTTCATTTTGAAGGAATTTTTATGATCTTTCTCGTGATATAAATTTTATAACCCTCAATGTATTATTTTAAATGTAAACGTAAAAAAAGTTTAAAAAACAGCTTAAAAATTTAATTTAAAAAAATCTAAGAAGAATTTTTGAAAAATCTTTCTTAGTGCACCCCTACACTATTAGAAGAATCGCCATGCAAAATTTCAGCCCTTTAGGTCCAGCGGTTTGGTCTGTGCGTTGTATGCCAGTCAGTCAGTCAGTCAGTGAATAAATGAGTCAGTTACGGAACTGTTATATATAGATAAGTAATGTTATACTTTCATTTAATAATCTTATTGCTTCAAGTAAACATGAGAACTGACTTTTAAGGCTGCTGTGTACTAACCCTACTGGATTTGCTCACCTCTGTGTTAACCTATGGTGAAAATTTGTCTACTATTTACAGCTACATAAATGCCGATAATCCAATAAAAATGACATTTTCGCATAGCTTGAACTTTTCTGCCCCTTGCAACAGGATTCATTTTATAAATTTCGTCCACCAAAGGAATTTAGGATCGTTTAAAACACACTATACCAGATTTTTTTCCTCGAATAATTTAAAATTTAAAATATTTGCATTAAAAAACAACACAACGAATAAATGCCCCAAGGTGTAATATTTCTTTCTCTACTACAGAATGCGATTTTTTGAAAAAAAATCTCTAAATCCAAGTCGGCAATCCTTGGACACGTTTTCTCCAGAGGTTAACATTGAGGTGAGGGAAGCCAATAGGGTTAGTACAAAGCAGCTTTAAGAAACTGAAATGAAAGACTTTGGAATAACAATTTAAGTAAATGTGGACTTTAATAAAATTACTTTATATGAGCATTTTTCACAAATATCTGTTAGTAATAAAAAAAATGTATATCCGTAGATAAAATATTAGCTCACATACGTACACGAACACACGAGACGCCTTTTAAAGGTGTTAGAATTATTCCAACGGATTCCTTAACACACTGATGATAACGGGAGATGTGAATCGGCTTTGTGTTTCAGGTTTTGATGACAGTTGATGGCAATACTCCATGTCTATATATACACTTCATTAAATAATTTCTAACCATAAGACTATAAATTTGACAGTATAACGTCTGCAAAGTGGATATTAACACTAGGACACCGGATGAGGTCATAATGATCCTATACATATTTCCATAACTTTCGTTTTATAAGTGCAAGTAACCCAGCTTTCTATGACTTTACCTAATTAATTGATTTATTAAAAACTAGCCGGGCTTCGCCTAGATACGCTCAAGCCATTCGTGTAATATATTTATGTACTTCGGGACCCACAAAAGAATAAAAAAGCCTACAAATGCATTAAATTCAAGTGAATAAATTCCTTTCAATTTTCATTCCCGTCACTGCCGACAGATGGCAGCACCACTGGACCAAATGATTTGGTTTCTCAGCAGTGAGTGATTTTAGAATGAAAATATCTCTAAAACTATTGAATTAACAGAATAAGTGTACGCAGAAAAAATTATCAGTTTTCGAAGCTCTTTCCAAATATGTAACATTTATGTACTTTCATGAGAAAAAAATACACCAATTTCCTGTATATTTGTCGGCCATTTTTTTTCGAGGAGTGGCCCGCCCGGATGAGTTACGGTCACGCGATCTCGACATCCACTTGTCCCTTTATTAGTATAGATAATGATGTATTGCTTTTTCTGTCTTTAAAATCTAGATCCTGATATACCTAGAACTCCCGGAAGGCTCAAAATGACCCATTTCATATATTCTGTGAAACTAAAGAAAGTAATTTAGCTCAAATATTTTCAACAGCTGTTAGTAGTTACATATAACCTCCACTGTTGTTTTCAGATGCTGGTTTTATGTTGATGCCCGTTTGTTTAAGACATCAAATATTGGCAAAAAATGTAGAAAGCCCGTTTGCGCGAAACGTGCTGTACAAAAAGTGTTTCATTGCGTGAGGTGTGTATATATATATATAACATTAATTTTGATATCTATATCAATTTAATTTGATTTGATTTTAATTTTAATAAGTTTAATTTACATTTTTTTTATATTTAAAAAAATAAATATTCACAACCAAAAAGCTATTGTTGAGAAAATTTATCCTAGTTTTTACTAGAGATCAAAATGATCCCCCAATCAGACATTGTAGTAAGTATTAATAGCCAGGCGTTCTAGTGCTAATATCCTCTGTCAATTTCAAAATACCGCAAAATGTTTCGAAGAATGATGCAATTATCCTAAAATAGACTCAAAATTAAATAGATGAGGCAAGTATCTGTGAAGTATTTTTTGTCATACTTTATGGGAACCCTTGTAACACTTGCATATCTTTATTTAAGGATCTTTTTGGTGAAAAAAAATCATTACAAAACATGTGTAAATAGATAAATATAAAATTTTCTGTCTCGGTGTGCAAATTTTACTCCATACTCGCCCTGTTCCGTCACTAAATTGACTATGTCCAAATTTTCAGCACATACTTAAAATAGTTTTAAAGCATGTAATAAGTGGTTTTATTTTTAATGAATGAATATTAATAAAAATGAGACACTAGGAAGGAAAGGTCTATTTTAAGCAGCAGTTACTCAAATCTTAACTAATAACAACAGCGAAAACATACATAAACGAGCTTAAATTAAGAAAGGAAAATATACATGCAACTGATACATGTATTTTTTAATACACGTACAAGAGAAAAATACATGTACATAAAAGAAAAATTTTCAATTTTCTTTAAAAAGTAAAATATTTTCTAGCAAATCAACTAATATGCATAAAATCTCGACAACTTAAAAAGGAATATTACCTAAACAACCCAATTAAACTTTATCTGCGGATGAAATCCCGAGACAAATACTTCACATTCACTGCTCTGATTTTATAATATTAATTTCTTTCCGTTTATATTACGATTTCCCCCTTTTTTTTTTTCTCCCCGCACGCTCCAATACTCGAGCCCGGGTCTGTAACAAATTTCCCTCGGAACAAACCTCCAAGCTATTTTCTATTTTCCGCACCATCAAATACACATCAAATAATAAATTCAAAGAATTCCTTTTGACGTATCCTGCCTCGCGAGATTTACTGCCACCGAGCTGATTCAAAAGTTTTAAAATCGCGAAAATCAATTCTTCATCAATTTATTATAACTAAAGAGAAGTTCTTATCCCCAGATGCTCCGGCCATACTTTACGTTTTCTGCAGCTGCATTTTAAAGGGAAACCATTCCGCGAATAGCTACAGAAGTCGTTCTTCGCTTTGGACTTCAAAACATAAGCGGATATTAACGAACTTGCGCCATTTTTTCTCTTTCTTTCTTTCTTTTTTTTCTAGGGACCACTTCTCCTTTCCAGAATAGAAATTTTATATATATATATATTTATACATTTTGCTTTTGTTTTTCAGTGCCGCGTAAAGAAAATGCGGCATGCACGGGGATCTCTCTCCAGAAACACAAAAGTTAATATTTATGTTTCGGTGATTTAATATATTCGGAATCACGTGGGCCATAAAGCGGATTTATCGTTTAAGAATATCTCTGGGAATGTACCTAAGGGTGCGATTTCCGGCAAATCTTAAATCTCGGTTTCTGCGTCCCGGAGTAAAAGGGACGACTCGTTTGATGTCGGAATTTCTGGCACAGCTTCGAAATTGTCAAATGTAATTGGACGTGAGGCGTCTCGAAATAGAAGGGGGAACTCTCAGAATTTTACGATTTCATAAAAGAAAATGGTGGATAAAGATTCGGAAACAACATGTGTGGGATTTAAACATGGTTTGTGTATACAGACAGTCAAACTGATAGGCCTAGGTGTATCATATGAATACAATTAAATGTTATAACAAAATCATACATCCCGTGACCCATTTGCAGAACCCAATATTCAGAAATCCTGAAGAATTCAAGCTAATTCCGATGCCGGATTATGGCCGAATGGCTAGGGCGCTGGAAATCGATACCAAAGTCTGTGGGTTCGAGTCTACCTCTTGGCATGGACGTTTGTAGCCGTTCGCAATCAGCTTTAAGGTGACTGCTTACGTTGAAAATGTCCTTTGACTACACTGGTAGCCACTGTAAATGCAACACCCTGAAAGAAACATGCAAATAACATGAAATTTACAACATGCATTAGCGGAGGTGAGATATGCAAATGATTAGAATTTCAGCGCAGACGCACATCACGCGCGCCTGTGGCGCCACTTCAAAGCGTTATTTAAGGCTTGGAGATTTCGACGATTTCAAGTTCGGCAATTGTGTTTTTCTTGTGGTTTTTTCAAAAAAAAAAAAAAAAAAAAACGATCAATTATGCCTCGTCGAAAACAGCGATCATTTTTTGATTAAGTATCCGAGTTCGACAGAGGAAGGATAGTGGCCTACCGAGATTGTGGATTATCTTTCAGGGAAATCGGTAGTTGTGTTGGACGAAACCAAACAACTGTAATGCTGATATGTGATCGTTGGATGCAGGAGGGTACGACGGACCGGCGTGTTCGATCGCATCCACCTCAGCGCACCACTTCACGTGATGACAGGCAAATTGTGCGCATGGCAGTGACGGATCGCTCAGTCACATCACGAACCATAGCACAGCACATGCAGTCTGTAACGCATCATCCAGTGTCTGCGCGTACCATTCGTCGCCGTTTACAGCAGAGTGGTCTGTCCGCAAGACGTCCATTGCTTCGTCTACCCTTGACGCAGATCCACATACGTCTCCGCCGCCAATGGTGCGATGACAGAAGGATGTGGACGGCAGAATGGAATGAAATTGTCTTTACTGACGAGTCACGCTTCTGTCTGCAACATCACGATGGTCGCATTCGAGTCTGGAGACACCGTGGAGAGGATGCTGAACAGCTGCGTTATGCACCGCCACACTGGTCCTGCACCGGGTATTATGGTATGGGGCGGTATTGAATATCACTCTCGCACACCTCTAGTACGCATTGCCGGTACTTTAAACAGCCAGCGCTACATCTCCGAGGTGTTGGAGCCAGTTGTCCTTCCTTACCTTCAGGGCTTGCCCACAGCCATATTTCAACAGGATAATGCGCGACCACACGTGGCACGCATTGTCCAACAGTTCTTCGTCAATCGCCAGATTGAATTGCTTCCCTGGTCACCTCGCTCTCCGGATCTTTCGCCGATAGAAAACATGTGGTCCATGGTTGCTCTACGATTGACCCAGATTCCATCCCCAGCTGCCACAGCAGATCAACTTTGGCAACGTGTGGAAGCTGCTTGGTCTGCTGTACCCCAAGAACTCATCCAAAGTCTCTTTGAATCAATGCCGAGGCGTGTGGCAGCGGTGATCTCCAACAATGGCGGCTACTCTGGCTACTGATTTTGGCAGGAACCACACTTCACAGAAGTCTATAAATTTAATCATTTGATACTTGGTCAACATGTTATCTACAAAATAAATTTTGTTTTGATATAACTTGTCTTTCTTGGTGTTGCAATTTGGGTGGCCAGCAATGTATTTTGGTCAATTTTTTTTTGCAAGAATCGTAATTCAATCTTTTCTCTTTTCAAAACCGTTTTGATTTTCATTCTACATCGATTAGAAGCAGAGTCATGGCTATTTAAAAAAAACATCGTCTGCTACAAAATTAAAGTGACAAAGAACTTCAAATGCGTTTTTCCCAGAATTATGTTTTTTAGCACAAATCTCTACCGTTATCATGATATTTCACATAATAATGCATGTAATTTGATAAAATATTAAGGAAATGTTTTAGATGCTATTGTTAATGAAATGACGTACAATAACTGATGTATAATAAATTTTTTTTTTATTTGGGGCTGTTTTTATAAGGAAAGCGATGACGAATAGGGGAAAATTTTCATATTTTAAAATAAAATTGTATTATTTTTACATCTTAAAATTTCTATTAGATTGTAGGTCATTTTGAAGATAACTAATGTGTATCATGTGTGACAAGGAAATTAAAATAGTAGCATTAGAATTTTGTGCAGAGTGTTAGGTGTTTTAGCTAAATTTCATTAAAAATTATTTCAAATTGACCAATTTATAAAAAAGTATGGTATTTACAGGTAAGCTTTTTATTTTTTAAATGCAATTTTACCATAAAAGGCCAAAAATTCCTTAAAAATTTTCTTTCTTTTAAAAAATTGGCTTCGAATTTAGGCAGTAGGTCTCGGTCTAATTAGCCTCATGTAACAAAAATTGACTGCAGACCTCCAAACGAAATCAACCGATACCGCAACGAAAAAAGGATTTTTTGGCGCATTTAATTTAAATATCCCAGTCTATTAGCATAACTAATACAAGAATCATAGCTAATTATACCTCATTACTTTGAGAAACGGCTTCTTTCAGCTCAGCATTGAGTGTCTTTTAATGATATTTTTAGTTGATTTGTCGACTTCTACAAGTACTTAAACACTTGCTAATACGAGGTAAGAAAAATACCGTGAGAAAAGTTCCCCGTAGCTTACAATGCGACCGAAGAACAGCGATGTCAACCGATGCGTCGTCTTAAGATTATGGGAGTAAGAAAGAGGAAAGCATTTTTAGTCAGCAAATAAACATTTTAAGTTATTTTCGAAAATGAAGATACAGAGCTTGTTGAGGAAACGAGCAATAAATAAAGGGAAAAAATAAAAAAGGAATAAGTGATCCAAAAAGCGTTAATGGCCTTTGATGAAGATGCAAAGGTCAATGAAACGTGTTTAATTTCAATTTTCGGCAGTCGGCTGGCTCAGAAGTAGGGTAATTGTCATATATATATATATATATATATATATATATATATATATATATATATATATATATATATAGGCAGAGAAAATAAATAATCTAAGGAAGTTATAGCTACATGATTATACAGATACACGAAATAAAAAATAAATAAAAAGCATTTTAATTAGACAACTGCTTGTTTCTTAGTTACTGAAGGTATTTTACCCCGATAAACTATTTTGAAAGACAATTTTCTTTTAAAAATAATTTTTGCATAACTGTAAGAAAAAAATTGGGCTGAGATTTTGGTATTGAAATTAAAGGCAGATAGGACAAGAAAAATCAAAATTTTAAAAATAAATTGGTATTAGACTTTGCTAACATTATTACTAACATTATTTAGATGAATATTTTAGCTTGGAGAATTTAACTGACTTCCCCATAAACCTATTAAATAGTGGGATAGAAAATATTATGCTTAATATCAGTTTGCCTAATTTACATAGAAGTTGATAAGCAAGTGAATGAGAGGTACGAGCAGATCAGTTCATTACAGTCAGTTACACGTTTTCTTGTTTAAAATTGATCTAATTTATTGACCAATTAATAGGATAAACGAAACATTATAAGCAAACGCTAATTCAGCAATTCTTTACTATTTATAACTGCCTTAATATTCGAGCAAAATTTCTTGTGCAAGACCACAAATAAACTAAATTCTTTATAGAGAAAGACACCTCCAAACCTAACATTTTCACCATGAAACATTAAAATATGCACTCCACTTGTCCGAATTAATTTTCTCTCAAACTCATTTAAAAATCTGTTACCGTAATGACGTAATTTTAAAACAAAGTTCCTAATACTGCCGAGATTAGTTTGGATTAAAAAAGTAGTTTGAAAGGTTTAACTTTGGGAGTACCTCTGAGCGTTCTCATCCAAGCATGTACTTCAAACTTCTGAAACTCCAAGTGTTGAGCCTTTTAGTACCAGGGCATGAAAAGCTCGCGTCCAAAATTAGCTTTTTTTTCTCTCTCTCTGATCTTTTTTAAAACGCATTCGAGCAGGAGATTTCAGGTAACACCCTTCAGCCCCTCTTCTTTATATGGAAGGAAAGGGTGGTGTGGAGGTTTGGATATTCTGAGAAAGGATTCTATTAGAAGACACAAGTTAAACAGAAAACGAAAAACTATAAGCGATTAAATCTAGACACATTTAAGATACACAGCATATAATAATTACTCTACGGATTGGTTCAATGACCTGCTCGATTTCGTCCTGTTGGTAAAATCTTTACACCAGCAAGAATTTACTTACAAGTTTAGCACTTTTCTGCATTTCCTCAGTAGCTTTCACGTTGAATTATCTCCAGCCAGGTGAACGCACCAGTTAGTTCGAAACTAGCCTCAAAATCTTTTAAATGATTGTGAGTTAAATTTTCTTTTCTTTTTAATTTGCCTATTAAACAAATCACAGTGCATACAGATTTACTAGAGAGTTAATAGTTCTCCCGTACATGTAGACTGAAGTTCAGACCTTTTAATAGACACTTGTTTCATCAGTATATTGAATATTGAAGAAAGGATTTTGAAATCTACAATGTACCACTGGAACTTGCAGCTAACTTAGGGGAAAATCTTGATTTTCTGTCACCGAGAACGATTACATTCTATAGGAATGTCGCCAAGAACAAACCGAAAAAACTTAAAACCACATAAACACACCCCTATTTGTAACAGAAGGCTCTTGTGTCTACTGAAAAGAAAAAAAAATCCGAAATATGATGGCATTAAATTAGATCTTTCAGATTATAATTTTATTAAACGAACCAAATATTTAATTCGATGGACGCACTTGTATCTGAGCAACCACCTTCAAAATTCGTGACTGAGTGTTTGTTAGCGTTATCTTCCCACGATTGCCTGTTTTAAGGTCTTTGTTTTGATTTGAAGAAGCGTAAAAATTCAGTAAGAATAAAAATTGAATCCATTAAATAAAATAGATCATATCGAACGAACCCGGCAAGCTTGGAATAGTTTCATTAACTCCCCGTGGTCTTGCTTTCATTTAACAAAAGTTAATGTTACAACCACTAGCGGAATATCACAATGTGGTCATATTGAAATATATATATATATATTTTAAAACCTTCGTGGTAAAATTGTTTTTAATAACAATTGCGACTGAAAATTACCCCGTTGACCCTACTTTGCTACCTTCTTGCCTCCCCCTCTCCCCCCACTTCTCCTAAGGTGAATGACCCATGTATTATCTACAGAATACAGATTTCCAAAACAATCATAACGAATTTTTTTAAAAATATCATTTGTTTTAATGAATACAGAAACTAAACCTGACGAAACTTTACCAGTCAGATTTGGTGAGAACGGTAAAGCGTAAAAAGTCGACGAACACAGGATTGTTTCAGAGGTTTTCCATCGGGGATATCCAACATGAAATATAAATGAAATAGCATGGAATTTTTCTTAAACTGAATCTTAAAAGAGTACAGCATTCTCGGCGACTAGTGGTTGTCGTTTCAAAGAATAACCAAGTAATTTTAGATGTCGGCGAACGTCGGCGGAGCAATTACGACGAAAACCTCCCTGCTGTATTAATAAAGGAACTTTACCTTCTAGTTAGCGAAAAACACTTACCGAACCTTTTTCCAAAAATCTTCTCCGACTCGGCTCTCGAAAACCCTCTTTTCCCTTTTCGACTTTAATGTAAAATTTTGAACCGGCTCCTTTTCTCTACCGAAAATAGCTGGCACATCAAAATTATCTTTTTTTTTCCCCTGCCTCCCTCTCTCTTGGAAAACCTGAGGAGCATCTTAAAAGGGGCCACAGGAACATCTCAGGGAGGTGGTCGGCAAAATCTTCGCGGGCTGGAGAAAAGGGCGGGGAGAGGGGAAGCGAGTGTGGCGCTGTTTGAATTCGCTGAGGTGCGAAATCCTGGAGTAATTGAAGATGGAAGAGGCCACGAGTTATCGAGCTGGAAGGAGGACTGTGAAGTTGTTTCACGATTTCCGACCGAAAACGTTCATTAATTGGGAGCGGCAAGCAGAAGGGAACCAGGAAGCATGCGAAAGGGGATTTATCGAAGGAGGGAGGCCCAATCGATGAGGAAGGGCTGAAAGGGGTCTCAATTTGCATTTATTCTGCTCTGGGACGCCGAAAGCAAGAATGATCTTCCTTTAACAGCTTTCCACCACCTGAAGACAACTTTGATAGGGATCTGAAGTATAAGCACCTTACTCTGCCATAAGAAATAGTTTAGAGGACCCGCTATTTTCAGTTACTAGAGGTTTGTCCATAACTCATATTATAAAAAAAAGCATACAAATATGAGAAGTAACTTTTCAACTTGGGAAAAAAAGTTAATTTTTAATAAGACTGTTGACCTTTCTCGTAATATTAATCCAGCAATTTTCAGAAGAATTTAACTGACATGAAAAAATAAGAATACGTACATTATGGAGTGTATGAGAGTATATTTTTTTCCGCAACCGTGCAATGCTTTGCAATTTTTGCTACTGTAGCAAGGCGTGTCATTCAATATGTGACACGTTTATTCTTTGTTCGAGTTCCATATTCAAACCATTAAACTCCCCTTTTTTGTGTGTAGCAACAGAATCTGTTCACTTAAGCAAATTTACAATGGCGATGTACGCTTGGCTATTTCAGAATAAGTATTTCTTTCTGATGATCAACATCAAAGGACACCTTTCCATCTTAAAAGTTTTTATGGACTTACCACTCCATTAAAAACTTTTAAGTTAACAAGCACGATAAATTTATCCTGAATGAAAATTAAGTTTTTAAAAATTATATTGAATATTTGATACTGGATTTTTTTCGAGACTAAAATGGTGTCAATAATCCTTTTTTAAAAGATACCAGTTAAGAAAAGACTATCACCTAGACATTGAAAGATGAAGGAAGAATGGTAAAGATTTATTGGTGCTAATTTCGAAGACGACTTTGAAACCTAGCGACATATCAAAAATACTGATTGAGAAATAGCACTTCAGAAACTAAAATTTAAAATAAAACTTGTGAAAATTATGAGAGTAAAAGCAGTTTTACTGCACATATAATTACGTTACAGCGTCAAATTATCATCACATAATAGATATGTCAACCTATATTTTTAGCATAAAATAATAAGACTTCGATACAGTTATCAAAAAAGTATGATGAAATTCCCTGTCGTTAGATCAGTTTTCATCAAATTATGAATGCTGAACCTCCTTACATTTCGGTAAGCGCCATGTTAAATTAGAAGAGTGCCATATTAACCGATAGATGTTTCTCATCGATTGCTAGCTGACCCTAGAACTCTTCCCTCAAAATTAAAAAAAACAGAGGAAAACATAATAAAAGAATAATATAATCCACTTATTTTATGTTTTTCTAATCTCTAAGAAAATTATCATTTAAAGCTTATTATCATTTTAAATTATTATCATTTAGAACTATCACATGTTTAAGACAATATAAATTAGAAAATATCATTTGCTGTTTTCTTTTGGGAAAATTGAAGAATGGAAATCAGAGCGACAGTGAGACGATAGGGTTCTTCAGTTACTATATTTATGTTATTAAATTAGATCTGATTTTCAACAGTTTCCTGCACCGTTTTGAAACACGATGACATATTTTATGAGAAAGTTACAGATATCTTTCTTTATATATATATATATATATATATATATATATATATATATATATATATATATATATATATATGCAGACAAATATGATTTTTTAAACCCCATGTTATTTTGCAAGTGTTAGAAATGGTAATATCTAGTATTCTTCCTACATATATCATACAATATGCGAAACATAAGGCCAGACATACCGACATATGACCGTAACCAATCTCTGTTGATTTGAACTAGGTAGAATCGAAGCACGAACACTATGTTTATGCCTCAGAATGCACCCACCTTGTTTGCAGACACGCACTTGGCAATCAGTAAATAAGTGGCATATCACTGGTTGAGAAGCGCGTAAGATAAATATATGGGAATGCCGGTGACACAGATTGGCTTGTGGACTTAACACACTGCCCTATAGGCATGCCATACGGGTCTCCAAATGGACTGTAAGTTATGGCGGCGGGTTCAGTGCCGATACGCGAATCAGCCGAAAGCAGTTTATTATACTTGATGGGGGGAGATCAACCGCAGCAGGACCTAGTTATCGGGGACTTGTTTACAGCGTCTCAGCCGCTTAGTTACTCGGCAAGATAAAGGAGGTTTAGCAAATTCTATCCTGAAGATTTTTTATTGGGTTCAAAAAATTTTTTCATGCGTCAGAAACAACACAGCTAGATTGTTGAGTAGAACTCTAGTAGAAAAATCACCACATATTTCTAGTGAATTTTCTTAGATTTCATAAAGGTTGGGCAATGATTAAATATAAACGTAAACAGCATTAGTACCCATTAAAATTTTTATGTGTTTTCGGTTTCATCAAAGCCATATGATGCGTGTATTAAACTCACTGTACGAATAATATCATAGGCTTCAATATCAGTCTAAAAACATATCGTCAGCTCTTAAACGTCTGTCAATCGAACTGTTAAAACATTTCGTTTCAACGTTTGGAATAGACTACTCACATTTTGAACATTTAAACATAGACGCAATTAATCGACCATTCATGCCCCAATTAAACACCCCCCTCTGCCCTTTCAATCCCAGTAACGAAAAACGTTTAGTTGCAGACTCACTCACCTGTCTTACTCTGAAACTATTATTCATTTCTGCATTTAGTGTTTAGAAGAAAAAAACACGCAAAAAATGAAGATAAAAGAAAGATACTAGATATAGAAAGATGATATCTGTGTTTGCTGTGTAAAGAGTGTTTAGTCCCAAATGGGCTAAAATGAGTTATCAAACCAGGCATGTTTGAAAAATCAAGGGCTACTGCAGGGTATGGACCAGGCTAAGTCCAATTCCAACCCTAAATATTTCAATTCATCAGTGAATATCTGGTATATGTGAACCCAAACACAAACATGTTAGTTTTCAATCCCATTTTTCCCAAAACTACGATTTTGGACTTGACCCCCTTTACACAGCAAACACAGATATATGAAATATAGAATATACAGATATAGAGAGATGCACAGTTTGATTTCACATCAAACTTTTCAAACACAGCATCACAAACGTGGGAGATGAAGAAATTACAAGTTTAAGCACGTTAAGTATGAAAAAAAGCAGAAGTTACCAGTCTGGGCGCATTATTGTCTCCAAAAAATTGCATCGCCAAGCGGGGGGAAGGGGGGGGGCTTAACTACAATCCGCCTGAGAATAATTTTGACCAAAATATAATGAATAAAATATATATGAATAATTTTCACCAAAATATTTAAGCCAACACAAACTGGGCACGATATCTTTCACACGTTTGAACACTTGTTTAAAAGTTACGAGAGATCAGTCATGAAAAATCAGATCAGTTGAGGGGGAAAGTAGCCTGAAAATAGATTGAATCTGTACCACGTTAGAAACAATCCAGTTCGTTGAGAAATAAAAGACACGTATAAATTTCTGAAATATTTTTCCGGGGATGCTAAAAATAAAATATTTGAGAAACGTTTCCCACACAAAGTAACAAACGTTATCAGATTCAATCTTACCAAAATGCATGCTCTTACCTTTAAGAAATTCAGTTACATAAAATAGAAGTAACAATCCGTAGTAAACGCAGGCACAATCATTTTAACTTACCTAAAATGGAAAAGAAAAAGACTCATTAAAGAATGAAGTACATTAAATTTAATATTTGAACATGAATAAGTTTGCTCCTAAGCAAACTAGCATCAAATAAATAATTACAGTAAAAGAGATGTTATATGTATCACATGCAGTTGAAATTAATTGAAAATTCCTCAGTTCAATTATTTATCTTTGATATCCTTAAACAGAAGGAATTCTTCGCAGATACAGGAAACACTCCGAGAACGAAGCCAAGAATTATAAAAATAATTTCTTTTATCATTAATCTTTTTACGAATTAATCCCCTTTGTAGAATTACGAAGGTTTTGTTATCAAAAAGAGTTGAAGAGAGATGTCGAAGGTAATATACATGCGGGTAATATACATACATACGAAAACAAATAATCAAGGCCGAGAATTCGATAAGCGGTATAATTTTCGATGAACCTTAAAAAGACTCGCCAAATTTGACGCATTTAATATCTAGCAGTTTTATTTTTCATCTGATACATTAAATGACCGTGGATCTGATTTGCAATCAAAACAGACAAGAAATTTACCCTAAAAATTAATCTACATATAAGTACAAAGTTTCATTTCATTTTACGCATATTTTCAATCGGTATTGTATACATTAACTTCACCCAATATTGTTAGAAATTTATAGATTTGTACTACTTCAGAAGAAATTTAATTTAGACAAATCCAATAATATGGTCAACAATTAATAAGGCTTTTCTTATAGATTTCATGTCATATTCATTAAACATTACATAAAGGAAAAAAATTACTAAGTTCGAAATCAAATCCTTGATATTTTATGCTTATTCAAGAAAAATAATTTTACAGAAATTTCAAAAGCGGTGAGAAACTTTTACGTTATACGCATATTACATTTTAAAATACAGTAATTCGTTTTTTCTTCAATTTTTTAAATTTATTTATAAAATTATAAAACTTTTTTAGAAATAACTGACATGATTGGAAACACAGATAAAGTCTATTTTAAAATTCTAATTTTAATGCAATCAACACAAGTAATAACATTTTATACTTTATTTCTCTCCGTTTTGAACAACTAAAGACAAAAAAAAAATAAACACGTGTATAAGTCCATCACACTTTTGAAAGGAACTTGATATAAAACGTGTTAGAACAATTCACACCATGCCTACAAATCACAAACACGATCATCTTTAAAAATTACGGTGTGAATATCCTAATTATGCTCGCCTAAAGTGTACTCGGCCAGACGGACCTGAGCTTGAAAACAAAGTAATACGCACAAACGAACTCCCTCTGCTACTAGATGAAGCGAGATTTGGGGAGGCCGCCGCTTCTAATTGAATTCGCCAGCAGCGTCTCAAACAAAGCTTCTCATTTGACGTCACAATCTTTACGCGTGATGTAAACAAAGAAGTCCACAGAGCGAGAACAAGAGATAAAACTCTTTTCATTGGAGTACACACGAACACACGCACCGGAATCCGGGGATATAACCGGATAAAACGTAACTTTTCCCGATTTACCCGAGGAAGTCCATTTCCTCTGCGCCTGTACATCTGGTTTATCAGAAAAGTGCCACGCGATGCAGGGCAGACTGGCGTAAAGCGGGAAAGAGGTGGTTGGTGGTCAGGAGCATAGGCGTAGCGTGCTTCTAACCTTTTTTTTTTTTTACGGGAAAGGGGGGGGGGCACGATGTAAATTCAGTTAGGGCCTTCCTCAGCGCATTGTCTGCCGGACGGTCCTTAAAATATGAAATATTATGATTTTTTTTTAAAATTGAATAACAATAGAATTGATGTTTGAGTAGTATTCAAAAGTTGTACAATGAGAAAAATAAATATAATATAAATAAAATGAGAAAAAAAACCCGATATAAATAAAATGAGAAAAAAAAATATAGCATCTAAATTTTGCTTTGGATCATATCATTGTTAAAAACTATGTTAAGGCTAAAGGCATAATCGGAATCTTCAGTTCCACAGTTTGAAAAAGCGGGATAAACCAACTTTCTTAAAAATTTTCTACAATTTTCCGGTTGTAACTGAATATCTATTAACGTTTTAATTTATTTCAAGTTAAGTTGGGGTACGCACGTCCCCCCCCCCCCCCCCGTGGCTACGCCTATGGTCAGGAGAGAGAGTTTCGCCAAGGAGGATGCATTCGATCAAATAATTGACCCATGGGATGTAAATCGAAATAGCAGGAAATATCAGGTCTTAATTTCTAAAAAAAATCAAAACAAGAAAGTTCGCCGGAAGCAGAATGTTGACTAAAACATGGGTATTTTTAGTTTCTAAAATACATCCAGTGTGGTCAGGTATGTAAATCTGAACTCCAATATTCCTAATAAAAATCACTTGTGATGCACCGGAACTACTTCTTGTCATTTGCTTGTAAGGCTCTGTGTAGACATATGTAATACTATTTTAAGGGTCCATTAGTCTCTCTTGCCCATGACTAAACAAAACGTAAACTTATTCATACCTCTTAGTGATTTGACAGTGGATAAGAACCTTAAATTTTCTATTCAAACAAAATGATCACAATTCTATGGCTACAAATTTTCACAAGCCAATTAAACAAACTTGCAAAATTAATACAAAATTTAATTCATAACTGTGGGGATACGTCTTTTTTGTGCGACTAGGATTATACAAAAAATTTACCTATTTTTCACTTTCTAGGACCTTTTTCATTTAAGAAAACCACGTCCATATGAAGCTATATTCTTTTTAAAATTCTACAAAATCATACATATATCAAAATATCACAGCTGCTCATAAATTTTCGACAGTTGTAGCATACTCTACATTTAACGAGTATTGCAGATTTTATAAACCTAACTTCAAAACCTTGAAAACCCTAGTATTAACAAACGTGTAGCTTTGGAAGAACAATCCATCAGTAGGCAAACAAGTGTCCTTGCAAACCCGCTATTGTGATTTAAATGCTTGAAAAATCTCATTTAACGTTATAAATAGAGATATTATGCAAAGCCGTTAAAAACTTCTTCGCACGACTTGGAATCGTTTTAATAACGAAGTTTATTATGCATGCTTGTGGTACATAATAACTAAATAAAATAGATTACGATTCATAGCCGTTTGACTAGGAAACTGGTCATTTGCATTTTAAATTAACCCGATTACAAAGCGTGGTCGTAAAAAAGTAACCGAAGATATTAAATTAGTCTAAAGAAAAACAAAATAATGCATAAGTCGAACCTCCCAATCTCTCCAGGCAATTGCGTAAGCCTTTTCTTTCACAAAATGCGATTTAAAACAAGCACATTGCATTTAAACATCTACTTTCAAATTCAGAAAGCAGAATTGAAAAAAATTTGCATTTGCTAATCTACGATTACACAAAAACAGAGAAAAATGTTCTCCTCAGTCTAACATGGCTTTTGAAGATCTACAAGGTCAACGGATGCATCCCCTTAAGGCTGCTGTGTACTTACCCTATTGGATTCGTTCATCTCAATGTTAACCTATGGAGAAAATGTGTCTGCTATTTACAACTACATAAATGCTGATAATACAATAAAAATTATATTTCCAGATAGCCTGAACTTTTTTGCACCTTGCAACAGGATTCATTTTATAAATTTCTTCCACCAAAGGAATTTATGAGCGTTTAAAGCACATTACACTAGATTTTTCCCCCGAATAATTTAAAATTTAAAATATTATTAGCATTTAAAATAAAATGAAAAAGGCCCCAAGGTGTAAAATTTATTTCTCTATTACGGAGTACAATTTTAAAAAATCTTTAATCTAAGTCGGCAATCCTTGGACACATTTTCTCCATAGGTTAACATTGAGGTGAGCAAATCGAATAGGATTAGTATACAACAACCTCAAGAGAGATTAAACAAGGATTGTACATAATTTAATCTCCTTTGCGCTAAAAACTTATAAATCTACAAAGTGTATACGCATGGACCATTTTTACCTTATAATCGAGAATTGGGAACACACCGCTGAAAACCCTACGAACTTATACCCCAAACCTCAATATATATCTTTTTCGAAACACGTAATTTACGGGAGACGGCCTTTCTATGAATGTCGATCAAAGTGGAATGCGCGGTCGAGGACGGACCAGCCCCTCCAACGAATGATAGACACAGCAGAGAGATGAGGGATGTGATATCTGGAAAGTGCCACTGTTTCTCTCCCCCTTTTTTTCCTTCTTCGCGAAGTTACACTTGGCAATTCGTGTAGCGGTTTATTGGAAAATTCTAAATTGAACGAACACCTCGCTCAAAATTCAAACTCAGTTGTGAGGGTCATATAAAAATTTACAAATGCAAAAGAATGCTTCTAAAGGGACAGAATTCGTAATGATACTTAAACTATGTGACGATATTAAGGAGTGTTACGAGGTCATTAATGACAATACGGATATTTTTGGCATTGAACTTGAATCACATATAAGAGGCGGTGGGCTTCAAAACGGGCCTTAAGCCACTACAGGTGGTGTTTTGTGAATTGAAACAAAACACTTATAAATACCGTACACTTATAAATTGTAACTTATGACTTTCACCTACAAAGTACTGTTATTTGAACTGAAAATATATACATTAACTACAGACTCTGCCGTAAATGCCTGAAGTATAAATGAAAACAGTTTGGATAAGGACAGCTTTGCAGCAAACCAGTGGATAAAGAAAGTTTTGCTGACCACTACTTTGGGGTTTAGGATACTTTTGACACAAAAACATTAACACAGGAACCTGAGTATGGATCACTTTGCATTAAGAAGTAATGAAACACATGTGGTGTACTAAAGAAATCATCTGTATGAGTAAATCATAACAAAATACACGTAAAAAATTGAAAATTGAAAAAATTAAAAAGTTACAAACATTGTCTTACTCAATGAAGTCCCCAGTTTTCTCTTTTTTACTTGTTTTAGTTTGAAAACTCTTGAAAACCTCACTCAACTTAATGCTTTTCAGCTATATTGAAACAACAGAAAATAAGGGTGAGGAGATTAATGCAACTATGTTAATCAAAAGCAAACATCTGCCCTCCCCCCCCCCCCGACACTAAAAAAAATTCTACGCCACTGGTTGGATGTATGATAATTATAAACCGACAATTGCTAAACTAAAGATGTTTTCGGGGGTAAATTTCATACACACAAGGAAAATAAAGACATGTACATCAGTAACGAACATCAGCATTTCCATTTCTATGTACTTCGAACCTCTATAGAGAGGAGCCTAAAATAAAGCTGACAAAGATCAAGTATTTAGTCACCAGCAGCACACGTGCAACTAAGATCGTGTTTCTCTAAATACAGTCCCACTCCCTAAGTGCTGGGATTTATCCCTAGCCTAGCATTGACTCCGAATTAATATGTCATAGTAATTACAATCCTTAATTTCAATTTCATCCATTAAAAGGAAATGACCAAAATCATGATCAACACCAGGCCTTCGACAGTGATTTCCCACAATGGCTACTCTGTACTTAAGATATCAGGCACGATCTTCACAAAGACTGGAACTAATCAAATCAAGTGGCTAGAGTGCAACTCTTTCGCTGGAAAAATTGAAAACAATGAAAGTGCCCGCGGCGGGAGCATCCATCCACTTCAAATCCCAAACTTTCCTCCTAGCGAACTTTCTCTCCGTTCGCATCTCTGCACGATGAAACACACACTCCCGCGTTTGAAACGTTACTGACCCATGCCACACTCGTGACTGGCAGTCGTGCCTGAGTCGTGACCCGCAATCGACCTGGTAATTAGTTGCGAATTATACCCGCACGCGTCCACCGTTTTGTTCTTACACGAGCGCTGACCTTGGAAAGAGCCGAATTATTTAAGGGAAGGACGGCAGCTTTGCTTAATGACCCCAATGAAAAGATTCAATTTATTTTCTTAACAATTTTTTTTCTTCTGCGGCAGCCAACCCTTACGTTCGAATACAAAACTGACAAGACTCTCCCCCCTCAGCGCAAGCGTTGTATGAGTTTGGATTGCCGGTTCAGCCGTGAGTATGTCTGAGGAAGTTAAAAGAGGTTGGGAGAATAATTGGATATAATGAAGAAAATAAAAGAAACTCAAAAGTTTGAGAGGCCAATTTGTTTCTAACGGAAAAAAAGATAGATATCAAACAAGGGGGGAGTTGTTAATAGGAAATTCAAGCACTAGTTAATGACCATACTAAAAATCATATGCGAAAATTTAACAATTTTCGCAAAATATAGAAAAGAATCAACGAAGCATATTTTACGCAAATCAGCGCAAAGTCTTTACGCAGACATCAATAACGTAAGGGCCTGTTCACAATGCGCCCGTCAGCGTTAGCGTTATTCGTATTGACATATTTTAAGCCAATCACAAACCATAACAATTTCGTGGCTAATCGTTTGGAGGTTTGTAATGCAATGAATTATAATTCATTGCATACAGTATTACAAACCTCCTAACGATTGCCTTCTAAAGCAATACTGTATGCATGAATTATAATTCATTGCATACAGTATTGCTTTAGAAGGGAGTTCACTGTACACGAATAATTAAATTTTTTTTTCATTTTGTTTTCTCTTTAAATTTCCAAGATAATAATTTGAAACTGTCGAGATATGCATGTCATATGACTTACCCATGGTTTTTCATGGTACTGAAGCCTCGATACTCAAGTACCTAACAAATGAGCATGAAGATAACTGAACTTCCCACGCACTTCGTTCAGGATTGCAACAGAACACGCGCCTGTGAATGTCAAGATCAGCCAATAAAAGTCATTTGGCCTGGATGAAGTGAGAGGTAAAAGCGCTTCTGATATCGATTGTTTCAGAGAATCTGATCACTTCCTGCATGCTTGTATTTGGGACAAATTTGGGCATGCTTGTACATGGGAAAATGACTCTTTGTCGGTAGAGTGCTGAAAGCAAAATTTGCTACTCCGATGCTCACTTACAAAATCTATTCCGCTTATTTTACAAAAAAAAAAAGTTTAGTTGGTGGATTTAAACAGCTTACCAAGTTCCGCAGATAAAGGTCATTTTACTCTGTTTTGACCCTGGAACTCTTTTAAGTGATCTTCAGTGAAACTAAAATATGTTAACTTAAAAAAAAAAAGACTTCTTTGAGTCTTTAGTCAACACTTAATGACTAACGATGTTATTGAAAGAATGACCCTGATCCAAGAGGGCAACCACGAGGGGAAAGAAAACAGAGTTAACTCACTTTTCCTAAGCTATAGGAAAATCTGTAGCAAAGAGTAATGCTAGTATTGAAGTGTTGTAATTTTAGGAGTAAAAAGAGTCGAGTTTAAAACCATAAATTAAATTTCCTTAAGGCCGTCTGCACAAGGGGTGCAGACGGCCTAAGATCTTAAGCTAATGAAAGGAATTCACTGTAGCAATATTAAATGCTATTATTCATTACGGGGGAAAGAATTGTGCAAGAAATGGATTCTGTCTGCCCAATTGTACAATATTAAATTGATCTTCTTTTTCGCGTGTAAAAAAAAATTTATTTAAAGTGCTGAGAAAGCTAACAGCTGTGCAAAATGTTTAATCTCTTTTCTAAACAATATGAACTGCGCATAGAAAATAAAAATTCAGATTGGCAAAGTTCTTAAATTATTTCTTATCAATTCCACATCGCAAAATATTTCTTTGATATCTTGACAAAAACATACCTATCAAAATTACTTCTAATAAAAATACGGAATTCGGAACAGGCATTTGTAAACAAACATTTACCACGACACAAAAGAATGGCACAAATAAAGGAAATTCTTCTGCCTGAATAGAACTTTTTCTTTTGATTAACATTCCAAATCTCAGTCAATAGCTTTCATGCATTCTATTCGTAGCCACTTTTGAACATTTCACTTAGATATGAAACGACATGTTTAGGAATTTCCAGTAATTTCCTTTCATTAAAGAGCTGACAGAGAATCTCGGAAATAAAAGTGTGAAACAAAAATTGTAACAAAAACAGGGGTTTTCTTTTGTATAATATTTTGAAAGACACTTTATTTTTCTTTGGTAAACAACTATCTGTAAACAACTATCTGCCCTGTTTTTTGCTTTTTTTTAAATCTGCATATCGTCACTGGACCGTAATATGTCGGTACTGTAATTAAAAAGAATCTCCCAATAACATGTCTTCCGAACGTGTAACAAAATGAAAAAAAAAGGTCACGAATTTAAACAAGAGGACAAGAGAAAATCTTTATGTTATTTTCAATAGCAATTTAACTATTTTTAAAAAGGATTGCCAGCGAATCGTACCGAAATACCCCTTGCCCAAATGAAGGCTCGATTTTTCAGGTCAGGTACATCTCTTTTTTTACCTCCAGTAGCAGTTATAAATTTACTTTTAGGTGTAACTTGAGGTTCATTGCGAATAATTACAAGATAAAAAGAACTTTTTATACACCACGTTTTTAAATTTTCTGTTGAATCCTATAAACTTGAGAATTCTATGTATTAATAAATCCTTTTTTAATTTTGTTTGATGAATTATCCCATCAACTTGAAAGAAAATGATCCAACGCGTAATAAAGAGAGCAATCATAAGAAATTTTCAAAATGAACTGAAAATGAATTCAATCCTGCTTAAAGACGGCTAAAAGTATTGAAAGAATACATTGTCATCGTGTTCTGAGCTATTCTAAAAGTTTCAAATGTCTAGCTAGTCGGGAAGTTAGTTAAAAATCGATTGAAAGATTTGTACTAGACAAACACACAAGAAAGCGAGTTAATAAAAACGTGGTAAAAATCACGGGTATTGGTTAGTAGTCAAAATATCTGTTTGGAGGAGGTTGGATTTGATTTATAGGCTAGCTAGGTGCATAAAATTAGATAAATGAGAGATAATGACTACACCAAGATGCACAACCTAATTTAGTGCTCGAGAAAATTAGGTGGTGCGTATTGGTGTAGTAAACGACACATCTGTTTGGAGAAGGTTCGGATTTTATTCATAGGATCACTACGTGCAAGAGAAGAAAATAATTTATGAATGATATATAATGCAACCGAGTGTGTAGTTTTTAAAGCGCTGCTCGAGAAAATTAGGTGATTTCAAGGGTTTGTTGCCTCGTGGTCAGAAGGAACGCCAGTCTAAAAAGCACAGAGTCATGGGTTTATGCATTTGACTGTAGTCAGTAGTACTTAAGTGGGGAAATAAATTGAAAAAGTGACAAGAAGTAGCAGTGTGAACGTCATAAAAACTCATAAATCTGCTATTATTCGGTTTCCTTTAATAAACAAAATCTATGCTCAGATTTCGCTCGAAATTTGAGGTAATTCACCGACAATAGCTGCTAAATAAAGTTTTACTCTTAGTAACGAATTTGATCTCTCACTTTCGAATGTCCTTTGCAGGGCTTAATGGTGCGGATCCCGTTTTAGCGCTTCTATTGGACACTACAAGGGTCAGGATTCGACTTCTTCCCGGTGCCATAACAATTTAGACCAAACACCCCCAGGGGCGAAAATTGGCACGCATTTCCCTAAATTTGTTTATTAATTTTAAGAATTTCCTTCTACGACGTTTTACTAGAATTTTCCTGACCTATCTAGGCATCATTTAACTTGTACGATTCCTGGTTATGGATTGGCTATCGGTAAATATCACAGAACACCAGTAAGAAATCTAATTTCCCTCACAATTAATTATGAAAACTATTTGTGATAAAGATGAGCAGCTTCCTTGTTGCAACTGAGACACCAAAACATCGATTCTGCCTATGATTTCCTTACGCTCGTGCAAACTTCGGTAGAAACAATTTCGCTTCCCAAGGAAAATGACACTGCATATTAAGTGGAAAAAAATATTACACTCTAGCTTTCTCTCTGTCGCTTTTCATGTCGCATGGTGCATACAGCACCATACAAATTCTCGGCGCCCTCTAAAGCGTAAAATTAAGCAGGAGAGTGCTTTTACACTTTCATAAACATGAAAACTGCAGGTAGGCGATCCAACCGGGTAAAGGGCGTTTCCGACAAGCGGGCTAATATTTATGGCTTTCACCAATGATTCTGAACGACACATCGTGACAGTTTGAGATTTTCTAGGGCTTCTCTACGCCAGCACTCGTTGCTGATAAGAGAACTACGAGGAAGTATTAAAATGAATTTAGCTCTTTCATAAATTAAACGCGACAGAAGCCTGTGCCGATAGTGCGCGAAGTGTATGAGAGAGTCCCCTCCTAGCAACTGGCACTGGACGAAACTTTACATTCTAACGGAGTAAAACAGTTTAGCTGTTTAGAACGATAATTAAGATTAACTGCCGCTGGCGTACATGATTTAGAAAATCAAGCTAATTCAAGATATATTTCGACTTTAAAAACACCAAAATTTTAGCAAATCACACATCATTAGCTCAAACTTGCATCTTTTTCTATCACGCGTTTCTGCTACTTTCTATATGATATATATTTTCTCGCGAATCTTTCATTATTTCTTACATATGCACAAAAAATGAATAGATGGAAGCGGGATCGATCCATCCCTAATATATAACTGAGTCATTTGCGATTAGGTCTAAAACTATACATAAGCATTAAGAAGTCTGCTTCATTCACTCGTACCTCTTGCGATTTCGTTTCACCATAAGACCATGAGAAAATGGGTCTAACTGCACTTCCTGGGCCAAGCCCCCTAGTGCAGGCTTACAGAGAGTAAGCAGAGGGGAACCATGATTAGTCTGTGGAGGATACAAATGACAATATATCAGTAAATGAGTCAGATTTTCCTTGTATGCGCATCTACAGAGTAAGGCGTGTAATGGCTAATGATTCGGTATAATATATTTTATCGGGCTATAGTTCATGAGACTTGAACTGAGATTATGTTTTACATTTGTTATATAATAAATAAGTTAAAGTGTAAATATATATATGTAGAAAGATAGTTTAGCTCGAAAGGATAGGAGACATCTCCTCCACACAGAGCTTTTTATACAACTATTCCCGTAACACGTGAGGAAAGATATCGAATGCTTATTATGCACATTTTTGGAATGTTCAACAAATGTAACCTTTGCCAACTCTTCGAATTGAGGTCCGAATCCGAGACATGAACAACTGCAATCATAGGCGTAGCGTCGGGGGGGGGAGGGGGACTTGAAATAAATTGAAACGTTAATAGAAGTTCAGTTAAAATCGGGAAATTGTAGAAAACTTTTAAGAAAGTGGGTTTTTTCCCGCTTTTTCAAACTGTGCAACTGAAGATTCCGATTATGTCTTTAGCCTTAACATAATTTTTAACAATGATATGACCCATAACAAAAATTCGATGCTAATTTTTTTTTTCTCATTTTATTTATATTATATTTATTTTTCTCATTGTATAACTTTTGAATACTACTCAAACTTCAATTCTATTATTATTCTATTTGGAAAAAAATCAGTATATTTCCTATTTTAAGGACCGTCCGGCAGTCAATTTGCTGAGGAGGGCCCTAACTGAATTCAATTCGTGCCCCCCCCCCCCAAAAAAAAAAAAAAAAAGTTAGAAGCACGCTACGCCTATGACTACAGTGGTACCTAAATGGCTGTAATTATCAGTTCATGGTTCAACTAATAAAACTGATAAAAATTTCTAGACATTCTTTAATGAGAGAGCAGTTTAATCTACTTTTTATCATGTTTTTATTAACTCGCTTTCTTGTTTGTTTGTTTGTTTGTTTGTGTGTATTTTGTGTTTGTCCAGTATAAATCTTACAATCGATTTTTAACTAACTTCCCGACTAGCTAGACATTTGAAACTTTTAGAATAGCTCAGAACACGATGATAATGCAATCTTTTAATACTTTTAGCCGAAAAAATCCGCAAGGTGGCGCTTCGATCGAATTCAATGCTTGCACTTTTGCGTCAAACGCAGTTACGCACTTTTGCGTAACTGCGTTTGACGATTTTGAAAACAGAATACATGTGAATTTAGTTTGTTTACAAAAATATTGTGCGAAAAATTTAAAAAAATATATAAAAATTAAAGTTTATAAAGTCTGAGGGTAGTGGAAACGACTAAAAAGTGATTAAAATTAAATAAAAGAAAGTGAAAAAGAATAATTAAGTGAAGGTTTGTGCAATTAAGAGAGAATTGTCAAGTTTATACGAGGGTTGTAAATAAAGTAGTGGCAACGTCGCCCAGAAAGTCGTAGAACATCGGGCATGCTCAAACAAGATATCGGAGGAGTGAGGTGGAGCTGTAGTCAATGTGTAGAGTACATAAGACCGTAGATCAGTAGAAGGGGTAGTTGCTGCGTGACGTTGAAGTGGACAGTGTCGTCTCTACCGCTCTAAATCATGTTTACAAAAAGTAATCAGCGGTCGGGGATTAAAATCAAGGTTGCCCGTGGGTACAGCACCATCTACCCCCGGGAGTTGTTGCTACACCCTTCGTACTCCCTTGACACGACCTCTTTCCTAATTTGAAAGAACGCCGTCCAGGCATCTGATTTTCCTGACGTGCCGTCTGTGATCCGAGCATTAGGGCGCTCCGTCGCTGACATCAACACACAACACCTTGCCAACGGTATCCTACGGCTTCCTGACATCTGGCAAAAGGTACATGACTTTGCTGGTGATTACATTGAAGGAATGTAATGTAATTTTGTTTGTTCGTACACTAAAAAAAAGTTTTATGGGTATGTTGCCATTACTTTATTTACAACCCTCGTATGATTCAACAGAAAATTTAAAAACGTGGTATATAAAAAGTTCTTTTATCTTGTAATTATTCGTTTAATATAGTCAGAATTTTTAAGACAGACTATTTTTGTACCCCCTTTTTTTTCCCAGATCATTTGCTCATATGATTTCCGTTCATTGTTCAAACAGGGTGCTGCGTAATATATCGCGAAATTAAATGACACATTTCTCTGTCACCTGAGGGCCACGGAGCATACTTTCCTCGACATCCGCTGCGACAGTTTTGCGCTATTGGCACGTACAGGCCATGAACATCTCACCTCTCTGTGCGGGCGATAACTCACTTTGCACCTGGTCCCCCGACGCATTGTCTCACGTCCCCGAGACAACCCGGTGACAGTAATTGCTATTACCATGCTCTCTCTCCCGGGGTGCAAAAGATACCCCGCGCGCAAAAATCGAATTCGATTGCACATGTTTCAAAATGCATGCGAGAAGGGGATGGAACTCGATTTTCGGAAGTGTGGCATCTCCTATTTGTGATCGAAAAATTCCTTTTGTTGAGTTGCGACGCTCTATTGTCAGGAGATATAACAAATTGGAAATCACTAGCGATTGGAGGGGAAAAGGGGAAATTCTGATTGTGCTGCTCTCTCCACCCCATCCGCGAATCCAGATTGTAAAGAATTTGTTTGAAAGAATTTTTGAGTTTTAAGATTAAGAGATAAAAAGAAAGTTCGATTTTGCTATGGAACGGGAAGAAAATGTCAGACAGTATACTTTTCCAAAGTTACCTTTTTACGAGAACATCTTCCGATTTAAGGAATAAGCGTTATTTTATGTTTCTATCAGAAAGGTACCCTGACGAAGGAATGACTCTACAAAGTAGGGCATGTGAAAAGATGCAAGGTTTCAAAAAATTTATAAGCTTATAGTTTTACAGCATATTTTCCCCTTAAAAATATTGTACCAATTCTTTTGAGATTTAATAAATTCACGAGAAATGAAACGTCATATCAAGGCATCTAAACTTTTATAGCCATCATACACAAGAAAGCAGTGGATAATTTTTTAGAAAGGAAATAAAAATACGTTAGTATAGATAAATGACAAAGTGTTTCTCGCCATTTACGCCTTTCAGTTTTTGTATGATCATCTTGCAAGACCTTAACAGTCAATTTCCTTTTCAAGGAAGGAAAGCAGAAATCGCATTCATCGGTACAAGATGATCATGAGAGGGTCTTATGTTTTCATAGACTGTGTAATGTTACTCGTCTCATAATAATACAGGGCAGAAACTATAGACCAGGGGTATCCAACCCGCGGCCCAAAGCAAGTTGTAGTGCGGCCAAGAAAGAGAGCTGGAAGGAAAAAAATATCCAGCCTCGGCGATGGTGGCAGGTGGCCATTACAGATCCCGCTTTGTTTATTCAACAAATCAACAATATATCATTTGAAATATCTTTAATTCTATACAAAATTCCGTATGCAATTTCTGTGTATTAATTTCACTACAAAAATGAAATGTCAAGTTTTTACACATTTAACATTTCATACTTGGGATGATATTAAAATTAGTATGCTCAAGAGTGAAGCACACTAAGAGTCAAATTAGAACCAAAATATTGGATGAACATATTGAGAACTCTTTGATAATTGAGACCACTTCAATTGACCCAGATATTAATGCATTAGTTTCTCAAATCCAATACCAAATATCACATTAATTTTCGGACTCCTATAGTTATCTTTATAATTATAAATAAAATTTATAATGAAATAAATATGTTAAATTTATATTATACTTTTTTTACTCATAAACTATTTTTAATGTTAGGTATATTTTTGTGTGGCCCAAAATAATTCGTCATCTGTCAATGTGACCCAAGAAAGCTGAAAGGTTGGACACCCCTGCTATAGACCAATCTATTTTTTAGGAGGAGGGTCATGAAAACTAACCCAAGAATTAGTTTTTTTTTATCCTTGAAAGAATGTGAAACTTGAAAGATCCCATGGTAGCGTCCATAAATCCAGGGCTGTTATAATCGCACTTGAGATACAACTTTATTCCTTTCTCAAACTATATTGTTTGTAATGGTACGATCATCTTTCTCAACACGAGACTTAATCAGACCAAGACTACTCTGAAAGACATTGAAAAATATATTCTTGCGAGAAGCCACAGTGAAAAAAATTTCGTACAACCAACCTCGACACGTGCATCTCAAGTCACGTTTTCAAGTAGGTTTTATGTTCAGAGCTCTAAGTAGTTGCAAAAGACTAGCATTACTGGCAGTTGAGTCAAGAATTTCTACATACTGTTTCATAGGATAATTATCCTATGAAAGCATAGGAGCATCCTTAAACTACGTTTTTTCACAAGGAGTCGCGTTTATTGTGGGCTGTACTCTGTTACACACCAGTCCTCACTACACTCAGTGCAATCGTTCGATATGAAATGCACAGTACAAATTTACAATTTTTGGATTGCAAATTGAGTTTTGCTGAATCCCCAAGTAACTCTTTTAAAAAAAAGAGTATAAATAAAAATACGTTAGTATAGATAAATGACAAAGTGTTTCTCGCCATTTACGCCTTTCAGTTTTTGTCTGATCATCTTGCAAGACCTTAACAGTCAATTTCCTTTTCAAGGAAGGAAAGCAGAAATCGCATTCATCGGTACAAGATGATCATGGAGGGTCTTATGTTTTCATAGACTGTGTAATGTTACTCGTCTCATAATAATACAGGGCAGAAACTATAGACCAGGGGTGTCCAACCCGCGGCCCAAAGCAAGTTGTAGTGCGGCCCAGAAAGAGAGCTGGAAGGAAAAAAATATCCAGCCTCGGCGATGGTGGCAGGTGGCCATTACAGATCCCGCTTTGTTTATTCAACAAATCAAAAATATATCATTTGAAATATCTTTAATTCTATACAAAATTCCGTATGCAATTTCTGTGTATTAATTTCACTACAAAAATGAAATGTCAAGTTTTTACACATTTAACATGTGTGACCCTTGGTCACACACACCCCTTGGACACCCTTGGTCACACACATTTAACATGTGGAATACTCTGTATTCCAGTAATTTATATACAACATCAGAAGCTCTAAATTTGAAATCTCTTTCACTTTCGTTCATAATCCGTTCATACCCACAATTGTATTCGCGGTGAATATGCATAAAAAAATGTCTTCTATTACAAACTAGCTATTTGAGGGTAAGTTATGTAACTGTAGGAATGATGCGAGATTTTGTTTTATAAAATAAAACATTCTTTTCCTTTTACATCGAAGGGAAGGATCGGCGAACGAAAAGTTTTGACAGATATAGCTGCGAGTACCCTTTTTGAATTACCCCCAAGTACAATTTTCTACTTTGAAAATTTAAAACATCTTGAAAATACGCGGATCTTTCAAAACATCAGATACACCGAGGAAGTAAAGAAGCGATGCTTAATGCCTGAGAGACAATACGAGTCTCCGCATCTCGCATTAAATTACATCTCGTTGGCCTGCTTGTTTGCATGTGAGATGCCATCCTTCTCCGAGAGATATGTCTCCATTTTCATACATTCAGGAACTACTTTTTAGGCTCATTTAAAAGTTAGTAGTACGGAAATTTTTACAAACGTCAGAATACTGTTGAGTGATGTTCAGAGAGGCCATTCGAAGATTAAGACCGTCTGCACACGGAGCAACTCAAAAGAAACTGATAACCGACTCGAATCACAAACCAGTCCGTGTTGAGTCGTAACCTATGTAATTGAATGGAGCCACGCACACGGCGCAACTGGTTACAAACCCGTCCGACGGGTTTGTAACCAGTTGCGCCGTGTGCGTGGCTCCATTCAATTACATAGGTTACGACTCAACACGGACTGGTTTGTGATTCGAGTCGGTTATCAGTTTCTTTTGAGTTGCTCCGTGTGCGGACGGCCTAAGTTTAAAGGTATGCGGATCGCCAATTTTTGACCGACAGGGATTCAGTGATATTTACGGAAACAAGTACTTCGCAAATGAGCTGACAACGTTGCTCGTGTATCTGAAACAAGATACTTTTGGCAGTACGGTTAGGAGTCAAAATGTGTATCATTTTAATCTAAATGGATCAAGGTTTTGCTTTCACATGAAACAGCTGATAGGCAGAAAACATTATTACAAAGACTAAATATGAACACGCTTTCACTTAAGTTAATCAACAAGTGAGAAGTATAGAAAATTCTCGAAAGAAAGAGAATAAAACGAATGAATAGAATTTTGTAACATAGCATTCCATGAGTTTCATAAGGAATAGTTTATATCTGTATTTGATATCTCTATATTTTATTCTGGAGGAATTTAAATAGTATATGCTGTCGATTCCGGCTAATTGGACCACCGGTTAATCAGACCAGCCGCTTATTTGGACCAAGTCCTAAAGAACCGAAACAAATCCAATTGCATAAGCTTAATAGGCCATGTTCGTGTAATCGGACCAGTCGGTTATTAGGACCAAAATGATCGCGTCCCGATGTGGTCCGATTAACCGGAATCGACTGTATTTTCTGAATGGAACATTTTTATGGATCTGAATATAACTGAGGACGCGAGAAGAGGAAGGTGTTATATCACAATTTTTCTAAAACATTTTTTTTTTCTTTTGCATAGATGAATGTGTTATGTGTATATCTCTCACGTACCCTCATTATCCATTGATAAATCTTAACCATTTTACTTATTAGGCATTCTTTGATGCTATGTGAGCGATACAACATCTTCATTCATGAAAAAAAAAAGAAAAAATATGGTTAAACTGTGACACAACACCTTCATTCACTCGTGTCTTAAATTCTCTTTATTCTCACAACACATTACAGTTTTAGAGATTGAGATGACGACATAGTACCACACGGACATAAAATTGAGGGGTTACTTTAGGATCCTCGATGTCATCAAGAAGACCAATAAAAGAATATAGATGTTAAAGCAGTTTAATGCATAAGTTATCCAGAAGGTAAGAAAACTTAGACAATGCTCATCCCATTGTTGTCTCCAATAGATGAAGACATATTTCATGAAAATCTTTTGCATTGTTTAGAAGATAAAATGAACGTAAGCATCTACTTCTTTTATCGGGTATCTGCAGAATTTCAATTCCTTCATTTGCTTCTTTAAACTGACGAAACATGACCGATTGTTTTGTTCTCTCTTTCTGTATAATCATCTGGATGAAATATTTTAGGGTGTTAAAAATGCAATTTACTTTAATGGTTCTCTATTCAAGATTGAAAAATGACGAAAATACATTCCTACCCTAACAACTATGAAATTATACCATTAGAGGATCCCGAAAAACTCATTAATACGGGCACAATCCATCTACCCTGGCTGTACGGATGCACGACAGACGCAAGCACCTAGCTTTATCATAACTGTGTGCTTATACACGGTCACGACCTGTGCCCCTCTGGACTTCAAAACTAGAGTCTTAACTACTTGACTATACTAGTGATGAGAGGAAAGCTCACTTAGTGAATTCCACTCCAAAGAATTGCTTTACTTAAACATCATTAAGTCGAAAATTTCCCTCTAACAAACTAGATTTTCCTAGTGTTGCACCCTAGGTACGCTAAATCTGCTACAGCTTTTGCCGCGGAAATGCGGAGAAAGACGTTTTATACTCGCATGACCCTGCATCTGGTCAACGCATCATCATTTCTTCACTTGACCTAACCAAACCTCTCCTGAAGGAGCAACACTCTTTTGGACGGCATTGAAACAGGAATTAGAAGAAATCTTCGGTGACTTTTTTCCGGCAAGATCTGCTGTTCCATGGATGTGTAGAAGTAGCTCTTTAAGGTTGCTGCGTACTAATCCTATTAGATTAGCTCACATAAATGTTAATTTATGGAGAAAATGCGTCTATTATTTACAGCTACATAAATACTGATAGTCCAATAAAAATGGTGTTTTTAAATAGCCTGAACTTTTCTGCACCTTTAAACATAATTCATTTTATAAATTTCGTCCACCAAAGGAATTGATGAGCGTTTAAAACACACTATACCAGATTTTTTCCTCGAATAATGCAAATTTTAAATATTATTTGCATTT
The DNA here is from genome assembly GCA_907164885.2 of Dolomedes plantarius. Lineage (NCBI taxonomy): Eukaryota > Metazoa > Arthropoda > Arachnida > Araneae > Dolomedidae > Dolomedes > Dolomedes plantarius. The sequence continues at coordinate 135,691,643 of OU015493.1, read as the reverse complement.
ATTTTTTAAAAAGAAAAAAGTCCCCAGGGTGTAAATTTTTTTTTTCTCTATTACGAAGTACAATTAAAAAAAAATCTTTAAATCCAAGTCGGCGATCCTTGGACACATTTTCTCCATAGGTTAACATTGAGGTGAGTGAATCCAATAAAGTTAGTTAACATCAGACTTAAGGTTAACGGATTAGGTGCCAAAAGTCTGACATTTGCAAATAAATAATAATATTGGATACGAAGATAAATAAGTTTAATAACACAACAAGGCAAAAAAAAAAATGCATTTTTTATAAATTTGAGCATCACGAACATCATTAAAAAAAATGATAAAATGCAAGTGTAGGAGCTGTTATACTTATCTCACACGCATGCTCATTAAGTTAAATACTCACGTCTTCAGAGACCTTGCAGCGGGATACATTACACATCAAAGAAAGCGCACGGCAGTGTGTGCGAGGGGAGGCAGGACAATAATCTCACTTATTTTTGTCGGTGTCATAATCCTACACACTTCCTTGGTCATATTTCACGCGTTATTTTCCAACTAATTTCTTTTTGGTCACCTGCCAACACTAAGAGTTTTTGCAATCGTCACATATAAAAAGGGCGTTCTGCATTTCAACACTCGAAAAAATCGGAGAAATGCACAAGGAACGACCAAAAAAAATGTACCTTTAAAAATGTGTTAAATGACATCGCGTCACAATCAAAAACGTATCTGAGTCTTTTAAACGGGCATCTTTTTTTTTTATAACGATCCGTTCCCGTAGTTTAAAAATAATACCATGGAAGACATGAAAGGGAGAGAATTTTGTTATCCTCTGCTCAAGACGTTTCGACAAATTAAGCCAGACCGTAGAGATTCTTTTTCTCTTGAACACGTCAAATGTCATGAAAAACAATTTTGCACTTTTATTTTGTGTTTTTTTTTTTACGAAAAAAGAGTAAACTCACGAAGAATTTACATCAAAGTATTTCCTTCAGCTGCTTTGAAGTTCAAGGGAATGAATGGCCGTATTCTTTAGTCTGCCTGTTTATTGAGATCAGGAATAATATTTTTCAAACCTCGAATAGGGAATCTGCATGAGATCCGATGCTTACTATAAACATTTTCTGTAAATGCCAGCTCTATATTTTTTACGTTTTTACGGTAAAACTATCAGTTAAAAATTGGTACACATATTGGCAGCATCGTACAGTTTCATTTTATGGCTTTTATGTACAAGACGGTACGATATTTTGGGAACATTGTGTATACAGATCCTTCTTTATATACATGGTTTTAATTTAACTTAGATTTTTAGAAAATGATACACTTATATGTATATATATATATATATATATATATATATATATATATATAAATATATACAATAGCTGAATACCCGTACTTCGCTACGGAATACATTCAAACTAAATACAACGATCAATGTATGCAAATGGTGTAAAAAAAATATTTATAAAAAAATCGTAACGGATATTCTTATAGACAAACTAATGTAGAAGAAAATATTCAAATTAACTCTAATAGAACATACTAAAGAATATAGTACAGTTAATATAGTACAGTTTGAGGAACATATCTTTTACTGTATTTTAATATTGTTTTTGGATAATGTCCAATCGGCTGCCGCATTAGTAAGAAATTTTTTTTTGTGTCTATTTTGTTGTTATGCACGTAACGATAAATTTATTTAAAGTACCAGAAAACGAAATTACATGATCAGCATTTAATAAATCAAATTCTAAAAATTAATCTTTAAAAATTCACTTAAAATCAGAAAATGAAGGCAAAGATTCGAAAAAGATTTCATTTTAAAGGAATTTTTAGGATCTTTCTCGTGATATAAATTTTATATCTCTCAGATTATTATTTTAAATACAAACTTGAAAAAAGTTACAAAAACAGGTTAAAAATTTAATTTAAAAAATCTAAGAAGAATTTTAAAAGAATATTTCTTAGTGCACCCCTACACTGTAAGAAGAATCGCCATGCAAAATTTCAGCTCTTTAGGTCCAGCGGTTTGGTCTGTGCGTTGTCTGTCAGTCAGTCAGTCATTTATGCGTTATATATATATATATATATTAATTTTCTATTAACACGAGATAGGAAAAAAGCATTGCAGGCCACGTGACATGACGCTCGAAAACAACTTGCGAGCTAAAGCGCGTAGAGCGTTATCCCGTTTAATGCCACGATGTGGGTGGTTAAAAAATTGTCTAAACTTAGAGTTAAGTGTTCGATCCATCAATCATAAGTGGAAGCAACGAAACTTAAATTGAACAGAACGAGGACTGTGCCCATAAACTGCATCCTTTCCATGGTTTGAACTTAATTTTGACTCAGTTACAGCACGAGACCCCAACAACTCCAGTTTATTGTTGATGATGAGCTTCATAAATTGCATGAAAAAATAAATTCCACTTTCATTTAGGACAAAGGAATTAAGACCATCGCCGCCTTTGAGCAGCATTTCTTTTTCTTGTTGCGTTACAGGGAAGCTCTAATGTCCAGGAAAAGAGCAGAAAAGAAACACACTTCCTAATTAGCCCGTTGAAAATCATCGGAGCTGTGATATAAGTGGGCACAATTGCACAGATGCGTTGAACTCCAAGCAAAAGCGTACTTATATTAGTTTTACTTCATCTCTCACCACAATGACGTATTTAATTTATTTCAATCGAGAGAATTGACGACTACAAGAAGTCTACTTCGCATTACAAGGTTGCCAGGTGCATACCATGTTGAATATCCTGGAGATCTAGGTATATAAATAATGGGTTACGCTAAGATTTTATAGACATTTTTTTAATATTTTCTCCCCCAAAGCAGATGCAGAGAAAAAATTCTATGTTTGTCTAGATCTTCAATTTTTTTAAAACTTCAGTTGTAAAACTTTCACTACGACGTGATCTTGAAATATTAATACGGAGTAATACATAGACTATAATAGTATACAAGTTTAGTATCACGGAGTATTAATCTTTAAAAAAATATAGTCACACATTATTAACTTTCACTACGATGTGATCACAATATGAACTTTCACTGTGATGATATCACTCAGTATTAGCGTTCACTAAGATGTGATCTCGGAGTATAACAGTATATGGAATATTTTCACTGTGACATTATTACGGAGTATCCTGTCACAGAAGTATCATGAACACAAATGAGTGTGACAGGATACTCCTGCGACATAACATGACTCCCGTGACATGATTACGGAGTATCACGTCATATTGCAGTCACATGTTCTGTTATCTGTATCTTTAGATTTTTAAAATTTACTGTTTTCCTTTGAAACTTCGTATACTCAGTACTTAAATTTAGCAGCCTTTTTTTCCTAAGACAAAAATCTTGAGATATGTAGAATTTTTCCATGTGCAACTGAATGCAACACTTCTTTACTGAACTATTTTACTCATCTGATGAAGGCTTCTAATTTCTATAAAATACGCACCTAATGTGAAATTTAATTATAATTGTTTATAATGATCAGTTTACCTTGTTTTTGCCATAGCGATGTTTAATTTCTGCTGAATTTATTTTGACTATCAATTTCTTTTTTAAATTATTTGGTAAGTTCTGTTGTTTGATATGAGGAATATTTTAACTTACTTTAGAATATCGGTCGTTGTGTAATGGGGATGGAAAGAGAAGACCGATTCCTTCTACACAACTCCGTTAGCCACAAGGAACTTAATTTCACCATAAATCGCGATGCAATGAAGCAGTCTCTCTCAAGAATCATATGAGGGTTCTGATGATGAACGAGATATTACAACACTGACTCTTATCCACTGTATTCCAGATTGAGACAGGCGCGGACATATTTCAATTGTTTACCATAGTATTGTATTCTCACAATGAATTGGCAGGCTGCGAAAAGCGTTTTGCCCACTTCATAGCCTAACGTCTTTTTTTAGTTTGAGAATTGTGACTAGTTTGTTGATGGCGCTATCTCTCGGTAAAATCATAATACTACGTGTTCAAATTGTGAAGGAACAATCTAGCGTATTGGAGCTTTGGCCCGGAGGGCCTCAGAGTAGAGGAACGATATGCAAATACATAAGCAAAATCTCTCTGGGGCAAAAGCAGTTAACCCTGACTTATGTAGTTGTACTGCAGAGTTCGCTTCATACTTATGAATCATATCAGAAAACCTCATTTTGCTCTTTGATACGAGTCTGAAACAATAGCAATTACTTAAAAGGTAGCACCGATTTTCTAACATCATTGCAATTTAATTAAATAAACGTTTTACATTTGTAACAAAAATTATATCTGTCCTAATAACAGTAAATTTTCTCCCTTCAGAATAAAAGAGCAACAAGCAATAAGTAAAAGAGAGAAAAAAAAAAAGCGGACACCCAAAGTCGTTTGGGGGGGGGGGGGGTACACCATTCGTTTCTCAGTTCTATGTTCATTGAAGCGATCTGGAAAATGAATTCGGCTTTAAAAATCCCGATTTCAATTTCTATAGCGTGTTAAACAATTTTCTCGAGCCTCCCAGATGCCAAAATCATTATTACCAACGCTGAAAAGAGCATCAGATTCCGTGAAACCATTTCCAGCGACTGATTCGGGGAGATGACGGTCTGTGTAGTGACTGAAAATGGTTTTTTAACGACATACAGAACAAAAATTGGCTGAAATTTCTGTGAATGTAAAAAATACGGCCAAATGAGTATAATGGTGTTCTGGGAATTACATACAATAACATTCATGCATGCGCAGCTTTTCTTATGCTCCTTTTCGATTCGGATTCAATTCCGATTTTTTGTCCCTTCTTATCAGCGAGTTGTAACGGCTGATGGGCCGATCGAGTTCGAGTGGATGAAGAGAAGATATACCTGATTATCACTCTCGACAGAAAAATAATTCCTTTTGTCATTCGAAAAAAATTAGTTACAGGGAAAAAAAAAAAGAACCAGAGAAACGAATTCATTTGCTATTTTAGCTAATGATAGTTTTCCCAGAAAATACAGTTGAAGTTAAATTTATTCAGCTGCTCGTGTTGTAACTATTAAATTACGCAGAAAATTTCTGTTTTACAGACATTAAAAAACAGTCAACTGAGAAAAAAATTCCTTTACGGCGATCCAAGGACGTCAAATTGTTAATTTTATGTTGAATGCAACAACTTAAAGGATATTTATTGGAATAAATTTCGAAAGAAAAAAAAATCTGATTAGAATATATAATTATCCTCTATGGGGAAAACAAACAAAAAGTAATTTTTATAAATTAAACAAAAATCTTCATACATAAAATTAAAAGGGCAGACGATTATCAAAACTCTTTTACATTAAACATTTTTTACGTCAAATTCGGTTACTTTTAAACTTGCCGAGTTTATGAACAAACATACAAGATGACAGAATATTAGTAAATAATCATATAATTTTCTTTTGGTTCAAAGGAACTTCTATAAAACTTCCCTTAGAATATTTTTTCTCCGTAAGATAATCTTAAGATTCTCTTATCTAACTTTAGCAAAGGCCTGAAGGTTTATTACTTCGATGCAATATACTTCTTTATTTATTAAACAATATTTAATCAATAATGGGAAAAGGATAAGCATTAACTGTTGCCCTGGATAGTGTTTGTCAACTAGTGTGTTTCGCATTCACATGCAATGGGTAGAGAGCGCACCGCTTCTGATGATGGGCGAGATAAATTGAGAGCTAAGGTAGATGCTTTGTTTTGAATTAAAAATTTAAGTTTTTCTCTGCCGAATTTGACGTTTTCGTTTATTTTCATAACAAATTTTATTTATGTTGATAAATACTTGTGCAATTTTTAAATAAAAATGTTGAAAAGTTATGGGTGCGTATCATAATCAAATTTTAATTTTTTCCGAAAATTTCGTGCAAAATCAAGCATGCGTATTATACACGTGTGCGTATTATAGCAAAGATTTTACGGTAAACATTGCACACACATATAACACCCAGTTATTTAGCTAGGAAAAGAATAATTTAAGTATCATCTCTATGACCTGTGCAGAAAGAAATGGATATCTCAACAGGAAAATTCGAAAAATAATTTGAAAAAAAATGGGGGGGGGGGGATTGCAGACTCCTGTTCTGTACAGATAAGCCACTCTTCTCAGCACATTTCACTCCTTTCTTGCGAAGAATGCGTTACAGAAAATGCATACACGTTAAAGCTAGAAAGCAAGTCTCCACCTAAGATAGATCTATGCCCAAGGGAGAACGCCCGGGAGGGTTAAAAAAATACCTCCCTTTCTACCGTTACGTCTTCCATGAATTTTTTTTTCTCCACTCCGCTCTCTGTCACTCATTTCCGCCGGCTCTGCCTTTTTCTGTCGTTCCCCTCTCGTGTATCTCCAAGGCATCGTGTAGGTGGGAAGTGCGACACCTATCTCGGGCTGTAGGTCACAGAGTAAGGTAGTCGGAGTCAAAAGTTGTTCATGAATAACGCGCGCCTCAGGCATTCTGTCCAGCTGAATTCATGAATGCATCCGCGTCTGGAAATCGGTAACTCTAAACGGATTACTTTTCGTCCGCAGAGCTCTCGGAGCTTTTAAGTGGTTTTTTTCTCTCTCTTTTTAGCCAGGAATTCCAGTAGAGTTAAAATAAAAAAAAAAGGTATGGAGTTATTGAGTGACGCAGTTCACGGAATAGTTTTTACTACTAATCACAAGATAAAAAGGATAAGAAAATTACCATATTTTTCGGACAATAAGACGCACCTCAAATTTATGGGAGGATTTTTAGGAAAGAATATTTAGTATATTTTTTGGTACATAAAGATTATTTTCAATTTCTTACTTAATAAAGATAAAAAATTTCAGGTAGTCTCTTCTAACGAAACTACCACGGGTTATTGAAGTAGAATTATTTATCGTTGCTTATCTCTTTTGTACGTATGTATGTATGTATGTATGTATGTATCTATATATATATACATATATTATATATACATATATTATATATACATATATTATATATATATATACATATATTATATATATATATATACATATATTATATATATATATATATATATATATATATATATATATATATATATATATATATATATATATATATATATATATATATATATATATATATACATATATGCAGGGCTTGATTTGAGGGGGAACGCGCCGGAACGGCGTTGCGGTACCTCTCTTTAGGAAACAAAATTACGATAATTAAAAACATATATTTAATCATATATTATTCTGTTATTAGTGAGTGGACCTGGCGTATTATATATATATATATAGTCTGTGTGTGTGTGTGTTTATTTATTTGACGCATTTTGGTACTTTTTTTTTCTGTTTAACCGTTTACTGCTTGTCCAAGCGATACAGACTGAGTTTGGCGCGCTGCCAAAATCATAACTCGCGAGGTACGGACGGGCGGTTTTAGCGTCTGAGATTTTGCTTCCCGGAGGACTGTTATGGAGGAACGTAATCCTACATTAATATATATGTAATAAATATAATAAATAATATATATATATATATATATATACAGTCGAACCTCCATATATCGAAGTAGCAAAATGCCGGAAAAAAATTCGATCTATAGAAATTTCGATACATAGAATTGATCTTAGTTTTATCATAATTCTCCTAAAACATTAAAATTAAAGCTAATTTTCGTATACGAAACTCCATTTCTAATTTATATGCGAATCACATTAAATGAAAGTTAATTACTAAAAAAATGAATTAATATGAAAGATTTATTGAGTACTATATACCTTTATAAAAACAATCCAGACAGTGGTTACAGTGATCAGAGTTGCATTCTTTTTTAAAAAACTACGAATATCTTGCTGAACAGCCAGTTTTGCGGAAAGTTCATCAAAGAAATGCTCGCATTTATTCAGTCCACTAAAAACTTCATCAGGGACATTTTCCGCGAATTGAATTCCACGACATATTGTTTCAAACGCCAAAAAATTGGGAGATTTTACTCTAAAATGGAATAAAATCTCCCAATATGTCGTGAAAGAAAATTTCGATATATATAGAGATTTTTTAGATATATAGAAACAGTTTTTCTATGTAATGAACATGGAGATTTGCTAAGAGTTCGATATATAGAAAATTTCGATATAGGGAAGTTCGATATATGGAGGTTCGACTGTATATAAAATAAATAAAATTTCTATAATAAAATATTAATTTTGTTTTAATATTACCTTCGGACCATAAGTCGCACCCCAATTTGAAGTCGATTTTTTCTATGCAAAAACGCGCGTCATATGGTCCGAAAATACGGTACACTGTCCATTTTCAAAAACATGTCACGTAAAGAACGTGGCAAATAAAACTAATCGATTTTTACACTGGAATTATACATACAATTAAGATGCATCTATTTCTACATTTGTTAAAGCTGGTCAATTTGACCTGCATCGTAGTTCTACTGCTGAATTCTTGCAATTGTTGAAAATGTTTACCATTAACTGGTGATATTCGGTAATACAAAATAATGACAACCCCTGCTTAAACATTTATGCAATTTTAAATGACTGCACATCTAAGATTTCATTTCATTATGCAAAAAATAAACATAAGGTTCTCTGGAACACTGCTGAATGAAATGATGCAAAGTGTATTAATGTCCAACGGAGAAGTAAAATGTTAACGTCATGGAACTGAGTTTTTCCGGCTTCATTTACTTAAAAGTTATCACACGCAAACCTTACTCGTGTAAATAAAAGGTAACAAAATTATTCCCAAAATATTTCCTTTTAGATCCTAGCACATAAACGCAATATTCATCAGTCATTTAGCATTATCCTCATAATATCTCTGAATGACAGAAGTTTAAAAGACAGAGAATTATGAGCACTGCTCAATGCCGTCAACTTTGTTATTGACGATGCAGACGCCCGTCTAACAAAGCTTCTGTGTAGCAAAAGATGACAGTTGTGCCCCTAACCAACCAAGTATTTCCCTTCCGAAGACTTCTGGTCTCGTTAACAAACTATCATCCCCAAGTAAACTTCTTCGAGACTTTTAACACCCGCAAAGACATTAATCACAGAAGTTTACAAGCACGTCTGGCTGATAACGGAACAAACAAAAATCGACAAATGCATTCTCTCAAGAGAAGACATTCGTCACAGGTGTTAAGCTTCACATCTGAGGCATAAGCAGCTGCGTTACGCGGCTAAAACAAAATCCTAACATCCGCGCCAAATTTTGATTTCCTTCTCAACCAGGCAATAATAATAATAATAACGCACGGGCTCTGTGGTTCTAAAAATGGCAGACGAACTTGTATGAATGGATGGAATAATAGTAGGACGCCATTCCACGCTTTGAGAGGATCCATTCATCATTTTTCATTCACGAGAAGGGAATTTCCGTTGCGTGATAGCCTGACAGATTTGGAGCGAATGTTGGAAAACTGCGTGGAGTGTTTGCCATGCGCTCAGCCTTGACAGAGGAGAGCTGGCCGAGTATTGGAGCGGAATCAGATGACCCACGAGAAAAGTGCTTTTAAAAAGAAGCGCAGATTACATAAACGGTATTTTTCAGGCATAAGTGGTGTTTTCTTATTTTTTTTGTTGTTCGCATATTTTACAAGTTCATTTTATGAGTTTACATTTTAATGAAAAACAAGCCTTCATCATGTTTTAAACAGAGCGTAAAACGAAATGATAAGTTACACATACGATATTGATGTACATCCTTTTAGAAATATTTAAAGCGATTCATCGCCCTTTTCCAATATTTTTTTTATGCTCTTCTCTCGTAACAGGATTCAAAACTCTTATTTAATGGGCAGGCGCCCTAAATGCTAAATTCCCTATTATTTATAAACATCTCTACAAACATGAAGTTTTCGTGAACTCTTAAAGTTATCGCACCCGAACATAACAAGTTAAAGCACCAACAGAAAGGGTTGTTAATATATAATATTTGCAGCAAAAGAAATCTTATATTCCAATAAAGTTTATATAATTATTGAATTCTTTTATTAGATTCGCTTAAGTTATCATACATTCAAAACTTAATGCGATATTATATTACAGTAATAAAAGGATCAAATACAATTCTGTATTTCTGGGGATGAATGTAAATATCCATGGTTTTTGTGCCACCACTCACATAGTATAGTGGTTAGTGTCTCAAGGTTCCACGACGTGGACTCGGGTTCGAATCCAGCATAAGGCATGGACGTTTACCTCTTGACCCCTCATAGGTAGCAGTATTGGCTCTCCTATATAGCGGTCCTATAATAATGTAGCCAACAAATTCCCGGGTTAGTGTCCTCAGGGCAAAGTGTCTGCCGCTTCGAAAATCTCAGATGATAATTTTTACGATGGAAGCACCCAATCAACAGAAATTTAGGAGATGCTGATTAGCTCAGTGCTACTGTTAATTAGCTACTTTAATTAGCTACTTTAATATAGAAAAGAAAGCACAAAAGCATAAGGTCAAGTTTATAAATGTAATGTTTGAAAGCTTTTTAAAAATTAATCATCAAAATTTGTTTGTTTTTGTTTAAAAAAATTGGCGTAGGAACTGCTTTTGTAAAGGAAAAACTACGTCTGTTTAAGAACAGATTCAAACGTCTATTATTTTCCAACAGAAGTTTGATTTCCAGCATTTTATAAAGCAAAATGTTATTAAAAATACTTTTTTTAAACATTTAAAAATATAGCTATTGAATTAATGAAAAACAAATAGGAGTGGTTGCATAAAAGATAAATTGTCTGACTGATTATTGCGATAATTACTATAATCATTGTTTTGCATGAAAGTCCTTTAAGAAAAGCAGCCGCTGTGATTATAAAAAATTATGAAACAAAAAAAATCAGTGAAAATAATTCTCATCAAATTTATATTCATGCAATATAAAAGCCCAAGGTCACGGAAAATTAAATTTAAAACAGATTACGTAGATACTGGCAAGAATTAAATGAATATAATTAGCTTGAAACTCATCAGAAAATTATTATAAAAGATCATAAACCCAACCTTTATTAATCTTTCAAAAGTCAATGGCTATTCTCTGAATAATTTTAACCAAATTACCATCTGAACTTATAATATAAATACTGCAAAAATTAAACGGAAATAATTTGCTTGAAACTCATGCGAAAACTACCATAAAAGATCACAAAATCCGCCTTATGTTTTAAAAGTCACTGAATATTCTTTGAATATTGTTAATGAAATACCAACGAAAATTTTAGAAAAACGATGACAATAGAGTAATTTCATGGTATGCGACCTTATCGTAATCGTACTTTTTTTTAATGCTGGATTACGTTCCTTCATAACGGTCCTCGGGAAAACAAAATTTCAGACGCTAAAACCGTCCGTCGTTGCGAGTTATAATTTTGGCAGCGTGCCAAACCCAGTCTGTATCGCTCGGGCAAGAAGTAAACAACTAAAAAGAAAAGTATCAAAATGCGTCAAAAGTTTGATATATATATATATATATATATATATATATATATATACATAACTCATACATACATGAAATGTCCGGAATGGACATCTAATGAAATAGGAGCTTACATCGTGGCTGGAAAATAATAAAGTCAGCTTCAGGAACAAACGAATTTATTAACGAGTAAACCAACACATCTTATTCAGTTCGAGTCAGTCCAGCGTCTCTTCGTAGAAGCGCTAAAATACCATTATTATACGAAATTACACAAAAAGTCGAAAGGATTCGAAATCCATTTGGGTTTCCCCGCACAGGTTCGAATCCTGTCGACTTTCTGAAATGTCCGGAATGGACATCTCATGAAATAGGAGCTTACATACATATACACATACAAAAGAGGTAAGCAACGATGAGTAATCCTACGTTAATAACTCGCGGTAGTTTCGTTAGAAGAGACTACCTGAAATTTTTTTTTACAAAATAGTAAAGATAGATAACAATTGCTCCAAACGTATTTCTGTATGATTCTAGCTATATATTTTAGCTCTTGTGAAAGTGATCGTATTTTCTTTTTTAATTATAGAAAACTAATAGCAAAATCATAGCAGAACAAAGCATTCGTACATGAAATAGTACTGTGGCTCTTCGTAAATGCAACTATTTGCTTCGCATGCCATTCGCATACAGATCGTACTTATAGGGAGGAAGGTAAAATATGTTTTTAATTTCGAACTACACCAGCGTCTTTTACATATTCCGGCGACTGAGCAAGCATACAAATTTCAGGTTTAAATGAAAGATCGAGCAATTTAAATTTCAAGATACCTCTCGGTAGAAGCCAATAAGAACTTGTGTCTGAGGGGTTGGGGGGAAAAAAAGGAGAGAATCTTCAGGAACGATTCTCACAGAAAGTTGAAAAATAAAATAAATAATTTTCTGGAAAACGAAATGAGCGGCAGAGCAAATATCAAGTTTCCGGAAATTTATGAGGATAATAACGAATTCGGAATAGAAAACGGATACTGGCAGTTGAAAGAAAGGGCCCAAGAAATTACCATCGGGGTTGCTCTGTCGGAAGCCAAATTGCGCCAAATGGCGCGCAACAAAGTGCGAGACTTTTTCTGAATTTTAAGTGCACTCCATTACTTCTCAGGTGAGTATGATTAATTTATCCATTAGGAACATAAAAATATGGAAAATGACTATTTTTTTAAAAGCAATAATTTACTGCATCAATTTTAATCTTTAAGAGCGTATTTCTCATGGTATATTATAGTTTTAATTACGTATGTAAATTAATTTATTTATTAGTTTAATTGAAAACAATGGTTTATTTTGAAAATTATTTATTATTCAGCAAAGTATGAACGTCTTAAAACTATTTCTGAAACTATAATTCTTATTTCTGCTTAATTTTTTTTAATAAGAAAAACATTATTTTTCATGATCAGCTTTTATAGCTTTCCCGAGGTTTGAAAAACGATTTTTTATTTTTTTCTGAGATTTCTAAAAAAACTCAAAATTTAATTCTGATTACAACATAAGAAATGTTTGTCTTATTTTCCTTTTTTAGCTAGTTTTTCCTTTACGTTTTCTCTCCTGTCGCAGCTTTAACAAAATATTTCTGAAAAGCGTATACGCTTCTTGTTCGGGCGCGTAAAGAAGAAACCAAAGCGTTTTCCATAGTCGCTTTCTTTTTTTGTAAATTAAGGAACTTGAAAGTAGCTTGTCGGCTCGATACGAGAAAGGGCATCAGTGTAAGAATGAATCTCCCACAGCAATCGTCGACGAACATGCGTGATGCCCTAGACAAGATATTTATTAAGTAGTGAACCAGAGAGAGTTTAGGTTACAATGAACCAAAAAACGAGTAGAGATGAGAAAGCGTTTAGGTTGCGAAGAATCACAGAGCGAATAGGGGTTGGAGAGCGTTTAGATTATGATGAACTAGAGAGCGTGAGAGCGTTTAGGTTGCGAAGAACCACAGAGCAAATAGAGGTTAGAGAGCGTTTAGATTATGATGAACTAGAGAGCGAGAGATCGTTTAGGTTGCGATGAACCATAGAGTGAATAGAGGTTAGAGAGCGTTTGGATTATGATGAGCGAGAGAGCGTTTAGGCTGCGATGTACCCCAGAGTGAATAGAGGTTAGAGAGCGTTTGAATTATGATGAACTAGAGAGCGAGAGAGCGTTTAGGTTACCATTCAAATTTAAAATTAGTGGAATTATTTTCTAATAAACGTGCTTAATGTCCATATTAATTTAACTTATCGCTGGTTGCATACTTAGGTTAACTCAGTATATTCTTTAACTTTTAGTTCAGGCACTTACATATATCACTCCAACCTTGGAGCAAATCAGTATGTTAGTTGATATTTATGAAATTTGCCGTGTAAACTTCCACAAAATATAATAAAAATAGCCAATAAAAATAATGAGAAGAAAATTTGAATTGGAAATTTTTTAAATGTTACTTAAATCTACTCCAAATGAAGCTTTTTTTTAACGAAAAGATTTAAATGCTCTGGTTTCAAACAATGAGCCCCCGAACACAAATCCTTACCAGTTCGGAGCTTTTAAAAGCTGTATGGACTACATAAAGTTATTAATATATGAGGCGTTGAAAGGCAAAGTGGTGTAAGTCACATTTTCAACTTTTTTCATTTGAGGGCAAATATGTAATCTCCATGTTCAATTTATAGTGGAATTGTAAATTCTTATTATTTGCAATATTGTAATAACTCTTATGAAATATAATTTGTTTAATTTATGGTGGAATTTTTTGTAGTTTTTGCAGTTAAACTCTTTGACTTACACCACTTGACTTACTTGACTTACACCACTTTGCCTTTCACCGTCTCATATGTCAGTTATGGTATTAGCACCAATATAAAACTTAAATCGTTTTAATGATGTCGATTACATATTCAGTAATTTATAACATGAACTGAAAGCCAGTCTACATTTTCTTCAAAAATTTAATATTTCTATAAAATTTAATATAATATATTGGCTTATTACGATCCATAGATTACAATAAAATAATTATAGATCAATCAAATTTTATGTATTTTTAAAATGACTACAAGTTTTTTTTTTTAATTGTGAGTTTCGAAAATTATATTTCTTGCTTTTTTCGTGAAGATCAACTAAATGCAAAAATTATCATATTGTGTAATTAAAGAAGCAAAAACGGAATTACTATGTTTTATTTAATAATTTTTTTATACGAGTATAAAATTGTTATTACAAGAATATAATAGGTTACATTCCAATGGACCGTACAATAATTCTGTAAATAAGAAAAAGTATGACTTCTAGTAGAGTCAGTACTCAGAGGAATTGAAGAGCGGAAAAATAAATTAAAGACTTCATTTACTGTAGATTTTTAATGTTATGTGATTTAAAATTTTTCTTTAATACTCTGATGTGCTCATAACTCGATAATGTATAATAATTTACAATAATTTTACTGCATCCTAATATTCAATGCGATAATGATTATAATTTTAAAGTACACAAACATGGATACAAACGTAAAAAACTATGATTTTTATAAGAAGCTTTATCTGAAATTTTGTATATTTAACTGAAATATTTATGGAGTTATTAATTTTATGAAACAGACCGTAAGAGCAACTACGGGATAGATGCTTCTGATATTTTAAAAATGTAAATTTGCATTTTTTAAGAGTCACTTTCAACGAGTTCTATAAAACTGACGCATTTTAAGAGTCCCAAAACGTCTATTGACAGGAAACATCGATTCGGAATAACTGAAAAATTTTCCGCCTGTTAATCAGAGAATAAATTTTAAGAAAACACACGTGATTTAAAAATTGAAACCGTATCAGCTATTAAATACGAAAATGAAAGTTTATTGATATATATATATATATATATATATATATATATATATATATAATATATATTTATATATATACATTGTTGTTGTTGTTGTTGTTGTTGTTTCTAATGCCCCCTGGCGGGAAGTTCCAAACCATGTCCGTATAGGTATCGGGCTAAAGTGTGCGGCTGCGGTATATATATCCCTTTGAGGAGCACCGTTTTCACAGTGCAAACGCCTAAATATCGTCTTTTTTTCACTTGCATTCAATGTATTCGAGTTACATGAGCAGGAAAAAATGGTTAGGACTACCATCTGTTATCAGTTTAAAGAAATAAAAACATTTTACAACCTTTAATTGGAATTTTTTTCAAGATTCTTTAGGTTAAAATAATCAGTAAAAAATCTGCACCGTACAAACGGGGGAGGTTGTTGCCCCTGAAAGAGATATAGCACCACAAGGGGCGGAGTCCGTCTTAGCTAGTTGCCACCTCAATTTTGACCGAGCATCCCCAGGGGTGACATCTGGGGGGATCGTACCCTCTCCCACCCTCTCTGACCTCATAGAGGGGCTTTGAGGTCTACGGATTTAACTTGTCCATTTCCGGCCTAGACACGGAGGAACTTAATGGCACGTGTCGGGATTCGATCCGATCACCCTCAGTACTGAAAACCAGCACGCTACCACAAGGCTACTTCGAGCCCGTAATTACTTATATTCTTGAGTAACGAACAGATATCATCAACTACGTCACCCAAATTCAAATTTGCATAATCGAGCCAATTTAATTTATCAACAAAACACGAATCATCGCCAAATGTGAAAACGAAACAACAACAACTAAACTTTTGTCTTTTGTCAAGTAATGAATTACATAGACAAACACATGAACTGCGCGGAAACGTACTGATACGTGCAAAATTTTGATGGGTGAAGCAATAATCTAAAAGATCCAAAAGAAGGGGAAAATCGCTTCCAGCCAGCTAAAATTTAAGAGTGGTTAAATGAAAAAAATAATAAATAAATAAACATAAATAAATCAAGCCCATGTTAAAGTAAAAAAAAAAAGCAAAGGAGGATTTATTTCAGCATAAAAGAAATTTGATCGAAACAGAAGAGTGGGGACAATTTTTATGCTGCTTTTCGTTTATTTATTAAATGCCTTTGCCGATACTTCTTCAGCGTCATAAACGGTAAAGATTGCCCATTTTCTGAGTCCCGTGTTTTTTATTGTCGATAAATTATTTCTTAAAGCTCAGTCGTACAACTTTTTTTTGGCTGCCTGCAATCGATAAAGAAAACGTGGAGGAGAAATGTTTTTCGATGTGGCCAAAATATAATTCATCATACGTCGCCAACAGTGATACGAATTTATTAATATCACGCCCTGTAATGATATGTCACGGAAAAAAGTATAATGTCCATAATCTGGTACCAGATAACAGCTGAATTTGAGCTTGTCCTTAACGAGATTTGGGAACAGTTTTACTGGACTTCGAGTGTATATACAGTAGAGTCAAACGCTGCTAATATTTAAACAGATCATGCGAAATGAGGCATATAATAAGTCGCAAAATATTTAACATCTTTTATATTTATACCTCCTGTCGTTCTATTTATCTCTTAATAAATAAATACCGGGTGCGTCATAAATTCGTGCAAAGTTCAAAAATTCGTAATAAAAGAAATAATGCTCGGAAAAAATTTCCGTTTGCGCGAATAGAATTAAAGGAACATTGGATTTTTTTTTTCCATGTAAAAAAAAAGTTTCGAAAAGTAACCGAAAGAGGGCGCTTTTGCGTGACCACGTTAAGTCTGCACTGCAGGAAAGACATGCGTTACCTGTTGTCACTTTCATGGAGGTTGGTGCCCCGCCCCACATTTCACGTGATATCAAGACGTTCCTGTTGGAATCTTTCACTGAAGACCGAGTTCTATAAGTCGCGGTTGTAAGTCTCAGTGGCCCTCACGATCACCAGACTTGACCCCGGCAAATTTTTAGTTGGGGGATACTTAAAATCTCATGTATACCGAGGCTCCCCAACCACTTTGGTGGAACTGAAAAATGTCATTCGACAGACAGTCGCTGCCATCGATGTTTCAAGCCGTGGTAATGGGCTTAGTGACGCGCCTCACTTGCCTATTACCTTGTGCTGGTAGTAATTTTGAACATCTATTACTTTAAAATAGATGCACAGTGTCATGTAATTGTGATCTGTTTGATTTTCTGTTTGAGTTTGCCTGATTTGCATAAAACGTCTCAGTATGACGTGTGAGCGCCCTTTTTCGGTTACTTTTGGAAATTTTTATTTTTCTACATGGAAAAAAATCCAATGTCCCTCTGATCTTATTGACGCAAACAGAAAAATTTTCCGAGCATTGCTTCTTTTATTATGAATTGTTGAACATTGCACGAATTTATGACGCACCCGGTATATACCAGAGAAAATGATCGAAAAAAAATTAGGAATTAGTCGTCTTACATAGAGTTAAAAGACAGTTTTAACGGTAAGATATAACACCTTTTACTTTTTAAAAGTATATTTTAACAGTTTTTCCATAATACATCTGTAACGGGTCTCCGTTACAAATTTTTATTCCTACAGGTTGCGTTTTTACTCAAAAATACTTTTTAAAGGGAAACAAACAACATAAGAGCAAAAGGAACTGCGAGACCAATTTTTTTTTTTTACTATTTTTATTCCAACGAAAAATAAGAATACCGGGTGGCCATGATTAATCTGACAGTGCTCACAGTGTTCTGTAGCGCGATCTATTTGCGAGAATGACGCCACATTTTGTAGGAAGATTAAACAAGACGGGGGACGAAGGATTCCGCGAAAAAATAAATTAGTTCTAAAAGTCACCGCTAGGGGAATATTTGGCGCTGTGTAATAGAAGAATGGACCTACGATAAATTCCGCTGTGAACCCACACCAAACAGTTACCTTTGGTGAATGTAAGGGAATTTCTGTGACTGCATGTGGTGATTTGTCATCCCAAATTCGGCAGTTTTGGGTATTCACAGTTCCATGCAGGTAAAAGTGGGCCTCGTCTCCCCATAAGATTTTCCACGGTCAAGCATCATCCACCTCCATTCTGGCAAGAAAGATGAGAGCAAAAGTCAATCTGGGCTTATCATGGTCGGGGTACAGTAACTCCTGTACACGGCTGATCTTGTACGGATAGAAGTTGATAATCTTTCGTAAGATTTTCCATACCGTACTGTAAGGCATATCCATATTCCGAGCTAATCCACGAGCGCTAGAGGTGGCAGCAATATTGTCTGGTCCTCTGTCGACAATCGCCGTGGCAACTGCTTCGATTGTATCCTGTGGTACAGGTTTTCGTCCTCTGCCTGACTGAACCTTCAGAGAACCTGTTTTCTCAAACGTCGCAACCATTGCTTTTAGCCCATTAACTGACACAGGACCGTTACCTTTACGCATTTTTTTGTGCGTTCTAAAAGCACGAAGAACGGCTGACGCGTTGCACTGGTTGAGGTAAAAGAATTTGACCAGTAACGCACGGTCGACTAAAGAAGGAGACATTGCATATAAACTTTCAATCCGATTGATTCGAAACGTAACACATTGCCTTTTAAAACCCAAGCAGCTGGCACTGTGCCAATGGATGTAACGTGAAATTTGAATAAAGAACTTCTTCTTCTGCTCAGCGTATGTGATATTGCAGATCACGAGACTTTATCGGTGTTTATGTAGATTTTACGCTTTTTTAAAAGTGTTCCCATATTGCACTTGAACTAAATAAGAAAATGTGCATAATAAAAGGTAATTTTATTCCGTATTAATTTGCATTTGTCAACACTCTATTTTCTATTACACAGCGCCAAATATTCCCCTAGCGGTGACTTTTGGAACTAATTTATTTTTTCGCGGAATCCTTCGTCCCCCGTCTTGTATAATCTTCCTACAAAATGTGGCGTCATTCTCGCAAATAGATCGCGCTACAGAACACTGTGAGCACTGTCAGTTTAATTATGGCCACCCGGTATATCGTTTTCTTATCTTGATATACAGTTACCGTTAATTTAAAGAAGACGGTTAAGGAACAATTTTTTAAAATTAAAATAAAGTTACCGTTAATTTAAAAAACGGTTAAGGAACGATTTTTTAAAAATGAAATATGAAGAACAATAATGGGAAACACAACGCTATTTGTCAGATGTATGTTAAACAAAGCTAAGCAGATGACAAAATGAATAAAGTCTGCCAAATGGGCAGCATTTGGGCCGCCAAAAAATCTCCCATTTGGCAGGCTTTATGTACTTTGTCATCTTTTTGCACTCTAAATTTTATACAACAATTCATCGTGGACGTCGGTTCTTTCCGAGGTTTACTGCACTTTGAGTGAGTCAACAGTAAAACTATAAAAGCTCCGCATTACTTTCTTCCACAGTACTTATCAGTTATGCCTTGCTGAGGAACCCGTAACAAGGGCGAAGCCCAGGTTCAGCGCTATCTGTGCGCTGGAGATGTATATTTTGTGCTTTAGAGCTGAGTAACTCGTTTTATTTAGGATACTTCCATGCCAGATAATGGACTAAAAAGAAAATAAATGTGGTTACCTCCAAACCCGATATAACGGAATCTAAGGATTTCGATTAGCAAATGGCAAATTTCAGTCCGCTAACCAAATTCAGTAAGTGAACACGTTAATTGAGGTCCATTAAGAATTTCCAAACTTGTGATTAATGCCTATCAATCTACGAAGGAACTGCAGTTCAAAGATACGATAACAGACGCAAAATTCGGCTTAAATGATGATTTTTGCATTAGTAACCAGGAGCTGGAGTTAAAATCCTTTTACCTGTACATAGGAATTTAAATGATCACATTAAAGAAAAGCAATTCCAATTTTGAGACGTCAAATTTAGTTTAAAGAGTTCTGAGACACTTACCTAATTAGCACTTACTTGAATGTTTTTGACCTAATAAGCTTTTATTGGCATATATATATATATATATATATATATATATATATATATATATATATATATATATATATATATATATATATATATATATATATATATACACAAACACAGGGTGAGCCAAAAGTTCGTAAAAATTTTAGAAATTCATCTAAAAGGAAGAAATTATAATAAAAAAGTGCGGTTTGCAAGAAAATGCTCACAAGGAAGTCGAATTCATTTTTAGCAACAACAACAAAAATATTAGTGAAAAAGTCACCGGTAGATGGCGCTTACCCGCGAGAGATTCTGCACAATTATGCACATCAATCTTACAATAAAAGACCGTGATGCACGAGGATTTCTCATTCGCTTTCAGAATGTTATCATTACACTATTAGCGTTGTTGGTCAAGCTATTAATATTCACCTTAGTTGTGTCGTACAATGTTCTGGAGGTCATGTTGAACAATTGTTATAGCAAGAATAAATGAACGGAACGTACTGTTATCCTGCTCATTGTGTTTCGGGTCGTCAGCGCCTTCTACCGGTGACTTTTTTAACTAATTTTTATTTTGCTGGTAATTAAAAAAAAATTCGACTTCCTTGTGAGCCCTTTCTTACAAACTGCACTTCGTTATCATAATTTCTTTCCTTTTTATGAATTTTTAAAGTTTTTACGAACTTTTGGCTTACCCTATATATATATATATATATATATAACGTGTGTGTATAAATTGTTCATATCATAAATTAGTTACTTCAGATGATCAACATATAATTCACCGGTACGCCGGCACAATAATGTGTGAAAGAGCCGTTCATGAATAAATCTATAAATAATCTATTTTCTATAATTCGAGCGTAATTCCTATTTTCCAGTCTTTTATACATAAAGTGAAGTAAACTAAATTTCGCCGAATCTTGGCAATAGTGTTGCCAGAAAAATCTTAAAAGCAAAGTCGGATTTCATCCTAAAAAAATTTCTCAAAAAAAGCAGAAGCTTAAAAACTAGAAATGTATTTGAAAATGACATTTAAACTTATAAAAAAAAAAGAACCAGAAATGCGAAGTCTTTAAATTCAAAATATTTGAAGCGAAGATCGAGAAGGGATAAGCAACCTCGGTTTCTACACGAAATACTACCAGAAGCAAATATTTCCCTCCCGAGTATGAAACATATTTAATAAATATACGAAAAGAGAAAAATATATGTCAAAACAGGAAATAAAAAGTACCTTGTCAGATCGGAGAACTGTATCGTGTAACAAAAATCGCTACTCCTAACTCTCAGAAACACGATAAAGGCTAAATAGACGACGTTAAAAAAATGGCCGGAAATATCTGCCGAAACAAAAGGACAATTTGCTATCGAAATGATAAAGAATAGATTTCCCTCTTCCTTCTAAGTATTACTGCCGCTAAAATATATTGACGTTTTTCAGTAAAGAACATATTTTATAATCAGAGCGATTTCAAGCATACGTACACAGCATTTTTTAACGTTTACTCACATTATACAACATAGTGGTTCAGAAACAATGAAAGCATGAAAACTCCTTTTGGAAAAAAAAACCCAGGTTCAGCTGTTAGTTTATACCAATTATATAGTACTAACTGTTAAAAAAAAACAACTTTTACCCAAGAATCTATATATTTAAGTTGCTAAGCCGACTTTTTGGGCAGTCCGTGAGAGAAAACTACTGCATCAATTTACTTAATTTTGGTCTTAAACGAAAGATTATAATATGTAGATTTGTCAAATTTGGTTTTTGTAAATGCAATTTTTATTAATGAGATATAATTTACAATTAAAATTTGATTTCAGCGCATGCTCAGTGGCATGTTTCAATCTGGCATTAGATATGCACTGTTTCTGCGCATGCTCAGTGACATGTTTCAATGCCGAGGAGTCTTTCTAGATCTCTCTCTGCCATTATTATTTTTATGATAATTATGTTTGTGAAATATAAGATTAAACCTTATGGAAATTGTTTATTTCGCGTTGTTTAATTAGTGATAATTTACAATTAAAAATTTGCTTTCTGCGCATGCTCAGTGACATTTTTAAATCTGACTCTAGATACTCACTAAGCACGAGGCCGCTTAAACATTAATTTGTTTCTGCGCATTATTATGATTTTCAACATTTGGCAACGATGTGTTGAGTATAATTTGTGTATTAGTACATTTATTTACATCTATCCGTCATGTTGGGTACCAACTAGTTTTCTTTTAAATCTTACCACAAAATCATGAAACATTTACTTATAATTTTAACATGACATTTTTACAATTCTAAAATATTATTTAAAAAAAGTTATATTTGTATATAAAAGTTATAAAATATTACTTTTTCAGTAGTTGCACAACGTATGACGCCTCTTCGCCAAAGGATAGGTAATGTTAGATCTAGTATTTAACAAGGTTATTCTAGTTATGTTCCATATACTACGCTTTGCATATTGTGACAAGGAGCATATCCGACCGCAAAGGGAAATAAATATTGCGGGGCTTTCCTCAAAATTCAAGATAAATATTTATCCCTAATTATAAAGATTTTCAAAACTGCTTTGACTGGAAACAAATTTGAAGCTACTATTGTACTATCTATTAACTATTGTACGATATATTTGCAACTTATTCTCTTGGCAAAAGTTAATTTTTTTATCTCATGTATTTACTTCCCAATTAAATTGATCTCTAATCGATATTTAGGAGATTCCAAAAAGGATCGATATTTAGGCGATATCTCCTAAATCGATATTTAGGAGATTTGCGAAAAGTAATACCTTAATAGACCTTTTAACATTTTCAAAGATATAGATTTTCCATTGTATTTCTGTGCAATTTTCATTAATGGACGCCCACTGATCCCTTTGGAACTCCTTTCGATCCGTGAATCACTGCTTCCGAACCTTCTAAGTATCTGATTATTAATTATCTTCCTTTTTTTTAAAGTAAAAAAGCAACAACATAGTTTTATTCCATCCCTGGTCGTCCTAGAACCAGTGATCCCCAAACTTTCATTTTTAATTTTACCTTTTAGACAACTATAAAAATCTAATATACCTCCCCAATAAAATCTTTCTAAGTTAAAAAAATTATTACTGTCTAGCAAATTATTGATGAAGTTTGAAAGGTATCAAAACGAAATATCTCAATTAAATTTTAAAAAAAATTACTTTGAAAAGTCATAAATATTTTTTCAACATTTTTTTCAACCATCCATTTAAAAAAACAGAACAAAACACAAACCTTTGAAACCAGATTAACAATCCGTATAATTCAATTGAAAATTGAAAGTCCTAAAGTGTTTAGTAATCGAGAGACATGGAAAAAATCTTTCCGATTTGCGGGATTAAACCTACAGGGTGCTAATTTTTTAGGTACCCAGAGAAAACAAACTTGTCTTTAAGACAAATATGCCTGTCGCGTTGGTGAAAAAAAAAATCAAAACGCTGAGGAAGTAAAAAACGGAGAAACAGGGCTGAAGAAACGTAACACTAGTAGATAACTGAGAACAATTCCTCAGCCCATGTCTTACAAAACGTTTACTATAGAACAGTCTTCAATTACATTTAAATGTAACTGACCAACCCAATGCCCACCGCTCCGCCTCCTCCCCCCCCCCCCGAAAAAAAGAAAAGAATAAAAGCTTACACCAGCTACTCCATCTACAAATAAAATCCCTTAAAAACGACTTCTCCATTTAAGTAGACCATTACAGCAAATCCCTGCGATTGCCCACGGCATTTCTATGAAAAGATAAAGAACATGCAATGATAAATACCGCGTAAAGGATACGCGATTAATCGATTACTGCCGATGAAGAGGCATCGAATCCCTAGAAAATTTCTCAGTCAATAGATAGCAAGTCTCATAAACCCCAAAGAGATATTATTTTTATTTCGACTACAAGACGAGCCTTTATCAGGGTAGGAAAAGAATGTTTTCTCTGACGATTAAATCGGACGTTTTTAACCGGAAGTTTGGGTAAGTAGTCTTTCGGCATTTTCTCAAGAGATTTTTTTTCTTCTAGTTATGAACGGTCTTTGTTGTCTAAATAAGTTAGAGACCTGGACTTTCGCAGATGAAATTTTGTCAAAAGAGTTTCTGCGGCTTTCAAAATAAGTCTCTTCAATGGATTTCGGGTTTTGATATGATGATGAAAGACATTGTATAAGTCTCCTTTTTACTTTCGAGAAAATATTTTTGACATGTCTTGTTAGGGCTGGGCTATGCGTATCCGTTGGGGAAAAGAGTCTTTTGCGATTTGATTCCTTTTTAGATACTGTTAAGTTTCCAGAGTACGCTTCATTTGCATTTAAGATTAATTCAAATAATAACTGAAAGACTAGCTTAAAGTGCACGAAACAAAGTCACGAGTAACGTGAAATGATTCCACAATTTTCCAGCCATTTCCAAAAATCTCTCCATATTAAATTTTGAAAATTTCGGAATTAGTTTTGAAAAGACTGCTGTAATTATTTCTTTTTCGAATTAATTTATAGAACAATGTCCGTCTATCAATAAGTGAAGTGGTCGTTGCATTGAACATAGAATTTATGGTGATAAGGCTAACAATTTGAGCTTTGTGTCCGGAAACACTGAGGAGAAGCAAATATACAACATTTCAGCATCTTGCATATTACTTAATACAACACCTATTCTTCAAATCAGAAACTTCTCTATGAGAAAAAATTTAGCTGTCCGAGCACTGAAGTTAGAGTTCACCAGGTCAAGGATTTGAGGTTTGTTCCTGGAAAAGTTTCTTCCTTTTTGCATACCATTTTAGTACTACGCTTGAGCTACAGTGAATCGGATTCAGTAATCATTTATGGATGATTACTGCAAACGATTGTCGTTACAGCCTTCACTAACATACAAACATGCAAACTGATTTTTTTTCAAAACCACAAATCGTTTCAAAAACACATATGTATGCAATTCGCTACGAAAAACCCTCTTCGACATATTTTCCCCGATATGGCTTAAACTAAACCGAACACGTCAACCCAAATTAAAATGAGTCGTTTTCAAATGTGTACGAAAATTATGTTGATAATCAGTTGAATCAATACAAATAAATTGCAAATTTCTCTATAACGGTAGAGTTAAGTTGAGTTGAAATGGTTGTGACCGCTACGGTCAACTTTGGCTACACAACGGGTAATTTCACCAGGACATACGGTTTACAGCCGATTCCAAAAGGTTATCAAGATCCATGCCAACAACGGGACTCAAACCCACAAGATATGGGACAAAATGTCAGCACCACAGCCATTTCGGCTGCCCCTATAATGGTGGAGAATTTTAATTCTATTGTAAGGTTAATACTAATTTAATGAAAAATTACAGTAAAGCCATGGAAACTTTGAAAAATGCATAAATACTTATCTCAGAAGAAGAATGACAAAACTCAAAAATTACATTCAGCTAGCAGTCTGTTAAATGGCAGTTTTTAACCTCTGGCCTCTGGCTTCGATCTTATTTTCCGATTCTCAACAAAACAGACCCGCCGGAGATACTGTCTGTTCAATTTCCCATGTGGAAGAACTGACTAAATTTTACTAGCGATAACATTCATTTGCTCTGAACCACACCAAATAAGAAAGAATTAACCCGAAAGGAGATCTCGATCAAAAGCATATTAATTACAGTTGGGAATATAACAGTTTTGTAATACTCAGACTGAAGTCAATATTTACCAACAAACTTTCTGGTCACCACACCAGAGTATTTATCAGTAAGGAGTTTGAAATTATCTATCTGCTGATGACAAGCTTAAAATGTGGTGAGAATGTAGAGAAAATCGAATTCTTTAGCATTACATTTTTTAAAAACTCTTCAGACCTCCAGGGAGGGAATCTCGCTCCGAATAAAAGAGCACAAACTTACCATTTGAAAAAAAAAACTACGAAAGAAATATTTTCGGATCTTTCATATATATATACACGATGTTACGAGTGAAAAGAGGGAAAAATGCCTTTTAGGCCGAGAAAGGAAAAATCTTTCGAGTGAGATTTTAGGATGTTGTTACAGTATCCAGGATTTAGTTTTAGCTTCTAAAAGCTTTCGACGGACCAGCTGAAATCATAATATTGTTCTTAAAACTGATAAGAAGGCATTTTGTAATTGGACTGAGATTTTTCCCCCCTATAGACTTCGTGAACAGTGATTTCTGAAAAGTCGCTGTTTCTATTTTTTAGTGAAGTTTTGTAACAAAATATTTCGATAATGTGTCTCAGAATAGGAGATGGAATTATTTTCATTAACTGTAACACGCCAATAAGACATAGGAGGTTCAGTGCACCATTGCGGTTAAATGGAGAGTCCGGACCTAATCCCAAGCTTGGAGGTTTCACAAATATGCTAAGAGTCATATAAATCAGATGTATCTATTTCAGCCATTGATGATTAGTTACAAAAGGAGAGAATAGAAAAAATACCCAAGGAAATACTTGCAGATTTTGGTCATGAAATTCATTATCTTTAAACTACATCATGCGTTGATAGAGTAAAAAAGACCTAAAATTTATTTCAGCAGGAAACAGAGGGAAGTTCAGCGAGTAATCACAATATTGCAACCGTTCGGCGCGAATATCATATTGGCCCGGGTTCGACATTCAGCTGAAAAAAAAATTCAAATGAAATACCAGACAAGCGGCCGAAAGCTTTACAAGGGTTAATCACATTAATCTTCAGCCAACCCGTGGGAGAATGCTCATAACCACATTACACAATGAAAGATCACTTCCTAGAGGTAAAATTAATAATGAGGAGTAAGTCGGGGTTGGGAATGTAGTACATAGGTTAAAAGTTAAATGATGCTTTAATGAAGAAAATAAGCACCATAAAGAGGTTCAACTTTACCCTCGGACTTACATGAGGATCAAGGTAACAAACGACAGTATTTTAATTTAGCTGGCTGATCCCGAATCAGCACGTACCACAAACGGTGAACCAGGTAGAAATGACGAAGTATACTCGACTGAAGATGACATCAGAATGCACAGGGTGGGGACTTCATGAAGTCCATGGAGGCAGGCTCGCTAAGAACGCGAATGGGGCTGTATAATTGGGGACAGGGGGGAGGGGGCAGTTGTGGTCTGACGCATTCGACATTGGCGTAAACAAACGGAAGATGATCCAAAGGAAAATTAATTATAGCTTATTCACTGTAGATGTAGATACCAGGATCATATATAATCCTTCATATCCTTTTGAAAATATCTAAGGCTTGCGAGAATGCAATATAAATTTTTACAAGACTAATGTTTAGTCTTTGGAAATTTGGTTATCTTTTAACAATCGGAAATGAACACCAACAAAACTTTTTGCTAATATAAGAAAAAAGGATTTTCTGTTATCCAAAGTTGAATCTTTTGAAAATAACATATAATTTTTTTTATTAATACAAGTGCCACGCTCTTTTATTTTCCAAGGAGTACAAAAAAAAAAAATAACAATTATCTGTAAGGTACTCTCCCCACTCTAGAATCAAACTTAGCTTTTATTGAGAATATTCACTGACATTTAAAAAAAATTCGATAGCCATCAAACTGTGAATAAAATTTTACACAAATAATGTTTGTATTACAATTCAAATTTGAAAAACATTTAAAGAATATTATAGACATAAAATATCAGTTTGAAACATTTACGATACTAAGAAAAAACGCATGAAACAATTCAAACATATGAAGACAATTGTGAAAATGATATTCAAATACATTACTGAGCGTACATTTTGCTAACTAAGATACGTTTATAAATATAAGTAATTTTTACTTAGCTTTACATAACTATGCAGATATAATAGCTATTTGTTTGGAAATTCAAATGCAATTTCAAGTTTTCTTGTGACAGATAAAACAAACTCCTCTACATTAAAACAATTAAATTATAACGCTCCCTTTTATGATAAAAAATTGCAGTAACATCTAAGAACTTTTTTTCCACAAACTGGCATCATGTTCTTCCCTTTGCAGTTCGTTCAGAGGCAGACAACTTTCTGAGTTAGACCTGTTCATGACCTCAACTTGAGATGTTAACTTTGATGAAGGGTTTATAATCCGATCCCAAAGCCCCAGAGGGAACTCACTGATGAAAGGACTTTTTGAAAGAGAAAAAATTCTTTATTCTCTCGACATAGGTTAAACCAAAAAGCAGTAGTAACAATATACCTCATCGAAGCGAAAATTGTTTTGAAAAGTTATGAAACGAGTGAGTCAATTTGCTTTATTCGTAGGTCTAAATCATTAGCGGTATCATTTCCGCTATCATTACTAAAATTCTGCTCAGTTTGTTCAATGGAGTATCATTACTGCATAAGTTGGAACACATTAGTTACGGTAACTGTCAGCCTCTATCTCACGCAAGAAATAAGTTCAACATTTTTTCTTTTCGTTCTCAGGTAACTGAAAAATTGGATATAAAATTCCCCATCATTAAGAGGAATGGCTTTATTAAGTATTTAGGGGTCAGTCATACGGTAGTAATAAGGTTTCTTTAGGGCAAGAAAAATTGCTATATTATTTAAATTTTTTTGTTTTTGGCTATTTGACAGCAAAACGATCATGCAAATTAATTTAATGCGATGTAATAACTAAGTTACATTCTAAAAATTCAGATATTTTATGGGGGAGGGGGGGGGCTTGGAGTTCCACTGATTTAAGTTTACTCTCATGTATCGTGGATATACCACTCAAAGTACATATGAACTTTGAAATACCACATTAAAATTACCATTTATTAATATGAATTTGAAAAGTTCTAATAATATTGAGGACGGTTGATTTTATTTTTATCAAACTTTTGCCTTTGAAAATCCTTCTTTTCTCCGAGAAACATCTCAGAAATTTAAAATTAAAAAAAATATATTTCGGGTAGTCTCTTCTAACGAAACTACCGCGGGTTATTAACGTACGATTACTTATCGTTGATTACCTCTTTTTTTTAAAGAATTTTGGTACTTTCCTATTTAACTGTTTATTGCTACTGGGTTTGGTGCGCTGCCAAAATTATAACTCCCGACGCAGGACAATTTTTTTCTCTCCGAAGGACCGTGATTGAGGAACGTAATCCTACGTTAAAAGATTACTTTGACAAAATGCATACAGCCTGCCAAATGGGTGACGCTTAAAGCAAAAATATACGTCTCCAGCGTACTTAAGCCTTGGACCTAGATTTCGGCAGTGTTATGGGCTCCTCAGTAAAGCTGAACCAATGAATACACTTGGAGGGACAGGAATTCCTGATGCGTAATTTATCTCAGTTTTTACTGGTGACTGAGAAAGTGCAGTCATCCAGCCTACTTAGGAAAGTGCCATCTCCTATCACGAATTGTAGTACAAAATTTAGAGTGCAATGGGATGAGGAAATATACTATGAATGCATAGAGCGTACTCATCCGCTCATAGAGCGTACTCATTTTGCATGGCTGAGGAGGGGAAAAACATAGGTCAAGGCTACCTGAATGCTGGAAGTGTATATTTTTGCTTTAAGATTGCTTTGATCTTGCAGTCCATTTATTCGACTGCCAATGTTTGACCCGGGTCAAATAAATAGTGCTGAAGGTATAAAATTGCTACAGAACTGTATATTATCTTGAATCCAATGGCTCGATTCTTATTAATATTGGCGATAAGGTTTGGTTTGGTTTGGAGCGCTACGGTCAACTTTTTGCTACACGAGGTCTAATTAGACCGGAACCTACAGTTTAAAGCCCATTCCGAACGGCTACAAACATCCGTGCCAAGAATGGGACTCGAACCCACAGGATCTGAACCGAATGCCAGCGCCCTAGCCATTCGACCATCACCTGGCCTACCCACTTAAAGAAAAATGAGAAAAATACATACGAAACTAGTCATGTTTTCAAATGCATTATAGAGGATTTAAGGCGTAACGCTTAAATATATCAGTCAATTTAAGCGTTTTTCATATGTTTGGAGTGTTATCTAAGCGTTCCTTACTGGGCAATTTATTTTCATAAAAGTTTATTTTGAAAACTGTAAACTATTGGTAGTGGTATTACCAAGGTGGAAGTAAATAGCTGGAGTAATGGTAATCCAGATAAAGAAATGTAATGATAGAGGTGTACTGGTAAAAGCGATTTATAAAGTTCTGTTACTCTTCATCAACCCCTCAAGTTCCTGGCAATGGATTCTGGTACGGATAATAATTGGGATAATATTAGGTATTCATATCAAGCAACAGAATTTCCACTTAATGGCGGAATGTCTTTCGCGGAGGGCGTACGGTCAAATGCATTGTATTTGAGTGAAATGTCATAAAAACGAGAATAAACATTGAATGTAGCCTCATTATACAGCAGTGGAATTCAAAGAACATTATCCACAAGCGGACCATTTGCAACTTCTTGAGTTAAATCCTTTACATACAGGCCTCGTGATAGTGGCGGTACTGACGGAATCAAATCCATGAGCAGATTATTCACAACTCCTTAAGTGCTTTACACTATGTACATGGACCTTATGATGGTGGGGGAATTCATAGAATCAAATCCATAAGCAGAACATTCGCAATAATTTGAGCTTGGTGCTATAAATACGCGGCTACAGGCCGACGTACTGGGGTGTTTTAAACTAGTTCAACTGAGAAACATTAAGTAGTAGAAAAGCGACATCTCTCCATCCAAACGCAAACCCAAGGAGGGATTACTCGCCAATCCTGGGAGCTGCATCTCGGAGAATCTCCCGTTTTATTTTTTTTCTGCCTTCTTTCCTAATTGGGTCCCCGACGTCATCTCCGAGAGAAAACAATCAAAAGGTTGAAAAGCAATTAGCGTTATATGGTAATTAGTCACCCAATAAGCTTTTGTTACGGGCGACACTTTCTTGCTTTTCGCCGCGTCGGACTGGGAGGCAGTAAAGTTTGTTATTTCGTTTTTATTGGAGACAAGTTCGTTAGAGCTCTAACCTGTGCGGGGATAAATAAGATTGAGCCGTAAAAATGCGGTGAGCACTTTATACGCATTGTTTTATGAGGTTTTTATAGTCCTCGAGGAAGTTGAAAACGCGACTTCATTCCTTTCGGGCTTGTGTTATTTATGTAGGTGTGGAGATTTCTCTGCTTTTCTTTCTCCAACAAAATGTCAGATTGCTATTTTTTGGGGGGTTTGTGACACTGATAGACAGCGATATTATTTCAAACAGATACTGAGATTATCACAATCGAAAAATAATAGCGACCACTGATGTCTGGTGCGAAGAGCTTCGGGGTTTGGTAACTATAGCCTGAAAGTGAATTTAATACAGGGGTGGACAAACTTTTTTTTTTCGGGAGTCAGAATGAGAAAAATTGAAATGATTGACTCAAATAGGCAGATTTTTGTTTAGTTATTGAAAAGAAACACACATTAATACAGAGGAGTTTAAAAATTCAGAGATATGAATCCTAACATAAAACCAACAAATAGTATCTGCATGCACATACACACATAATAAAATACCGTTTTAATGTTTATAGTTACAATTCTTAATTCTTTTTGAAATTATTGTTCCTCCACGAGATAATGCATTGGAGTTTGGGACTAGTATATGTGCGGAGGAACGATTTTTTTTTCCAATGTGGTAGGTACTTTTTCTTTCGATATTCGCTTAAGATATTCGTTTCTTGTAATTGGGGGGTACTGTAAAGGCCTACATCTCAATTTAGATACAGGACCCTTGGGGCTACATCTCGGGGCCTCGTACTTTCCTCCCACCCCTACAAACCACGGAGAGACTTTCCCGCCTATAGATTTAAGCCCATATCCCGCGTAGACTCGAGGGCATTCAGTGGCACTTGTCGGGATTCGATCCTAGTTATGCGGATGAATGTTCAAAATGTTATAATTCCTTGACGGGTTTGAGGTCTTGTGCCCAACCGGCTGAGAACAATTCCTCAGCCCATGTCTTGCGGTGTGCTATCACAGGACCGCCCAGAGAGGGAGGGGGGGGGGCAACCGAGGCACTTTGCCCCAGGCCCCTAACTGTCGGAGGGCCACCCCCCCAAAAAAAATTAAAAATTAATTTATTAGATTTCACTCAAAAGAAAATTCTGAAATTTGTACCGTACTTCTAAACTCAAAATAACCTCCTGAAAAAAGAGGCCCCCCCAAAAAATATTAAAAAAATTATTCGATTAATTATATTTCTCTAACTCCAAAATAGTCTTCTGAAAAATACACGATTTAGTTTTAATGAAAAATATAACTGTTTAGTCCTAACTGATAAAATTACATCCTCTCTAATAAATTGAAGACAGCACTAACTACCTAAATAGATGGCAAAAAAGCTTCGTGGATGGAAGATGTCATATTTAGTGGAGAATATAACAAGAGAGTAGCGCAATGAAATATAATAATTATGTTAATCATTCATGTGATAAAATTTTAAGTATGAGTAACTTAATTTGAATGTGTGTTTTCGTCTCTTTCCATTTTTTATTTTTCTTGGGGCCCCAACAGAAGTTTGCCCTTGGCTCCGTATAAAGTCTCTGGGCAGCCATGTGCTATATAAAAAAAAAGAAAAAAAAAAGAAAACGCAAAGACACGAGACGAACCTTGGTAGATAACAGGAGGAAATGCATCAACTGAGGGGTAAACAGAAAAATGTATTCTGACTTCTGCCTTAGACAACACGAATGTCCCTATGCTCGTCAGGGATTTTAACCCGGATCCACGCGATGGCAGCTGCGTGTATCAGGTTGGGCAAAAACATAAACCACAAAGGGGTGACTCGAAGTAAAGATGGTGGCTGCTCATCGGTCAGATCTCTTTTAATTGTTGTATTTTCGTATTTTGTTCACAAACACAAGAGAAGGCAAACATGTCCCAGACAATATGCTGAGAATCTGAAAAATTAGTATTCATAGCTTTCAAGGGTAGCTCACATCTTTCATAGATTCATTCATACTTTTATATAAAGGATTCAGAAAATCTCCCGTGAACCATAGCAAGTCTCTTTATTTATAAACAGAATTTAGCTCGCGGTTTCATTGTTTGTATTACTGAAGTATAAAACTAACGCGCTTGAAATTTCTTTGATTGATCTTAAACTCTAAGCAAAGCGTTTTTTTCAGTTCAACTGAAAACATTTGTAAAATAATGAAGTATTTTTCCAAAATTATAGTAAAAAGATAACTGCGAGAATAATGCATATACGATATTAACTATCTTAAAGTTATTATATATCATATATATAAATAAATGTATGCATATATATATATATATATATATATATATATGTGTGTGTGTGTGTGTGTGTGTGCATACATTTATGCATGCATATATCTATGTAAATCTCAAGTTCAAGCGTTGAAATAATCCCTTATAGGATTCATCTGATAACGCATGTAATCTACTTTTATCGCGATTTTATTTAGGAAATGAAGGCAATGAATGATTCCAATATCCGTGTATAATTTCGACTGTCTATCACAAGCAATGACAATTCACGCCAGAAGTCATCCGACTTTGGGAGCGCCCGATGATATCTATCGGATATGAAATCCTCAATTACTGAAGATTATCTTCCCAGAACATCCGGTCAGAGGCTTGCGGGACAGTTTATGCTAAAAGCTGGCTTCTGACAACGCCTACAGCGCTGAAGTGTCTGAATAATAGACGCACAATACATTGCATTATCAAAGACGGTCCATTAGTGGACCAGCACACAAAACTGATGAGGGGGAATAACGCAGCCGTTCCCAATATATAAACGCACTGTTTATTTCTTATACGATATGAGTGACCAAAATTAGTCACCGAGATGAAAGCTAAATTTCAAGGCTGTAAAACCATCAACTTTTATGCCAGAAATGTGAAAAAGATTTGCTGCTAAGGAAATCAATGTATCACATCATACACCTAGCAATTTCATACGCCCATATTTTTCGCAAGAATACATTAATTTACCCTAAAACTATGCTTCAAAATATAGTGTTAAAATGATCTATATTTTGAACATACAGATACACCAGTATATGGATTGCAACTGAAATCAGTAAAGCACAATTCATTTACGTAAAAATACAGCATATCTCGTAAGATGCATTTTCTTCAATTATAACTAGTAAAATGAAAATAATTCAACAGAGACAGCTATTATATAACAGGAAGAATACAATGACAGTCAAACAAAATAAACAGAAATCCTGCACTTAGAGAGCTAAACGCTTATTTTGTGCTAAAATTTCTTATTTTGTGTTGAATTATTTACATTGTATAAGTTATGCATTTCTTCACCCGTTGAGGTACACGTAGACTTGGAATTCCGCACTGAGGGTACACGGTTAGAATCCCGACAAGTGCCCCTAAATGTTATCGTTTCTCAGTCGGGTGTGGGCCTGTTAATTCTGTAGGCGGGAAAGTAATTCCGTGTGGTTTGTAAGGGGAGGAGGATGGCATATAACGGAGCTTTTAAGACGCGACCTTAGGTATATACTAACAGCTTGGGAACTTTTTCTTGGGGAGGGGGAGGAAAGAGAATTTAACTTCAAAATGCAGCCTCCATCGCTGCAATAGAGAGCAATGAGTACACTTGATCACGGTACAAACCTTAATACGGGTACTGTAAAATGATACAAATGTCAACAATATCGGGTGCTTTTGGTTTTAGCATGAACAGTGACGCCATAATTCGTTTATTAAATCTCTTACTAGACAAAAAAAAATCACAACGTGCCTGTGCCTTACATTTTGAGGGTTTGAATAAATGCTCACGGTTTAATCGTCTGAAATGTGCTACCTCTCAGCACTATATTTCGGGCCTCTTGTTTTCGTGTAGAAGAGGCTTAACTGGTCAGGTGTAATTTATTGATAAAGATTCAGAGTTGCGCATCCCTCTCATAGGGCGGTTGTTTCTTCTAAAGACGTTCTGCAGTGGGCTTTAGCCCCGAAAGACTTTTAAAAAGTCCATAAACGACTCCTCGGAGCGGTAAGCCATCGCGCATCATCAAGCGGGCATCATCATCATCTAGCAGATAATTACAGAACACTTTCTGGCTCATCATCCAAAAGAAAATGATCCTTCTCAGGGTGATTTGGGAAAAGGAGATGCTTCACCCTGCCCCCGAAATCTCGGAATTAAATGATGGCCGGTTTTAACGGCCATCTTTTGATTTGATTTTTTTTTCCTATTTCGTCTGTACCCTCCCGAGACTTTCATCAGTTAATGCAAATGAAATGAAATAAAGACAGCATACTCTGATGGTTTTGTAGAAGTATAACGAAGTTATGCTTAAAGATCCACATACGTTCTGGTTTGTCAGTGGTATTTTGGGAACAGAACACAAATTCGAAGAAATGAAACGAAAAACTAGCCATTGAAAGCTTAAATGACAGGTACGCGAGCGAACAAAAGAATGGGGAATTTAGGTATTCGTAGAATTTTTCAAATTCTAGTATTGTGTCGAAATATGTTACAGTAGCTGAAAACCCGTACTTCGCTACGGAGTACATTCAAATTAAATACAACGGTCAATGTATGCAACTAATGCCACAAATATGTATAAATATATTTATAATAAATACAACGATCAATGTTTGAAATTTATGTAAAAAAAAACGAAAAAATATATTTATATAATAATTGTAACGGATATTTTTATAGACAAAATAATGTAGAAAAAAGTATTCAAATTAAATGTAATAGAACATACTAAAGAATGTAGTACAGTTAATATAGTACAGTTTCAAGAACATATCTTTTACTGTATTTTAATATTTTTTGGATAATTTCCAATCATCTGCCGCATTAGCAAGAAAAAAAAATATTTTTTTGTCTATTTAGTTGTTATGCACGTGACGATAAATTTATTTAAAGCACCAGAAAAAGAAATCACGTGATCAGCATTTAATAAATTAAATTCTAAAAATGAATCTTTAAAAATTCACCAAAAATCAGAAAATGGAAGTAAAGATTCGAAAGAAATCTCATTTTAAAGGAATTTTTATGATCTTTCTCGTGGTATAAATTTTATAACGCTCAATTTATTATTTTAAATGCAAACTTAAAAAAAAGTTACTAAAAAACAGCTTAAAAATTTAATTTAAAAAAATCTAAGAAGAATTTTTCAAAAATCTTGTTTAGTGCACCCCTACACTATAAGAAGAATCCCCATGCAAAATTTCAGCCCTTTAGGTCCAGCGGTTTGGTCTGTGCGTTGTCAGTCAGTCAGTCAGTTACGGAACTGTTTTATATACATAGATTAACGATGATACAACAACGCACTTTAAAGAAGTTTTATCTCACAAGAGATCCTGGGGTGACTGGGCCTACCCTAGGAATTTAAGGTGGCTTTGCCCTTTGCTTTGCAGATACATGACCTGAATTATCAGACTTACTGGTCTCCTTCCTGTTATAGACGGGTATTCGAGAGCCTCTAAAGCGGCCAACCCGCTCAATATTCTTTCATTTTAAAAATTTTAAAAAACAAATTTAAAATAAAGCTGTGAAACCCGGCATAGAACCCGAAAACTTCAGTTTTCTGGGCTTGCGGTCCATAACTCGAACCCAGTTCCACCTGCTAGGTGGTCAGACCCAATAGCCCTGGACACCTTGCCTAATGACCTCAGAATCATTAAAATGACTAAGGGTTCCATGTCGTTGAGAACGGAGTTTTACTTTTTTGAACGGATAAATAGTACTTTTGTTTATCAATATTAATCCAATATTCCATTATAACGTAGAATTACGTTCTTCAATAACGGTTCTTCGGAGAGAAAAAAATTGTCCTGCGTCGCGAGTTATAATTTTGGCAGCACACCAAACCCAGTAGCAGTAAAAAGTTAAACAGAAAAGTACCAAAATGCGGAAAGCAAACGATAAGTAATCCTACGTTAATAACCCGCGGTAGTTTCGGTAGAAGAGACTTCCTGAATTTTTTTTTTTTTTAACATTCAAGCAACGCAATATGTTCAGTTTTTGTTTTTGAACTTTTAATGGTTTAATAAAAATATTTAAATTAGATTTAATTAAAGTTGTAACAGAATTTAATTTCATTAAATTACTCACATTAAAGGATTAGAAAATTTGAGGCGGACTAACCTATATTTATTATCTTCCAAAACTATTTTCGAGAAAGCAAGGGAACAGTTTTAGAAAACTAATTTAATATTTTAAATTTCAGTTCAATTTAGTATTTTTGAGCTCGTCTGAATTCTTTAATTTGTAACAAGTAATCAGTGAACTCTGACAAAACAATCTGACGTAAACCAATCAACTTTAACAAAAAAGATGCGAACTGTATAAGAAGACTACCATTTAAAATTGAACAGATGAAATAATATAACATCAGAGGATAATTTTTCTTTCACAAAACAAAATAGATGAGCATTTCCCCAATGTTCATTATTCATCTGTCTTTTAGGGTATCAAAACCCAGTTGTTACAGGTAAATTTCTCCTATTGCTTGCGGAAATTCAAAGCAGTTATTAAAAGAAACTCAATTCAATCTCATAATTCATTCATTCTGAAAAAGATCGATTTTAGCTTTATCCATTTATTATCATTAAAAGACAGGAGTTGAGAAGGAATTACACTACAAGATAAACAGCTGCATTTGCGTTTGATTTATAATTAAAATGAGGCGGTGAGTTCCAAAACTGTGCTTATCCACTATAAGTGATTTTTCGTAAATTGAAAATAAAACTATTGCAAATAACCACAGTTTTTACATGACCACATACTTTAACATTAAATATCTTAAGGAAATAGAGAGTTTATCTACAAACCGTATTTTTTGTACTATAAGACGCACCTCAAATTTATGGGAGGATTTTTAGAAAAGAATATTTTGTATTTTGTTAGGTATATAAAGATATTTTCAATTTCTTACTCAATAAAGATTAAAAATATACACAATAAATATAATAAATAATATATAAAATACATATAATATATATAATAAATATACATATAATATATATATAATAAAATATTCATTTTACTTAAATGTTACCTTCGTACCATAAAACGCATCCAAAACTTAAATCAATTTTTTTAACTAAAAAGATGCATCTTATAGTAAAAAAAAAAAAAACGGTAATTCAGCTACACCTTCATGCAGGAGTGCTATCCTAATCATAATACAATGCTATCTTATATATACTTTCAATTTTTGGACAAGGAACAGTACCGCCTTTAATTCAATCAATTTCTTTCCATATTTCAATAACATTTTCAACATTTTGCGTCACTCTTTAAACATTTCGTCATATAAATACAAGTAATTCTACTGGAAATAAATCTGTAGTTGGTCGGTAGTGCTTTACAATGTGATAAGTACATATTTTGACTTATACTTGACATACTTAGGGAGCATACTGTTTTGAATATTGCAGGTTAAAGGTCAAGATACTAATTACCACCGTATACCTAAAATAATAATTTAGTTTCTATAAATACTTGTAGCTGAAAAAAGAAAATCCCCCCAAGAGATTATAAGTACACATTCCCGCCACTTTCGACCATGTTAAAGTTTTACGAAGCGCATTTCCCCTAAGTACATAAACAAGCCATAAAACAGTCAAAGATGGGGAAAAGAAAAAAAAGAGCATTAACAACCCGAATAGCTATCAACATCCAACAACAGTCATTATAATAATTTCACAGATAATTGCGGAGCTATCCCGAGCATGCTAATGTGCGTTAGAATCCGTTCGTAATTATGACTTCGCCAACCCCAGATCCCGACCCTTTAAACCTTGTACCCATTGAACGTGCTTCGACGAGCACATTTGAATGTAATAAGGTGGAATGTGTGCTTAGGCACAAACAATGGGCGACGGAGCGAAAGGGAGTAACATGCGGCCGGAGCAAAATGAGGAAAGTGGTTTTATGAGTAAATAAGTATGTAAATAAAAGCGGTGGGAATTGCAGAGGAAGAACAAAAAACAAACAGGTATGCTGTTGAAAATTATGATGAATTACTAAATCTCAAAACTTTGTAGTACTAGAGAGGAAGAGAGGGATCAAGGCTTGCAGATTTATAGAAAAGGATTATTAATGTTCTGCTAAGCATGAAGGCCATACACACACCACCTTTTAAAAAAAAAAAAACTCTTTATGCACATCTACTAAGGAACAGTTCTGCATAATTTTCAAGCCGACTTTTCATAGCCAAACGAATTCGAAACAGAATAGCTTGAATATTCTTCATCCGTTCGTTTATTAGCTCCATGCGTATCGCAGAAAATAAACGAAACACACTATAAAGTTCCTGACATGGAGTATCAGAGATTTAACTGGTCAAACATGCATCTTCGTGAATTAAACTCGATTCTCGGACGCATATTGTCACTGGTAGAGCGCCGGATTTAGTTTTTGAATTAAACACATTATTTATTTGAAAAGTGATAATATTTATTTGAAAAGTGATAATATTTTTTTTAGTACAAATGTTCCGATTATGTATGGAACAATAAAATGTTAGACAAAAAGAAGAACATTTGGTTTCAGAAAGACGGCGCAACATGTCACACTGCGCTTGAAACTATTGAGATTTTGCAAGGAAAATTTCCTGGTCCTGTAATTTCAAGAAATGCGGATCAGAATTCGCCAGCAAGATAGTGAGATTTGACACCATGCGATTTCTTTCTACGGGTTTTTTTGAAGTCATGTGTATGCCAATAAGATAAAAAAAAAATCACTGAGCTTTTAGGCGGGGATCCAACGTGTTTTGCCACAACCGAACCACAATTTTGCAACTACGTTATCTTAAACTTCATCAAAAGAGCAAGAGTTTGCAATGAGAGCCGTGGCACGCATTTGTCTGACATTTTATTCCATTCATAATCGGAATATTTGTACTTTGCAACTAAATAAAAATATTATCACTTTTGAAATAAATAATGAGCTTAATTCAAAAAATAAATCCATCTTATTGGAACACCCTTTAGTCGATCTAATTAGTAGAAGAAATTGGAATTGTAGAAGTTGGTTGGTAGTGCTTTACAATGTGATCAGGTACAAATTTTCACTTCTAGTTGACATATTTAGAGAGCATACTATTTTGAATATTATGAGCAAACTCATACTATACACGTATGAAAAAAAAAGGTTCAGGTCATATTCAGTCCCTGTGGGGAATTTTCAAGGTAATTTAGCTTTATATCTTCTGAACCTTCAATTTTTTGTAATACCAATCGCAGCCCCTCCCACACACAAGAAAAATAAAAGCTGATTAAAAAATATACTTCCGTTTGTATTGGCAAGCTTTACACATAATGAAGTTTCTAATTTTGTAGGTAGGATATCCAGAAACGAATGTAGGACAAATGAAAGCATGCAGCGAAGGTAAAAAAGAAAGCTTGTGAAGAATTTCTTTCATTATTTCAAATGAGATACAGAGTGAAAATGAATTATTTATTGATAAAGAATTCGCATGTGGTGAAATAAATATTTTTCTCTTAAAGAAAATTATTGCAGTTGATAAAGAATATAGCAAACTTAAATCCTTTACTAGGAAGTCTATTCCGACACTGGTATTAAATTCATTCTTTCCTTTATGTTCCATGGAATATTAGTCTACTGCTGGACCTATCATTATCTTTTCATGAAGCCTGTTTTATAATAATGAGGGTTTTTTTAGTGGGTTTAGCATAATTGGAATGTTTTTAAAGGTGAATTTAGGAGAGTATGACCTAACAGCAAAAATAGCATTTCTAACATAAGTTTCTCTCTCTTCTAGCTAAAAAGGAATTATTTTTATCCATTTCTAAATTCAGGAGTTTGAACATTCAGAATGTTTGACTGGATTCGACATAGAATTTTTGGAAACTTTGAAAATTCATGTTGTAATTTTTTAAATAATATCAGAAAACGATTTTAAAAAATGACTAAAATTAAGTATTATATGTAATTAAGCAGATTTAGATTTTTTTCATGAATCAAAAGGTATTGGCACAAAACTAGCAAAAATTTGGTAAAAATTTCTTTACCAAAAAAATCTTTACCTTAAATTTCTTCTGAAATTTACGGTTTAATGTCATTGAATAATTTAGGATAAGCGTTACTTTTTTTAACATAGGAAACATCGAATACAGGGATTTTGGAATATAATGATTAGCAACAAAACGATCCGCACTAACCCAAACTACCGTATGTTTCATTGCATAGAAATCTGTGCTGTAATTGGTACTTAAATACAAAACTTTCTCACGGTATAAATAATGTTTCTATTACACCATCCGCACACAAGCTACTCTGCTAGCCTTTAAATGGGAAAAACTTCGGGAAAACGTCTTAAAATGTACCTCATTATTTTTATTTATCGCTTTATCTTTAGAGACTAAATAAAACTGGCCTCGCGATAAACAGCTTATCTGTCGCTGTCTCAAGCGTGATGGGAACCGTGAGAGATAGTGTGGGCAGGGTGGTGACATCTTAAAAGCAAAACTTCGTATCAGAGGATATAAAAAAAAGGACAGGTAAAAACAGAGATCGGCAAAAAGCAACCCATATTCAAGTTCTAGCGATACGACTGAGGTGTATATGTTCATACAAATCAAACAGTTTTAAAGTGCTGCTGTGTACTTTTGGCTGTGTGGAAATAAAGTTTCGTTTTAGATGAAAATCCTGAAATGAGTTGAGTTAACTTCAAGTAGTTGGATTTTCAATGAAATCCAGGATTATCTATGATAAGTTTTCTTGTTTGGAGGGGTATTGCAAATGATAAATATTGAAAAAAAAAGTCCAAAAGAATACCAACAAGACTCGTAAACGAAGAAATATAACAAACTTTTTTCAAATGATAAACAGATATTTCCTGCGTTTTATTATCATTTTAATTAAACCTTATTTTAATCAATATACTTAATACATTTTAAACCCCTTAATACTAATTTTTGTTTTTAGTTTTTTTTAGATAATCAGAGTTTTCCAACTTACACCGGAAAGTTTTAACCGTACTTTGGAAATTACTTTGAATTCCCCATTATTCATGCATCAATAAGCATAGATAAGTGGGAAGGGATTCCATCATCGCTTACAGTAATGTAGCTTATGGACTTCTTTTGTGTCTAGTGTACACGGAATGACTATATTTGAAGTTCGTAGTCTATAAACGCAGGTGAATCCTCACTCATTGGCTTTTAGTGAATATACTGGAAATTGCTACCGCAAATCCCAGAGATTAATTGCAAAGAATAGCAATGAGAGACTTTTGTTATTACAACAACATTCCCAAATCA
Organism: Dolomedes plantarius; assembly: GCA_907164885.2. Classification (NCBI taxonomy): domain Eukaryota; kingdom Metazoa; phylum Arthropoda; class Arachnida; order Araneae; family Dolomedidae; genus Dolomedes; species Dolomedes plantarius. Next base: position 135,649,263 of record OU015493.1, on the reverse strand, counting down.
TAGGAAACCTAGTCACTAAATTTATATCTCCAATAATTATTCCTCCTCATCTTTATGAAAAAAAAAATTAATTATAACAGCAGCAGACGTTATCACAAAACCAATTAATAACTGACTCTTAATTCATATTTATTTATCGGAGCCCGACCAAGATATCATCGGCTTATTAAGGAAGTAAGCATAAATCAACCGAGCGGACGCAAGATCTGAGAAGCCAACATACAGCCCGCTGCAGTGCCTGGGCCATCTTCTAAGCCCTAGGAAGTAGAAGATAACGATAAAACGTAATGAGGCCGTCATCCGTTAGAGGCTGTTGCGATAAGGCGATTATAAACAAAGGGACTTAAGTCGCCTCCAATATGTTCTTGAGAGAAACGAACAGAACCCTCGCAAACTGCTATTCAGTCACTGAGTAAAATACGCGCTGTGTCAATGGCTTTTCCTCTCGCCTTCAAAAGAGCTGGGAAACGAGCGATAAAGTTATTGTTTACATAATTTGCCATCTATCATTTTGCATTTAGGATTTAAGGTTTACGTACACTTTCAGAAAAGCCTTTTCAAACATGTTTGAATTTTTGTGTCACGTTTGTACTTTATAGTCACGAATGGCCGAAATTCCAATTCTCCAAATGGCACATTAATATATATATATATATATATATATATATATATATATATATATATATATATACAGAATTAAGGTCCCCACATTTAAAAAAAATTTTATGTAAGAAAATTGAAAGAAAATATGAAAGAAAGTATGTATGAAAGAAAAATCGATTATTATCTAACAACTTATTAAATAATACTAATTAAATAATAATAAAATAATAATGGTAAATAACATTTATATATTAAATAATAGTATTAAATAATAGTATTTAATCCCAATTCTTTGTTCACTTCCAAATCGTATTAAAACTACCGCGATGGAAACAAGATTTAATTACATTTAGAATGATAATTATTGCGTTTTAAAGTTATTGTAACAGGAAAAACAGTTACCTTGCTGGTAAAGCGCACTATAAAATATTTTACCACATTTCGCATGAACAAAGCATTAAAATGCCATGTGCATAAGTAACGATTTTGTAATCAATTCGAAGCATGGAACAAAGCGTAAATTCTAAAAAATATATATTCAGAGATATGGTAAACAGCAAACATATATAATTATGCGTGCATGTGTAGTAGTAATTTTAATTAGGATGAATGAAGAAAGTCAGACAAACTTTTATTGCATTCCTTTTGGAAGGGGAGAGGGTTATCAGAGGCCTGGAACGAACAAGGTCGCTACAGCTGCAATACGGCAAGATTAGTTATTCATTATGGATTCGGAATCAGCGGTGCGACATTTCAACACCTAACCTGATAAATTTAACACATGGGCAGAAGAGTATTTGCAACATCGTCGTGGGAATTAAACAGTGACAAACTGACTGCGAAGCTGAGATCTCAAAATTATATTAAACGGCGTCTGATTTATGTTTAAGTTAATCAGACAGTGAAACAGCCTTTTCTAAATTCTGACTGCTTCGAAATAGGGTGCTTCCTAAATAATATAAAAGTTCCACATCAAATCTTAAATTTTGTTGATATATATTTAATATTGATTGCGGGCTGTAAACTCTAAAACTTTAACTGTTAAAATCACTCTTAGCCGCTGTGTCGAAGTTTAGTAAATCGTCAGATGTTGGTTGCGGTGTATATAAATCGCGTTCGCAGTGTATTTACTGGCAGTCACTCGATCACTGGATGGTTGTATGTTTGTTCAATAAATGTGTTAAATGCCTGTGTTACACAAACCCCACTCTGCGAATAAACGAACGATAAGCACCTACTTTTGCTGAGAAGAAACGTAAACTGACTTTTTCGGAGGACAGTATCACTGAGGGGTAGAATAGCTCAATTAAAAAGCGCTCCGCGGCAAGATTGTTATCTAATTTCTTTGAACTGGGAAACTAAATAAAAGTTTCAAACAATACATGTCGACACATAATCTTTAAATTTCATATGCTTAGCATTTTTAATTTTCAACAGGTGATCAATTGAAAAGCATCTTAGCATTTTTAATTTCCAACAAGTGATCAATGTGAAAGCAGCTTAGCATTTTTAATTTTCTACAGCTTAGCTATGAGTAGAGCGTGCCTCGGTACGTATAGATAAACTGCCCGATTTCCACTGGAAGGTCTCTCCTATTCCTCTAGAATTAGTAGGGGTACGTAAATTTCGCATAAAAAAATTACAATATATAAAATTTCGTGTTTATTCGCAATAAAAATAATAATAATATAATAATAATTATAATTATTATTACTATTATTATTATTACTATTTTATATAATGTAGATATATATATATATATATATATATATATATATATATATAAATTCAAGAATTTCGCATTTATCAAAAAATCACAATTTTACGTACTTGGTTAGGTAAGTAAAGTATCAAAATTCTTAGTTAAAAGCTAACATTGTAGTAGTCTCCCCATTCTCTTCCTTAAGTCTTTAGCAATAAGTAATAAGCAAAATCTCTCAGTGAAAGACCGTGGACTGTCTTAGATAAGCAATTAGGTTAATAAATATTTACTATTATTACTATTATTACCCTATTTCGCCTAAAAACCGTTTATCACCGAGTTTTCACCGAAAAGTAGTAAAAAAATAATTTTCGCATTTATTCGCTCATATCGGCAAATTTCGCATTTATTAGCATCTATTTCGTAAATACGAAAATTACGTATCCCTAAGTATCAGGTTTATAATCTAGTTTCAGGTTTTGCACGTAGAAATATTTTGTCACGTAAATTTTTCGTAAATACGTTTCCAAATCTGATCGGATTTAAAAATCAAGAAATAAAAAAAAAAAAATTGTAGTGAATTTTTCTGTTATGCACCAAAGTCTCTTTTTTGATCATTCATCTGAAGATTAGGTTTGACACACAACTAAAAATATGTAGTTTCTACTTGGTTTTGAAAAAAAAAATTCAGGTGGCCTCTTCTAACGCAACTTCTAACGAAACTACGGGTTATTAACGTAGGATTACTTGTCGTTGCTTACCTCTTTTGTATGTATATATGTATGTATGTGTTACGTATATATGTAGATATTTATATGTACGTATGTATATATATATATATGTATGTATGTAATGTATAATATGTATGCCAAAATTTTGTCGCATTTCGGTACTTTTATGTTTAACTGTTTACTGCTTGTCCAAGCGATCAAGACTGGGTTTGATGCGCTGCCAAAATAATAACTCGCGAGGTACGGACGGACGGTTTTAGCGTCTGAAATTTTGCTTTCCGGAGGACCGTTATGGAGGAACGAATCCTACGTTAAAAGGACACACGCAAATTGCATGCCGCATGTTGCAACTAACATTTAAAACAGAGGTTTCGCGAGATCAAAACTTCGTAAATTTTGGATAATGAAAATCCCATGAAATAACGGCGTTGTTTACATAGCATACACAAAATGTGCCCTAAAACTTTAATCAAACTTGACCTACTTTATCAATTACATCCTTTTGTGGGAACGTTGCCAAAAGTTATGAGTATAACAACAAATTATGCAAAAAATAAGTAGGAAATGATGTTTATGAATATTAATTTTGGAAGTATTTTTTTTCCTTCAGCACGGGACGCGCAGACCGCTAAGAGTCCTTTATCCTGCAAAACTTAAAAAGTTCAAATAAACAGCCATCATTAAATTTGATGATACTCTACGCCGCGTCAGCTGAAAACGGAATTTTGAAGTCACCATTTGCATACATTTACATCCAGAAGCCATGTTATTAAAATAAAGCAGTTTATAAGACGGAGAGAGAGTGGGGGGTGGTCCAGCGAAACAGAGCAGCTGAATTGGAAAAGTTTGATATCATCCGATTAAAACTTTAGATATCAGTGTGTTTAGCATATTTCGGTATCGATGTTTATTATGGATTACCGTTATTACCGTTTGAATATTAAAGGCTCAGAGTTTTTACAGGATGATAAGAATAAGATGATTGAAGAATAATGCATTCGGCGATGGAAGCTTGCAAAAAGTATGATTGATTAAATTCTGCTACGTTTATTTTCTGGGAAGAATATAAATGAAAAACTTATTTGTGGAATAGAAAAGATACCTGTGGTATCATACGTCACTTGACTTTCACTCGCCATTCGATAAAATTTATGAACTGTGTCCTACTCGCAAGAGAGATAATCTATTGTATATTTCCATGTATAGTTTGCGACATAACTACTCACTATACACAAGTTCCATAATGTGGAATCATAACAACTTTTTGGGCAAGATTAGGATCTGAACCAAAGACCTTCGAATCTGCAGTAGACTCTCTAACCAGTTTGACTATCCAGATCATCGTAAGAAGCCTTGTTTTAAAATTCTATCCTGGCCCAGTTTTGGACTCTGTGAGCTTAAAATGTCGTTTTTTACTTGTACTAATTCATTACCATTGTATTTGCATTACAAGGATACGAGCCTCTCACATGCTGTCTCCCTGAGAGTACTCGGTCTACACTGAGGTGGAACCAGGGGGCGATGTTGTTTCGCCTGAATGGTACCCTCATTACAAGAAACCAGCAATTTTCCCGCTGGATTGGGCAAATTTCGAAAGGCAAAGTGCCTGCCGTATTTGAAAAAAATACTTGCATTGAAATATAATTTACTTTCTTAAAATAACTATTTATATCTTATTTAGGGGACGAACAAACGTTATTTAAACTGGGAATCCAACGTAAATAAAGCGCAAATAGCAGTAAGGTGCAATTTTGCATACGGCCGTTAAGAAGCTGCAAAGGAGCTTCTTCATCAGTGCAAAGAACTTAGTGGCAGCTCAAAAAGCCGAAAACTAAGCGACTAGATGCGTGCGCATGCACTTAAGTACCCGCACGTGTCAAACCATGGTTTGTGTTGTTCGTGCCTTCGGGCGTTTGACACGTGCGGGTACTTAAGTGCATGCGTACGTATCTAGTCGCTTAGTTTTCGGCTTTTTGAGCTGCCACTAAGTTCTTTGCACTGATGAAGAAGCTCATTTGCAGCTTCGAAACGGCCGTATGCAAAATTGCACCTTACTGCTATTTGTGCTTTATTTACGTTGGATTCCCTGTTTATTCCTCAAGCACAAAGGTTTTGTCTTTTCTTTTCAAAACGTAATTTAATTTTGCATTGATAAACGAATTTAATTACAATCTATTTGTTTAAAAATTTATATTTCTTTAATAATAAAGTATATCTCATATAAATGGTTAAAAACCGATATAAGACTATTTAAAAATTCTTCTATTAATATGCAGACATGCTTTTGTGTTAAGTTAATACAGATATAAACTATAAGTTGAACTCAGCACCTTATAAAAACAAATACGAAACAATTTAAAAAAATTAGTTTTAAATGTTCAACTCAAAAGGATAAATTTTAGTTCAGCTCATGTTATTTTTAAATACGCATTGAGTAAAAGGCTCAGTGAATAAGGAAATTTAGATGAAAAGTCATATTTATGGTCTATCGACACCTATTATTATCAGCGCCAATAAGGTAAAAATATTTTTCAAATATTAATTATTTTAAAAAATTAAAACTAAATTTCAATTTTCCGACTTACCTCCGTAATCTGTTAATTCTCAGAACATAATTGTCGAAAAAATCATGCGTTTCACTTACCTAAAAATAAAAAAAAAAATTTTAAATTACATTTTGCATAAAAAATTCAACATAATTTAAATTATTCAGCTAGAGATAGTTCTTATTTTGTAGATGTGTTTCTTCAAGTAATTTTAACTTCGGTTGAAAACAATTGGTTTGTACTCGAAGTAATGTTTTAATGAACTTAACGTGAAACAAGCATTACCAACATGTATAAAACTGGAAAATTTAATTGTACACAAACAAAAGTACATGTTTATAAGTGCAAAGAGATATGTAAAATATTTTGAAAGATTTCTTTTCCGTAGACTTATATGTAATTATATATATATATATATATATATATATATTAAAATTCTTTTTACGATTATAGAGACGTTTTAACCTTCCTAATACAGCTAATGCTGCGAAACAAACATTTTCCCTCATCCCCCCCTAAAATCGTGCTTTTTTGACAGTGTCATTAAAGAACTCCAGGGATCGATCGAATTGCAAACGCTGCATGGTTTAGTGCCTATGAAGCTGAAACAGGGGACAAACTGGAAAATTGTGCAAGTTTATGCGGATTTAAAAAAATATTCTATATGCATACTTACAGCCGTTCCAAACTTAACGACGGGTGCCTTTGAAAGCATTAAATAAATTTGTGTAAAATTCCACATACTTATTATTTGAAGTACAGTGATTTCCGCTTATAAGAATCACGTTTGTTATTACTGTTTTTGATTCTTATAAGCGGCTGATTCTTATAGCCGAAATTTAGGTTTTTGGACAGGCACACACACACCTATATATACATATATTAGATAATTTACCATAAAATACTCTTTAATTTACGTTAATTATCTTTTATTAAAATTATTTTTATAATTTTAAAAATACAACTTAATTTCTGGACCTATAAGTAGATACACATGATTATAGTAAGAGAAGAAAAAAATCCAATATTTGTTACCACATACCTGCTTAACAGTTTTAACATTTCAACTACAGGAAGGGAGCAAGAAAAAGTTTTCTATGGTAGCTTGACGTAATGAAGTTTTCAGGAGGCTGTTTATACCTCTTTCAATACTAATAGTCTCAGACGAAGATTTCTAGCTTACGTTTCACGGTTTGATAATGAGCTGAATACTAGTAATGTCCCGTTTGCCTAAGTGATAGTGGACACTTCACCGAAGATTTATGTGTTTCAGGGTCTAGGAAGCCGCAACCAGGATGTGGGAGGTGGGAAAAAAAGAGTTCCTATTTTTGTTTGTCAGTGGAGAAAAGTGAAATCGGACCCGGACGGGTAAAGATGCCCTTGGGTCAAGCTAATAGGACAGTGTTGTGCTAAAGCGTTTAAGGGGAAACTATTTTATGTTATGTTTAATAAAGAAAGGGATGAATTTTAAGACTATATTCCATCCCATCTTATCAATCTTCCTTTAAAAAAAAAGAAAGAAAGAACTTCATGCCTTTTGACGGTTTATGTGGCTTTTTTGGAAAAATGAAAGGGAAGCGAAGAGTGTAAACTGATTCTTAAAACCGGTGGCTTGATTTTTTAAAGCGAAAATTTTAACATGGAAATAATACATTTGTTTTTGTTTTCGCGATATTGATTCTTATAAACGGTTGATTCTTATAACCACTGATCACTATAAGCGGTGGTTACTGTATATATTTTTAATATTTGTTCCTCTCTTATAATCTGCCAGGGATTTCAACAATCCATCTTGCACAAAAATTGTAAATGGCACAATGCCAACTTAAAATATTTTTCATAGTGATATATGCTATTTCCCTCATAATTTTACAAATCGTGCTTCACCTTAACAGATTTTATGCATTTCGTAAAAAAATAAGTTAGAATAACAGTCTATTAATTTAAAATACCTGAATTTATGCTGATATGATTCCTTGATATGGCTTTATGTATTAGCGTCCTAATTTTCAAAATAATGCCCCAAAAATTTTAGAGAAGTGTTCACCACAAAAAGAAAAATAAAAGAGAAAAAAAACTGAAAATTTATATATTGCGTAAGATATCAATCATTAAGAATGATTTTAAAAAAATCAAATTTCGAAGAAGTGATATATATATATATATATATATATATATATATATATATATATATATATATATATATATTATACTTTTAAGAAGAATAAACGAAGCCTATTTTAAACATCAACATCAACGTCGATTCGACAGTAAAACGAAACGAATCTCCCTCCTTGACAATTTTGCCTCGGCTCAATTTAAAGTCTTACTTAACTGCTCCATTTGAAGACGGGGGAAAGCTTAGATTTTTCAAACTGACATAAAAGGGTAAAATAAAATGCCTGTATGAAACTAATATTTCGAAATTTTTTTTTCTATGACGATATAAATGTGTTCTTTAAATGTTTGGAAATATGAGGTATATTTTATGTTGAACGATATGCACTGGATGTATATAGAGATAGAACACAATTTGAAAAAAGGTCATTAAATAAATACTACATAATAATTAAACAGCTGTTCTTCATAATAATATTTACCCTTTCAAAAATATACTAATTTAATATAAGAAAACCAATGCGGTTCTCACGCTTTATAACTATATATATATATATATATATATTATATATATATATATACATACTAGGGACGAAGCCCCTAGACTCGCTACGCTCGCTCCTCTGTTATGGCTAATAGCAAGGTACATAGGGGTGATTCTCGGGCAATGTAACAGCTTCGCATTAAAGGTGACATTTACTGTTGTCACCTTTAATGCGAAGGGCGTTTCATCACTGTTGAGTTATAAGCTTTAAAATTCAATTTAAAATCGAAAATTTAAGATATAGACTTGAAATAAGGTTTATGTGAATAAGAAAGCTTTTAGCTTCCAGATGATGTAAATATTTTCTTTGTAAGATAAAAACTCGAGGAGCATCGATATTACATCCACATAGGGGACGATATTTCTTGAAAAACTGTGTTTCATTTTTTGATGAAAATATTAGTCTGTTTTAAAATATTTTTAAACAAATGAAGTCTAGTTTGAAAGAGAAATGTCTGCAGTCTTAAATTGTAAAAAGATCAAAATTCTACGATCATTTTTTGGCGAGTTATCGTAATCTGAAGATGAAAAAGCCAATATTTTCCCATAAAATATAAAAAAAAACTTAAAAGTCCGACGAAGATGAGACATGTCTAACTTTGGTCCTCCCGTTTTTCTGCATCCATTAGTATTGCTCTCGACCCCATATCCCCAGCGGTTTCAGAGTAGATAGCATTACAAGCTTTTGACAGTGGCAGCGGAAGTTACTTTTTTTTAGAATATATATATATATATATATATATATATATATATATATATATATATATACACAGTTGATTCCGGCTAATCGGACCACATCAGGACGCGATCATTTTGGTCCGAATAAGCGGCTGGTCCGATTAACCGGTGGTCCAATTTACCGGAATTGACTGTATATATATATATATATATATATATATATATATATATATATATATAAATATATATAATATATATAATATATAATATATATATATATATATATATATATATATATATATATATATATATATATAGAGAGAGAGAGAGAGAGAGAGATGTTTATGCATTTACTTTAAAACATACACTTCTACATAGAAGTCTTTCTTTACATTAAAATATTAAGGTTTTCGTTGTGCAGTACTTGACATACAGTCATACGATGTCTTTGTAAGTATACTGTTTGGGAATTCAAAAATTTGAAATTTTATTAAATTTTGTGCTCGAGAAATAGTTTATATATTATCAAGAAAAGGTCAAAATGATAACGAATATATTTCTAAACTAAGCAGCAATCACTTTTAATCAAATCACACATAAATCCCAACAAAATTTCTGGGAACAAAATGAGCGATTGAATGAAAAGCCAACAGGTATTGAGATGTAACTAAACTGAAAACTCAGTAGCAAAATAAGCAGCTGTGAACACATGGAGTTCATTAAATCAGTACTTTGATTTCTACAGAATTTCAGAAAACTGTGCAGCCAAAATGGTCATTTCTATATAGAATGGTAAATTTTTAATGTTAAGAAATTGTATGCATGAGGGAAAAAAGAGGCAGAACAACATCCGCATAAGAATAGGTCCTTTGTCTCTAAGGTTTTATTTTTTCTAAATTAAATTATTACAATTTTACAGCATAAAAATTTTTTTAATAGTAATTCATTGATTTTTAACTATTAAAATTTGTGAGATTGCTAAAAGAAATGAAAATCCACTGCCCTTTTTTTCCTTACGAATAGAATTTTAGCTTCCTTCCCCGACAAATAAAGCTCCTGGAAATTAATTTCATATGACCCAGATTCGATATAGCTCGAACTGAGAATTCTAAAACCGATATGGAACCACATATCTGTCTTAGAATCCTGGCTTTGAATGAAATTATGAAACGGCAACACTTCGTAGAAGGAATTAACAAAACTTGTAAACACAAAAAAGGACTGAGGTTGAATTTCAGCAGGTTTGGAGGTTGGTCGCAGGGCATCACAGTGGTTAGCTCTTCGGGATTCGGTACCGAGGGCACTTGGATCGAATCCTGACGAGCAACACAAAATGACCTCGTCTCTACGCCGGGTATCGGCATGTTTGGTCTGTAGGCCGAAAAGACTCTCCGTCCGGTTTGCAGGAATGGGAGGAAGGTACATGTCCGGCAGATGTCGCTCCTGGGAGTGCTCGGTCTAAATTGAGGTGGTACCATGGGAGGCTGTTGGTTACCTATACGGTGCTCCCGTAACAAGCAACAAACAATATCAAGGTGTAAAATGGGCAAATGTAGAAAGACAATGTGCCTGCCGTATTTGATAAAAAAAAGTATAAAAAATTTATATGATTTATATACTAATTTTCAATTTCAGACACCTAAAGTTTTTTCAGGTCAAAAATTATTTTTCGAAGCCTGTAAGATGCAGTTTATTGCAAAATACAGGCCTCCTGTGTAAGCTAAAAAATGATATTCTGTATAATAGCAAGAAAAATGTACATCAGACAGTTTTTACACCTCCGGCACTTCACTTTGTCGCCACCCCCTCAGGTGATCTCGCACCAAATGTCTCCCGGCGGGGTCTTGAGGAGACATAATAAACTCCTTCACGATTTCATATCATAGAGGGGCTTCCTTATTTTTCAGGTCATAAATTTTCTGCGCCTGACAGATAAAAAAAAATGTAGAAGAAAGCGTGCAGGAACTGCAGGAAGAAGGGATTCAGACTTCACATACGAGCAGGAGCAGCTGAGTTTATAACCCGGGCATTTTTTGGCATGTTTATGATACGGAAGTAAAAATGGAGCGAAGGGAAATAAAGGGTATCACATATTCTTCGTGCGCATGCGTAGAAATATTCTCGCAACCGTGGGACACAAAAGTAACCCAAGACAGAGAGAAAAATTGTGAATCAATATAAACCTTAAGAAATCATTTTTTAAATTTATAGGTACTAAATATGATTAGTGCCTACTTTTTATAGTGTTGTTACAGACAAAGGCCCCAGAGAAAGAAAGCTTTTTATAGCCAACAAAATTTGAATTGAGGCCCTAATAAATTCGATATAAATAAAAATTTATAAAATAAATATCCCTAATATTTATTTTATAAATTTTTATTGATATCAAATTTATTAGGGGCCTATAAATATCCCTATAAATATCCCTATATTAGGATTTATTTAGGGATATATAATATCCTAATATAGTATCCTAATATAGGGATATAATAATATCCTATATAATATCCTAATATAATATCCTAATATAGGGATTATTATTAGTATATAGGATATTTATAGGGGCCTATAAATATCCCTAATAAATTTGATATCCTTTAAGGATCAATATGCATACATTCATATCGAAATGAGAGCTTCTAATATCCACTATTTTTATTGGGGATACCTTTCTTACGCTTAGTGGTCCAGGTTTGAGAGAACTTTACGCGTGTGAGCCCAAAAGTAACTTTTTTTCTGTCATTAATTGATCTCCACAAGCACTAGTAAGCACCATTTTTTTATGATCATATATTTTCTTCATTAGTGATAACGTTAAAAAGAAATCCAATAAGAAAGATACATCAAACTCAACTAAATTTCAATAATCTTATCTTTGAATCGACGATTAATGATTCGTAAAAAAAGTTAATTTCATCACAAAATAAAATACAAACTAGAACACGTAAATCATGAATGGAATTAATTGGAATTTCCTGAGCAAATTACAA